>CAUWYO010000001.1:145000-1345000 GCA_963564075.1 Eupithecia subfuscata | reverse complement strand
CTAAGAAGAGATTTTCGTATGTTTTATAGTTTCAGACTTTCCCATAATGATCGATCTAAATGTGCCACCTTGTATATACATACAAACACTGTACACGTATATTTATTAAAGCTGCTACAGCATAATACTCCAAAAGCACCTCGCTTCCGACATATCAATTATAACTTCACTTTGTAGCTTTGCAGAGCGCTCATGTTACAATATTTCATTGCATTAACATTTCAATTAGTGTTCTTGCACAGTTGTTATACGGTTGAAATATGTGTGACAGCTAGAAGCGTTCTCAGAATCGATCGAAATAGCATTTAGTCTAGACCCAAAACATTGCAGATCTCGCTTTACTATTAAGTCACAACGTTTTCTTATTATTTGCTTAAAACGAACACGAGATGCCCCACCATAAGACCATAAATCGACCTGCCTATTTAGCTCCTTAGCACCCTCCATAAAAACCTTGAAAACTAGATGAAACACAGTTAGTTACATAAAACAAATACACAGCATTTCATAACGGAAGTAAGCGGGTTCACTTCGAACCTTATTATTGTTGGAAGAAAAACAACGTTTCATCCCTTTACAAGGGACTTCTTCAGGGTGTGTGGTTCGAGTCATGCGCATACAGCATTTGTTTTAATGTAATTCTTAGCGATTACATAACCTGAAATAACATTCTTGATAATTTAGGTTTTTAGTTTTTATGGCAATAAGAGTTTAAGCTCTTGGTGGTTAAGTGGTCCACTACTGGACGCAGGCCTCCCCCTGATAAGCGCCTTATTGGCTTTTATCACATGGGGGTAATGCCCATAATCCCCACGCTGGGCATGCGGGTTGGGGACCGCAGTTCGGTGGTAGAATTGTTCTGCAGGGGCGCTGCTGCCCGCCCCCGGTGGATATCCCTCAGTCGCCTCTTACGACACCCGCGGGAAGAGTCGGTGTGGTGCAAATTTTA
Organism: Eupithecia subfuscata; assembly: GCA_963564075.1. Taxonomy (NCBI): domain Eukaryota; kingdom Metazoa; phylum Arthropoda; class Insecta; order Lepidoptera; family Geometridae; genus Eupithecia; species Eupithecia subfuscata. Next base: position 1,344,051 of record CAUWYO010000001.1, on the reverse strand, counting down.
AGCCGGCACCACACAGCGAAGTATCTATAGGCCAACCTTAACTAAAACAGTGTACGTGTCAATTCGCAACGAAAACAATCACCGGTGGTGTAATTTGCATAGGGGCGTCCAGCCCCGGGGGCATAGGGCACCCGATTAAAACCCCTAAAATACATGTCAACGCGTTGACATTTTGATGATAAGGAATAATTCGTGAGTAGAGTTGGGATTCTGATAAATAAGCCGGAATAAATTCAAAAATATACGAACAAGACGGAAGGATTGATGAATTTTACTAGTAACTGGCTTAGGTCGGGTATCATTATCATTTCGACGATGTGAATAGTGCAATCTCAAAAGTAGTTCATTGGTTTAGTGTCAATAATCTTTTGTTAAATGAAACCAAAACAAAATGTATTAGATTTATTCTACCTAATGTTAAACAAGTGAAGGCTGATGTAAACGTTAAAGGAGAAACTTTAGAAATAGTAGAAAGCACCGTATTCTTAGGAATCACCTTAGATAATAAACTTCAATGGGGCCCACACATAGATAAGCTATCGAAGAGACTTAGTTCTGCAGCATATGCAGTCAAAAAAATCCGTCATCTTACAGACGTGGACACATCTAGACTTGTTTATTTCAGCTACTTCCATAGTATTATGTCTTATGGTATACTGCTGTGGGGGAACGCTGCAGATATTAACACCGTATTTGTGCTGCAGAAGAGGGCTGTTCGTGCAATCTATAATATGGGTCCCAGAGAATCCCTGCGTGATAAATTCAAAGAAATAAACATAATGACAGTACCATGTCAATATATTTATGAAACCTTATTGTACACTCATAAAAATATAAATCGGTTCCCTAAAAATAGCGATAAACATAATTTGAATACCAGAAACAAACATAAGATCGCTGTGCCCACAACTAGGCTACACAAAATTAATGTATCTTTTAAAGGGCAATGTATACGCTTCTACAACAAAACTCCTAGTGAGTTGCAAAAATTATCAGTAAATAAATTCAAACAAATTGTCAAAACCTTGCTGTGCAAAAAGGCTTACTATAAAATATCAGATTATCTAGAGGATAAAAAAGCTTGGGACGGGTTTTGCTCCAACTCGAAAAATAACAACTAACAGGCTAAAGGTTTCTTCGTCGCTTCTTTACTTTAGTCTACATACCGAAGCGACAGAAATCAAAAAATATCACTTTATTTCCGTGTCAGTGCTTAGTTTTATGATTTGACCTTTTCTAAGTGTACATTTATTGTATTTATGGAAATAAAGAGTTTTTGATTTTGATTTATCAACCTAGACACCAGCCAAACTCGATGTTGAATTGATGTTCTTCCAACACATTGCAACACCCTAAATGGGTCCTTACATACCGTGATCTTAACTTTCACTCACCTAATCACTAAGGCCTGATTATATGAATGCAATAAATAAAGTACTGAATACTGTTAGTAAGCAAATCACGACACAGATAACTAAAACTCGCTCGTCGAGTAAAAAATATTTATTGAAGGATGGATCTAAAATCGACAAGTAATTTAAATTGCGTATAAAAGACGCAGCAATAGAGATGGGCGATTTGACCCCAATCATTCAACATCGAGTTTGGCTACTGTATAGATAAAATCAATGCAACGCATTCGATTATTTACTTATGTTACAAGCATAGCATCCACGAAAGCTTACAACATAAAGCGTAACCCAGCATAGTTCAAAGTGCGATTACACCATCCGACTTTCTACACAAACGTTGGTATGCATAACTAGCCAACAAACCCCAATGGGAGGCAATAGCCCCCACTGCCCCAAGCAGAACGTGCCCCAAGAAAATGAAGGCAATCAGAGTACCCAATGTACCCCGCTTTTTGTACGCTTTGAAAAATGTTGACGTGCCCAAATTTTCTTTTGATTATTCACTGTTGGATCTCATTAGGAAGGACTATTAGCGTTCAAAAATCAAATAAGGGGAAGTTGTAAATTTTGTTTACATAAAAGTTCAGAAGTTGCTGGATGAATAGAGAGAAAGTTTCTGTTAAAAAGTTCCAGCTGGATTTCTTCTCATAGACGTAGGGCATGCCGAATTATCTACCTTATTCCAATGACCTCTTAACATCTTCGAAGGATGATGTAGTGGCATCAGCTTGGTTGAGAAACAGCCGCACACTTTAGTGTGTGGCGATGATGTAGGTGGCATTGGCTTGGTTGAGAATCAGCCGCACACTTTAGTGTGTGGCGATGATGTAGGTGGCATTGGCTTGGTTGAGAATCAGGTGCACACTTTCGTGTGTGGCGATGATATTGGTGGCATTGGCTTGGTTAAGAATCAGGTGCACACTTTCGTGTGTGGCGATGATGTAGGTGGCATTGGCTTGGTTGAGAATCAGCCGCACACTTTCGGGTGTGGCGATGATGTTGGTGGCATTGGCTTGGTTAAGAATCAGGCGCACACTTTCGTGTGTGGCGATGATATTGGTGGCATTGGCTTGGTTGAGAATCAGCCGCACACTTTCGTGTGTGGCGATGATGTAGGTGGCATTGGCTTGGTTGAGAATCAGCCGCACACTTTCGGGTGTGGCGATGATGTTGGTGGCATTGGCTTGGTTAAGAATCAGGTGCACACTTTCGTGTGTGGCGATGATCTAGGTGGCATTGGTTTGGTTAAGAATCAGCCGCACACTTTAGTGTGTGGCGATGATGTAGGTGGCATTGGCTTGGTTGAGAATCAGCCGCACACTTTCGGGTGTGGCGATGATGTTGGTGGCATTGGCTTGGTTAAGAATCAGGCGCACACTTTCGTGTGTGGCGATGATATTGGTGGCATTGGCTTGGTTGAGAATCAGCCGCACACTTTTGTGTGTGGCGATGATGTAGGTGGCATTGGCTTGGTTGAGAATCAGGTGCACACTTTCGTGTGTGGCGATGATATTGGTGGCATTGGCTTGGTTAAGAATCAGGTGCACACTTTCGTGTGTGGCGATGATCTAGGTGGCATTGGTTTGGTTAAGAATCAGCCGCACACTTTAGTGTGTGGCGATGATGTAGGTGGCATTGGCTTGGTTGAGAATCAGCCGCACACTTTCGGGTGTGGCGATGATGTTGGTGGCATTGGCTTGGTTAAGAATCAGGCGCACACTTTCGTGTGTGGCGATGATATTGGTGGCATTGGCTTGGTTGAGAATCAGCCGCACACTTTCGTGTGTGGCGATGATCTAGGTGGCATTGGTTTAGTTGAGAATCAGGCGCACACTTTCGTGTGTAGCGATGATCTAGGTGGCATTGGTTTGGTTAAGAATCAGGCGCACACTTTCGTGTGTGGCCATGATCTAGGTGGCATTGGTTTGGTTGAGAATCAGGCGCACACTTTCGTGTGTGGCGATGATGTACATAGGTGGCATTTGCTTGGTTGAGAATCAGCCGCACACTTTCGTGTGTGGCTAAATAGACCTATTCGGGAGCAACCGACGGACATGGCAGCCATGTTTTCCGGATCGAGGTAGTATCGCGAAAATTTAAACTCGATTACAATTCAATACAAAATACTTTGTTGTACACCAACAAAAATACAATACCAAAAGACATTACATAAGCTGCGTTCGATGTCAGCCACGGAAACGTTGGCGGGACGACCTCAACGCCTTCCTAAATGACTGGTGGGAAATCACGCCAGATCACACGGAGTGGAAAGATTTGGGGGAGGTCTTTGGGCAGCGGGACAGAATAGGCTGAGGAAAATAAAAAAATAAAACAGAAGTAGAAAATAAAACAGAAGTACAATGGGCGCCCTTATCGCTTAGAAGCGATCTCTTCTGGGCAACCTTTGGATGGAAAGAATTAAGTAAATTTAAAAAAGGCAGGTGTCAAATCAAATCAAAAACTCTTTATTTCCATGAATTCAATAAATGTACACTTACAAAAGGTGTACCAAGTATAATCGATTCATCTGAACAAAGATGAATCGATTATACGATTATACTCGTCGTCAGTAAGACCCTTAACACTTTTATAGCCTATATTAATAATACTGGACAATCATCACAGCATCATCTAGCCGGAAGCTAAGCAGAGCTTCTTGCTGACGCACATCTCCAGCTTCCAGCTAGTAGACCGAAGGCACCACGCCCCGTGTCGGGTCGCACCACAGAGGCTGGGCATTGAATGGATTAATGCCCACAGCTATTAACCCATTCACTGCCCAAATTCTCTACTCCCATTTAAACGCACCAGCACAATTATTAGTATGAGATAATTTACTTATATCTCATGCTAATAATTATGTTGGCGCATGATTAAACCAAAATTGAGCAAAATCAGTAATCACTATGAATAATTCCACCTTGGCGGGTTACTGCCAAACACATCAAATTATAACTACCCGCAAATCAAACACGCTCTTTAATTACGTCGCGCCGGCTCAACTGGCGTAGCGGCGAAACCGCAACTTTACAGTAAACGAAATACGCGGATGGAAATTTCGATCCCGTTGAAATGACTTACTGATAGATTTATTTATTTATTAAATACATGCATAACACTATATTAAACTTAGGTATACGAGTTATATAATAAATTTAGTAAAAATGTAAAATATACCCTACGTTGTACTAAAATATGATAATTAGCTTATAAGATCGTTCGATAGGAAAGTTCAAAAGCTTAGCTTTAGGAACTTGAGTTCTATTCGTTATTTACTTAAAACTTGACCTGACAAAATACCGACCAATAACCAGAGTTGTTTATGTATTACTGTGACAACCTGCCAACTTTTTTAGATTTTTTTGCGGTGCAATTAGGTAAGTGTTCGAAGGTTTCTTCTAGAGTCTAGAAGAGACTTAAAATTTTGCTTTTAACTGATTTTTTTTTTGTGAGTAAGGTTAGAATCTAGATCATAATCCCAAAATAACAAAAATAGCTTTGTAAGTCAGACCGGTTAGACCCAAAAATACACCATGTATTCGTATTTTAAATCAAACTGTAGCGCAATAATGGAACCGTCAGACAACGTCGACACCTCATCACTAACACAAGGGTGACCATTTAAAACTTTCCATGTCACGTCCCGCGGGAGAAATTGGATATTTGCATTTATGCATTTTGCACCGTTATCGTTGGATTTAGAGCTCTATATCGCTTGGAAATGCTAAGGTTGATAGGGACGCTATTATAGCAAACAATATCTGCTGTAAATTTTGACATCTGTCATTTTCAGGCACCAATTAATTAAAAATTTTTTGACATCTTGATGAGACCATTTTTTTCGAGAAGCATCATAGTTTTAGATTTTTGCAGCTTATCATTTTTAATGAGGCGTTAACTTAAAAAATAGTTGTACCAAACTGAAATGAGGGCGCTTTTTACCTAGGACTGTCAAATCAAAGTGGCAAAGACCGTGCTAATTTGGAAATAACGTTCCATTGTCATCGTGACTCCTCTCCGCGAAAGATTCGCACCACCTTTTAATTCTAAAGTAAATAGAGGATTTTTCTGTTTTGAACAACGCTACGTTGCAGTTCCATCGAAGAGTACCTTTTTAATAATTTCAATTGGATTTCTAGAAAATATAAGTAAAAATATACATAAAAATATTATGCTTGACAATTCACACAGAATCATATAGCCTCAAACTAAGTGGTAGTAGGTAACACAGATAGATATTTTTTATGCGTAGAAAATGCACAGAACACCCGGAACAAATATCTGCAGATGGTAATAGTGAATTTTACACCAAGGCGAGAAAGTGATCAATTCTTACCGAGTGTGTCGTTTTGGGCCCGAGGCGCAGCCGAGGGCCTTAAAACACACGAGGTAGGAATCGCACTTTCTGCCGAGTGATGAATAGTGCTTTATACCACACCTTCGAGGAAAATAAAAAGCAGAATTAATTATTAATTGAAATCGCGCCCAATAATGTTGGTAAAACCTCATTGACCGCGCCAGCCTTTGGGTTCTTTTTTCAAAATATTGTTCGGAAATCGGAGGAGGACTTGGAGTAAAAACTTTTTGTCGTTTGACCGAACGAAAATAACCATAGCTACCGGCCGATCCTTTAGGAAATTAAAAAAAAATAACACGTTAGAAATGGATTTCCATACACTTTTCCTCCCGCTAAAACACGTGAGAAATGAAATTCCATAGAGTTTTTCCTCCCGGTTTCCTATAGGCCTGCAAAGACATACTTTCTATTCTATAAATGGAAAAGGAATAGGCAACTTTCCGAGCAGGTGTAGTATAAAAATATTTGTCCCGAGGCGTATCGATAATTCACAATAACCAGACCAAGTTTTCTGCTGCCACTTATAATCAAACCCGAGCACAGAGAAGCAATATAACTTTAAACAATAGTAATGACGTCATGGTTTGGGTTGCCAGCTCACATTTTACGGGTATTGTGATAGAAGCTCGTTATCCATTTCACGAAATTGACGGTGATTAAATTCAGCGGGGTTCGCTTGACGGTTTTGGACTTACGTTTACCAATACTTAAAATGAACAATTGACCTATGTGGACTTGCTAAGTTTAGTTGTTAGTCTGAGTTACAATGCGCGGGATATTAAAATTTTATTGAGAAAATAATCTTCGGTCCAAGTTACTTTTGGGACATTGGGAATTATGTTGATAGCTAAATAGCTTGCATTGAACCAATAAACCAATAAATACGAGTAAGAGTCAAAAATCCCTATTAGATATTTTTCTAACTTGAAATGCCAACCTGACAAACATTCGATTAGGTCCCTTCCCTTATTTGTATTCTGGCTTTCTATCAAAAAAGGTTCTCAAAATACGACTCATAATCATAAAATTTTGGTTCAAAAGCCATTTAAATTTTCATTAATTTATTAACCTCAAACCTCAATGCCTGGATTGATTGCAGAGTTTGGTTGCAGACTTCGATCAGGTATGTCGCGGCCCCAGTGAAAACCTTGATCGATGGTTGCAGAAAATAATTAAATACAGATTTCTGTGAACCATACCTTTCAAATAGCATGTATCTCCCCAACCCTTCAATATGTGCCGAGCGAAAAATAATTGTATCCGTTATTGCTGATATAAAGGTTTTTTTTCTTTCGACGAGAGCCATTCCGAATTCTGTGCCCCAATAGAGCCTTTGATAAAACTCCGTATCAACATTTTATGTAACAACTCTATTATAACGAATGGTTTTCATCACGACGCGACAGGCGAATAGGTTCAGGTTTTTTTGTGCTTACTTTTTTTTGGATTAGCTTCGTTAAATCACCATTAAACGGTACCTTTTCTGTGTTCTGATTCGTCCTGACGGATAGGATTTTTTAATAATAAGTATCAAGAGTGCTTGAAGGACGTCTTCACCCGGATATGGATATTAGGAATACCTACCTACAAACATAATTATATTAAGTATGTTGATGATGACGAATTTCTAAAAAGGATTATGAATAGTGACTGGCTAACAACAACTTACCAACCGACGTATTATTACTAAATAGCCATCACCAAGAAGAAGGAGATAGCAGTAAAGAAACTAATTTCACTTAGCATTATTCATACAAAACAGAAGGTGCTCTGTAAATCATCTGCAAAGAAGCAGGCAGGTGTGATTCATTCTACGAAACCGCACCGCGTCGGCTCAAGCTAATGTCGCTGGTTAAATGCTAAACTACCACATCCCAAAATTTCACTTTTTTCACTAGAGACATTCAAAGTTTTCAAAAGAGTTTTTTTTAATTTCTGAGCAAGTCTTTTTTTTCATATCTATGTTTCACCTATCAATCGACGCGTTATTTTAATTAGAATTAAAATGCATTTTTAGTTTTTCCGTAACTTTAACCCAATGTCTTATAAAACCAAATAAGTGACTTTAGCATATAATAATTGATGTGTTTGTTAATAAAAATTTTCATTAAAAGACCACATTTCATAAAAAAATTAAGGTTTATTAGACAGTTTTCAGTACCTAGTAGCATAAATCTAAATCACATTGTTTATTATTCAGTCTATTAATCATTAATAATAAAACGCTCTATTGAAAATATGGAATAGAAATGTTAAACAGCCTCAAAAGTTAAAATTTCGTACAAAACAAAACAAAAAGTTATAAATTCTCACAAAACAAATTTTTAATTACTAGAATACACAAGATAAATTATTGAAACAAATGATATTTCTATCAAAATAAATGCTTCTAAAAACCGTCAACACATTTTAAACCTTACTCTAACTTATTATAAGACGAGACTAACATTTTGACTACTAATTACCTAAAATTAAAACATTATAAATGTAGAAAAATCTGTCTGTATCTTTGATACCTACAAATAAGACTTATCCTTAAAGATTAATATAAAATAAAAAACAAACAAATAAACGCACAGCATGGCTTTAGGGCAAAGAGGTCGGTTGATACTAACTTGCTATGTATAGTAGACTACATCTCTACGCAACTGGACAGAGCGCGTCAAGTGGATGTACTCTACTTTGACTTCCGAAAAGCGTTTGATAGGGTTAGCAATGACATACTGCTGGCGAAGCTTAGTTTCATAGGCTTTGCCCCCAATCTCTTACAGCTGATTGCCGACTACTTACGAAATCGGCAGCAGTATGGTCAGGCTCGGCATGTACGAATCCCTGCCCTATCAAACGCAATCCGGCGTAAATCAGAGATCGGTTTTAGGGCCACTGTTGTTTCTGATAATGATGAATGACTTATCAAGTGTCCTGCGGCACACTGAATGTCTTTTATATGCGGACGACCTTAAGCTCTACGCATACGAACATCAATACTCTTTCCGACTGCTTAGCTCTACAACACGATATTGATTCGGTCCATCAATGGAGCGCCAAAAACAAAATGGAGTTTAATCCATCGAAATGCTCCGTCATGACTTTCGGTCGCATGTGGCACCCTTTTGTCTTTGACTATAAAACCAATGGTATTCCGATCGCTAGAACAACAATTAGTCAAGGATTTGGGAGTAACATTCGACCGGAAACTTACGTTTAACAACCACATATCTATCGTAGCTAAGGAGACGTACAGGAGGCTGGGATTCGTACTAAGGAACGCACGTGACTTTCGAAACAATTACGTCATAAAGCTCCTTTTCAACGCTTTGCTCCGTAGCAAGCTAGAGGCCAGTTCCTGTGGAGTCCACATGAAAAGAAATATGATCTTCTACTGGAAAAAGCACAAAAGGCATTTCTAAGATACTTATACAAGCGTGTGGCTGGATATTGCCAATTTATTGTATCCCACTAAATATTTACAAGGTTCCCTGGGTTATAACTCGCTAAATACACGACGCGCGTATGATCAGTTATCTAACACTATTAAAATCTTTAGGAATATTATCGACGGTCCCGATCTACACGAGTAGCTTCGCCTATATGGCTGGATATTCGTGGCAGAAGTCACAGGCTCTTCGCTCTACCACCTGACCGCACTGTAGGGCATCATCAGTCGCCGCTACCTCACGCTCTCGGCGCCCTCAACGGGTTACTTAAGGCTTTCCCAGACTGTGACATATTTGCGGACGAATAGAAGGTCTTATGTCAGTCTGTCTGCTCTATTGTGAGAGGGATGGATAATCGATTTATTATTTTCTTTCTTGTTTAAATGTATATTAGCAATTTAATCATGCATAATTTTAGTCTGACATTTTTATTAAGTTTATACCAATTTAATGTTAGATTTAATAAGTTTTATTGTTTTTTTGTTTTATTTTTTATTCAAACGCATTTCAAAAGTGTCACTTAAGCTCCAAGCAACAAGATAAAGTTCACGTAAAAGTTATGTGCAAAACAAACGCATTTCAAAAATAACACTCTTGAACATACACACAATGTAATAACAACAAAATTTCTCATGCTAAGGTACCACATGTCGGAATGTGTTACCTTTGCACAAAAAATAATGGTTGTATCTTGACTTCGATTTATATGCAAAAGGACCATATTCCGAAATATGGTACTTTTGCATATAAATCTTAGTTAACATACACTTATTATTTTGAGATACGGCCCTTTGGCATATAACTTACGTGCGCTTCCGCAGAACACTCAACCACAATTGAAAAAATGGCTGCTTGGCTCTGAAATTTGGCGCCAAAGTCTAATAATGCTAAACAGCCACATCTGTTTTTCGGTTGTTTTTAATGCGAAAATGAAAAGTGTCTTTTACTCATACTATAAAATAACTATTTTAAATCACATTTTTGCAATAAAAACGATTTTCACGATTTTTGAGATATGGTACTTTAGCATTTAACCAGCGATGTGTTTACCCCATTACATTCTAGAGGTTTTACAGCCAGCAATTAAAGACCTACCCCACCTCCCGCGACGCTAATAAATCACGAACAAGGAACAAGTGTTTAGGAGAGCTCAGGGGCCCAGCTTATCTGGTCGTGTTTACTGCTTTTAATTTAATTTAATTTAATATTTATTAAGGTAAACCACAGCGTTACAATTTCCATATAAATACTTAAAATATACATAACACTAAGGCCAAAAAGGATTACACCGATATTAAAAAAAAACAAACAATTGGAACAGTAAGGTAAGTAAGAAATTTGAACAATATAAATTATCTTAGAAGTAATAAGTTCAATCTTAAGTAATAACTTTAACTATAATAATAAATATATTTACTGATGTAATAGATATTTGTGCGCGCGCGTGTGTGTGTATATATGTGTGAGGGTGTGTGTGTTTGTGTGCTATGTCCAGCAGTGGACCAATATAGGCTGATAATGATGATGATGTGTGTTTGTGTATATGTGGAGCCCCTGAGAACACCGGTCTCTTAAGAGTCCGGGCAACAGGAGCCACCGGTGTGTATGTATGTGTGATCATAATTAATTATGTATGATTTTGTGGTTCTGTGGTTCTTTAGGTTGGATTTCGACAAACATCGCCGGCTCAGCGAGTTAGCATCAAGTTTTATTGCTCTTCTGCTTTGTAAATTATAGGTGTAATATAAGAGTAAGGGTTCGTTTTTGGTAGGTAAAGAGAGCGTTAGCTGGCAGGTACTTTTGACAGCTTTCTAAAGAACTTTTTAACATATATTAAGAATCCCTCTTAGGTGAGCACACTCCCGCTTGCCCACCCGTTGTCCACCTAAAATGCAGTCTAGCGTGAGTTGTTGATATTTGTGTGAAGCTATAAAACTGTGAAGTACAAGCACAGAGTAGGATCTGGTATCTGCGGCGCCAGAATGATCACCCAGAATAAACAAAATAAGTGGATGATTTCCGTGGGTAGAATATCGACCCCTCGAACTTGGGCCGTGGATGTCGCAAAAGTTGACTCAAGGAAACCCCCCAAAAACCCCCCAATATGATGGCATCAAAAAAAAACGGTCCCCAGTCCCCGGCAGCTCCGCTATTCCTGGTCACGGTGGCGGCCAAGGTAATCCCCCGTGCTTGGAATCTCCGGAAGAGATTGAGCTACCAATCACGAGACGACGGATCCGAGACGTGGTTGCTGACTATAAGCTTCGTGCATAAGCTCAAAGTCGTTCAGCGAGCTATGGAGAGAGCTATGCTCGGAGTTTCTCTACGCGATAGGGTCCAGAACACGGAAATTCGTAGAAAAACCAGAGTAACCGACATAGCTCTCAGAGTTAGCAGGCTGAAGTGGCAATGGGCAGGCCATATAGCTCGCAGAACCGATAATCGTTGGGGAGTAGAGGTTCTCGAGTGGCGACCGCGATGTCATGCAAAACGGAGTGTGGGAAGACCGATAAACTCGATAGACCGACGGCATTGGAGCGGTCGCAGGGAGATGATGGATAGAAGCGGCACAGGACCGCTATTTGTGGCGTCGTTTGGGGATGCCTATGTTCAGCAGTGGACGTATACGGGCTGATGATGAAGACGATGACCCTTTTTCAAGGCCAGATGAATTCTATTGTGTCGAGATCTGACGCTACAGATAGTTACACCGTACTAAAAAATGTGGTATAAAGCTGCACATTAATCCAACACCATTAGTACCACACAGCACAAAAATATACTTTAAAACATGGGCTTATACTTGTTATATTTTGATACAGTTGACAGTGACAAAATGGCTTCCCACGATCTTAAAACGAGTGGCCCGCAGCTGTCCGTCATCTGATGCCGTCAATATAAAATGCATCTTAATGTTACGAGTCAAAGTCTAGCTTTAAATCCAAATTTTTGTGCTGTGTGGCAGTAGCGCTTTCCAGCTGTGCGATAAGATGCTTACTAAAGAATGATGGAGTAAGAATAAAAAATATAGAGCTTACTTTCGATTTCACAACCAATACGTTATGGTTGGAAAAATCTTAAATTTATTTAATAAATAAATAAATTGTATGATCCTCATCCATTTTTACGAGATCTCGTTTTGCTTTCCCGTTATTGATAGAAAAGTAAAATTAACGGCTAATTGGTAGAGTTTTTTGTAATTGGAAACGAAATACGTTCCTCGAAAACCTATTAGTTTCTCGTGGAATGGAATGAAGAACTTATTTGTATGTTACGAAATACGATTTTTACACTCACTGAATCAGATCATTTTGTATGCAAATTATCACATTCAATATAAAGATAAGCTTATTTCGCTTTCTAAATATATAAAAGCCAAAAACAATGGCACGGCTAAAAATTGTGATCAGAAAAAAGATTGCACAAATCCTTTTTCAAAATAAAAGAGAGAACTCTTTTATTTGCTGACACCTAACAATTGGTGTTCACTGTCCAATATTCGACGTCTAACATTTTTTGATTCTATTTTTTTTTCACGTATCGCCAGTGGCCCTCAGTCAATTCGTTCCGGAGTACGCACTGAAACAGGATTTCAGAGCGGACGGCTTTTATGAAAAAAAAAGAAATTTACACTTATTGCTTTTGAGAGGCAAAATCTCGTATTGCGCTGTAGTCGGTCGCATATTTTTTGGAAGTATACGAAGAATTATTACTCGGAATTATTTATGGACATCAGAGTCATTTGTGCATAGTCAAAGAAACGTGAAGTGCATTCTTTCAACAACCAGATCACTTTTAAATGCGTGCGTTTCATATATTAAAGTACTATAAAACTGCCAGTGGAATAAAAAACAAAAACATTTTTTCTATAACACTTTCGTAGTTTGACGAATTGAATTAAGAAACGTTGGTGTTCTTCCAACACAAACTAGGTTCGTAGTTAACACGCTTACATTGATAATGGAAAACAAAACTTGTTAAATACGCCGACGACAGAAAAATCCATAGCTAAAAAAATATCAAGATTACTTCAACCACACCATAATAGTAGGTACCTTATTCAGTTTCACCAGCGTTTCTAATGCGGTATTAGTGAGGCATAGAAAAGCATTTACAATTATGGTCGCTACTAAACCGACTCCCTGTGACGTCATAGCTCCACAATGCGAACGTAACGAGGTCGCGCCGGAAGCGCGCGCGCATCCTGTCTGGACTACATGCTCCCGGAATTAAAGTGCTATTATAGTAGAGGAAAGGAAGGCCTTTGCCTGGCCCTGGAGCGGAACGTTACCGACACATAATAGCAATAATAAGTAGAAATCGGCCTCTCGTGCATGCCTTGCGAGGTGCGAGGTTTTTGTTTTTTTGGTTCTTCTGAACACTTCGTTGGCATAATTTAATGATGTTAAGAATTATTTATTGTAAGTGCATAAATGTCTTTGGCAGAAAACTTTTATGGTTTTGGAATAGTGGTTGACATACCAAAATAAAAACAAAGAATGAAAAAATATAATATATTTCGAATATTGTATTCGGACAGAGTGTGGTCAATCGAATCAGAACAAATTTACTGTGAAATTATGTGAATCTTATTTAAATGAAGGCCTTAAAATCAAATAAATGTGTCAACAATTATACATATATTTTTTTAATGCAGACGGGGACGCTTTCGACTGCTATTGATATGGAGCAGTTGAGTTACCTGTTGATTGTTTGCAACAGTCTGCAGTTAGTTAAATTGTTTCAATGGTAAATACTAGTTTTATTTCGTTTCTATTATTTGATTGTATATTTTTTTTGTAAAGAAAGTCCTTTACGGACGAACATTATGAATTTTAACAATTTGAGAAATTAAGAGAAATTATCTTCATAAAAACGCACACGAGAATTCCTACTACATAATTTATCAACGGCACACACATTCGTTTTCCATTCTCCCGCATCTCAACGCGTTGAATTACGCCCGGTGATTTCAGTTCTATGTGCACGTGACCCGTTATAGAACCGGATATGCCCGGGGCAAAATGCAACAGTGGACATTTCATTGTCATACAGATTCATGGCTTGGAAAATTTTAGGATACATTTTATGTGAGAACATTATTAGATGACAGGGAGAATAGTCACTGCCTTTACAGATGGTGCTTATATAGAATTTTTTTCTTCTAGAATAGAATAGTACAGAATTATTTATTGAAATATCGAAAACAATATTTAATTTTGGTTAGAAGTGCCTCAAAACCTATGTTAGGTTTAGCTGGACACAGAGTTCTCACATGGTTCAATGAGACCGTTACACTATTTACAAAGTACGAGTACCTACCGTTATTACCCAACTAACATTTTGGTGTCAGATACAGTTTTTATTATAACTTTTACCTGTTTAATTGAGTAATAATTATCTCAGTTCTGACTAAAAACGTTATAAAGGAGTTTAAAAATAAATTTAGCTCCAATGGTGGTTCTAGAACTTTAATGAACGACGTAAGAAAACTTTATGAGTTAGAAAAGCGTTAATTACAGCAAATATAGTTAAGATGTTGTAGCTTTAACCTGTTTGTAGCACTTATACCTATACAACAGTGCTCGCTGACTCGCGTCAACACTTATTGTTGTTTAGTTGTTGCAGTGAAGTGTCTTTTATAACTGTAGGTATTATATTGGTTATAAGGTGCAGACATGTGTTGTAAAATAGAGTTTGTCAAGAGTGTAAGATACACAGACACCAAAAGTTTTGAACAACTCATTTATGTAGGTTCAAGCTGTAATGTTAATTCTATTTATGCTTATTGTGATAAGTAGATACACTATAAAGGCGTTGTAAAAGCAATGGTGTCACAACATTCTTAGCTACAGATGTTGTAACTCAAAATGAGTAATAATTTACTTATGCGACGACTAAAGCTTTAATGTAAGTTCGCCATTGTTTTGGTGAACTATAACCTATAAATTGACTGGGTTATTCAATATTTGACAACAAAATACTTCATTATATAAGTTACTTTTGTAATTTCATTGATGCCACTTTATTTAACATGCCACTAGCCATAAAGCAAAAATAAAAAAATGATACAAATTTGAGGTGCCTATTTTATGTTTCATAAGTTTTATTTGAAATCTTTATTAAATCAAGAGCGCGTTAAAATTGAGATGGAAAACATGGTATACACTTACCGTAAAATCACAACGCCATATTGTTTTCACTTCACAAAGTAACTTGAATAGGTATACTTTATTATTTCTCTGTTAGATAATGGCCATTCGGTGATTGACATTTAGTGGTACGCTAAATGATACCATAAACATATTGTAACTAGCGTCAAAGTGTCAAACAACTATTTTTAATAGGTCTAATAAAGTTTTAAGTGGTTATAATTCTTAGCCGACGTTCTTATATAACCTTTAGTGTTGACCAACCCATCTACAAGCACAGTAATATAGGTTGAAGTAGTAGCTGAGTATGAATCAACACTTTTGTGCAGGTTCTGTTACACCTTTATATAACAGCTCTACTGGCTTTCTATAACCTTTACCTGTAAAATCGTGGGCCTCTTTCGTGGTTATATGGGAGTTAGAGCACTCTATAACTCCACTGTACAGGTATTATTAACACTATGATACTCGAATGGAACCGATATATATAATGATATACAGGTTGTTTTAACGCTATTGTGCTAGTTGGGTAACAACTAACGGTATCAGCATTGCCATACAGTGGGGCAATGCAGCCAGTGTCTTGGGAACGCTTCCGACTGGTAAAGATATGGATCAGTTCAGCTACCTGTAGATTGCTTGCATCAGTCTGCAGTTAGCTCAATGGTTTCAATTGTAAATAATAGTTGTAATATTTTTCTATTATTTGATTGTAATTTTCTTTGTGAATAAAATACTAACGATATAAGTAACAGCAAAAGAAATAGTGTAACGAAAAATTTTTTGAAATGAACCTGGAGTGTCTTTTGACGAGTGACATGTTTTTCCGAGAGACCTACAAAAAAGCTTAAATAGATAAATGTCTCTTTACGTAATACTATTTTTGCAAACGCTATTGAATATATTATACTGAAACGTTAAGATCTGAAACAATTCATAGATTTTATATGCAGGAACTCTGCATGCGAAGCCGCAAGTTATGAATCAACCCCGGATTCGAGTTATTCTATTAAAAACTGACATTGCCCACTGAATCCCCGCATTCAAAGTCAAATCCTACGCAATACAGTAATTGAATCTAGAATCTGGAATCTAATTAAACTACGATAATAATCGCTTATTTCTGCCAACGATTGCTGTAAACGTTAATTTTAGATTTGTATTTCTATCGGCCGAGGGTTTACTGAGCATGATTTATTTATTTTTATTGAGGTAAATATATGAATCATGTTCAGTGAACACTGATTGTGTAATGATCTTTAGTTAAACTTAATTAAATGAAAACCATGGAAAATTCTAAGACCTAGTCGAGTATTTTCTTCGTTGTGAGAGTGGTAGAGGAACTCTGGTATGAGATGTCTTGCAAAGTTATTCTTATTACTAATATCGACTTGATCTAGATTGATCTCAAAATGTAGCATTAAGATGCGACATTTTGAGATCAATCTTGATCAAGTTGGTATCAAAACGTACATGAGCTTTGCTAAAATGGCTCACGTAGGAAGAGTGCTAGATTCTAGCCAAATATTTTAAACCCATGAAATTGACATTCAATCTGAAACCTAAATCAACCTAGATAAAAAGGCTTAAAACTAGTCCAGAGCTACCAAGCTACCATTTATTCTCGTTACTCGTTTTTAACTGTGACAGAGTCCTACCTAGCTGTCCAAGCCTAATGGAAAACCGACCTACACCACACCGCACCAGATTCTATTTCCGTTTGGAGACATTGACATGTATTCATTTTCAGATATCGTGGTGCTGGCATCACCAGTGCTGCTGAAGTAAATACATCGATGTATAGATGTGAAAATTGTATACTGCAAAACTTGATGACATGTTACGATTTTGTGGTCTCTTCGTGTATCTCTGAACTATTTATTACAATCTATTTTGTATTTGTCTCAAGTAGATGTTTTTTATTCTATTCTAGAATAGAATATAGGAAAAAATTGTGAGACTGATCCTAGGATCAGTCTTTCAGCAGATCTATATTTGATCACAATTTAATCTTATTTTAAAGGAGAGCCATATTGATCTATTAACAAGTGTCGCTTCTACACAATTTCATTATTAACCTATCTTCGGCGAGACCTTTCAATAGCTAAATGGAGCATCCATTTTCAGTTTCCAAAAATGTATGCTTTATTGAACATTTAATTGAAAATAACTAAGTAAATCGAATTGCCTACGATAAAAAATAGAAATACTATAAAAAAAACTGTAAAATAAAGCTGCTCAGACTAAAAAACCTGAAAATATTGTGTTTTTACGCTCACAGCACTTACTCTTAATTTGGAATGTTCTGCTCTACTCTTGATTAATCATAAAAACGTACCTGAAACAAAATAAGACAAAATTAACTTAACACAAGTAAGCAGGTAAGGTACCACGGAACAATGTTCTGATTTCCAATAATCTGATGACTCGCCAATATAATTAACCATTTCGAAAAGGTTAGGAGTAGGTTACTAATACTAATTTTGAAGGTAATAGAATAGAATTATTTATTCAGGATAAAAAAACATTACATTTCGGTTACAAGTGCCTTAAAGCCTATGATAAGTTTAACTAGACACAGAGTTCTCATCTGTTTCAAAAAGAGGTACTATTAGGTAGGTATATTAATCGAAATACTAAGCTTAAGGTAGCTTGTTAAAAGTTTTTCTTACCAAAATTCAATAGGCTTTCCCAGAGCCACGTTGTACATTAATTAAAGTAGCTAGGTATCTATCAAGCGGACAAGAAGAGAACATGAAGAAAGAGACTGAGAATGATGTTTTGCTTCAGATAATGCATTTTCCATTTCCAACTATCGAAAACATTCCTACAAACTTATTGCAATGTAAACGCTCCATGCCACCGAGTGTACACTGCGAATGTATACTTTTTCTCGGCATGATGTGTACAAACAGTGTTTAGCGAGTGTGTTGTGTGTTTTGCTTGTTTTGTAGAGGGGTAAGGGGGAGGGGGCACCTGTTGCCTCGTCTCGATGCGGGAGCCTAATCCTGGGGGATGAAATAAATAGAACGATGCTTGGCTGACGGTTGCAATATTTGGTCTAGCAATGATAGTGTGAGTTGGTAAAGGTTTTTTGGGATTGGAAGGAGGTAAATGGTCTCGAAAAGGCTGGTTTTTTTATATACAGGGTGTTTGGAAGACCGTGTGCTATATGATAACTGGGGGTAGGTGTATCAAGGTGGAATAGCTTGGTGGTTTTGTTAAACCTGAAAGGCCACAGTTTTAATTTTCTCTTTTCAATAATTTGCATATGCCTATATCTGCTATAATCACCTAGCTCTCACGTTAAAATTGATTTTTATGGTACCTACGGCCTAACATACCAGAAGAAAAAAAATTGTAAGCCATGTTTTTCCGTACAAAAAAAACCACACATTACTTAAATAGTTAAAACTTGGGAAAAGTATCGAAATTTCTTAAAAATAGCCGATCGGCTTTTCAGGATAAAAAGCCGCCAAGCTATCGCACTTAGGTCCACCTACCCTAGCTACCATATGGCATACGGTCAGCCAAACACCCGTAAACTACCAAAAATCGTAAAAGTTTATGGTTATAAGCCGATTTCTGTTATCAAATTGTTCCGTTACTTATTTCCTCCAATTAGTGGAAGTATGCCTTTTATAAATATTTGGAAGATAGTCTTTGAATGTATTTATAAAAAAAATTGTCAATTTTTGCGACAAGCTTAATAAAACTTATTCAAATTCACAAAAGTTTATGTTCGCTAAGAGAGTGGAAGCAAGACTCTTATGAATAAAATATTGACATCTTATTATCTCACAATTTCCTGCAAGAAAAGCTTACGTTCCCTTATTCCCTTTTGTAATTTCCTCGTAGACTTCACCCACGTCATTACAAAGTTAATCTTTTTGCATAAATTGTTCCCCCAGAACCAATTATTTGCTTATCACACTAATTAGGAATCAATTTGAAACGAGACGTCGGATTGTATTCTTTGAAAAGGGATTTCGAGTACGTCCAAAACGAATAGACCTCTCCGGGTATGTGGCGCAGTGATTTTTTTACGTCTGGTGGGACAATGCAAAGGGATTGGTGGGGTCTTTTTATTTTGGGCGGGTGTCGTACGGGGTTGCCATTTCGTTATAATTGATTTCCCTTTTTTACGGTTGGACGAGAGTGGTGCGTCATGCGTGCCTTGGCTCAGGGCGAGGGTGAGTGAAGGGCAGCTAGCTAGGGTTACCAATCGTATAGTTTCTGAATTTTTTTGTGTAAATAGAAAACTTTAATCTTATTTCTTGCGCCTAGTTTGTTTTTTGTTTAAGCAGGCATTTACAGTAGCATTTACATAACATAAATCAAAATTTTAGCGTTTGTTTATACACGTTTTGTTACGCGAACTACGCACACCCTTTTCCTCTCTTTTAGCTATTAAACTTTTATTTTCCACGCGAAAACCAAAATTTCATACTTAAGTATACTTGAAAGATGGTTTAATTTAATTTAATAAATGCGTTTTCGTAATTCAACCCCTCGTAATGAGGCAGCCCTATGCTGCGGCATATTTTGTTTTCTGCCTGATGTACTTATAGCCTGGAGGCAATTTTGTTGGGTCCACGTTACGACAATGGAGTGATAAGTTTTTTTGAGTAAAAAACCTTTTGTCGTGCTTTGTTCAAACATCGTCGTATTTCAAAAGACAAAACGAACAATGGATTTGCTACTGTGTAATGTTTTACACAAGATTCAATTCTGAAATTTAAGATAGTTTGTGCAGGCAAGCTTCCAGAAAATTTGGAATTCGATTTACTCAGGCATGATTCTGTCGGTAGAGCTGGATATCGAAGCTAAATTTTATGCCAGATGGTTAAGTAGTCACTCCATATTTTGTTAACGCTAACAATGGTTGATGTTTACTAGTATCTAAAAATCAAATCTTTAGATTTTTGCACAAGAGTTTGGAGGCATATACTCAGCAGTGGGAGAAATCGGGTTGCAGATAATGATGATGAAAACACATGAGCTACTAATCTTTTCATCTCACAAACGAGCAAAGCCACACAAGGTATTCAAACACAAACGTCTTTAGGTGATTAAACCATCTCAATCAAAGCAGCATCTGTCTAATTGCAGACTAGCAGAACATGTAGATATAGATATTGCAATATCTCATTGTTCGTAAAGCCGGGTGCCCATCGGTGTTACAGGGCGTAATGTAACGTGTCACACAGCAAACGTTTTCTCCTCCTTCTGAGGAGAAGGAAAAAGAGAGGAAGATGTAGATATAGATATTGCAATATCTGATTGTTCGTAAAGCCGGGTGCCCATCGGTGTTACAGGGCGTAATGTAACGTGTCACACAGCAAACGTTTTCTCCTCCTTCTGAGGAGAAGGAAAAAGAGAGGAAGATGTAGATATAGATATTGCAATATCTGATTGTTCGTAAAGCCGGGTGTCCATCGGTGTTACAGGGCGTAATGTAACGTGTCACACAGCAAACGTTTTCTCCTCCTTCTGAGAAGAAGGAAAAAGAGAGGAAGATGTAGATATAGATATTGCAATATCTGATTGTTCGTAAAGCCGGGTGCCCATCGGTGTTACAGGGCGTAATGTAACGTGTCACACAGCAAACGTTTTCTCCTCCTTCTGAGGAGAAGGAAAAAGAGAGGAAGATGTAGATATAGATATTGCAATATCTGATTGTTCGTAAAGCCGGGTGCCCATCGGTGTTACAGGGCGTAATGTAACGTGTCACACAGCAAACGTTTTCTCCTCCTTCTGAGGAGAAGGAAAAAGAGAGGAAGATGTAGATATAGATATTGCAATATCTGATTGTTCGTAAAGCCGGGTGCCCATCGGTGTTACAGGGCGTAATGTAACGTGTCACACAGCAAACGTTTTCTCCTCCTTCTGAGGAGAAGGAAAAAGAGAGGAAGATGTAGATATAGATATTGCAATATCTGATTGTTCGTAAAGCCGGGTGCCCATCGGTGTTACAGGGCGTAATTTAACGTGTCACACAGCAAACGTTTTCTCCTCCTTCTGAGGAGAAGGAAAAAGAGAGGAAGATGTAGATATAGATATTGCAATATCTGATTGTTCGTAAAGCCGGGTGCCCATCGGTGTTACAGGGCGTAATGTAACGTGTCACACAGCAAACGTTTTCTCCTCCTTCTGAGGAGAAGGAAAAAGAGAGGAAGATGTAGATATAGATATTGCAATATCTGATTGTTCGTAAAGCCGGGTGCCCATCGGTGTTACAGGGCGTAATGTAACGTGTCACACAGCAAACGTTTTCTCCTCCTTCTGAGGAGAAGGAAAAAGAGAGGAAGATGTAGATATAGATATTGCAATATCTGATTGTTCGTAAAGCCGGGTGCCCATCGGTGTTACAGGGCGTAATGTAACGTGTCACACAGCAAACGTTTTCTCCTCCTTCTGAGGAGAAGGAAAAAGAGAGGAAGATGTAGATATAGATATTGCAATATCTGATTGTTCGTAAAGCCGGGTGCCCATCGGTGTTACAGGGCGTAATGTAACGTGTCACACAGCAAACGTTTTCTCCTCCTTCTGAGGAGAAGGAAAAAGAGAGGAAGATGTAGATATAGATATTGCAATATCTGATTGTTCGTAAAGCCGGGTGCCCATCGGTGTTACAGGGCGTAATTTAACGTGTCACACAGCAAACGTTTTCTCCTCCTTCTGAGGAGAAGGAAAAAGAGAGGAAGATGTAGATATAGATATTGCAATATCTGATTGTTCGTAAAGCCGGGTGCCCATCGGTGTTACAGGGCGTAATTTAACGTGTCACACAGCAAACGTTTTCTCCTCCTTCTGAGGAGAAGGAAAAAGAGAGGAAGAAGAGGAGAAGAAGAGAAGGCACTCGCAACGAGGAACGAGACGGATTTTTCACGTTTCATGCTTCCTGAGGATGGTACAGTACCCTCGTAACACCGGTCAAAAGCACGGCTTGATAGTACCCTACCTTTTCTTTATTCTTCGAGAAAATTCGTTTACGAATAAACTGGTCTGGGGGGGACCAGAATTATGTGGGACTCGACGTCTTGAGAATGACGTAATACTGACTAAAAACCTCTCCGGTGTCCCTCTCTCGCCATTTTCGATGTATGTACACTAAGTTATGAAAAAACTAAATGACTTTTGCTTATTGTTGTTATCGAGTACCCATAATGGAGAATTTACTGGTCCAAGAAAATTGTTATCGTATCTCGTTATATTATGTATGTCGCAGATGTTTTAACACTCTCATTGCCTCTCGCAGTGAATACGTTAAAGGGTCCTGTACATCCTCCTTACTTATCCTGAAATGCGACTATTATGTATACGGATTACTAACGTTTATTGTTTGACGTTAGACGAGGAAGAATCAGCTATATGGAATTCTGGTTCAATCATCGTAGCTGAAAGTACTTCTAGTACTTTCAGCTACGATGATTGATCAGATGAGTCATAGAAACTATGAAGAAACGGTCCCGCGATTCGTGTAGTCAGGGGACCTAGCCCCTTGTGTCTGTGTTTCAGAGCTCTATTTTCAACTGACATTACCCAATTATGCCCACAAGTGAGACAGATAAAGTACCTACTACGTTATAAATATCTATGTACTGTCTGTCTTCCAAATAAATGAAAATATAACACAACCTCTGCTTAGCTCGAGGTTAGATAAAGCTGTGTGAATTGTTCAGCATTAATCATTAACTCATTAAAAAACCAGGAGATTAAAGTTAATATGCTTTCGACTGAAGGCGTAGCGAACATTTTCAAAATTTTGCACGTTTTTCCTAAGCAGAAACCTAAAATAACATGATGGTTTCAGAATTCTGTACACGGGCAACATTGTGCAAACCCACACGCATAAGCTAGTATCAAATACGTCTACTGTTGGTTAGACTTACTCAATCAAAGCATCATCTGTCTAATTGCCGACCACACATAGTTATAGGTACCTCGTTATAATACAAACACTAGCAACACTAATATCACACTAATATTATCAATGCAAAAGTTTGCATGTGTTAATGGATGTAAGTTTCTAGTTTCTAACTTCTTCACGTTTAAAGTACTGAAAGGATCAGGCTTATTTTGCATAAAGGTAGGTCTAAGTTTACCTGAAATAATACAAAGGCTACTTTTTATCTCACAAATAAATTTCTATGCGACAAATGGAACGAGATAACCTTAAAACGTTTTTATCTTTGTTGATTAGAAATAACGTATTTATTCTAAAGACATTTTTATCCCGAAATCAACGTGCGAAGCCACTGGCAGGAACTAGTATTAGGTACATAGTTGGTAATATTACAGTAATTATATTCATCACCTTTGAATACGCTTCAGGGGGTGCAATAATACGCCAGATTATGCCTAGTCAGGCGTTTAACATTGATTAGAATAAATCATTATTGTAATTGAACCACCACTAGGCTATTAGCGTCGTGATTGGACTCCGCGGTTGGTGGATTGTACTCTATAAAATTATCTGAGCCTAGACCAAAATTACAAGCACATTAGTTTGTTGTGTCGACTCTTCCAATCATCAGGAAGAGTCGACACAACAAACTTCCTAGCGGAGTTTTCGGCTATGACGGAAAATCTCAACGGTGCCTAGCCATATATGCGCAGGACATATTATAGTGCACAAAGTGTGTGCGCAAACACAGGTACACTCTCCATTCTCACATCCCCATAATCTGATGGTACGACAGACCGACACGACCGGTGAGACGTCATAGATAGATAGATAATACTTTATTGTACCACACAAAGACAGATAACAATACAGAAATAAATGCTAAGATTCATGCGCAGAAACAACGGCTTAACGTGCTTTCCGGCTCTTGTAAAGACACAAATTTCTATAGAAGTAAGAAGTAAAACAAAGAGGCCTATCTCCACCAGTGAGTGAAGACAGGCTGTAAATGATGATGATGCTTTAGTAAATTCGTGTGGGTTATAAAAACGAACACTATAAAAACAATTTAAACATTTTGAATTCGTGCTAAGACTTCAGGCATGCAAAAAATCATTGATCATTGTTCGTTAATCGTTCGTAGACCGTCTACGGCGTAGGCAAGATCATGCGTAGACTTTCGTAGCAAGATCTACGAAACATAGTATTTTCGAACGATTGGATTTTTATTTTCCCTGAGCTTACGTTTGTACTTATTCAAGCTGAGTTTCCTAGTTGCTGTGAGAGTTCTATGTAGCGGTTAAAAGTCGGATATAAATAATTCTGGACAGTCCACACAGCATCATCTAGCACCAGGTGCAGATTTTGCGAACCAATATGTTTATTATCACAAAAATATCGTCGCACAATCGTTAATTGAAGAAAAAAAATTCTAGATAGTGCGGGCGGTGCTATTTTCACGGAGAGATGGATTGGTTTCAACCTTGACACATTTGACACGCGAGAGTATCCTACAGTTTGCAAAATGTGTCAATTGTGCTATCAAGACGATAGCATTCTTATGGTAAAGCGATCAATTTTGTGGAATAAGGCCCCAGAGCTAGTGTTCTGGGTACCTTCTCTGGAATCGGACCACGCACATAAATCCGGCGGACCGAAGTAGAGCTTATGAACATTTTTATTATCATTTTTATTGAAGCACAATTTTAATTCTACCTGCAAATAAAAATAATATTGCTGGAGGAAACTACTATGACACAACGTACAATCGTAAAATTGTTAGTCTGACAAAAACGATCGTTGAAGCAATACTCATTCGCATCTGTCGCTTTTTGTGCTGCGGACTCACAAACAGCAACAATGCAATATCCTACCATAAACAATACATGTTAAAAATATTGCCTTACTTGATCTAGGCACCCATTTTAACTGAAAATTTGCATAAATCCGCGTTGACACGTTCAGAGTCTGCTCGAACCGAGTGGACTCTGATACCTATTCGGACGCTACTCATATTTTGGCAATCCTAAATCCAAGCGCACTCGGCCGACGGCGTCCGATCTAGGTACTCTCGGACTGCTTTTCCGAGCTAACTTGCATACAAGTAGGAAAAATAATAAGCTACTTAAAATCAGACCACTTAGGTCAACTAATAAAACTAGAAATTCAAGTAAAAAATAATAATTCTAAAAAGAAAATAACATACATACCTGTAACCACAAATCGATTTGAACGGTTGAAATTGGATTGGGAGTGTAAACCATCACCTTATCACTCACTTAACAACCCAAATGAGTCATATTGCAATTTTTTTAACACATTTACCAATGCATTCAATTCAATATTCACACCCAAATCGATTATGGTCTCAGAAAAACTTACCTTTAGTGAGTGGGCAACAGTGGGTATACATAAAAGTAGACAAAAGTTGTATGAACTGTATAGTGAAAAACAATACAATTTTAGCCAGGAGTTCAAAGAAAAAGTAAAAAATTACTCAAAAATATTTAGAAAAGTTTGTCAAATAGCAAAATCAAATTATATTAGCTCGAAAATTAGAAATAGTGATAATGTAATAAAATCAACTTGGAATATAATAAAAAGTGAGACTGGAAAGGTCAGTACATACGTTAATGATTACAATTTAAAGATCAATGATTGCTCAGTTAAAAATGATGTCGAAGTGGCCCAAGCATTTGAAAACTTTTTTACTGAAATTCCAATCTCAACTACAAAGTGTTTAAACTCTTCTCAGGTAATTGCTGAGTCGTTGCTTATAGAAAATGTATCTAAATGCAAAAATAAATTTAATTTCACCCATGTTGATGAAAAAGATATTAAAAAAACCTTTAAACTTTTAAATATAAAGAAAACTGCAGATCTCTGGGGCATTTCCGTTACAATTATTAAACCATTGATTGATACCATTGCAACAGATCTAGCTTTTATATTTAATGAATCTATTGATTGTGGCGTATTTCCTGATCTAATGAAATGTAGTAAAATAATCCCACTGTTTAAATCGGGTAGTAGGTCTGACCCCACTAACTTTAGACCAATATCAGTACTGCCAACATTCAGCAAAGTTTTTGAAAAACTTATTCTACATCAATTGCTTAGGCATTTCAATGGCAATGACCTGCTGCATTGTAAGCAATTTGGGTTTACTCGCGGCAGGTCAACTACTGATGCTGGTGTAGAGTTAGTATCGCATATTTTTGATGCTTGGGAGAAGTCGCAAGACGCTTTAGGCGTTTTTTGCGACTTGTCAAAAGCGTTCGACTGCGTACACCATGAAACATTAATCAGGAAACTACATCACTATGGAATAAGAAACACCTCTTTGGATCTTCTTACATCTTATTTGAGTGATAGGATACAAAGAGTTGACATTAATGGGAAACGGTCTTCGGGGTCTGTAGTTACAATGGGTGTACCACAGGGTTCTATCCTCGGTCCTTTCCTATTCTTAGTTTATATTAACGACCTGCCTCATCTTGTCAAGAATAATCACGAGATTGTATTGTTTGCTGATGATACTTCATTAATTTTTAAAATGAAACGACAAAACACAAATTTCGACGATGTGAATAGTGCAATCTCAAAAGTAGTTCATTGGTTTAGTGTCAATAATCTTTTGTTAAATGAAACCAAAACAAAATGTATTAGATTTATTCTACCTAATGTTAAACAAGTTAAGGCTGATGTAAACGTTAAAGGAGAAACTTTAGAAATGGTAGAAAGCACCGTATTCTTAGGAATCACCTTAGATAATAAACTTCAATGGGGCCCACACATAGATAAGCTATCGAAGAGACTCAGTTCTGCAGCGTATGCAGTCAAAAAAATCCGTCATCTTACAGACGTGGACACATCTAGACTTGTTTATTTCAGCTACTTCCATAGTATTATGTCTTATGGTATACTGCTGTGGGGGAACGCTGCAGATATTAACACCGTATTTGTGCTGCAGAAGAGGGCTGTTCGTGCAATCTATAATATGGGTCCCAGAGAATCCCTGCGTGATAAATTCAAAGAAATAAACATAATGACAGTACCATGTCAATATATTTATGAAAACTTATTGTACACTCACAAAAATATAAATCGGTTCCCTAAAAATAGCGATAAACATAATTTGAATACCAGAAACAAACATAAGATCGCTGTGCCCACAACTAGGCTACACAAAATTAATGTATCTTTTAAAGGGCAATGTATACGCTTCTACAACAAAACTCCTAGTGAGTTGCAAAAATTATCAGTAAATAAATTCAAACAAATTGTCAAAACCTTGCTGTGCAAAAAGGCTTACTATAAAATATCAGATTATCTAGAGGATAAAAAAGCTTGGGACGGGTTTTGCTCCAACTCGAAAAATAACAACTAACAGGCTAAAGGTTTCTTCGTCGCTTCTTTACTTTAGTCTACATACCGAAGCGACAGAAATCAAAAAATATCACTTTATTTCCGTGTCAGTGCTTAGTTTTATGATTTGACCTTTTCTAAGTGTACATTTATTGTATTTATGGAAATAAAGAGTTTTTGATTTTGATTTTGATTTTTGAAAATAAAATCGTCTAGTAACAACAACCAAGAGCTTCATGTCATTTTTCGTTGTTGACTAAGAAAATGTTCCTAGTGACCTATGAAATTATCAACAGCTATCCTAGTAGAGATAATCCATTCTAAAAATGCACACCGAGTGTAGGTCAAGGTCGTCTCGCATCTCATCCTCGGCCTCCCACGTAGCCTCCTAGCGTTGGGTGGGCTCCACTCTGTCGTGGTCTTTGCCCACAAGTCGCTGGACATTCGGCAAACGTGTCCGGCCCAGTTCCATTTCAGCAGCAGTTAAAGCTTAAATTAGAAGATACGAAAATCTACCTATCATAAGCCTAATAAGAACTTGTAGGTAGTGTATTAGTGTAAATATTTAGGCATTCGTATTTTTAACGTAATCTATAGGCTTTGCAATAATATCATCACAAGCATTTTTACTCGTTCAAAGCCGAGTTAAATCTGTGTGCATAGCAAACAGAATGAATACGCGTGGTTCCCTTTAATCTGCGTCTGATCTGGCCATTGATGAATGTTCCAGCTCATTAGTGGTTACAGCACTAAGGGTGGGACTACACGGGTTTTTGCTGTCAAACACATTTTATAACCAGCAGTGTTTGAGTGATATGATAACATTTTCGCCACTCATTTTATTTCGAACTGCATTGATTTCGAATAAAATGGAATTGCTGCCTGCATTCTAGGCACTCTAGGCCGGTGACGGCTTAGATCTCTAGGACTTATATAAAGCATATACTAGCAAATACTAGTTGTAATTTATCGTTGTTGTTTTTTTTTGCTTTTGTAATAAAAAAAAATTTTAGTATAAGATTTTAGTATATACTAATCTACTCAACAAATTTAAAAACGACTGATAAACTCACAAATAGCCTAGCTGAATTGACCGCCTACTTATCAGTTTGCACATTGTGCAAACTGATGAGAACGATAAGTATCTGTTCTGGTAGACGACATGTGCAATGCACATGTCGTCTATCAGAACAGATTGATCAGTAGAATATTTAAAAGTAGGTACCTATCTTCTTATTTCTTTTCTTTCCTATATAATACCATTTATATTTTTTATCTGTACGCGTACATCAGAATGATAAATTTTTGCTTATATTATAACGTTTTAAATTATTCTCGTAAATCCGTGCTTCATTTTGCACTTTTGTGAATACCTAACTGTATGTATAATCCTCCCAGCTTACGGCCATAATACTGTGTGCTTTTGTTTCGGTTTCAGGTATGATTTCAAAGGGCTTCTCGCTCATTCGGGAATCAGTGCAATATAATGAGGTCTACCAACACTCTCTCGGGTGCTTTACTATGTAGGACTTTAACGCTACTGTATTGAGCACATTTTCGATAAGCATTTATGTTGCTTTTATAAGAATAAATGTTTTAGTTCAATTAATTTTGGCGCCGTTTCCATGACGCTTGAGAAATTTCAAGAATTTATTTGCTAAATCAATATCATGATATTTTATGCTCAAGTAACTTTTTTTTTGTAATTCGTAGTTCTTTATAGTCTACGGGGTTTTAAATACCTATATGAATAATGTTAATTTATCAAACTCATCACCTAGCCACTTTACCTCGACTTATAAATCAACCTCGTAACCATACCCTCTCATTTCGTGCTATTATTAGAGCTCGTCGAATTCAGGGAGAATTAACACAAAATCAGCATCTCATTCAAATCTCAGAATAACAATTCAACACTGTTGATCCAAGGAACACACCGGTTCAAAGTTAATGTAAATTAGGTAGACTACGTAACAGCCATTTAGTTCAGAACAATACGAATTTAAATCACATTCAAATTTCGCACTTCGATTAAAAGCTTGAAGTACCAGTCCTAAGTGCATTGCAAACATCGGTACGAACTTAAACCTACACTGTCCGAGCCAATATAAACTGGTCTCTTGTAGGTTGGTCGTTAGAGGGAATTGGATATCAATTTATGGTAGTTCCATGTGATCCCAATTACTATGTGTAGATAGCCAAGCCGCTTATGCAAATCGCGATTCGCCGCGGACGCTTCTAATGGGCCGTGAGGATGGGAGGTCCGTTGCACTTTTAGCGTCACTCTGTGTAGGCGAGCATACATCGCTACGATGCGATTTTGTGGTGTGTCACGTCGGTAAGTGTTTTGTTTCATTAGAAACAAAACACACGTGCTGATGCACGTCACGGTATTTTTGAGGATCAGCTAATTGATGTTATTTGTTAAAACAATATTGTAAAACTTACTTTTTAATGCCAGGTTACAATTTGAGTCTGAGTCCACGTTGACGCGATCAGAGTCTGCTCAAACAAGACTCGGACCGAGTGGATTCGTAAGGGTAGCTACCCTTGGCTCGTATGAAGTTTTAAACGAGTGTAGAGACAAACCATTCTAAAACTGCACGCCCCTTTTACTATAAAAACTATCGTAGTTTGACAAATTCATTACGGATGTAAGGGATGACACGTTGCTGTTCTTCCAACACAAAATAGGTTCGTAGTTAACCCGCTTACATCCTTAATGATTGCACGCCCCCTCCACAAAACGTCATAGGTATGATAAGTAGATTTTCCCGTATCTTCTAATTTAAGCTTTAACTGCTGCTGAAATGAACTGGGCCAGACACGTTTGCCGAATGTCCAGCGACTTGTGGGCAAAGACTACGACAGAGTGGAGCCCACCCAACGCTAGGAGGCTACGTGGGAGGCCGAGGATGAGATGCGAGACGACCTTGACGCACACCATCCATCATGGCCTGTGACAGCGTTAAATCGCGAGGAGTGGAAGGAGAAACGAGAGGCTTTTGCTCAGCAGTGGAACAGTAATCGCTGAAAAAAAAAACTGCTGGACAAAGGCCGTCCCTTTCTCCTTCTACCCCTTGCGATTTAATGCAATACTGCGGAAGATTTGCATCAAACTCGATACACCATCTAATGCTGGGCCTTTCACGTCGCTTTTTTATAGGCAGGTGGGCTCCCAATTCCCAGTAAGTGTCAACAATTATGTTTAACTGGGTACATCTTCGGGAGAACTGGTTTTCACGTAGTTTGAGCTATCTAGGTACTACTCTACTGCACTAGCCGGATTATATCTACCTAGAGATTTTAGTAAATATTTTTCATCTGCTTTTTACCTATAAAACTTGGGAATGAAAGTTATAAAATCCGCAATAGAAATATTGCACACAATACCAAGTTGGAACACCCTCTGCCGCTGTCTATCCGACGGTCACTTAGCACCCAGCAAAGTGTTTCAGATTTAGCTCTAACTGCTGGGGTAAGACTGAAGTTGGCTTTGTTTTGTCATGAAACCGTGAAAATTGGAGGTAGAAATAAAATTATAAAAAATAAAGGACCTAGCTTCTGCCCGCGGCTTCGCACGCGTTGTTTCTATGGAAACGTTCAAAGGTGATTTCTATCCCATGGGAACTGATTTATGGGATAAAAAGTAGCCTATGTTTTATTTCAGGCCTAGAATTATCTGCATGCAAAATTTCAGCCCGATCCATTCAGTAGTTTTGGCGTGAAGAAGTAACAAACATCCATCCATCTATACATTCATCCAAACTTTCGCATTTAGAATTTTAGTGTGATTTCCGGATCAAAATGAATTATATTGATATCAACCGCAAACACATCCACATGTTCGAAGTTCATTGACCCTTCCTCATTTTGTGAGTATCGAAAAAAATACCTACTGTTTTGAGATCGTAAACCATGTTTTTAATTAAAATCTCCTGGCCAAACAAACGGGTCTCTAGATTAAAAATCGTCATATTATTCCTAATTTATAATCGTAATTCGGGGGGTCGTGGGGCGCATGTTGGGTGCGTTTTATGGCCGCTGGAGGGCGCTAATGACGTCAAATAATTGGTGCTTTAAATGTAAATGACGACACACGCCAGGCAGCTAGGCCTTATTAAATTTTGACTATAGATTTAGGAGGATACGTGCGCCATTGAAAAATTATACAGAAACAAGAGGAAACTTAGAGGATTACAAAGCCTGTGTTTTTCATAATTCCACGATGATGACTGTACTAGATACCTCGGTTTGCTTCTTTGATTTTTATGTTGTTTACTTTCTGCCTAAACTTCTTAGCGTATTCTTATAAGCTCTAACTATCTAATGAAAAAAGCTAATACTTGAACTTTGTGCGCTGCTATTGAAGTATTCTCGAAGTAGTTTTGTACTGTCTCTTCTAGTGAAACTTTTTACCTAATTTCGTACACAGTGATACAATAACAAAACTTATTGGCAGCTCAAGTAAGCATTATTGCTTGTAATAAACAGTGGATTTCCGTTGGAATATATCGTCGGGCAATTATACGGGATAAGCGCCAATAAAAGTGTTCGTCCGGTGTTATAAATTGATCAATTTGAGATCCGTAGCAGTTCAATGTATCAGAGGGGGCGGAACGGAGAGTTAAATACCTGCCTGTAGCACGAACACTAGATAAAAACATATCTATGGGGAGAACACACAAGTACGTTTTAATTTAGAAGTCTGTAAATTCCTACACGTTCCTTTCTTTCTTCCTTTGAGGCGTATTGGGGAGGCCCATGACCAGCTTTGGGTGGGCTGATATGATATTGATGATGATATTTCTAAACAAAGGAATCATATACTTAGGTAGTAAAATGTATTTATTCTGTGTCACAAAAATTACATGTAAAGTTGGTACAAATAAATGAAATTTGCAACATAACAATATAATAGAACTAGCTTCTGCCCGCGGCTTCGGACGTGTATTTTCGGTATAATAAGTAGCCTATTACCTAAGTTAGGCTTTGTTCTAAATGTACGCCAAATTTCATCTTGATCCGTTCAGTAGTTTTGGAGATATCAGGTAACATAAATTCAAATTTCACAAAGTTTCAGCTTCATAATATGAAGTAGAATAATAGTATGTTTACAATAATAATTTCTGAGATAGATATGTCTGTACAATACCAATTTTATTTTTACACGTTTGTCGGAGGCGCTTGTATAAGCTTGTATAATAAAAAATATCTATCTATGTAGTGTATAGTATTATGTAAGTATATCAGTTATCTAGTACCCATAACACAAGCTCTGCTTTGCTTGGGGCTAGATAATGCGTGTGAATTGTCCAGCATTATTTATTATTATTTATTTATTATTATTTTTAGCATTTCATGTGACAGTTGTCGAGCACATCGCCGCATTTAAAAACAAAATAATAAAACCCACACTAAACTGCTCGGTAAACTTTCACCCAAAATGCCACACCACAACCTTACAAATTCGCAAACACGCTAATCCCACTCCGACGTAAAATATTTCCAATCATTAATTCAGCAAAGTTTGCGCACACGCCGTAAACTTTTTTGCATACAGTTTCAGAGCTCTTCAACTTTTTTAATTTGGCTACCCGAGATTGCTGAGGGGATTGCACACATCGTACGTCTGATTCTAGCCATGGAAATGCGAGCTTGTATTGGGAAATAATTGTCTGAAGTTCGAAAAACAATGTGCAGATCGAGCTTTCGAGCTCTTTCTAAAAAAGTTCCAGACGATTGAACAATACACATATTTTATAAACTATGTGTATTGTGAAAATATTGCACTCCTCATATTAGTTGGTGCTTGAGTGTGTAAGATATTGTAATTTATTTAATAATTAATATATAATATAACAAGTATATATAGTGGTAAACAATAAGGTTTCAAAAGATATTCAAACTAAAATGTAACAGGCCTGATTTCCTACTTGTTTTCCCCGCTCAAATTCAAATTCTAGGACAAATCAGTTTCATTTAATAATTAAACTATTTCATATTGCATTATATTGAATATACTAGGTATCTTAAATGTTAATTTATATTTAAGAACTTTTGTCATTGATATTATAGCATATTAGAAGATATTTCAATGTATTTAGTTGTGAAATGTTATAACAAACCATTTTGCCGATGTTTGACGGAATGGCTCAAGGTAAAACGTCAGCCAACGGTTCGTTGAACTAAAATTATTTAAAAAAGATGGTGGGCTGGCTCTGACACTCTTTGATGGCCCTGTAAGCTGAAAGCATCTCTCATTATGGTAAGATATTTTACATTGTAGAACCTTTTTCTAGATATTGTGTCCTAGTTTGTTTTAGCATTGAAATTATTGAAGGTCAAGATTAAATTAAAAGGTTATCTATTCTTTTATAATGTTTCTATTCATATGATCTAATGCTTTTGCTTTAATAACGAACATTGTAAGTATTAGACACTTATGTGGTTAAGTATATAAATGTGCTGGTGGTTTCTTTTTCACTTCTTCCACTGGTGGACAAAAGATTGAAGTGAAGAGAATTTCAATAACACTTTATTTCTTATTTGATAGTAATTGATGGGTAGACTTGTCTATGTGTTTATCTTGTGAGCCTAAAGGAATAAAGTTATTGACTTCTGACTTCTGATTTCATTATTTCCAATTCCTAAATTGTGAGGTTGCATTGTAAGGTAGGTATTCCATGATTCTATCGAAATAAGATCATTTTATAGGTAGGTAAAGGCCATGAATCTATCATCAGAAGTGGGATAGCCTGGAACTGTTTCAAAATTCTAATACATTCTTGTACAAGTTCCAGACTGGATCCCGCAGCAGACCTTCGAGTACGAAGGTCTGCTCAAGGCGATTTCTGACTGTGCGACGACTGACGCTGTGTCTTCCAATCTGCGACAAGATGGTGACGTGATGCTACCAATGTCCGATCCCACGACGACGGCGCTACTATTTGGTGCGACCACATTGAGATGCTCATCAACGAAATTTGGACAAAGGAGCAGCGTGGCAGTAACAAAGTTTCTTAAGGGTTCGTAAACTTGGTACGACCACGTGGAATCCTAACGTTGGACGATACTAACGGAATTTCTTTAAAGCAAAAAAACTTTTATTGTTTCCTAAAAAGAAACCTGTTCAATAAGTTGGTTTCATGTTCTATTTTCAAATTAGTAAAAACCTACACAACACTAAAGAAACATGAAACAAAATTTGCCACTTCTAGTAACGTTTGATCCATGTTTCTTGGTAACCAGCCTATTGTTCGGGAATTCGAGTTGTTGACTTTATTTCTAACTACCGGCAGTTAATAATTTTTGAAGCTTTTTTACTTCTGTACGATTAGCCCAACCAAAATGTTTAATACTTATTGTTATAAGTGTCTCTGTAAGTGAATTTACCTAACCTTTCTTAAGAGAAATCTGCAGAAAACAGCTGCGAGTAAGCGAAAAAAAAAAACGCAGATTATTCCGTTGTAATATAAAGTACCTACCTAACTTTTTGCTAAAATTCAGTTTGTAGAAATACTAATAACCTGATTTATTTTTAAGTAGATAATGAGAGTCACACGAACACACAATAGATTTGACTTCGCCTCGTAAATTTTTGTATGGGCTGATGTGAGCCAACATGTGCTTACCTATACACAAAATGGTTATTCAATGTGTTAACGAAGTAAATTATAGAAATAAATTGGAACTAGTATCTATTTACAATTAAAACAATTAAGCTAAGTGCACACTGTTGCAAACAATCTACAGGAATCTAAAGTAAAAGGCTTTTCACATGGTCACTAATATTAATATTTATGATTGGACGGTAATTAAAAGAACAAAAGAAGAAAACAATTGTGCAAAGGAATTTAATTAAATTCAAATAAAATGATATAAAATTAAATAAAAGAAATTATACGTATTTAATGAAATGAAATGAAATTAAATTAAATTAAAATAATGCACATACATTTCATTAGACTGGCCAATTCACACATCATCTAGCCCCAAAGTAAGCAAAGCTTGTATGATAGATTGCATTGTTGTGCATAAATTTGATGTCATTGAGATCTTATTTACTTTTATGTATTCTTGATCAATAATTCCAGAGCACCAAGCTACCAGTCTTAGATGGCTCGACTATTTTGATGATTTCTCAGGACAACGTCTGTTAGCTCCGCTATTTTGTGTTCTATAGTAATTTGTATTGATATATCGTAGTTACAGACTATATTTTTATTATAACAATAGCACACAAACTTCGGTATAGGAAACCCCATAAGGTACAAAGGTAAAACAAAAAACAGATAGACTTAACTAGAATTAAATAAAAGAAATTAGTGCCAAAAATGTTAATAGTTAACTAAAAGGTATGTCAAAGTATGCTGCTGTGTGAGGGCATTGTCAAACTATACTAAATAATAATGTACAAGATTACAAAATACAGAGAAAATAATAATGAAATAATGTCAGAATTAAAATAATTTAAATTCACATGCAAATAGAGCAGGTACATAGGCATTGTCAAATAAACTCAAACAAAAAAAAATAATGGAATAAATTTTAATACGGAATCAATAAAAAAATAAATGGTACATAAATACACAATTTGTTACTTCTAAGCACAATTAGACTTAATATAGGGTTGGTTATAAAAGTGCTTTAGAAGGCATTTAGAATAATTAAATGAATTGCTAATATATTTTGTACTATGCTCAATTATGGGGGCACATTCAAAATAAACATATTTGCACAACATAAATATAATTTCAAGGCCAATGCAATAAATTAGTGAGCTATTTTAATTTGATCGAAACAGTTTTATTTTTGT
Organism: Eupithecia subfuscata; assembly: GCA_963564075.1. NCBI lineage: Eukaryota > Metazoa > Arthropoda > Insecta > Lepidoptera > Geometridae > Eupithecia > Eupithecia subfuscata. The sequence goes on along the minus strand of CAUWYO010000001.1, from coordinate 1,307,598 downwards.
GTAGTCAGCTTGGCCGAGCGATTTGTGGAAGGTTCAGTAACCAATAAATACAACCATACGAAATAATTATCCTGGATTTACCCCACTCTGATTACTTTTTATATGGAAGTTGAGGCTAATAAACATACCTACTGGGTACTACTAGAATAAATGACGTACTTGGTGATACTCGCCTAGATCCACAGATAGATGCTCGATCTGTTACGGATGATGTACTTATATAGGTACCATTATCTTACTAAGTTATTAGTTTTAGTTAGTCTTAATTATTAAACATTTATGTGTCCTTATGACAAAAAAGTTGGTTTTAAGTAGGTACCTATGTTGAAAGTGATAATAAGAATTGAGAACAAAAAGAAAATAAAACTCAGTAAATTTTAATAAAACGAAAACAAAAATACGAAATAAATTCCGCTGGCGATCGTTGACTTGGTCTATCGATCAGACGAATACGAGGACAAAATTACTGAATTCGAAATAAAAATAGTTCCTCCCGCTAGTCGACCGTACACTTAGCGTATACTTTGGATATTGATAGCGGGTATAGCGAGTATGTGGCCGAGGTATACGGTAAGAGGAAAACATAAAATGCTTAATGAATTAGGTCCTTCCGCTGGCGGCCCACGGACTTGATGTATACTTTGGATATTAGCAGCGGGTATAGCGAGTATACATGTCGAGGTCCCTCGGTCAGAGGAAAACAGACTTGTGACTTTACTTTCTACGACTAACTTTTAATATAACTATACAGATATAATGATGCGTGTCCAGATGTTGGACTATAAAATAAATGAAAAATACTAATAAATAACTTTGAAAAATAAAATCAATGAAGGTACCTACATAATAATGTGCTTGATGGTTCTGTTTCCTTTAGATATAAGTAGTTTAATAAGAATTAAAATAAGAAACATTTACAAAATGTGTAGGTACTAACATAGTTGGTCTTGTGAACTACTTGTAAATTGTTCAACAGGTTGTCTTCTCATAAAATAATAGCATTATTATTAACATTCATCAATAAACTTGAAATTAGAAAATGTGTAATAAAACGTAAATTACATGCTTCGAGAACGAAGCATTTGTCAGAATGGCAGTGTAAGATATTGTAATTTATTTAATAATTAATATATAATATAACAAGTATATATAGTGGTAAACAATAAGGTTTCAAAAGATATTCAAACTAAAATGTAACAGGCCTGATTTCCTACTTGTTTTCCCCGCTCAAATTCAAATTCTAGGACAAATCAGTTTCATTTAATAATTAAACTATTTCATATTGCATTATATTGAATATACTAGGTATCTTAAATGTTAATTTATATTTAAGAACTTTTGTCATTGATATTATAGCATATTAGAAGATATTTCAATGTATTTAGTTGTGAAATGTTATAACAAACCATTTTGCCGATGTTTGACGGAATGGCTCAAGGTAAAACGTCAGCCAACGGTTCGTTGAACTAAAATTATTTAAAAAAGATGGTGGGCTGGCTCTGACACTCTTTGATGGCCCTGTAAGCTGAAAGCATCTCTCATTATGGTAAGATATTTTACATTGTAGAACCTTTTTCTAGATATTGTGTCCTAGTTTGTTTTAGCATTGAAATTATTGAAGGTCAAGATTAAATTAAAAGGTTATCTATTCTTTTATAATGTTTCTATTCATATGATCTAATGCTTTTGCTTTAATAACGAACATTGTAAGTATTAGACACTTATGTGGTTAAGTATATAAATGTGCTGGTGGTTTCTTTTTCACTTCTTCCACTGGTGGACAAAAGATTGAAGTGAAGAGAATTTCAATAACACTTTATTTCTTATTTGATAGTAATTGATGGGTAGACTTGTCTATGTGTTTATCTTGTGAGCCTAAAGGAATAAAGTTATTGACTTCTGACTTCTGATTTCATTATTTCCAATTCCTAAATTGTGAGGTTGCATTGTAAGGTAGGTATTCCATGATTCTATCGAAATAAGATCATTTTATAGGTAGGTAAAGGCCATGAATCTATCAAGTGCAAGTCATACATTCTTGGCTTTTACAATAACAAGAAAAAATGGATGAAAAAGCCACTATGTTACACGAACAAAAAATAAAATAATTTGCAAATTCTCAGTTTGCGGCTTTTGTGATCTATTGATTTATATATTACTAACTTCTGCCCGCGGCTTCGCACGCATATTTTCGAGATAATAAGTAGTACAATGTCATTTAGGTTAGGTTTTGCTTTAAGTGTACGCTAAATTTCATTTTGGTCTGATAAGTACTTTGAAGGTAACAAAAATTCAGATTTCACAAACTCTCAGCTCTATAATATTAGTAAGATGATAATATTAATAAAACTGTTTCAAAATATCAGCCTCATTGTTTTGATTAACTAAAACCATTAGGAGCTAGAAATGAAACGTTATTTTGTTTACAATACAACTAGGACTCTTGCTTCAAAAATAATGTCCTCCTAGCCGAATTTCGACCACGGCAGCCAGTCTCGTCGGAGACTAGCCAGATGCGCAGGACATATATAGTGCACAAGTGTGCGCAAACACAGGTGCACTCTCTATTCCCTCACTCTCATAATCCAATGAGACGGCAGACCGACACGACGGGAGAGGTCAAGCGCAGGATCAACGGCTTAACGTGCTTTCCGAGGCACGGGGTTGTAACACCGCCAACTTCCTGACTCCGGGCTGCTACTGTGAATTTTTCTTGCTAGAAAAACCCCAATAACAACTATTGGCTCGACCCGGGATTTGAACCCAGGACCTCATAATCAGCGGCTGAAAAAGCTGACCGCTAGACCAACGAGGCAGTCTTGCAACAATAATATATTCTCAAATAACCAGCTCCCCGACCTAAACACAATTCGCATCCAAATGGAAACCAATCTCATCTATTAGTTGAATCGCGGACGCCACTAATGTAACCTAGGTTAGAATATTCATGTGATCAAACTGAGCCTGACCCTGCGGTTGGGCTACACTGATCAATAGTGATGACTAGTGAGGAGCTGTTTCGGTTTTGGCCCTTGAATAAGATTGGATTCTTAATTGGAGCATGCATACTCGTAGCTTCTTAAATCATTGTTTAACTTTTGTAGGCCAACACAGGAATTGTTGTAAAGGGTAGAACAGAAAAAAATTACGTTGCATCGTCATGGAATGCGTAAAATATTCAACTTCAATAATTAATTTTCGCAACGTGTGATGTAATTTTTGTCTATTCTACCGTAGATAATGCCGACGACGACCTCTGTGGTGCGGTGGGCGAAGGTTCGCCTGCGACGCAGGAGGTTGCGGGTTCGATTCCCGCCTCGGGACAAATATTTGTACGATCTGCAGATATTTGTTCAGGGTGTTCTGGTCGTTTTCTATGTATAATAAAAAATATCTATCTAGGTATGTACTCGTATATTATTGTATATCAGTTATCTAGTACCCATAACACAAGCTCTGCTTACCTTGGGGCTAGATAATGCTGTGTAAATTGTCCGGCATTATTTATTTATTTTATAATGTGTCCCTGTGCATGGCTTCTGGCAGCTCAATAGCCTAATTCATAGGAGTAGCTGTAATGACATGATATTCCATCTACGCTGTTCACATTGAGTCATTCTTATTTATTGCAATCTGACCGCATATACCGCAGATGGAATATCGTATCATAACAGCTACTCCTATTAGGGTATTTAGCTACCAGAAGCCGGTAGCTCAATAGCCTAATAAGAGTAGCTGTAATGACACGATATTCCACCTGCGCTGTTCACATTGAGTCATTCTTACTTACCGAATTCTAATTTTGTCATAAATTATTTTATGAATTCCGCTACTGAAGAAGTATAATGGTGGAAGTTTTTCCTCTTCCTTCCTATTCAATAAATTCTACCTACGCGTAATAGAGTGGAGAGAAATACATTCCTAGACTTTCCAGTTAACACTTTGGATGCTCACGGCGCAAACGGCGAAGTACACCTCCTGGCGGCAGCGTGCCCCTTCGAGTTGCACCGCTGAGGCTGGGCATTGAATGTCTAAATTAGGCCAAAAATTGAGAATTGATATCGGTTTCGGATGTAGTTTATGATTCATTACATTACACGTATCGATTACTATTGAATTTCAAGTATACAAACACTACCTACATAGGCTGGTACATACATACCTACTTCGTTTACAATTCCAAATAAATGAATAAAGCTTTGTTACAATTCGGGATTTATATGCGTAATAGAATTAAATATTACGTGAAACGCTAATAAATTATTGACAACAAAGGTTTTAGGCTTAGTCGGATGAATAAATACCCTGGTTGATTATTAAATCTGGATAACTTAATGTGAGATTACCAGCGCGGTTATTGAACCCTCGATAAAGAATTTAGGTATTATTTGATTTTTTTTACTTCAAATAATACCAGTAAAGTAAGTGGAGAAACAAGTTTTTTGCAATTTAACTCACTACTCTGGCGCAGCGCATCAGCATTGCCATACAGCGGGGCAATGCAGCTAGCTTGGGGACGCTTCCGACGGAAATTGATATGGATCGGTTGAGCTACATGTAGATTTATTGCAACAGTCTGCAATTAGCTCAATTGTTTCAATTGTAAAAACAAGTTGTAATTTATTTCTATCAGTTGATTGTAATTTTCTTTGTGAAGAAAGGAGTTAAAAAAACCTCGCTACTCTTGAAATAAATACCTTAATAAGGATTCGTTGAAATTGTTGAAAATCATCGTTTTCAAAAATTTTATTTGGAATGGTATGTGTTCATTTTTAACCTCCGACGCAGAAAGAGAGGGGTGCTATAAGTTTAACGTGTCTGTCTGTCTGTGTATCTGTCTGTGGTATCGTAGCTCCCAAGCGGATGAACCGATTTTCGTTTAGTTTTTTTGTGTCATAGATAATTTTATCCCGAGTGTTCTTAGCTATGTTTTCTGAAAATCTGTTCAGCCAATAAACGTCTTTAATTTTGTCTTAAACTTACTTATTTTGTCAAATTAAAATTTTTAAAAACCCGCCGACGTTTATTGGCTGAACAGATTTTCAGAAAACATACCATCCAAAATAAAACAAAGTTACCAGAATACCAAACATTTCTCACCCAAAACGATTGAACAAACACCGCATTTAGGTTAAGAACCCAACGATACCGATACACTAATCCCCATAAAACCGCAAATCCATGGGAATCGCTACACAAAGCGTAGATAATGTTTATAAGCATTACAGTTCAAACGAAAAGCTTGAGGGTCGCAAATAAAAGAAATTATGCATAAATGAACTGAAATATAATTTTACTAGCTTCTGCGGACGGCTTTGTTCGCATTTTTTCGAGATAAAAAGTAGCCTATTATTATTCCAGATGTATAACTGCATATGAATCAGTTGGAATAGCTTAAGGTTAAGGAATTTCCGCCAGATCGACCGATGATCTATTTAATAAACCTACAACTATTTATACTTTAGAACGAATTATGTATGCCGATTCTCACAACTTGGTTTAAAAGTGGCGGCAAACTGCCAAAATGTTTCGGATCCAAAAGTTGTTAAAGAATTTATTGAAAAAAGACAAAAATAACGCGATGAAAGTCGAATCATCTTGATTATACATTGAATACTTTTCGTAGTTGAAAGCATGATGGAATACTTTTCTTATTTGAGAGCATCATGCATTAAGAATCGACCCCTTCAACTTAGCCTGTGGATGTCGTAAGAGTAGACTAAAGCTCTGCGCACATTAATCCAACGACGCTACCGCTCAGCACAAAAATCTGCATTCAAATATGGGCTTTAACTCGTTAACGTTAGATACATTTTACAGTGATAAAATGGCTTCCCATAAGGTTCAAACGAGTGGCCCGCGAGCTGTCTGTCATCTGATGCCGTCAAGATGAAATGCATCTAAATGTTACCTACGAGTTATAGCCCTATTTGAATACAAATTTATATTTTATGTATTTATTTCTGTATTTTAATTCATTTCAATCCTCTCCGAATCGAATCCGACTGATTCGAATTCGATTCCGACAGATCTATAAAACGCATTTTGATTTCGCTTTGGGTTGATGATCGAAATAAGGACCTCCTCCTCATTGACATGGCCATTAGTCAACAGATTCGCTTAGGATTTTCGATCATCAACCCGAGGCGAAATCAAAATAGCGTTATAAAGATCCGTCGGAATCGAAATCGAATCCGTCGGATTCGATTCGGGAACGAATAGAATGAATTGAAATGCCCTTCCTGATCTGCGACAACTATGGGATCTTCCGAGAGGAAGGGCAAAGGAAGGGTAAAAATACTCGTACACCGAAGGGAGGTGTACGAGTATTTTTAACACTTTTACTGCCATCACCAAACCACCTGTCACGCATGGTGGTTATGGCAAAACAAAAAACTTTTTGTAGGCAAGCCTCCTCCAAAAATTGTTTTGCCACAATCAAAACAATTTTACAGCAGTACATTATGTGCGCTGTCATGGAAACAATTATTCATCATTTTTAAACGATAACTTACTTTCGTATTACTGGTAGATTTTACTAAAAACACAATTCAATTACTTCCTTGTAAACAACAACGCTTTGATCAAGGAAATAATTAAATTCCTTGAGAAAAAAGTGGATTAGTCCGTAGGTATTTGTTTTTAATTAAGCTTTTGTGTGCAGTAAACAGAGTGTAAATTGTCTTTACCATAATTTATAACTTTAATTATTGCTTCTGTAGTAATTTAGATAACGCTTGGTAAGTTAAGCAACATAAGATGACTTGTGCCTAACTAAATTCTTCGACCCAAAAGTCTTACTAGATTATTACAGCTAAATGACGCTGTGCAAAAATGTATCGTATGTATCGTAAAAAAATATATAAAAAAATCTTCTGGACTAGCGTACTAATTTGTAAAGGGAGCCTAGACGTTATCCCCTTTTACCTTTAGGTCAGAATAAAAAAATATCACTGCTCTGATACTGCTTAAAATTAACAATTAAAATTATGCTCCTTTCTTGATATGCGCGGCCAAAAAGTGGAATGAGCTTCCTGCGTCTGTTTTCCCGTTAGAGTACAATCTTGGAGTCTTCAAATCCAGAGTAAATCAGTTCCCTCTGGGAAAGCGTGCTCAATCCTCGGTTACATCTTCACAATTACATAAGTGAGTTGGTGGCCAAACGATTGTTAAAAAATTGAATAAATAAGAAGGTATATCTAATCGTCATCATAATAATACCTACCATACGTATGTTTGTACCAGACGACAAACCCCGTCGGCCATGTTTATTTTCGATGCTACTTCGACATCGGAAGAATAATAAAAGCCTTCCATTGCCTTCGCAAGTTTCGTCGACTTATCTTTATATTTTTTTTACAGTCGCCTGAATGTTTAATTGTCATTGCGGTAAATCATGGAAGAACGGGGTTGAACACGGTTTATTGCGTTTTGGGACGTAATCAGTGGATAAAAGATAACTACAGTTATTTTTTAATGACAGTTTATCTGGATTTTAGTTAATTTATAGGTACGATAACTTTTTACTGTAGGTATAAAGAGGTGTTTGACGGTATTGCGTATCAAATGCTAATCTTGATTTCAATTTGTGATTAAGTAAAGTAATTTTTTTTTTCTTAAAATATCTATAGTGAAAATGGAAAAGCTTCTTTCGCTAAATACTATGGTCTTTCAAAAATTCTTTTTCAGATATCACAATTTAAGCCCTGTGGTGGAAACGTGGTTCATATTATATAAAAGCATAACAAAAACTGACCAGCAGAGCTTATATCTATTACTAGCTGCGCCCCGCGGCTTCGCCCCCGTGGAAATTTATGTTTCCAACTTTCTTAATTTTTTCTTTCATAAGAACCTTCTCCTGACAATAACAAACACAACAAAGAAAGAATTAGCGAAATCGGTCCAGCCGTTCACGCGTGATGCGATGACAACGGAAAACGGGTTTCATTTTTATATATAAGAAGATATAAGATTATTTTATTCAAATCCGAGCAAAGACCGTAAAGCTAAGAAACCCTTCAGAGCCATCGCAATAAATAAAATAACCCCAACTTTCACCAGCCTTGGCGCAAGCCAGAGTCGCTACTAAACAGAGATTTGTATAAAATGGAAAAAAGTTTTCCCACATGCTTAGTGGCGAGAGAAGGAGATGACCTTTGTCCAGGAATAGGATGACACAAACCAATCAAGTAACGCAAAAGTAAGTAGGTACCTAATCAAGGTATTTTTCGGTCGAGTTCAAAGTTGGTTTAAACAAATAAAAAGACCTTTTATGAAAAATACGGAAAAGAAGATATTGGATGCAAAATTGAAAACAAATACAGCTTACCAGGTGTCATTAAGAAATGAAGTCAAGTTCCACAGAATTCTCTAACAACACCCTACTCTATGCTTCAGTCTGCGCGCAGCAATAACATCGGTAAATAATAACACATTACCGGTCCAAAGGTGGACGACCGCCGTCGGCTACAAGGAAATACAGCGATGTAATTTGCGCTTCGAAATTTCGTGGCGCGGACGTGTGAAACACACCCAGTAATAACAGGGTGGTAATGAATGAATGGACTGCGGCCACGAAGGGTTGAAAATCAGAGCTTTGTTTTCCTATTTTGTTTTTGTACATTTACTATTATTAGTTTAACCATTTACGAAAATAAGCAAATCTTGTTATATGAAAACAGAATCGTAACAAAAGAATGCATTTACTTGAAAAATCAATCTCCCTCATTTCACTATATGGTTGGGTAATCTCGACTTATCGAACTGATGAATTCTGTACGAGATTCATTATAAGAATGTGACTCTCATTTACAACATTTACAACTTGATATTTACTATGATAAGAGTTGTGAGCTTTCCAATATTTCGGCACAGTTTTATAAGCTTTAACAATATGACGTTCGGACACATCGATTTTACAAGACGTTACATAAGAATGCGCAGTCAATCGGTCGGTAAAATAAAACAATAGCCAATTTTTCTACTCTACATATTGAATGACCCTGATGTTGCTTGTATGTGCTGATCTTTACTTTGCGAGTTAAGTTTGATATTAATAACCAATTAATATTAATTTGTCTAACATCAAAACTACTTTAGTTAGCACAATAGAGGGAGTAACTTTCTAGAACTTCGGTAAGTTACCTGGGCTCTTAGACAAACGTTCATTGGATTTTGCTGGATTTCGCTTCTAGCGAGATATTTAGTTTAATACAAGTAATGTTCATGCTTCGTTCAGCAATGGGGTGTTTGGGATCGTATATCCATCGTTGAAGAAGAAATAAACGCGAAAATTAGTAATCGCAGGGTACGTTTTCATTTTACTCCTAAGATGTTTTCTGATTTTCACTACCAATGCATTATCTTGCCCAACCATCTCTGATGGCTAGCGTAGTACCATGGTAGATACTGGATGGTCCATTCTTAGAGAGTCTCATTCCCAGCAGTGGATAGAATCCGGCTTCAAACGAATATGACCAACCCTCTTGCGCACAATCCAACTCTACTTTTGTACTTCTGCAATCCAACTCTACTTGTTAACTAAGCTTGCAGTGTTTCTATGTAAACTAGGCTCAAACTCTTCATCCAATAAGGAGTAACAAGCTGAAACAGATACTGTATCTAGCTAATTCCAAGTATTCTATCCCTTCGGAGTTGCTTCCTTTACTTGTTGTCAACCTAAAACAAACAATACCCGGACGAAAGAGATATAAGTTTTTAAGCTTTTGGTTTTGCTTGGTAGTTTATACACAGATTCTCTCTATTAAGATAGCGTTTAATTCGATAGCGGCATGCGCGGTTCGTCCGCATAAGCTGCGCGAGTGCGCGGGCGACTGTATGGTAGCGACTAACTAGCATTCTTTTGTTATCAGCTGGCCGCTATTGTTCTACCTTTCGACTGCTAATTGTGTTATTTAACTGACGAATTGTAACACAAATACCCTCTATTTCAATTTGTAATCCAATATTTTGGCTAAACAATGCAATTTTACTCCAAAAATGGTTAGGTATGTTATTAAATGCATAAGCTCATCTAAAGCTTGCATAGTTTGTAGGAATGTTTCTACATCCTTATTTATTCATTTTAAACTACATCTACTTATGACTAAGTAATTATGTTTTGTAACGCGAAGTTTAAAAATACCTACATAAGTTTTGATAAGTGCCCGCTCTAGCTTGTAAAACGTTTTTTATTTGTGTATGATTGTGCTTTCTAGGATTAAATTTACACTAGTAATTGTACCCGACTAATGTTAATTAAGATTTTAATAAAGAATTTTTGAAATTGAATTGAAAATTCTCTATTAAGAGTAGAGCGTGTTGTCAACAAAATACGACAACATCATTGTATGGATTGTGTTTCTCAATTTTTGCGTATAGTATGGAATTACAACGCGACAGTTTTACGAAATGATCTCTGCAAAAAACTATAATCAGCAACAAAATCAAACTCGTTTTTGTCCTTCTGTCTCAAGTCAACGTCTAGAAAACTTTAACATTTTAAAAGACGCTATCACACTTGCTACTGGCTGCGGCTACCAGTAAAACTCGTGAATTGAATATTATCCCAAAATTTTAAGGGTTCAGAAGAAAAAAAGTACAGAGCACGAGTTCTAAACAGATAACCATCGACAATCATTATGGCAAACTTTTAACAGCCTACGTTAGAAATTTGAATCTTTGTTCTCATATAATTCAGCTGAAGAGTTTTTTCTCTGTTTAGACGTGATCAGAAATCAACCTACCAGGATTCGAAAAAATAAATAATTGATAGCCAGATTCATGAGCAAAAGTGGCCTAGGCTAAAATTATGAGGCGTCTATTATAATCCTACCCTTGCAAAGCCGGGGCAGGTTAGTAGTGAGGAAAAAAATCCAGATTGGCCAAAACTCCATCTACTCAGATGACCGAAACTCCGCCTATTTAGGTCACCAAAACACTCCACCGACAAGACAATGACTTAACAATGCCCCTGGAGATTTGGAACCTTCCCTTGGCCGAATTCGATTTCGCCGGGATAAGGAACGATGAATATTTTCATAATTTTACTGCTGTCGGGTGAGCTGACTGAATTTTTATGGATAACGGACGTTTTGGTATTTCAAGGTTTACAAATTTTCCTACCTTTATTTCTGCCCTGAGGGAATATAAGATTTCAATTGATTTTATGCTGTTTATCAGTAGATACTGCTGAATAGTAAGGTAGATATATTTTACTCATAATTTTGAGACCCATTAAGATACTCCTCCCAATGCTCTTATAGTGAGGCAAAAATCTTTTATTAATTTGGTTGAGATACAAAAAACAAGGTTTTATATGGAACAAGAGGTTGTAGAATTTAGTTGCAAGCCTTAAATTCTCAACTCTCGAACAAAAGCCTACATAAAACCATAATATCGCAGGCACCGAAGTATTTAGAAATTTATAAATCCGTGTGTAAGAAGAGACTTTACACAAAGCCTAGCTTCGGTAACATTTTATGAAATCAGTACTAAGTAAGCTTGTTACGAAGAAAATATAATAAAGACGCAACTTTTCTTGAAAAGAAATGTTACAATAATTCCAATTACGTCGGATAATGTTGGTTATATGCTTGTGCTAGGGAAGCTTGAGATATTTAGATAGATAGATATCAAATAATTAATAAATCACCTTGAAAACAAAACAAAATTTAAAAAATTTAAAACCCGCCGACGTTTATTAGGTGAACAGATTTTCATGAAATATAGCTAAAAACACTTGGGATAAAATTTTCTATGAAACAACAAACTAAACGAAAATCGGTTCATCCGTTTGGGAGCTACGATACCACAGACAGATACACAGACAGACACGTTGATCTTATAACAACCCCTCTCTTTTTGCGTCGGGAGTTAAAAACAGGTAGTACCTACCTGATTTTACATAGTTCTAGAAAAAAGCAATGGAATTGGCAGCCTTATTATCACTTAGAGCAATTTCTTTAAACAACAATAAAGACTATGAGCAAAGGAAGGCGATGCTTTACTTTTCTTCATAATAAGAAAATAAACTCTACCTTTTATAAAAACCTCTTTCCTCGAGGTCGGTTAAATGAGAGTTCCTAGGATTAGATAAACCTATCTAAAGGGTATGACATAGTCTAGTCTAGCCGGATAGGGGTGGGGGAAAACCCTTACCGAGTAGACTACTTGTCTACTGGAGAGATTTCTATAATGCAAGTGAATACTGGATACTATGTTGTGATTGTGTGTCATTGAATTAGGTCAGCTTCATAATATCAAAATTACCATCGAAGACTGCAACTTGATTGCGGGTTGTTTTAACAGAATAGAAAAGAAGATTATTGTGTTTCAGTGCTTTCTTACATGCGGAAGCTAATAACAATAAAAATATCGAAATATGGTTTCGGTAATCGTCGTAAACGATGACTACCAGCAACGTTGTTTTCGAGAGATCATTCTGTAACTGGCTTTTTAAAAAAGTCACAGATTTCTTTTGTAAAAAATCTTTTTTAGTAATTTAGTACGGTTTTGAGAAAACTTCCCAACGCGTTTTCTGTATTCCCAACCTCAAATAAAGTAAAGAGAACAAACTAAGTACTTGACTGAACTTGCTGTTGTCGTCGTTCTAAAGAAATGGAAGTAAGCATAATTCCAGCCAACGCGGGGGATACGTAACTGTGCTGTGGTTGTGACAGATACAGGGATTCATTTTATTTTTGCTGAGCATTACTTGTACAGAGAAATCTTTTATACGAAAAATTGTGAAGTTGAACAGATTGCAAAGTCCATTATATTTTCTTGCAACAGGAAAGTTGACAAGAACTTCAACCAATTCCAAGAACCGTTAAAAATTACAAAAGCTACAGTTTAATATAAGCAATACAATATGAATGAAGTAGACATTTGGTGTACCAACCAATGCTTGGTGTACTTCACATCGTCAACCTTTTAAATAGAACCATAGATTAACAATTTACATTATCTTTATCGAGGGATCAAAAATAGTGCGGCCTACTTGGACAGACTCCTCTAGCGTAAAACTATGAAAGTTTTAAATAAAAGTTAAGAAATTCCTCTGTTGTTGTGTAAAAATTAAAACCAGCTTACACCAGTTATCTGAAAATCTACAGTAGGTACGACGAGTATGTAATTAAGGTAAAAGCAAACGACGACGGGTAGAGCTTTGCGGTTAGAAAGGCATTATTACTACTGCAATACAAAATGAAAATAAATGCTTTTTGTCTCATTTATTTTATTTAATACTAGCTGCCGCCCACGGCTTCGCACGCGTTGTTTCTATGGAAACGTTAAAAGGTGATTTCTATCCCATGGGAACTGATTTATGGAATAAATAGTGAAAAAGTACGTATGTTTGATTCCAGGATTATAATTATCTGTATACAAAATTTCAGCCCTATCCGTTCAGTAGTTTTTGCGTGAAGAGGTTACAAACATCCATCCATCTATACATCCATCCAAACTTTCGCATTTATAATATTAGTGTGACTAGCTTCTGTCTGCAGCTTCACTCACGTAGGACACTAATCAAACTGAGCCTATAGTGACAAAAGGATTTAGTAGCTTCTCATTGTTAAAAAAAAAATCGGGATTTTGTACTGGAAATTTCTCGTTATATACAAACTTACCACTTGTATAAGTACAGTTTATAATGTTTTCATTGTACAAGTAGGTATTACAGCAGTTTTATGTCTGATACAGCCAGGTATTGGTAGGACTTTATCTCGAGTATTTATTTTGTCATACGAACCACTACACAAAAACATTGTAGAGTTGGACGAACACAAGCTTGAGTCTAAATGCAGCCATAGTTATGGAATAGAAGAAACTGACTTTAAGTAAAACATAGTCATGTTTAAACGAAACATAGTAAGATAAACTTTTGCGTATGTATGTAAATTTATGTTCCTAAGTATATTTCAAACTGTACTGTCGGTTCTTGACATTTGTTTACATAGAACAAGGTGTCAGCTGATAATGTCGGCAAACATAATCAGCTGTTTTGTATCTGCTTAAATGTTGGTTTTTGTTTTCTGTCAATATTTATTGCGCTCCAAAAAATGATTAATTTGGTGATGGCTCCAAATAAATTTCAAGGATTTAAACTTTACCACAAAAAATAAGCTTCGTATCAATGAGTATAATCAAAGAAATTGTTGTATATTATGAATGATGGTTTTCAAATCATGGAATTATTTTCAATCTTTCGTGTTTGCAAGTATCTACACACCATGCATCCTGTCCTTTGGTGCCAACTTTAATTTCAAAAGCATCATTTTATGACAGATTTTATGATAGTCTAGCGAAGAACGAATTCTATTTCAATCTGAGTTTTAGCTGCTTGCACATCAGATCCGAACTTCCATCAAGTTCCAGTAGTTATCCCAAAACGAATCAAGGCAGAGCTTCATTCACTCTTCCACCACAGGTGATCGATATAGGTCCTGAAACCCACACCGTTCTTACAATTACAAAAACCACTTACCATTCGCATCAGTAACATCAAATCACAGAAAAACGCTCAACATCGCAAAACACTATGATAATTTGTGTTATATCAGTTGTATTTAAAATCACAACACTCGCCGGGTCGCGATCTTCGGAAGGAGACCAAAGTCGGGCACGTCCGCGTGTTCTCTTGCCGACAGCTCGGCGGGTACTGACGCCGCCCGCCCAGCGCCCCCCGCCCGCCCTACCGGTCCTTTGTTTCCCTGCACCGGGCGCCTGTTAAACAAATTTTGCGTGCGAACTCGACTTTATCAATACGGTATCGACGGTGACAATTTCTCATTAGTGTATTTTATGTAGGTGCATTTTGTTTGCTCCCCTCGGTTTGGAGTAGCATTTCGGTACCTAGGTATGTTTGCGCTTGTTTGTGATTATGAGCTGGTCTGAAAATCATCACCATTTGATAATTTCCTTTTGACCATTATTTTCGATCCGTAAATATTGAAAAGGATCGTAATCTAAAAGACGTTACGCAGGATTGGTCCACAGCAGCACAAGACCGTTATGTGTCGAGGGTCATCCCACTGATGACCCTGGCTAAAAATAATTATAACAATTATGTAGGTTGCTACCAAGACCACTTAATTAACAATTTATGGATTGAGCTTGGGAAGCTTTATTACTAAAAGGTTTCTCCGAAATTAATTCCCAAATTAAGCACACAATTTAGAATTTGTAATGTCAAAGAGGATAATTATTGTCAAACACTTCTAGGTCTTCTCTGCAAAACGATTTATGAGTAATTTCTACCATATTAGTATGTCAAGGTATAAATTACATTTTAGAGATATCTGCGCTATTTCGAAATAAGTCTGATCAATCTGATCTTCAAAGCTGTCCGTACATAGGTAGGTACCTACTGGTCATTAATTTCGTGGTTTTCTGTTTCTAAAAACGCAAATAATAATATCATTCAATATTAATTTAATCAAGCTCCACCACAATCTTTTTTTTTAAATCATAAGTTATCAAATTGCTGAAAATTGGCTTTTATTCATTTTTATTATTTTATTAAAAAGTGAAATGTTCCAAACTTCTTTATTTGAATCACATCCGCATTTGTACCATGACAAAGCGTATTTTCTCACCGTATTAAAAACCGTATATTTCACGATCAAACATAATAATTCAAATCCAATAAAACAATGATTGACGGCCCCCACTTGTCAACATAATTGCCTAATTTCATCACGCGCTACGTGAACCGTGTCGGCCGATATTTTCGGCCAAAATATTGGTCGAAATTTCGGCAAATTTTAATAAAATCACCGAACGGTTAATTGATTAACGATGCTGTCGCTGCGTTATTTCAGCATTTTCAGAGTTCATGATATTGCTGGATACAAACTTTATTAAGAATTTAATTACAAATTATCGCGGTATGTTTATCACTGAAAATAATTATAATGTTTAATACATAATGTCAGTTTTCAGTGTATCCATATCAGTATCCTATGACTCAGTTGCTACCCTACATTGGTATCAGAACCCAAAAGTCTGCTTATTTGCGTAGAAAAATTCATTTGAAAGTACTTTCGTAACCTTTTTACGCCCCCCATCAGAATGCTCTCCTGAAATTGTTGCATTCTCTTGTCTTGAGTTATTTTAGCCTAGAGTCTGTTTTGACTATTGAATCAGTTTTTACATTAGCGCGACTAATGCGATTATAGTGTTTAAAATATAATAGCAGAGCACTACCTGAATCGTATTTCAAGAAAAGCATTTATTTCGCCTGAAAATAATGTCACTTCTGTACGTTACTGTTTACCAGTTTCCTCGTGCAATTGTTAACGTCAGATTCTCCAGTTTCACTGCACATTGCTCGCTTGTATCAAGCATCAGGTGCGCCGAGTCTCAGCTGCCGTGGAAAACGCGTCAATGAATTATGCATGATTTGTATCGGTTGTTGTCATCTTCCTATTTTCGACCTTATCACTGGACCCACAAAGTTGAGAGTACAGGGTCCTTGTCCGTTGTACGCGTGGAATTACCTACTCTGTTGGTTTCAATACTAGATGTTGCAATAATGACAGTCAGTAGTTAGATGCTTAAGAGAACATTTTACAGTTATATCAACAAAAGTCGCCGAAAGTATAAGTAGAAAGGCCCAGGCAAAAATAAAGCTTAAAATTGGATTATACAGCTATCAAACTATTAAGGTTATTAGGTAAATAATCTTATTTAATTAGCTGCTCGGCCCGCTGAATCTCACTACTGGGCAAAGTCCTCCCTTCCTTTCCATACATCCATGTCAGTAAACTATAAACTGAAAAAAATCTAATCTATCAGCAGTAAATTATTCTACAGTCAATAAGAGAAAATCTAAGAACTTACTAACGCTAGCTAAATGCATCAAGATAAGAATATGTATACCCAATGGTTCCGGTTTACATAGTTTATGGTAAGTGGTCAACTTGCCATAAAGGTACTAGGAGAACATAAACGCACTAGCGTTAACGGCTCTGTTAATAACCACAGTAACTGCTTACAGCCAAATGAAAGGAAAACTGGTAGGTGTAACACGCACGGATATAAACTTGAGCCTAGCTGTTTAGCTTTTAGACTTCGCAACTCGCTAAAGGAAATTCTGAGAACTGACTCTAAAAAGTACGACCTAGTTGTACATTTTTGGGACATTTAAATTCTTTAAGTAGGCTGATTGTACGGGTCTTACTAAATTTGAAAAAAAAATACTGCATGACGACGTTTCGAGGGTAGGCATACAAAGTGGTCAAATCCAGAAATACTCCTACGTAGTACAAGTTATTACAAGAAGTGGGTAAATATAGATACATTATTAGTCACATCGTTTTATCACGAAAACATTAAATGAATTGAATTAAACTAAATAATGTCTGAATTTAATATTTTAAATGGAAAATAAAGCATTAAGTAGGTGTGTTACCAGCCCACACGGTTGCCTAGCAACGAATTCCTGCAGCAACCATATTGCTGTGATCCAGAGAGATACACACACATACCTACCGATATAAATACGAGCACCTTAGAACAGTTGGTTCTATGAAATAGACATTGTTGGGCATTGGGTATCGTACGGCAACTTTTGGTATTTTGATGAATGGCCTCTAAAACCATCCACCAACAAAATATGAGTTATTGAATACATACAATATACAGTGTCAATGAGTATCATGAGGCGTTTTCTTTAATAAACAAGATCTGTCAAGTGCGAGTATACCTCGCTCGCAGAGGGTTTCGAACGGTTGTCAAGTATACAAATGTACTAAAGGTACCGGCTAGAGACTTCGCTATTTAATGAATATTCGATCGCTTTTCAAACTTCGGAGATTAAGGAGTAATTGAAATTCTTATACTTTTATCAAAATATTTCAAAAATATTAAACCTACAGAAATTTAAAATTGTTCTAAAATGTACAAAAAAAAACTGATACCTTTCATTTGATACCCCACTCGGTGAGGTGGGTACTACCTCACCGAGTAAGTACCTTTTTTGAAAAAATTTCCCCCTTACCCATTTTTTACCAATTTTTCAAAAAGTGTTTTACTCACAAACTTCTTTATTTTCCCTGTAAAATATATCTACAAAGGTATTTTAGATGGATCGCTCTGCTCGGATGTAGAGGAGGGGCATGAGTAATTTTTGGACTTGTTCAAATATTTCGAAAAGTATGAAATACGATACTGAATTTATGAAATAACATAATATGAGTACATACAAGTACCTACCTAGCGTGGCAATGCAGCCAGCGTCTTGGGGACGCTTCCGACTGGTGTTGATATGGATCAGTTGAGCTATCTGTAGACTGTTTGCAACAGTCGGCAGTTAGCTCAATTGTTTCAATTGTAAATACTAGTATAATTTTCTTTGTGAATAAATGTTTATATGTAGTGCATTATAATTATGTATATCAGTACCTACTAAAATTTCAAAATCTATTTTGAAATTTTGATTTTCCTTAAATCTGTAAAACGCGCACAAAATGTACAATTATTTTTAATTTCAAGTCAATGGCTGCGGTAGTTGCTGAGATATCTTCTTATATATAAAAATGAAACCCGTTTCGCGTTGTCACGGCATCACGCGTGAACGGCTGGACCGATTTCGCTAATTCTTTCTTTGTTGTGTTTGTTATTGTCAGGAGAAGGTTCTTATGAAAGAAAAAATTAAGAAAGTTGGAAACATAAATTTCCACGGGGGCGAAGCCGCGGGGCGCAGCTAGTTAAAGATATAATAATATAATAATATCTAATTTCTAAGAAATCAAATAATATCGTAGAAGGTCGAAAGTAGAAAGTCGTAAAAGTAGAAAGTCCGTAGAAAGTGGCAAAGATTTTCGACTCCCACGTCACTTGACTTCGTGGTGTAGTTGGTTATCACATCCCCGTACTGAGGGGAGGACGCGGGTTCAAGTCCCGTCGAAGTCGAAAATTTTTTGCGATATTATTTGATTTCTTAGAAATTAGAAATTATCCAGAGTGCGAGGCTTACGCACTATAATAACAAAAACGTTAAATACAATAATACTTACTTAAAAACTGCGGCCATATAAAATATTTAATGCTGGCCCCTTTCCTAGAGTGATCATCGGAGTATCGAGGCCTTTCCTTCTTGGCATTTCTTTTTTCTACTTATAATATTTAAGAATTTTGTACTTATGTGTCATCTGACGACTCCATTGTGTTGTGCCGCGCACTAGGTTTTATAAGGACAATTTTGCTGTAGCTCTTTACTTTGGACAATAAATGATATTTTATTATATTCTATTTCCCGAGATTACACTGCGTACTAGACCTTGCTCATAGCAGCGACGAGTAGATACTCGTCGAGCGGATAGGTTGCTATGGTTTTTAGGATGCCATTGTGGCTCCTCGCATTCTGCGCATCAGGGATGTAGTTTGACGACCTCTGTGGCGCAGCGGGTGAAGGTCTGCCTGCGATGCAGGAGATTGCGGGTTCGATTCCCGCCTCGGGACAAATTTTTGTACGATTTGCAGACATTTGTCTAGGGCGTTCTGGATGTTTTCTATTTATAATAAAAATATCTGTCTATGTAGTGTATTGTATTAAGTATATCAGTTATCTAGTACCCATAACACAAGCTCTGCCTAGCTTGGGGCTAGATAATGATGTGTGAATTGTCCAGCATTATTTATTATTATTTATAGTTTTTTTGCGGATGATGGCTTCCAAGCCATTCGTCAACATCATAGACTCGCGCTTTATCGCTAGAATCTACAGTATGTAAAATGATTTTGCGACAGAAAACCTGGCTATAAACCCATATACTCCCACACACTGAAAGTATTTGAAAGACCATCTCTAGGCCGACAAAGCTCGCAACACGAGGCTGAAATCTCCAATAAAACGCACAAATGGCACCGGCGACAGAGCCCGGCGAGGGTGATTGATGACGCACTATCGATTACGGACGGCCGTGTCAATGAGGCTCTTGTCACGCCCGTGTGCATGTACCTTTAGGCCTCGCATTTACGATTCTAAAACTAATTTCAATGTAAGGTTCAGCTACGCAAGCATAGCACTGCTGTGATAATTTTCTGAATATGTAGGTAAATATTGTAATTTTACTTGTATATGTCGTGGCCATATCCTAGAATTGATCACTTTATGATGTGACCAACCATTTCAAGAAATGGTAGAATTTCATGAAATGGAAAATACGCGCTGGCCATATCATGATGTAGTCAGGCCAGATCAATGAATAATCAGCGTTTAACGATATGAAAAGCTAAACGCACGGCTACTTCATGATAAGGTCAAACAATATCATAAAATAGTTACATTATCCACCGTTAGAGGCGCTGATATTGTTTTGTTTTGTTTTTGACATCTGTGGTTTTTGAGTGTTTGTTTGTTTCTGTTCTGTGATGCATCATGTCGGCGGACAATTATTTAGTAAAAAAAGCGAATAATAATGTGCAAATAGAAGACAAAAATGAAGTAAGGAGCCGTTTCGATAAAAAAATACAGGAATTTTAAAAGTCACTCGAAAAACGAGCATAACGTCTAAACTGAAAGCCAACTGCATTAAGCAATTTTTAAATATAAAGTTCCTTCCTAATTCGAATTTTTCATTAAACCTTTTCATCATCATCATCAGCCTATATTAGTCCACTGCTGGACATAGGCCTCCCGTAATGAGCGCCATAGCCTTAAACCTTTTGATGTCATGGAATCCCTACATAAATGATATGGCCAAACGTTGATGGAAATATCATTAAACGTTGATGCTTAAACGATATAGTCAGTTTTAGCTGGCCATGTCATGAAATTCTACCATTTCATGAAATGGTCGGTCACATCATGAAGTGATCAATTCTAGGATATGGCCACGACATATACAAGGAAAAGAATCTCTGAAGGATAGGATTCGTAACTAATACGTGTGACAGAGAATCAAAGTTATCGACATAGCACAAAGAACTAGCAAGCTGAAGTGGCAGTGGGCCGGCCATATCTCGCGAAGAACCGACAACCGCTGGGGTAAACGCGTTCTTGAGTGGAGACCAGGCGACTAGGCAAACGTAGTGTAGGACGCCCTCCAGCCAGGTGGGATGACGATCTGCAAAAGACTGCAGGCAGATGCTGGATGCGGCAAGCCGAAGACAGGGCGCTATGGCGCTCATTAGGGGAGGCCTATGTCCAGCAGTGGACTAATAGGTTGATTATGATGATGATGATGATGATGACTTGTATACATGTTTACAAATAAATGTATGATAACAATTTTGTATATCTTTTGTGTATCTATACAAAAAGACATTGTGGAGATCTTTAGGGGAGGCCTATGTCCAGCAGTTGACGTCGTTCGGCTGATATGATGATGATGATGATGATGATATAAAAGGACTATTACTTAGTCCTATTCTAAAATAAATATCTCAAATGGGCGGCTACATTTATCCTGCTAAGCTACATCTACCTATATGTAGCTTAGCCTATACCTATCAGACGAGGCTACAGGCTGAACTGGAATGAAATATTCCAGATATCTAAATCTTATGTCCTTTCATTCCATTCCAAACCATGTCACCAATCTATACTAATATTATAAAGAGGAAAGATTTGATTGTTTGTTTTATACTATAATATTATAAAGAGGAAAGATTTGATTGTTTGTTTGTTTGTTTGTATTGAATAGGCTCCGAAACTAATGGACCGATTTGAAAAATTCTTTCACCGTTAGGAAGATTACTTTTCAGGTAGTGACATAGGCTCTATTTTGTCCCGGAATTCTCACGGGAACGGGAACTACGCGGGTGAAACCGCGAGGCGATTGTCTAGTAGTTAAAATAAAAGTCAAGAATAAATAGAGCTTCAGTAATAGTCGACACTGATATTATAAAGGCAAAGTTTGTATGTAGCTATGCGTGTTTATATGTGTTGGTGTGTGTATGTTTGTTACTCCTTCACGCTCAAACAGCTGAACGGCTTTTGATGAAATTTAGTGACAATAGCTTATATCCTGGATACAAGCACAAAGACTACCTTTGATCCCAGAAAAGTGCAGTGTTTCCGTGAGGTAATCAAAATTTCTGTGGCTGTGAACTGATTGAGCCCACGACACACAACGTACGCGATTAATTGTAGGGATCGTTGGATGGCATGGCATACGATAAGTGTGTCATAAAGCTATCTGTTTCCATACAAATTCAAGCGTCCAGATCTCATAATCGCATATGTAGCGTCGTGTGTGCTCAGTTTGTTCCAAGCTTTATTCAGCGCGGATAGCACCACGAGGCGTAGCTAGTTCTTAGCAGAAAAGCGATTTAGCTATCAATACTCATAATCAGTTGACCACAAAATCGGAACAAACCCTTCCATGTCAAAGAGCAGTGAAACTGGCCACAAGAAACGAAGGGATTTAAGGCAATAGCTAAACTATCGCCGGGGAACCCAAATCAATTAGGAACCCGTCAGAAACATGAAAACATTTTCTGCAGCTAAACGCTGACGTCATTAGAGCAACCAACAAAGTTACCAAAGTTATTTACACCTTTTTAAAAGGGTTGATTGGTGGGAAATAATTTTTGATGTTCCGTTTTTTTAAAACTTTTTAATCTACTGACACATAGTCGGTGAGTTAGTGCATACTAAACTCAGAGCCATTCCTTATCACTTCGTCTGTTGTTTTGGCTATTTATTTTACGTTGAATCCTTTTGACATAAATAAGTTTATGATTATGTTAGGTAAATTTATTTAAGGCTGACTTTCGGATTATTATTACTACTATTCTTACTTTGATAATTATTAAACTGTATAATCAAATTTTTTTTTTTTGTCGTTTTCTATAATGTATAAGGATGCTAATTTTAATATTATCTATAATAAATTAGACTAGAATATAAGGTAGGTACTCTATTGCATTGGGTGTGTCTGTTTGGATAGATGTACATGTTTATAAATAAATAAATAAAAAAGTATAAAGACTGAGATGGAATGAGTACAAACAGCTATTCCTATTAGTTTGCCATGACACAAAAAAATGAAAAATAATTAAGATAAAATGTTGAGGACACAAATCTTCATTTATAAAACCCAATCTTACACTACGGCAATTATTGACTATCGCTCTGTAATCCGTGCCGTCCGTTTATAATTTGTTCAAATTACGCCACGGTCGGTCGACTGATATAAATTATTCAAAACGGGTAGCCACCCCGCACTTATACGCCAATTTGGAATCTCTGCATGCTCTTTTGACGTCGACTTTTGCCGTTCTTGAGGGTGATTTACGGGGATAGGTATTTGAATTGTCAGTATATCACATACATAGGTTATGGAGTCATATGAATTGCCTCTCTGAGGATAGGGATATTCAAAACGGTGCCAATTGGAAATAGGCTGGTACAGTTGATTGCTCAATGATGTCGTCGCTTTAGTACCATGTCACTTTCAAATTGATTTATTTTATGACCAGTTTCAATAAAAAGAGCTCTTCAAAGAAGGGTAATTAAGTTTTTTTTGTGATGTTTCATTTCTGGAAGTTTTGTAGAAGTAGGTTTACGGTTCACGTTTTTTAAATTTTCCAACAGTGCTTTTGCTAAGTAGTGTTTTCCATCATTTATTTATGAAGATGTGTGTAAAGGCTTCACAATTTTTTTATTTCTCGAGAGTGTCAACCGTCACCTCTTTGCTAACAAGGTGATGCTTGAAACGCTTTAGGCCCAACCGTCCTCACAGCGGAACAAAACTGGAGGACGGTTAGTAAAAACCCAAGTCGCATAGCAACACAACTATGAACACCGAAATACCGCGAAAAGCACCATCTTCATCACCATCTGAACGTAAAGACATCTTAATTGAGTGGCGCCTTAACAAAGGACAAATAAATGGGTTGGTTCACTCTATTCGACTTTGCTTCTTACTCAACTCAACGCTTACTACAATCATCATCATCATCATCAGCCAATATTAATCCACTGCTGGACATAGGCCTCCCCTAATAAGCGCCATAGCGCCCTGTCTTCAGCTTGCCGCATCCAGCATCTGCCTGCAGTCTTTCGCAGATCGTCATCCCACCTGGTCGGAGTCCTACACTACGTTTGCCGAGTCGTGGTCTCTCACTTAAGAACTCGTTTACTACAATGTCGTCTGTAAACTGGAACGTTAGCTTTGTGACACAATAACAAAACTATTGAAAGTTCAAAGAAAGCTGAGAAATCAAACTAACCCTGTCTAAGTGAGGTCGCATACCAAACATACACCTTGTATTACGACAATTGTAGCGTCACATTAAAAACGCGACACATTTATCGCTCCCGTATATCTCCGCGCAAGCACATACACCAATGAACACATTTGTAGCGGGTTCAGCTTGTACATTTTTTTGGTCGTAACATGTGGCGCAGTTTAGGTGGCTCGTTACATGTGGCGAGGTAAATGTAGCGTCGCCGTAAATGTGGTGCTGGTATGCGGCCTCACTTTTTTATTTTTTCAACTGTTACTGTCCCATTGTTAGTCAGAAGCCTGTCTTTTCTCCTTCCACTTACTCTACTAATAACTAAATCTAATCATAAATCTAGTCTGGTTCTGCATAGTAATCGAGTGACAATCGGAATGAAAACCGTACCTACTGATGACAGATTTTTTATAATATGACTTTAAGTAAGTACCATTCTACTTTCTACTAATCCTACTTAAAATAAAAAGTCGAAAGTTTGTGAAATCTGATATTTTGTTACCCAGGATTTCCAAAACTACTGAACAGAACTAGATGAAATTTGGCGTACCGCGGGCAGAAGCTAGTTAAGGATAATTAAAGCTTATATACCTACTTGATGGTGTTTTGTGCAGTCTTTGAATACATTCATCAACATTTTTCACATTAAACATTTATTCACAAAATATTTTGTTTACCTTATGTAGACAAAAATATTTTGTTTGGCTTATGCAAAATCCAACAGCGCTGCAGCGGGCGGATGACGTAGGTAACTTTAGTTTTTCCCGGTATCTATACTCTATCTATACTAATATTATAAAAAGGAAAGATTTGATGGTTTGTTTGTTTGTATTGAATAGGCTCCGAAACTACTGGACCGATTTGAAAAATTCTTTCACCGTTAGGAAGCTTAGTTTTAAGGGAGTGACATAGGCTATATTTTATCCCGGAATTCTCACGGGAACGGGAACTACGCGGGAGAAACCGCGAGGCGATCGTCTAATGTAATATAACCTAGCTGTCCATACAAAGCTATCGTACTAGAGCTCATTTCCGCTCCTTTGTCGTATGAGCCATGGCAATTATTCAAATTGTACCATAATTGGAGCATCTGAGGAAGCAAGAGGGCTCGTGACGTCATTATGTTCTAGAAAGAGTCGAGCCGAGATAAAAGGAGTATTTGTGTCAACAAGAAGTTATTTTGTAAGGTGGGTGCTTAATTTGGGGTGCCAAATAAGTTTTGGTAAGGTGTAAGTCCGTGGTAAATATTTTGTCACAATATTACAATGTGAATCCAAACAATCCAAACAAGCGGAACCAAACCAAGCACACACAAAATTGCAGATGAACGTTACAATAAGTGAAAAGATAACCGATTTATTTGGTTTTCTATCAACAGTATGTTGGTTTTCTGAACTAAGAAAAACGCGTTTTCACACAGAATAATTTGATTCAAATGTGACTTCGGTTCTCTTCATAGAGAAAATTCCATCCTCAGACAAAATAATTTGATTCAAATATGACTTCGGTTCTCTTCATAGAACCGATTCAAATACGAAGCAGTCCTGCTGCAGTAGGAGAGTAAAGACACATAAAAGAAAGAGCTGCCCTATCGCTGGAAAAAAATCACATAGAACAAGGTTGGTTGGTTTTTTGCATTTTTTACATAAATTTTGAGATGATGCGAAAAAAGTGTATTCACAAAAGTTGTAGATCTTTTTATTACCTACAACTTTGTTATTTAACTTTTTTCCATAGGACTTGTAGTTTTGCCGGAAATCGAGATAAACCGTTTTTTACCCTTAAAACTCACCCCCTTCCCCATCCCGACCTCAGATCGCCCGTAAATTATTTTTCCTTTCATATTTCCAATGGGTCTCCTCCTTTTCCAATGGGTTTCATTCTACTATTTTTGTTCTCACTTGTTATTATTTTGATAGGCTACCCTGGTCTATAACAAATTTGGGTAATTTTACATTCTTTATACTAGACCAGGACCCTTTATGGACAAAATGTTGAATCCTCATAATGTTGAAGTCCCAAAGTGTATAATTTTCCCGGACAATAGTAACTCGAAGTGAAATTACTGCTAGTACGGTACGACACAGTACGTCAGAATCCACGTGAAATATGTCACCCGCTAAGCCTTCAAAGCCCAGTTACACACACCTGAACGGATCACCGAATTCGCATATAGTACACGCCACCTAATTGTGCGTTGCCGTATCACCTTTCGTGACAAAGAGTTAAAAGTTTGGTGGAATAGCATAATTTTCAATATATATTTTTATAAAGGACTGACTCACTGACAGACAACGCACAGCCCGAAACACTAGTTCTAGGCTTGAAATTTGGAGTGTTTGTTCCTTTTAGAGTGTAGGGGTCCACTAAAAAGGAATTTCGAAAATTCGCTCATTAGTTTTTTTAAACGCAAAAGCTCCCCTACCTCAGCTACAGTAAGCAATAGAAGTACCAAATTTTACATGTAAATTCCCCTTTGGTAACAATCGCACATTTGATTCATCGTTCTCTGAAATTATGACAGTGTTTTCATATATTATGTAAGTTTAAACGAAAAGTTTTAACGAAAATGCTCTGTATCCTAGTAACCGTTTGCAATATCACCACAAAATTTTCCCTTACAAAAAGAACAAACATTTCATTCATCGTTTTCTGAAATTCGGAAGTTGTTTTCTTACTAATATTATAAAGCCGAAAGTTTGTGAAATCTGAATTTTTGTTACCTAGGATCTCCAACACTCCTGAACAGATCAAGATGAAATTTGGCGTACGTTTATAGCAAAGCCTAACTTAGATAATAAGCTACTTATTATACCAAAAATACGCGTGCAGAGCTGCGGGCAGAAGCTAGTTATATTATAAAGCAGTGCCTGACTCACTGACAGAGAACGCATAGCCCGAACCACTGGTTCTAGAGGCTTGTTCGCATAACGCGTACGAAGTCGTGGGTTACAGATACTAAATAATATTCTATGAAACTAAAAAGCTATTCCAAATGTGGTGAGGGGGAGGAAGCTCTGTCCAAAATATTTGGATAGCAACTGAAATAAATGCACAATTATGGTAGCATGGTAGCTACATAAAAACATTTTTGTGTTATTCTAGATTATTTTATGTTTAACTGACAAACAGATGCTCATAAGCCAGACAAGTACGTATCTTTATGTGGAACAATGGAATGGCAGCTAATGCCCGGTTAAAAGCGAAATGGGAGGACAAAGACTGAAATTATAGTTATTTGTTCAACAAGTGGGCAAAACGATTTCTGTTGAAGGTGCCGATATTAAATCCCGAGCTAGCGAAACAGTCTAGAATAGAGTCACGAGCGTAGCAAGAGGCTCTAAAGTTGACTGCTGAGGTAGCGAGGGATTTAAAGGGTATGAAACGAAAAATATTTGCTATCGTGTCAAACATACAACTTTTCACCACGACTAGCGAGAAAAGAAAATAAAACATTTTCCATACAAATTGAAATGTCGAAATTTTAAAGATACCTACGGGGTCATGTGGGGTATCAAATGACAGGTATCGGTTTGTACATTTCAAAACAGTTTTTGAAATTTCTGTAGGTCACATACTTTTTCGAAAGTCGAAATTTTACCTAATCTACGAAGTACCTGTGCAGAGCGATCTAAAATGTAGTTTGGTACCTACTATTTTTAGGTATTCATCAAATAGATATCTCTTACCTTTAGTACATATTTGTATATTGACAAACGTTCGAAACCCTCGCCAAGTCACCGAGCTCGATTCGAGCCAGAATGGTGAAAAACTATTATCATCTGAAAACTTCTTTCCAAGCAAATCTTAGGACATTCAAATCCAACCTCTATTATCTACTTACCACTTAGTTTCTACATTGTTTTGTTTCTATCGATTTAAGAGTGCAATAAAGCATTTTCTCTAAATCTATATTTTGAATAGAATCCGATCTAGTGTACTTGCTATAGCCACGTAACGAGGTCCCTTGGAGAGGATTACTGGCCATCAGTGTCGCATTGTATTGAATTCATAGATCTGCACTGAATTCCTAGTTGGCAATACTCTCGAATTGTAATTAAACTAGTTTCCGCTGGTATGCTTGGAATTTAGAGATTTTTCAATATATTTACCTAGATTCTAGTAGTTACTAAAAGTAGTTAAATTATGTTTTATTACCTGTGAAGGATTATGAGGCCCGGAGCGGGCTGAAACATTTTTTATTCTGTCGGGTATTACGCGGCCCGCTCCGGGCCCGATGCCTCAGGCCAATATAAACATTATTATCAAATGATAAGGGTCACAATGGATTGAAGTCTATAATTCATGTGTTTCGGATTGTACAATTACTTAGTTTTAAATAGGTTAATTTGCTATGTTTATGGGTACCTAAGCGAGCGTTTCGAACCTAAACCTTCCTATATTCCAGACAAATTCGATGTACAATGTTTGTTATCAAACATCTCACTAAACTTTACTTAAAGTTCACGTTGCTGCGTCTATTTATACGCAAATAAATTATTCGCAATACTCTTGTACTTGTCGATTTTTGATCCTGCTTTCAATAAATATTGCTTACAATTATATCATATTCATATTCTTATCATTTATTGTCATTTTATGCATACAGGTAGGTAGTCTTAGGTGTATGTAGTTTTAGTGGGTACACAATGCATAAAAACCCTGTCAGGGCGCTACAATTATTTTGGGTTCGCTCATGTTAGATGGATAACTTTGATACTTCATTTTAGAAATTTTATAGAATTAGTTAATTTAGGAATGTAATTTTTAAAATAAGTAGTAATTATAATTATATCAGAAATTAATGAATCAGAAACTCGACGCCAAGAAAGTGAGCTTTTGCTTTTTGTGTTGTGGTTGGTTGACACACATCTCACATCGAAATTGGGTAGAGTATATCGAATATCGAATTTGGTTATGATGTGAAAAACCAAAAAAATCGAATCATTAAATTTCCAGATATTATACGGTAATACCTACAGTATTAAGCAATATTTAAATTTAAAAAATCCTACTGTTAGATCTATCACACCAATAATAATAAATGCGAAAGTTTAGATGTCCGGGCTTTTCACGCCAAACCCACTGAACGGGCTTGCATAGATGTAGTTCTAGACCTAGAAAAACATGCTAAGTACGCTTATTTTCATACTGAAAAAAAACGTGCCTAGCCGAAGAACGAAGCCAGATATTTACAAATTCTACTTAACCCCTCAGGCCCCAAGCGGTAGCCGGCTACCGCTCTCCTGCATTTGATTACGGACCTTTTACATGTTTAGAGGCTACTTTCCTATCAAGAAGTTTAATGAGTTAGGTTCTTTGATATATTTTCTACATACTGAACTAAAAATATTTTATTATCTGTGGGCGTGAATTTTTTTTTTGGCAGTCGAATTGAGATTTTCGACGCCATTGTGTCTAAGGCGCACGGCCTGGTATTCATTTCTGACATTTTGGTCCCAAAATGGAAAAGGCGCTAACCCGACCCAAATCGGCGCCACTATCTATTTATTTTTTAATACCTCTATAAAAGTTTTATTTTGTAGAGTGTCGGCAGAGAAGTTGCTCTTTTTGCTCACCATCGTGGCCATAATAAGCTTAAGATAGGTATCACAAACTGCAATATCGATTTTTGAAATTCCTTCCTTTAACTTATTAATAAGATAAAATGTGTGGTGCTGATTTGGGTCGGGTTAGCGAATTAAGATAAGTTTCAAGATGGCCGTGAAACCTCCACAACACAAGCAAGGCGTAGTAAAATCTATTCTTGTACATGTACACGGTTCAAGCCGCAATCTCAATAGCAGGTACGTTCCCTAACAAAGGAAACGGTATAACAAGACTGCATTGTAAATAAAACGACGACAGTGTAGGACACCCAGCTGTGACTTCGGCTTTGTTCGACTTTTTATTATTTAATTTAATATTTAATGTGATTCAAAAACGGTATTGTTATATCAGCACCAATATTCATGCTAGAGAATTTAAATTAATGTTGAGACGTCAATTGAAATCGAATCTCGACTGTTTCAATACAGACTTTGTTAAATACCCACATAGTCATTTCTGGATGTAGTTTTACGCGATTAAGATGCGCAGGAGCATATTTTCATTATATAACAAAACACAACGCAACAAAACGGCTAATACATTGTTGTTGTGTGGACATCATTTCTTTATAATTCATGATAATAACATCATTGAATAAATAAATAACGATAGAAAATTTACAAAGCGTCATCATTGTTCATTTAATTTAATTTAAATCAGATACATATTGGCGTGCCATCTAGCAAGATATTTGTTATGATAGGACCCCTTTTATAACTTCTTCAAAAAGAGGTCTTCCTTTCATCTCTGATCAAAAATGCACTTCCTTCTTGACGTTACATAATTTTTCATCACAGGAGTTTCTACGCTACTCTACAATATTTTCTCAAGTTCTACCTCCAACGTAGTTTGCATTATAATATCATATCCCAGGATACTATAAACAAAAATATATAGCGCATTACATTTACATAACGGGAAACATCACAAATTCTCCCTAGGCGCTTCCAAACTGCATAAAATAAAGTCTTGCAATATCGAGTTTAGTGCGACGCCGTGTGACCGATAAATTGGTTTGGACACCGTGCTGGCATCGTCATTGGCGAAGTAGGTAACTGGGCTTTTCGTAACTAGTAAAGGTAAAAATACCTAGCACTTATTTAGTGGATACAAGGCATCATGCAAATCAAGGTTCAACTTGGGCTTCAAGAGTCATCTAGAGTCTTTTCTAGCCTTTTAGACTTCTAAAGTAGGTAAGAACTAAGTCAACTAAAACCAGCATTTCATTTAATGGTTACAGCCCTATTTGTATGATTGACAGCAAAGTCAAAAGACTTAGGGTGAAGGCAAACGAGCGTAATTTTTTGAGTTGTGAGTCGCGTAAAATAAGTCCTTTCATACAAAAGTCCATGTTTGTTGTTGTGGCCAAGCGAGTGTAATTTCTTGTACTTTGAGTCTCGTAAAATGCTTACTTTCAACATAAATGACTACTTAACGACAAACAGGGACTTTTGTATGAAAGGACTCATTTTACGCGACTCACAACTCAAAAAATTACACTCGTTTGCCTTCACCCTTACGTTTTCTTTACATCTTTTTTAGAAAAGGGACTTTTCTGTTACATTGATAGTCCACCCCTAGTGACTTATCGACCGAATACCGGCACCGACGTTAAATAATTAAATTTTATACTTTATTACATTTTCCTTGCAGGAAACCTGGTTACCACTTTTTATGCTGCACAGTTATTAATAACGTTATAAATACAGATTGCATTTTCCAGGAAAATTCAACAGTTGATTGGATATAGAATAAACTTATGCAAGAAGCGTTGATTTCTGATTTTATAGGAACACTAGACGATCGCCTCGCGGTTTCACTCGCATAGTTCTCGTTCCCGTGGGAATTCCGGGATAAAATATATCCTGTCACTCCCTGAAAAGTAAGCTTTCTAACGGTGAAACAATTTTTAAAATCGGTCCAGTAGTTTCGGAGCCTACTCAATACAAACAATCAAACACACAATCAAATCTTTCCTCTTTTCATTATTAGTATAGATATAATTGTGATGAATTACATAAACGTATAATGTTTTCTCACGGCTCTGGTTAATGCCAATGAAATTGTGTATGTGTGAATAGATAAAATAATTATGGAAAATGAATACTCTCTTACCATAAAATAAAATTCAGAAGAAAATTAATACTCTCTTACAATAAAATAAAATTCCGGACCATTCTACAATTATTTTGAAATAATTACTAAGGAATTTCGACAAAAGAAAAAACAACAAAAAAAAATCGGAAAATCGGCCATAATATGGTCGCTTGCCACACAACGGTTTCATTTGACAAGCCATATTATGGCCTCTTGCCACGGGAGAGGATAACAAAGTCCATAATATTCATTGTCATTGCTTTGGATTTTAATTGTTCTTGCGCTAGCAAATACCAATAAGCTTATTCAAGTAGGTATCAAACTTGACTTCTCAATCTAAAAGCTAAGATGGAAATTAGGTTATTTCAATTTAAAATCACCAAAGTTTAAGGCCTGACTGAGAACAAAATTCGAGTCTTAGGTAAATACCTGTTGCCTATAAGTAATCAATCAGGTTCCAGTATTACAGCTGATGAATAAAACAGCTAGAGCGCTAGAAAATAAAAAATAGAAATAAACATACACCTACTGGGTTTTTGGTAACTCACTGACATCACATGAACTGCAGATTCTGCTTATCATCACGAACACGTTTGTGAAATCGGCTGTTCTTAATTCATCAACTTCATTCATGTCCTACGTCAGCTCAGTGTGGCGGTGGCGCGCCCCTGCGGGTCACACCGCCGAGGCTGGGCAGTGAATGCGTTAATCTACACCAGCATCAGTATGAGCCTGATGAATTGGTTACCACAGTGAAGGTACACAATTTTGTACTCTGAAGAATGCTGCTCCCCATTCCCTGGTGAGAAAATGAAAATTCTTTTAAGAGAATAAGCTGGTTTTTATGAACTGTACCTTTTTGTATCACGCAAATATTAACATTGGACCCGCACAGTTTGGACCTGAACCTGTCCATCCAGAAGCTATGAATTTTTTGGGTTTTGTTATCAATCAATTCATATTTGTTTACTTGACAAGCTAATTTAGTTGGGATTGATAGTGTTTACGACGATTTGGTTAAAAAAAATACAGAGTGGATTTTTCGGACGAGGCAATAAGGGACACTTTTTGCAGGAAGGTATACGTTTTAAGTATAAGAAACAGGATCGATTGGCATAATTTTTTTTGTTTAAACTACCCATTTTTTTGTTATTTGTACATTAAAAAAAAGGGATGAAAAATTCACTAAACATAATGGATCGTCTCCTAAGACAATTTTTCTATACCTACACCGGTCAAGGTGTACCTTTCCGTTGAAAAAATCCATCCTGTATATAACTAGCTTATAACTACGCAGTAGGTACTAGGTACCTAAGTTGATGGACAAAATCTTAGGACAGCACTGAACCGGAAGTTTATATCCATTCTCATTGCTTCAGTTCATACATGACATTTTTCTTCTCCTAGAGGCATATCCATGGATAATTGTGTAACAAACTACATAGCATATCATTCCATCTCGACATTTTCCGCAAATCGTCCTCTAAAGAGCCACAGGCTTATCCAGCCTGCGCGGTTAGATTTAATCAATAAACTATTCTGCTTAGCCGAGGGACTTCTTTTGAACTGAGGTCTGAGCCAAAACCATTTGTGTTGACGTATCTTCATTTTAACTATAAACTTCTTCGCGAATCCCTTTATCATGCGAACGACAAAGCTGTGTAGTTCACCTCCGTTATTTTATCTTGCTTGCTTTATTTGGGTTTCTTCAAAAAAAGATTCAATTTTTCCCGTTACCCAATATATGAAAACCAAAAGCAAGCCCTATTAAAAAACCTATTTCATGATACTTCACTAAACAGGTTAAGCCTTTGGGCTTTGGTTGGACCTGTGGACTTCACCACCACCGGATTTGGTTTTAAACTTTACGTGCGTATGTAAATCTGGTTGGTGATACCCGAAATAAGTAGCGCTTAATACAGTCGCTAGAAAAATTCAAAGTACTAAATGATACATTTTAATGTTTGTTGTTTTCATTTTTTTAATTATTTAATTGATCTGTATCAAATGAATGGTTAAGGAACTAAATTTAATGTTATTTTGATGAAAATTATGTAAGTGACTCAACGTTTAGGACAGTAAACTATGAGCAAAATTCGGTGTTCACCGTGATCTTGATCTGTAGGTCAATCACAGTGGTTGTTGAGTAGAAAAAATTACATCACATACATTGCGTTAATTATTGAAAATAAAGGAATTTATTTCAAATATTTAACGAATGCGACGTAATTTTAGATTACAATCGCTATGCTTGGCTTACAGATCGACTTGATGATAGAAATAATCAAGTAGAAGTTCACCAGGTGGCAATATTTTGTTTTCTGTATTTTCATCAGTCAAATCAATCACGATCAAAGTTATCTTGTCACTCACCGAGTTTTGCGAGCACGTACTTGGCCATTGTGTCAACATCTCAAACAAAATCCAATATTCGGAAAACAAATAACGTCTCAAAGCTGAAATTAGAGAAAGTTCTACGTTCTGTAAGTTATTAAATTTATCTACTTTCGAGATTTGTAAATATTAAGTTTACCTTGATCATCATTCCGTTATAACACGTGGATAAATAAAATGTAATTATGTATAATTTTGCTTTGAGCGAAAGTTAATTAATCCTAAAAGCGATTAGGATATTCGGAGAATTCGTAATATCAGATATGATTTGCTTACTCTTACCCGATTTTCGTTGACGTTATTGAAAAAATTAATACTTTGAAAGTAAATTACTTTATAATCCTCCAAAACAGACTGTTTGAAGCTTCCGAGGCTATTTTAATAGGAAATATATTTTAGCATATTTTATAAAGAATCTACGAGTTTTGTCGTCGATAATACATAACTCGAGTGGTCAGGTAAACTTCAAGCCCCGCATGGCTCCATCTCTCGAGGGAGGGCTAAATTACGGGACCCTTTAGTCTTGGAAGGCGGAATACCTAAATATAAAACAATACAGCCCTTGTCCATTAAACTTTATGCGAAACCAAAATTTATTTCTCTAACTTTCAGATTGGATCCGGCCTGTTTTGTTGGGGTTTAACCTTAGGTTTGTTTAGAAATTACGATGAACGATAGCTTTACTTATTGGTCATTCAAATTTAGTAGGTATTGCTTAAATTTCATAGCCTTAATTGCTTTCTGTAAAGAAATTCAGTTTTCGCTACATTATCGTGTTAAAGTATTTTTTGGAGAAAGCAACATTGTTATGGTATCACAATAATGTCATTTTCTTTTATTGTTTCTGGTTAATTTATAAATTTATGACTTAGTTAGGTTAACTTACTAGCTAAATAAATGCTAAATTTGTAATTATAATGTAATCTGTGGCATTTTTAGGGCTTATACTTATAGGATCACTTTGTTGTCCATCTGTCATCCCTCTTTTCTCAGAAACGCGTGGAGGTACTGAATTGAAATTAATACCCAATACTCAAATCCGTACTTACTTGAAGCCGTGATATAAATCAAACTTCTAAGTAAACGCAATCAAAATTTACAGCCGTTTATGCCTCAATATTTTGAAATATCCAAGGGAATGAGACGCACACAAAACCTATAGGATACTTCCCATTGACCTATAGCAATAAAATTTGGCTAGAAGAAAGGTCATAAAATAATACGGAACCCTCGGTGGGCGACTTCCGACTTGCACTTGACGTTTTATTTGTATCCACCATGCTAAATGCATACACTGCCCAGCCGGCGTCATGAGTCGTAGGCCATGAAAGTGTTAGTATATCGCATTCACTGCCTTGCTTCGGCGCGGTGCGAAAGTGTTTATAATTTTGAAATTACCATTCAACGGTCAACAAGACAACCGGAATCGAATGAATACTAATTATTCACAATTGACCCTGTAACATTTATCAAATAAACTGAATGATTAGCCCGTAGTTCGCAGTACATCGTTCCTACGGACTGACTCAATTCGATCAGTATAACTGTGTTCCAAGTGTCGCCCGGCTGTGGGGCCGCTCGCCATCCAAGTCACGGACCGCACTGTGGTGCGTGTTATAGCGATTTGATTAGGAAACTGGTTACATAGATAGATGAACATAAGTTAATTTACTTACCTACGAACATTCATACAAGAGAAGGTACCTTTGAAAACTAGTCGCAGATATTCAATCGAAGATTTGTTAATAGGAGCATAGAGATAAAAAAGTCTACTGAGAAGATTTACCTTGACGGCAATTTTAATCGGTTATTTAATAATTATGTACCTACCAATTGCAGATAGATTCCTCAAAGACTGACTTATATTTGAATGTCTTGGGAGGACTGAAATCAATGTTAACCAACAGAAATACTCAAGTTTTTTAATAGTTCTCTATTCATAGAAATTGGCTTCAACAGGCAACCGAAATATTTAAATTTTTTTGAGGAGGTTCATAAAAATTTACTTTCAACCTAACAGAGGATCAGCTAAAAATGAACGCCACTGTATCTAAATAAGTAATGGTTTGGCTTTAGTTCTGCTTCATCTCAAATTATCTGAAAAAATATTAGTAAAATCGAGGCCCAGCAATCATAGGGTATGGCACGTCTGTTACATAACACCCGCTGCCACTCGCACCCCACGAGCTGAGACTGCGGACAGAGTTCACTAAGAGGTGTTTGTATTGAAATTGATTTATGGAAATTTCACGGTGAAGACGTCCTGCGCCAGAGACTTGCTTCGGATCGTTATAACGAACGATTCTATTACGTTTCTTGTAACAAGATTTACAACACCCATGTCGTATGTACGTACAGTCAGCTGTGATTGAAGGTATGTATACTTTAGTACCTTGTCGCTTTACAGTTTTGTTTAATTTATTGGAAAATCTGAGGCTTAAAAAAACTTGATTAAATAACGTAAACGTTTTCTTACTCAACGACGCATATTGACCTCAACGTCATATTATGCTATGTATGTGAGGATAGATAGGTGGCGTTAATATGACGTTGAGTAGCTAAAGTGTTACTCAACGTCATATTAACGCCGCCGATTGTTTGGCTAATGACAGAAATTGCGCAACGCGGATATCTCGCACCGGGCGCAGAAAAGGCTATTTACGGTCTTGCGTTTACACAAAAATCTTCCATAACGTTTGAACTTGTCAGAAAATGTTGTCATTGGACGTACCACTTAGCATCCGAGAGTCTAGACTCAATATTTTAAAAGCTTAAGCCCTACAATTTAACCAGTAAGCTTACCCTTTTGTCACGTAACTAGCCAATGAAGTTTCCTAGTTACAGCATTGCGTAAAAATCTGAAGTTAGTAAGTTATTAAAATGTGGAAATTCAAATCACGTAGAATATCAACCTCGAATCTAGCGTCAGGTAACCTCGTAAACCCAGAACTCATTATTATAACTCGCTGTAAAAATATCTACGGGGTGAAGAAAATAATTTCACCAGCAATCACACCCTTCGCAAGGAACAGTATTTCTGCTTGCACTTTTTCATATAAAAAATTGGCTTAGGTATTCGACGACCGCGTTCTGGCTTTCAAAAAGCACTTGTTTGTATGATGTAGGCCAGTGTATTTCATCTTTTACGCAATGTTTTTCTAAATTTACAAAAAATTACTCAACTCGCAAACGGTCTAACATTTTTTGGTTTTTGTTTTTGTGACTGATTGCCTCCGCGCACCCGTACGGGAATATGGGATACCGTGTGTATTGGTGTCCCATCTTTGTGGAGTCGTGTACAAGACATACTTATAATATCTAAGCTCATAAAGCTCTACGACGAAACATGCTTTGATCATTAATTTAAATTACTCCTTCAAAGTACACAGTATAATAATCTTTTAATTTTTCTTATACCTCTGTTTTACTGCAAAACAAAATATAAATTAACATAAATCCAATCCCTGTACCTCGTTAAGTCGCTACTTGAAATATTGACAACGTACATAATCAATATTGAAACACTTTGATCTTGAAAGTTATTCTCGCCGCGTAGAGATGTAATCAGAATTTACGCGATCGGGCCTCAGTTTTTGACAGTTTGATTAGGCAGGCACTTAGATTATTCTATTAGACGGGTAACGCAGACGCCAATCTGGCTAATAGCTCCGGTTTTGGAGATCGGTATCAGTTGGATCACTGTCTATACTTTAGACCAGCGATTCCTAAAAGGTGGTCCGCGGAACCCTGGGGTTCCGTGGAAGAGTCACAGGGGTTCCGCGGTCTGTCCGAGATTTAAATAAAACGTTCGTAGAAAATACTCATAACCACGCCAATGGTTGATGAAAGGCTTACTTGGCCGATATATACGATAAACTCAACGTAATCTGCAAGTCCTCACAGCCTACAGGGAAGAACTGTAAGTACGTTTACAGTAAAGGACAAAATATATTCAATTAAAAACAAACTTAGCTTCTGGACGGAATGTGTTAAACAAAAAAAGTACGAATGTTTTTCTCTTATAAATAGCTTTCTGGAAGAAAATGAGTTACAAGTAACCTCAGATGTGTAAAAAACATACATGAAAATTTGATTGACGTTTGACGAATTTCATAAAGAGAAGGCATAAGTGCTCTTGTAATAATTTACCCAAGAAAAAGAAACTTCTTAAATAACTCAATCATACAAGACATTTGAAATTCAGTCTTTTTATTGGTTGTCTACTTAGTTTAGTTAGGTACTTGTACTACCTACTTTACTTTTATTCTATTTTGTAAATCATTGGAGTTTTTTTTTCGGAGCTTAATGCTTTAATTAAACTGTTTAATTATTATTCGATTATTACCTACTTAACTTAAGTACCTTATTAAAACTTACATTAAAAGTTAAGACACGATGATCACAATGGTAGTTCATTATTTTGTTATACATATTAGTCGTAATAAAAATTTACATAGCCGTTTCCAGTGGTTGACTATGAGAGCGACCTGCTTCCGACAGTGAATATATTCAATAAAAAACAAACTTAGCTTCTGGACGGAATGTGTTAAACAAAAAAAGTACGAATGTTTTTCTCTTATAAATAGCTTTCTGGAAGAAAATGAGTTACAAGTAACCTCAGATGTGTAAAAAAACATACATGAAAATTTTTTGACCTGATAAAATCCCTGAAAGAGTATTTCCCTGAGAAGATACAGAACATCGACTGGATACCGAATTCATTCGCAAATCATACGAAACCGTCGGTGCTAACTGTGGCAGAGTATGAGAATTTGATTGACATTATGTATTCATCCCTTCTAAAACAAAAATTCCAGGCAGAAGATTCTAATTTGAATGAATTTTGGATTGGACTTAAAGGTGAATACCCCGCAATCGTTAAGAAAGCTATCCTGGTTCTATTTCCGTTTGTGACGACTTACCGATGCGAGATTAGTTTTTCAGCGTACGCTCACACCAAAAACATATACAGAAACAGACTGGATGCAGCTCCAGATCTTGGCGTTCAATTGTCAGACATAAAGCCTGGTTTTAATGCTATTATAAAATGTGTGAAAAAATTTCATTCTTCGCATTAAACAATTACCTACCTACATTGTATTTCTTTGTTTCAATAAATGTTTTGCAAGACTTATTAATAATTATGTTTCATCTATAATTTGTTCTTTCTTCTGAGTCTAACGTGAATATATCCAAACTACAAGGTATACACTTAAGTTATCAAAGCAGCCAGCTAGGGTTCCGCCAAAAAAATTATGATCAATAAGGGTTCCATAGCCAAATAAAATTGGGAACCTCTGCTTTAGACTACTATTAGGCGTGGGTAAGATTGGCGGTGTTACACCCCCGTGCCTCGGAAAGTACGTTAAGCCGTTGCAACGGCTTAACGTGCTTACGGCCTTCCGACGCGTTGGTCGGAAGGCCGTTGGTTGGTTCAAATCCCGGGTCGCGCCTAAGTTGTTATTGAGATTTTTCTAGCAAGGAATTCACAGTAACAGCCCGGAGTCAGGAAGTTGGCAGTGTTACAACCCCGTGCCTCGAAAAGCACCTTAAGCCGTTGGTCCTGCACCTGAGGTCTACCCGGTCGTGTCGGTCTGCCGTCCTATCGGATTATGAGATTATGGTTATATAGACGCAAACACACGTATGCAGTGTAATAATGTTCTGCACACATGGCTTGTCTCCGTTGAGACTGGCCACCGTGGCCGAAATTCGGCTACGAGGACTTCATCAACATGCCAACATGATGATGATGATGTCCTTTTTATATATTATACATTTATACAATACAATACAATACAATACAAAATGTTTATTTCATTAATCAAATATTACAATATACTATGACCGTGCTCGGAACCTCCTTTTATGTATGAAATACCTGTATTAGGAGGTAACGCTCTTCCATAAAAAACTTTAATAATATTCATAAAGATTCTTAACAAAAAAAAAAAAATTATGATCCTATTGACCCAAGTCAATGGGTAGTGTAAGACTAACATAGCATGGGCAGCAGCATCTATCTTAGTACCAAAGCACCCTGTTAACAAACCAATACAAAAGTTACGATCGCATTTGCGGTGATTATGGACTACTACGCGGTGACTATGTTTTATTCCAGGCCTAGAATTATCTGTATGCAAAATTATAGCCCGATCCGTTCAGTAGTTTTGGCGTGAAGTAGTAACAAACATCTATCCATCTATCCATCCATACATCCATCCAAACTTTCGCATTTATAATATTGGTGTGATGTGATAGTGTGATTATGCCCCCAATAGTGTGCGGCCTCAAAAATGACCTAGAACCGAAGAATAGTGAGATATTGAGATATTGTAAATTTGAGATACTGTTGTAGTGAACTAGCTAAACTCATTACAGGCTCAGCTAATAGCACGGCTTACTTATAGGGCCATCAAGGACAAGACCTTTGTTACAATACTTACAGTCACCAACCTAATTACACTTAGGACTTGATGTTGCTCAATGGATAATACTTCAATAGGTCGGACAAGTTGATACCAAGTTCTGTTACATTAAAGCGATAACAAACGTGTTACACCACAGATTAAATAACTTAAGATCATAAACGCTTATCTTAACATCGTGGTAAGAAGTAAAGAGAGAAGACAGAAAAAAGATTTTGCCCTGCAGTGAAATAATGCGGGCTAAAATAAATAAAATATAAAACAGATAGATATCATCACAAAATGATAATAACGAAGTCCCGCCTTACCAGTCTGCAAATAATAATCTCCCATTGATTACCGTCTCAGCTAAATCACAATATAAATCAAATTCCAAGATAAACGCAAACCTGGGGTAAATGCAGGCAAATGAGCCCCATGGGACGTTTCCAGACGTCGATTGAACGCACAAATTAGTGTAATGGAGACGGGAGACGAGCAGCTGAGGCAGCGTCATACTTCAATATAGGCGGCGGTCCGTGGAGCCAGGAATGCCCAGCAATCTTGTAGACGTGATATTTTGATGGATTGGGTATAAGCCATCATAAAATAGGTACTTTAAAAAAAAATAATATAAAAACTTTCGTAGTTTGACGAATTCATTATGAATGTAAGATTTTGCCGTTGGTGTTCTTCCAACACAAACTAGGTTCGTAGTTAACCCGCTTACATTCATAATGTACTTGAAAAATGTTTGTACACAGTAAAGTTTTGTAAACCGTGAACAAATATTTGGAAATTCAAATGGTAACTACATATAATGATAATAATATGACTCAAATAATATTTGCACGCCTGCGTGCAGGCTGAATACAATATCACGAAAGTTATAAGATTTGACATATTGTAAGATACTCTTGTATTCTTGCAAATAAACGATTGATACGATTTGATATAGAGGATAGTTAAAGATATTGGAACTCGGATCATAGAACTCAAAAGTAGTACCCCCGTAGATATCCGTACGGGGCACATGTCAAGGCCAAATTTGACTAACTTCCACTGCTCAGATTTTTTTCAATCGATACAGTAAAATGATCCTTCCAAAGGACTAAGTCGATTGGCATCAAAAAAAAAATTTACCAACATGATTCATTTTAAGGCGCTACTCACGCTTGACCAAAAATAATTTAATGCCAAAATATTTTTCTCCAAAAAGGAGCTGATGTTTCAAAAGAAACTGCACGTGTATCTCCTCTGGTTATGGGTGCCCCCGTACTGTCCCAGTTAAAAATAATACTCTGTAATTGTGCTCTCAGGTCACGCGTCGCTTCGACCAGACACCCAGATAGTTTTTAAAAACCGGCTCTGTCGAGACTTGCATATTTGCGCCTCTTGAGATCCTTGGCTAATAATTAAGTTGGAACATCGATAGAGAATTGTGAAAATTTATTCGTCGTTTGACTAATATTAACATGCCACATGATTGTGTAAGATTATAAGTTTCTGAACATTATTTCAGAAACTTATAATCTTACAGGACTCCTGACAGGAATCACATACAATCAAATGTTTCAAAGGCTGAATGCGCCTAAGCTTTTTGTAAGAATCTAAAATTCTATCGTTAAAATTTGTGACTAATTCAGCTCTAGGATAGGCTGTTTTCTTTATCTCTGCCTTGGACACAGATGTGCGGGCACTACGCCGTGCTGTACAAAGTTTTGATCAATATGATTTTGTAGCTTTATTACGACAATTTATTTTAAAAAGACTTTTAAGCTTGTTCATAAATTGATAGAGGCTTTGCCGAAAACCAAAACGTCAAACTTTATGGAAAACGTTATATTTTCTCTGCGGACTAATAGAAATCAATTTTACATACCTACAGAGCTTTTCTTTAGTGATGAAATTGCGTGGTTTGATTAAAGTCTCAACAGAGGACTCATTAGTGGTAAAATGTAACGTAAAAGCTACTTCGACATCAAGACTTTAAGGTCCATAATCTTAACGACGCGTCATTCAATACTGCTGTAAAGTACGAGATGAACTACGATGGCGCGCTTTATTTTCTCAGAAAGCTCTTGCCTTTAATAAACCACATCATACAGTTTATCCACACATAAACAGCTATGCGGCGAGGATTCTAAAGATATGGGTATGGTAGCTTTATAAAATTACCATAAAAGAAAATGCACCCGAGAGCGTGAATTACTTACAACCTTACTACATGTCATTTGGAATTTAGATATTTTAGCAAGTCCGTACAAGAAACACGGGTAAATAATCTCGATTGTATCGACCTCAATGTAAGGACTCTTTGATAGTTTCCTCCTTTCATTCCAAAGAGAAAAAAAGTAAAATTCTGCTCTCCTTCAGTTAGCAGAGCACCGTTTAGAGACCTCTTTGCTGTAAAGTGTAAGAACTTAAGTAAATAAGGCAGTCAAGATTCCCATTTTTTAAACCTACAGGGAATAAATGGAAAGGGTTAAGCAAATATAGCCTATTTCATGAAGGTAAGCACACTTATGCTAAATTGAAAAAAATGTTCTTAGGTGTTCCAGGCCTTGGTGTGAATATTGCAAAACACTGCCTATGTTTGGCAGTCTGGTACCTTTAGAATCATTTTTAAGATAAAGACAGGCAAAAGATACAGTGTACAAGTGGCGACTGTGCTGCCCCTGTTGGCCAAAAAGGGTCAAACTCAGCTCTGTGCTGACCCACTTTTACTCTTACTGGTTATCTAACATAAATAGGAATCTAAATATTTCTCCTACTTATCTTTTGCAATAATGCTATCAGCGCTTAAATATTACAATCCAGAAAAAAGATTCAAAAAGCATCGAAAAAAGGCCTAACAAATACATTTCTGGAACTCAAGCAAAAATGTGTGTATTGTTTTTAATAATATTGTTGCTTCCTTTGACTTGAACCTTTTTCAGTGTTTTTTATTAAAGAGCGAACGTAACTAGCATGTTTTTAGTGTGCCTTTTCAAAGTAGTTTATTGTTTGAAATTGTCAACATTCTTTTTATACACAAACAAATCAGCGTCTGTCCAGCAAAATAGGTTGAGGGTTTGTTCTCGTTCCAAATTTATTTTAGAAATTGTTCGTTGGGCACCTACGAAAAAGCTTTATCAACGTTTTTGGACTTAAACGATTTTTGCACAGCAGAATAATGAAACGAATAAATAACAAACTAATACTGCAGGCTGGCGGCGGCCGAATACGGTGTTAATTAAACAAATTAGTTTCCGGTTCGGCTTGCATTCGCAGGTACCGAGTCGAAAACGGAGCTTTACAATGTTTCCAGTGCTTACATTTGAATAAATAATGTATCACACCTGGAAAAAGATTGCCAAAAACTATGGGAACTTTTTGCTGAGAATAGTGGTAATATTTACGACTTAGTTTACCTTTTGAACAACTTAAATGAACTAGCCAAGTTACTTCTACAATTCAACGTACCTTCTGTACTTAAGATATCAAAAAACCTAAATATCTACCGTGAAACTTCATCTCCAAACTCAAAAATAAAAGAAAAATAAGGTTACGTCTTGGCAGACGTAACCTTATTTTTCTTTTATCTATACTTTAATAAACCACATCTTACAGTTTATTCTTATATATTATACACCTACATCTAC
The DNA here is from genome assembly GCA_963564075.1 of Eupithecia subfuscata. NCBI lineage: Eukaryota > Metazoa > Arthropoda > Insecta > Lepidoptera > Geometridae > Eupithecia > Eupithecia subfuscata. Next base: position 1,263,251 of record CAUWYO010000001.1, on the reverse strand, counting down.
ATACTACTGCATCATCATCATCAGACAACACCAACAATGAACATACATAATTTTTAATTTTTAATTTATCTACTCATAATGTACGTCTAGTATCGCTTTAAAAGGTTGTTTTTTTTATTTTTAGGGTTCCGTACCTCAAAAGGAAAAAAGGGACCCGTTTAGGATCACTTTGTTGTCCGTCTGTATGTCTGTCTGTCTGTCCGACTATCAACGCCCTTTTCTCACGAACGCGTGGCGATATCTATTTGAAATTAACATCATAATATACTCAAGTACTTAACCTCTTACAGTCTCGATATAAATAAAACTTCTAAGTCAACGCAATCAAAAGATACAATCGCTTATGTCCAATATTTTGAAATTTTTAAGCGACACAAAACCTATAGGGTACTGCCCGTAGACTCATAAAATTATAGATCATAAAAAATATATAAAATCATAAAATTTGACAAGCAGCAAGGTCTTATAGCACATGTAAAGGAAATCCGAAAACCATAAATTTTTATTATATTCACTAAAAAAAATTCTTTTGTATCTCGCCATGAACCAAAACCTATAGTATTATGAAATTTGGAAAGCAGCTAGGCTTATAGCACAAGTAAAGGAAATAGTTCGTAAACAATAAATTTGTAATTTATTCACAAAAAAACCTACTGTTGATTCTCGCCATGGACCAAAACCTATAGGGTACTTCCGGTTGACCCTAAACCTAAAAATTAAAAGCAAGGTCATATAGCCCAAGTAAAGGAAAAAATCCGAAAACCGTTTGTTTATTCACAAAAAAATATTTTCGATGCTCGCCATAGACCAAAACCATTAGGGTACTTCCCGTTTACTTAGAATAATAAAATTTGCCAAGAAGCCAGGTTTTATACCTAAACGGAACCCTCGGAGCATCAACGAATACTGTCTATTGATTACTTATTAAAAAAAAACAACAAATCTATGAAGCATCAATCAGTTCACTGCAAATCTCTCCATTCCTGCGACATACACAATCCGGGGACGAATTCAAACTTTTCGAAAAGCACTAGCACGAACACAGACTTGGTACGTGAGTAATTTACTAATGCATCCCGACGTCGCGCACTTTCGTTTCGCATTGGTAAATGAAACGGAGGCCGATGGCGTGGTAGTAGGTGAAGCGAAAAGCGGAGCGGAGAGCGGAACGAGAAGTAAATAGAGAAGGATTGAACACGCCGTTGTAGAAACCGATGTTGATTATTAATACAAATACAAATCGTTTATTTGATACCATGTACATATTAAATAACTAAAACATAATGCAAAGATACTGACGCATGTATAAAACTGTGTTCACTATCCTCCTCTGGACAGGATGAAAACGGTAAAAAATATTTACAGTATCTAACTATTTCGCCTAAGTTATTCTAAATTAATATTATAGTTATTGTATTATTATAGTTATATTAAGGGGCGAACCTAGAGGGTTTGCTTGTCGAACTAGGTCTAGATGTCAGTACTCACGGGATTCCCGTGGTAAAAAACTGGAATTACATAAAAAACAACATTTTCTCTTCGGTTCCTTAATATGAAAACACGATTACGAAAAAAAAGTAAAAAAAAAATTCATGAAAGTACACTCTTTTGCACCTATTTTGGTCGAGATCTTAGGAACCCTGCGGTCTATAGAAAAGATTTTTGTCTTGATTCGTAGGCTATTACTAATTCTTTGGCTCCTTAATACAGTTTCTTTATAAGTGAATTTTCTTGTGAATAAGCAAAAACATCATTTTTGCGCTTATGCCACCAAAAACGTTTACCGTCCCGCTTCTAGGAACGCGATATCCTATGCCTATCCTTTTCACAAAATGGCGCGCAATGCGCTCTCTTATGTAAATATATAAAAATCATTAAATATTTGTTACGTCGCGCGTCGTCGACTGGACTTTATGTAACGGATCAGGATAACTGACCTCTGGTGTCTTTGGCTGAGGTTGATCTTTATGTCACCAAGCCATGCCTGATTTATAATCACGTACACAAAATGGCAGGAGATTAATAGAAAAATCCGTGAACTCCACTAGAAAATTCAAAACTTTTCTCTCGCTAGTTCTCACACCAAGCTCGCGCCATAAAGAGTTAGCGCCTCAACGGAATGTATGCACCCTGCATCATATTTGCAGCTTTCATTACAGATATTAAAAACTATGTAGCAAACATCTGATTCATTATGAAGATCGTAGACTGTAGAGTGCGTTCTCAACTCGAGAGCACTGAAGTTTTTATGTTTACTGGTTTGTTTAAAATATTATTGGTAACTAGTAGTTTAAGCGAGGATCCAGTTGGTTCTGGATCCGAGATAATCTGAGATGCGTGGAGGGACCAACGGGATGCCTTTGCTCAGCAGTGTGACACACAAGGCTCATTGTACTAGGTACGTAGTTTTTCGTTTTATAAGTCGTCGTAAAATAAAAAGCATACTTCGTGAAATACTTTATTATTTCCAAATTTAATAGCAGGGATATTCGACAAATAAAATTTACCGCTACACCACGAAAATTTAATATCGCTCCGAATCGATACGTCACCCACAAAAGCCACAAAATCATTAATGATTACTTTTAGTAGAAGCGCATCAGGTTCGATACGAGAACCTTATTCGCTAAGCTGCTGGTAATATTGCATTGATACAATAACTGATATACCATTGTTTTACGTACGAGTATTCAAAAATGATTCTTAGGCCCAATACACACTAGGATGGTAACAACCACTACCACCACTCGCGCAACGCGGCCAGGGCCCCACGGCGCTGAAGCACTGACAAGACGCGCGTGGCCGCTCGACTTTTTTGAGCTATACTTGTCTTACATGTACGTAGATAAAGTTTAAAATTAATTGAAACTGTAAGTGCTCGCCGCGCCTCTGCCACTGCCCTTCCGGTGTGAATTAAGCCTAAGAATTATTGTATTCTTTTAAATTTTTACCGAAAAACAATTGTTTGGAGTAACAATTTTACCAGTGTTATTTATTGGTTCGTTTTTAGTTTGATTTCACTATAGTGTAGTGTAGAGTATGTTACAAATTTTTGTTAGTAACTCGTATGGCAAATAAGGACACAACGCTATTGTCATAAACCATGGTTAAAATACGTCGATATGTTACGGAAAACGGCGGAAAAGCGGTCATTGTTAACGTCGACCAGAAAATTTATGTAAATTTCGTAGTGTTTTGAAATGAATGGAACGCTCTGTCGTAAACGTGTGGAAAGATGCATCTACATTAAGCACACCTGGTTTACCTGCGAAGATCTCGTGAATAATATGCCGGTGCTTGGTTTGAGATCAGATTTATGTAAATTTTTATGAAACTAAATAAACTTTTTTGTACGGTCAATATAATGCCAGTGCTTGATTTGGGTTGGATTAGTGTGGAATTTTACGAAAGTAATTGAACTTTTCTGTAATCTGTTTTTTTAAATAATTTAGATGGGAAAAGTTTTTTGTGTTTTCTGACTCATACCTTAATTGGTTACAGAGAACTTTTTGATCAGTATAAAAACAGAATCGATTGGCCTCAAAAGAAGGTTTTGTGAAAAACGCCCATTTTCTCGAAACCTGTAACTTTTTTTTAAAATCTGTGAATGATGGGGATGACATTTTTTCTAAAAAGGATGGGTATTTCCCTAAGACCATTTTCATGTAGCTTCAACGGTTAAGGTACCTGCCCTTCCTGCCCCATCCAAAAATTCCACCCTGTGTAATGCACACTTCTGAAACACTGTTTTCATAGCTAAAATAGAGCAGAGGCAGAGCTACCCAGAACTTTGTCCTTTTTTGTGGTTTCAAAAATAAACATTTTAATTTTTTTTTACTATTTACACTTTTTGCTTTACTTACTCAGACAGGGCAGAACTACATTACATCCGCTTGATTCGCGATGTTTCACTTCACTTTGCTTTCCAAGACGTCTCAAACACGTGTACTATGAATGTGACGAAAACTCAATGGTTTTTAACAAATTTAAATTCAGTCTGTTACTGATCTACATTAATATTGCACGTTGTACAAGAGCTGCCTACAAAACGTGTTCCGAATAGTTACAAACAATTTTTAATTAAAATTACGATAATGTATCGAATGAACTGGGGTCTGTGAAAAATAATCAACTTTCCTTTGTTGTGGATTGCCGGCTCATTAAAACTCTGAAAATGAAGCGTGAAATTAATTTAACAACAAAAACATAATTTTTGTATGTTTCATCAGCATTAAGCCGATTTTACTTACGTCCGTAAGTGCAGAGTCGAATTATTCTTATTGTGTAGTTTAAAAAAAAAGTCAGTAAATCCCAATAAATAACTATTTAAAATTAATAATTATAAAATCTATGACTAGCTTCTGTTCGCGGCTTCGCACGCTAATTTCCGGGATAAATAGTTACCTATATGTTAGCTCAAGTCTAGAACAACATCGATAGAAAATTTCAGCCCGTTCTGTTTTTGTTTGAAAACGTACATCTTATCAACTAAACATCTATAGTGTGTTCAATCGTTCGCATTTATGATGATGATGATGATGTCCTCCTAGCCAAATTTCGACAACGGCGGCCAGTCTCATTGGAGACTAGCCAGATGCGCAGGACATATTATAGTGCACAAGTGTGTGCTCAAACACAGGTGCACTCTCTATTCCCTCACTCCCATAATCCGATGGGACGGCAGACCGACACGACCGGGGAGAGATCAAGAATTTATATTAGAAGTGTGAATCTATCAAAAATACAAAATTACTATGAAAAGCTTACTTAGTCTAAGAATACAAAAAAACATGACAGAAACTGTTTCCACAATCAGCCAACCTGGAATTCAAATCTCAGAATGCAAGCTATCTTCAACCCAATATTGCGAAACATAGACCCCGAAATTGTGTGTGCAATTTCGGTCTTATCAAGGTTACTGGTTAGTAAGAGAACGTAATTGAAAACTGGCCTAGGCATTCAGGTTTGGTTAAGATTTAATAACAGATAAGCACAAAAGTTCTCCATTTTGGCTCTGCACCAGCAGGTTTTGGGGAAATGCTTACATTTTACTCAATTTTGAATAACTTTTAGGGGAGTCAGATTCTAGGCTGAGATTATGTTAATGATAAATGACATTTAGAAAAGGAATTTTCTCCAGTTCCATTGAGGACGTTCGTGCCTACTTTTACCACTCGATAAAAATAATAAACAAAAAAATTACTACTAACAACATTTTACATTCACGAACCTTTATCTCAAAGTTCGTGGTTCAATGAATTTCGGGTGCAAAAATGAGTCTGTATTCTTCCCTCAAGATGTTTTTCAATCACATTTATCTCTACAATCATTCATTATTTTCACTTCTGGGCGAGTGCTTTATCAGAACAACAAGAAACAGCCCGTGGCTTCGCATGGATAGAACTAACAATATAAAAGCGGAAGTTATTGCGAGTGATGATGTGAAGAGGTTTATTGCCTAAGATCTTGAAAACTACTGAAAAGACCAAGAACATTTTTTAGGCCTGAAAAATAATCAATCTAGAATCATAGACAATTTTTATTCGGGAATAGGGCATGCGAAGCCGTGGGTATACGCTAGGCTTTCTATAAATCACAAAATGATGTGTCATGGCATAACAAATTTTAATTAAGAACTATGTTTGCACACGCATTAATATACCTTTAACCCACTCAGCGAAAAGCTACCTATAGAAAAGCAGAAGCAACCGAATCTCCATTTTTTCTCAAATAAACAAACATTTATTTTTCTTGCGTTTGCATTGTGCACTTGGTGAAGGACAAACCTCCAATTTAGCGATCTATCAAGCCATTGTATACTTGTGCCGTGTGGTGCCGGCTTAGAATTTACACCACCCCAACTCTTCCCGCGTGTGTCGTAAGAGGCGACTAAGGGATCCACCAGGGGTGGGCGGCAGCGCCCCCTGCAGAACAATACTACCACCGAACTGCGATCCCGCATGCCCAGCGTGGGGATTATGGGCATTACCCCCATGAGATAAAAGCCAACAAGGTGTTTATCAGGGGGAGGCCTGCGTCCAGCAGTGGACCAATACAGGCTGTTGAGGTTGAGGTTTACATTCATCAGTGACATATCAATTGAAACTTTCCAAGTCAACATCACGGGGGCTGTAGCTGTAGCCGTGCAAAACCATTTTAAGTGATTCGAAGTTGGATGCACCAAGATGTTTATTGCAGATTGAATACACATATCGAGTAAGTTATATCTTAATGTGACATGGTACTAAAGTGCATCTTAGTGCAGCTGTATTAAGTTTATATTTGACTTGTTTATGTGCCTATTTTGTATTTTGCCTAACGTGATTCTGTTTCTGTTTTCTGAGCTGACTGTTCAGATTGCACAAAGTGAAATTAACAGTAATACTGTGGCTCACATTTTAGTTGCAGTGAGATAAACTCTATTTCGAATAATCTGATGACAATTCAACAAACAAGCTGTAGGTATATATAGGTTTCTATTATGTACGTACTATCCCACTCCGTAACAGTAAAATCCGGAAACAATATTTTATTTAAAAATAACTTTACCAAGACACACGAAGGCCATGAAAACGCCTGTCATCCATAGATCAAACTACTCCAAAACAACTTCCGAGCGCCATGCGCCACAACTCAACCTCTACAAACTCGTAATTCTCATAAGTTAGCGAAGCAACAACGAAATAAATCGCGAGACAGAATGGTCGGGACTTGTCAAAGGCATCTTGGACTCGCATTCGAGGGGAGCCAAGTACCCTCACCAACTTATTTATGAGTGAACTTCTCGGGCGCGTTCAGTACGGTTCGACTCGGTGTGAGTATAACGTGGCCGTTAATTTTTACTACTTAGACTAGAAGGAAACGGTTATGGGTTTTAGCAGTCTATAGTTATCTAAGTTACAATACTATGGAAAGCTTTCAGACAACACTGGTTTTACGGAGGTACTAGTTATTTAATTATTACGATAATGTACAGTGTTTCATAAAATTTAAAGTGCTTGTAATGTCCCTAGCAACCCATGCCCCATTTTACAACATAAATACTGCCATTAAGTGGAATAAAATTAGGCTACTTTACTAGTACAGACTTCTCTGGAAAGATTATTGATATGAATGGAATATATAACACTAGCTTCTGCCCGCTGCTTCACGCCCATAACTAGCCTATTAACTAAGTTAGGCTTTGCTTTATACGTACGCCAAATTTCATCTTGATCTGTTCAGTAGGTTTGGAGATCCTAGGTAACAAAAATTCAGATTTCACAAACTTTTGGCTTTATAATATTAGTAGGAAGTAGGATAGTAGGATGGTGTTTGAACAATTACCATTGGTCATCAGACTATCGCCGCACAACGCTACTGAACGCACCCCACAGCGCAACGCTGTAGTATTCTGTGCGGGAATGAATCAGGGCAGAATAGTTATGGAGACTGCTTTGCATTTATGAACGTTGGGAAAGTTTCGCGTCTAAGTCATATACTCGTAAGTTGCGCAGTCTTGGTCAACGAAGCTAAAACGCTTACAATGTTGGCGACGACGTGTGATTGTTTTGGAACTAGTGGGGAAACACTGAGTGAAATCTAGCGAGAACAGTAAAAACTTTTCTTTGTTGTTTTAAGGATGTATAGCGAGACGGATTATTTATTCTTCTCTCCTTTCCGGACCAATTTTTTTTACTGTTGAAGTCAGACAAAATGATTGCAGGACATTTCACACGACACCATCTAGACAAAAAAAAACAGAGCATTATATGGGTCCCAAATTACTGACAGAAAATATCTAGGTGTTTTGTATTAACTAAAAAATGTTGCTTATTTCAGTGCATAAATTTCAAACAGTTCCTGTCCAAACGCAGATGAAAAATCAACAGCCAAGCAACCATCTTACTCTTCTCAATGCGTCCATCAATAACAAAAACCATCCATAGCCAAGACTGCAGCCGATCCGGTCGATATCCAATCAGCTGGCGAGCGGCCGGTGGAATTACCTGCCGCTGATTAGGTGCCGCGTAAGCACTGTTACTGCGACAACTATAAACTTCCAGGCTCTATCACCCCTCTATCGCCTTCCTTGATAAGCTATTAATCGAGTGAAGTAACCGGAAACGACACCTTTCCTTCTGTCACGGTTCATCATCATCATACAATACAAATACAAAATCTTTTATTTACCATTACGATTACCTGAGACATGTCTGAGCAAAACCACCGTGTGGTTACTCAGATACGCATGTCCGCCATCTTGGACATAGACAAATGACAGGTAATGTTACAGATACGAGATACCTAATAATTTACAGATATGTTGCGTTTAAGTGTTACCTATAATCCCCGCACTAGGCTAGGCCTGTTTCGCAGGAAACCGAGCATTATAATGCCAGTATCTATGGCATTTCGATCAAAAAAAGTTGGTATAAGGTTGATTTTTTGTAGTTTTCGTCCATAGATACTCAATAGGATTAATTATAAGGCCTTTTACGAATCGACAACTGCTCAGTGGTTATCACCTAGCTAGATAATTGCATTGCTTACGGAGCGTAATCCCATAATTGTATCTAAGATGGATGGAGATGAAATCTTTCGTTGAGAATACGAGATTCCTTGTGTGTAATCATTTGCCTCTCATGTGTACTTATTTACCTCCTAAACGGATGAATCTTCCATTTGTTTTTTTCACGCGCGGTCAATAGAATTACCTTGATTGGGTGCCACGTAAGCACTATTACTGCGAGAGCCATAAAATTCGAGGCTCAACTTCTTGTCTGGTAATTGCAGGCTCTGTCACCCCTCTATCGCTTCCCTTGATAAGCTATTAACGCAAAGACGCTTTTCTAACCGTCGAGAGTTATTGCCTACATAATTGTATTGCCAGCTTAGACAATAGATTATCATCACAGTTTTTCTTATTGTGGGTTTGTTTGACCACAAACTATCACCTTGATGCTAGGTGAAACATTTTTATGAAGTTGAAACAGAAAAAATTACATGAATACGCGATTTAGGATGAGAGGTTGTTTGTGTTTTTGGAACGAAGTTCCTTATCGCAAGTTGTGAAAGGAGGCTAGACGGAAAAAATTCATACGAAAAGTGGTAACGACACTTTTTGAACAAAGAGAACAGAGGAGAACCGAAGCAACGACCGCAGCCGAGTTGAGCCGAGGTGCGCTTCGATTCGAACAATCGTGTGTTCCGCTCGCTCGCGCAACGTGTCATTGGAGTGAGCGGGATATATCAGTTTTCTGCGGACGCACTGAAGATGACGCGAGGACGCGAGATTAATCGAAAGGAACTTCGTTCCATCCGGGTGTCCCTTGACACCTCTCAAGTTTTTTTTCAATTGTAAATACAAGTTCTAATTTGTTTCTATTATTTCAGGGATTATAGGCACAACCCCCATGAGATAAAAGCCAATAAGGCACTTATCAGGAGGAGTCCTACGCCCAGCAGTGTACCAATATAGGCTGTTGTAGTTGAGATTTATGGGTGGCAAAACATGTCCAGCCTTAGCTTAATGTTGCTCAAACTCGAGGATGATATCGGATACGATAATACTGATTACTTGGTTTATATGTAAAAATTGGTAAAAAAACTCTCTTGATGATAATAATTCAACAACTCTGTGCTTGTCTTTAGGTGAAACGGTCTTGAATTTTTTCTTAAAGTATAATGTTTACAAGTCGTTATTGGCGTCTATCGATAGTTTAAGGTAAGTCGTAGAGCATTTATTGAAAGTAAGTCATACAATGGGGTATTTATTACACTCATTTTTGAAAAGTGTCTTAATTAGATTCTATAGCGCCAATGTACCACTAAAAATACACAAATTTTCAATCGTTAAGTGCCATAAAATTTATTTAAATTTTGCATTTTTAAATTTCCCGCGTAATTTGACGAAAACGCTGGACGCAATGGACGCCATATATGATTTAGAACAGATCCGTCAGATTCCACTTTCGTCAGAAGTAGTTTTTTGTATAATTTCAGTTCAGTTTCGTCATGAATGACGGATGTGGATAACTTGACGTCCATTGCGTCCAGCGTTTTCGTCATGTTTCGTGACGCCAAATGCAGTGATTATTTGTATAGATTAAAAGTACGCTGATGGTTGACAGTTCTAAGTTTACATAGCCGTAAGACGTAATAACATGGCGACTACTACTTAATGGAGTTATCAAACAGATTAAAAAGCTGAAACCTTTGAATTGAATTTTAAAATTAAGTGTGCTATTTTAGGAGCATTTTGCTTAAGCTATCTCAATAATATATGTTTAGATTTTTTCTCATATAGAGTAAAATACCCTATTGATAGCTATAGGTAAGTTCTATAGCAACCTTGGAATAGGCAGATCATCTTATTGATGAATGAGGAATCCATCTCACTAATCCGAGTCAAATTATCACGCAGATTGCCCAAACATAATGCGAATGATGGATGTTCTGCTTCAGTGTTGTGGTGCAAAGTACTAAATACAGCGAGTTCCAGCTTAGTATTTGCCTTAGTTTAATGAGTAAGGCCAATGTCAAGATAGGCCAGTAAAGACACAACATTATCCTAAAACATAAACTTAAACAGCTCTTACTTAGCGCTCAGATTGTAGTAAAACATTTTACCCTAGTTCGTGATACAGTTGATAAATTTTCATAAATGCGTAATCTCAATCAACAATAAGGTACAAAATAACAATACACAAGATGTAAGTCTTATAACCCTGACTTTCCTCAATTTTTCGCTTAGCAGTAAAAATCAGTTAACGCGATCACAGCCAGGCTTTAGCGGTGCGACCTGCAAGAGCTCAGCAGAAGGGGTGCCTCAACAGGCACATGTGCGTCACGTCATCGACAATCTATTCGTGAAATACTCATATACCTTCCTCAACCTCAGCCTGTATTGGTCCACTGCTGGACGCAGGCCTCCCCCTGATAAGCGCCTTGTTGGCTTTTATCTCATGGGGGTAATGCCCATATTCTCCACGCTGGGCATGCAGGTTGGGGATCGCAATTCGGTGGTAGAATTGTTCTGCAGGGGGCGCTGCTGCCCGCACCCGGTAAATATCCCTTAGTTGCCTCTTTCGACACCCGCGGGAAGAGTTGGGGTGGTGCAAATTCTAAGCCACCACACAGCTTGCTCATATACCTTACTTGTTTCTTATCACTCACACCCCTACCTAGATGACAAGAACGTCATGCCCAAGATAGGTCCAGTACATACAATAATAGCCCGATCCAGCGATCAATCGACGGTCCAGCCGCTTGAGCAGGGCGCGCCATGCGTGTAATACACGCCTTACCGAGTTGCCCGCTCCGATACACAGAACAGGTGTGAGCAAATAAGACGCGACCAAAAGTCGTTGAAAACGGCCGGTAAAGAGACACGCGACGCTTGAGCTGGTCAAACATCACTTGAGGAATAGGCTTTACATCAAAATATCATCAACTAGCTTCTGCCCGCGGCTTCGCACGCATATTTTTGGTACAATAAGTAGCCTATTATCTAAGTTAAGCTATGTTCTAAATGTACGCCAAATTTCATCATGACCTGTTCAGTAGTTTTGGAGATCTTAGGTAACAAAAATTCACATTTCACAAACTTTCGGCTTTATAATATTAGTAGGATACTAATATACTAATACGATCTGCATGTCACGGATCTGTCGGCCTCTTTGTCTGTTTCAGACGGCTGTGAACGGCTCGACTGTTGTCTGCAATATCATTATCATATGTTACTCCACTGCTGGACATAGGCCTCCCCTAATGAGCGCCATAGCGCCCTGTCTTTAGCTTGCCGCATGCAGCATCTGCCTGCAGTCTTTCGCAGGTCCCATCCTTGCTGGAGGGCGTCCTACACTACGTTTACCGAGTCGTGGTCTCAAGAAAACGTTTCCCCCAGCGGTTATCGGTACTTCGCGAGATATGATCGGCCCACTGCCACTTCAGCTGGCTAATTCGTAGAGCTATGTCAATAAGTTTGGTTCTCTGTCGGATGTATTCGTTACGAATCCTATCCTTCAGAGACTCCGAGCATAGTTCTTTCCATAGCTCGCTGAGCGACTTATAACTGGTGGACCAGCCCTATCGAGAGTGTCCATGTGTCTGTAATGCTTTAAACAAAATAGAATAAAGAATTTTAAAAGATACAGACAAAAACTCTGTTCTGTTTCAGAGTTACTTTTATAAACTCGAACAGCGTTCTACACAAACTTGTGACTGTATCATGTGATCGCGACATTAAGTCGCTTCCGATCTACGATTCCATCTAACTGTCCAGTAATTAACAACAAAAGCAAACCGAATGGGGGATACATACCATTACATAATAACTAAATATAACTACATAAAATCTACTTACCTATTTGAGCTTTCATGTGTGTTATTTATATAGTCGATAGTATGTAATGTGTATTTACTATTCCATTGAATCTACAAAAAAGCCTATTCTAAAATAACAAAACCTCTTTTTGCTTCATATTCAATTGTTTCAGCCTAAATTATATACTTACGCAAGCACAATATTTTTAAAATTCTGTAACCCCGTTCGCAAAAATAGATTAAAACATTATTTCTAGCGTAAAAACACTCGGCTCAGTGCAAAAGCTAGCTTATTTCTATCCCTCTCCCTCGCACACCTTTAAGCACACACGCTCGTGTGAGCGCAGGTGAGTCGATCAGTTAATAATAACACTAGATATTGGCAACGACGTCACAAATAACTTACCCATCCAGAACTCTCACTCACACAGATACTACTTCTTGTTGAATTGACCACACTTTTGATGGGGCCCGGACCAACGCAACTACCTCGTTTTTTCGCCAACTTTGGTGATGTTCATGTGTATTTTCTGGTTTTTTGGAAATTAAAAATGAGCGACCGTCATAAACCGACCCGAACCGACAACGGCACCAACATTAGTGGATGCATAATTCTACGCAATATATAATACTATTTCACAGAAATATTTATTGTATAATATTTATTATTTATTATATACCCGCACTGGTGTCGTGGGGTCGGGGCGGTCAATGGTCGTTTCTTCATTTGCCGGCCTGAACCGACACAGATATCGACACCGACAGTACCCAACGACACTGCACCGACCACTACATTCTTCGTTTGACCGACACGACACAACGGCTTCGCAATTCCCCAGACACTTCGCACGCTCGCCTACACATAAGCTTGCGTAGGTACAATTTAGAGAGAGAGATTGTTTAAATAATACATTGTCTTGTTTTTTAATCATTCGTGTCGATTTTCGTCAAAAGTAAAAGATTAAAAAAAACTAAATATGCAGTTATTGTTTTCTTATTAATCGAGGGCATGTCTCCTTTCACAACTTTTCTCTCACTCTCGTGGTTTCGGACTTAGCCATCACCGCCCTTCTTAAAAAAACTATCCTGTATATAGCCTTCTAATCTCAGTGTTCATTCTGAGTGATGTAAGCTGACTTGCATGTTTTGTGTCAATAATAAAGGTCGGGGATCGATTAGGTTGAGTGCTCATTGTCCCCTGAATAATTGGTTCTAGATACCTATATTATATAACGCTTGGCGGCATTTATAGGACATCTAAGCGCCTAATATAACAAATCAATTGTGTCTTACCAGATATACGGGTAATGGAATTGATGAGTTTTATTTTCATTTGAAGTAACCTAAGGTGGAAAGGGAGGCCTTTGCCCTGTAGATTAATTTTTGTACCCAGTAATTACCCAGTTTGCCATTTTTTATTGAACACAATTGTTATTGTAATGTCTCGATCTTACAAACAGGCATAACGTAGAATTGAGACATTGAGACATCAATGCCTGCAGCGGCTGCCGCAGATAAACCACCCTCAACCGGGACGCACATATGCCAATACTGCGGCCACATCTGTCGTTTCCGTATATATACGGAAACAAAAAAGGCATGTTTGCCTTACAATTAACCTATTGTTTTTGTAAGTACCGACAAAAGAGCACTATATTAATCAACCTTCATGGATGGCCTATGATGAAGGTAGTTTTGGCAGGCAAATTTTACGTCAGCCTCAATAAAATAAGGAAGCAAGTTTTACGTGAGCTTCAATAATCAGCCTGCTACAAGTGCTACGACAATGCGAAGCAGTTGCTACGTCGTAGAGCAGGGTGCTCTACGACGTAGCTACTGCTGTGTAGCCATTGGCAGATACCTAGCCCATGGCTAAGTCGTAGTAACTCGTAGACTGCTACAATTTAGATTCATATCTTTTTGAATATTTCGGTATATTATATTATTTTTGCACTCTATAAATAATTGCTTACCTAAATGCAATCTTCATGATATTATGCACAGAATTGAAAATGAAAGATTTCACAATAACTCAAACTTGATAATATTTCTTGGAAATAGGGGTAATGTGAACAAATTAGACTTGATTAAATATATGGACAAACTATGTTCCCTACAGTTAAATAAAATTGTAATGTTCACATTCCCCTACAGTGACAGCTTGCCAAATACAGAAAATAACATTAGATATAAGCTAAATATGACATTGCATACTATTTCATGCAATAATAATATACATGTGATTGACACTAACAGTATTGTTAGTAAAAAATATTGCTTGACTAAAAAAGGTAATTACTACCTTTCAAACTATTGCAAAAAACAAATAGCTGTTTCGCTATCCTATTACTTTAATATCACAGCCAAAAATTTGGCTAAACAAAATGCTTCTTTTGAGCATTGTAATAAATTTACAACCAAGACCTTGGAAGTTCTTCCAAGCCATTTAAATTAAATTTAACGACAATAGAGGAAGTCTCTAGCCATAAACAGTCAAATAATATTGGTTACATAAAAAGTCAAAGAAACCAAACCTGTAAAACAAATGCAAAGTTTACCAACTTGGTGCATCAAAATATTCAAGGATTAAAAAGTAAATTATTAGAGTTGGAATTGTTCATGAACTCTTTTCATATTGACATCATCTGCTTAACAGAACATTGGCTGAAAAGCTATGAGCTCATGTTCAATTTCAGTAACCACCAGGTTGGCAGCTCTTTTTGCAGATCACATGCTATTCGTGGAGGCTCCTTAATATTACTAAACAAATTCATGAAATTCAAAGACCGTAAGGACATAACATGCTTATCCGTTGAAAGCCACATTGAAGTAGCATGTGTAGAGTTGGAGCAAATTATTGTAGTAAGCGTATACAGCCCACCATCAGCTTCTTTTGAAATATTTGAAAATGTTATGGAGAACATTTTATTTAAATTATCAAAATCAAATAAAACTATAATGGTATGCGGGGACTTCAATGTTGACCTTTTAGAAGTTTTCTCCCTCAGTACTAGATTGACTAATTTATTTAATTCTTATAATCTAAGGCCATTATTTATGGAACCTACTAGAATAACTGAAACCTCAGCAAAATGTATAGATAATGTATATATTTGCCAAAGTGGAAAAATTGTAACCAAAAAAATAATAAGCTACTTAAAATCAGACCACTTAGGTCAACTAATAAAACTAGAAATTCAAGTAAAAAATAATAATTCTAAAAAGAAAATAACATACATACCTGTAACCACAAATCGATTTGAACGGTTGAAATTGGATTGGGAGTGTAAACCATCACCTTATCACTCACTTAACAACCCAAATGAGTCATATTGCAATTTTTTTAACACATTTACCAATGCATTCAATTCAATATTCACACCAAAATCGATTATGGTCTCAGAAAAACTTACCTTTAGTGAGTGGGCAACAGTGGGTATACATAAAAGTAGACAAAAGTTGTATGAACTGTATAGTGAAAAACAATACAATTTTAGCCAGGAGTTCAAAGAAAAAGTAAAAAATTACTCAAAAATATTTAGAAAAGTTTGTCAAATAGCAAAATCAAATTATATTAGCTCGAAAATTAGAAATAGTGATAATGTAATAAAATCAACTTGGAATATAATAAAAAGTGAGACTGGAAAGGTCAGTACATACGTTAATGATTACAATTTAAAGATCAATGATTGCTCAGTTAAAAATGATTTCGAAGTGGCCCAAGCATTTGAAAACTTTTTTACTGAAATTCCAATCTCAACTACAAAGTGTTTAAACTCTTCTCAGGTAATTGCTGAGTCGTTGCTTATAGAAAATGTATCTAAATGCAAAAATAAATTTAATTTCACCCATGTTGATGAAAAAGATATTAAAAAAACCTTTAAACTTTTAAATATAAAGAAAACTGCAGATCTCTGGGGCATTTCCGTTACAATTATTAAACCATTGATTGATACCATTGCAACAGATCTAGCTTTTATATTTAATGAATCTATTGATTGTGGCGTATTTCCTGATCTAATGAAATGTAGTAAAATAATCCCACTGTTTAAATCGGGTAGTAGGTCTGACCCCACTAACTTTAGACCAATATCAGTACTGCCAACATTCAGCAAAGTTTTTGAAAAACTTATTCTACATCAATTGCTTAGGCATTTCAATGGCAATGACCTGCTGCATTGTAAGCAATTTGGGTTTACTCGCGGCAGGTCAACTACTGATGCTGGTGTAGAGTTAGTATCGCATATTTTTGATGCTTGGGAGAAGTCGCAAGACGCTTTAGGCGTTTTTTGCGACTTGTCAAAAGCGTTCGATTGCGTACACCATGAAACATTAATCAGGAAACTACATCACTATGGAATAAGAAACACCTCTTTGGATCTTCTTACATCTTATTTGAGTGATAGGATACAAAGAGTTGACATTAATGGGAAACGGTCTTCGGGGTCTGTAGTTACAATGGGTGTACCACAGGGTTCTATCCTCGGTCCTTTCCTATTCTTAGTTTATATTAACGACCTGCCTCATCTTGTCAAGAATAATCACGAGATTGTATTGTTTGCTGATGATACTTCATTAATTTTTAAAATGAAACGACAAAACACAAATTTCGACGATGTGAATAGTGCAATCTCAAAAGTAGTTCATTGGTTTAGTGTCAATAATCTTTTGTTAAATGAAACCAAAACAAAATGTATTAGATTTATTCTACCTAATGTTAAACAAGTGAAGGCTGATGTAAACGTTAAAGGAGAAACTTTAGAAATGGTAGAAAGCACCGTATTCTTAGGAATCACCTTAGATAATAAACTTCAATGGGGCCCACACATAGATAAGCTATCGAAGAGACTCAGTTCTGCAGCGTATGCAGTCAAAAAAATCCGTCATCTTACAGACGTGGACACATCTAGACTTGTTTATTTCAGCTACTTCCATAGTATTATGTCTTATGGTATACTGCTGTGGGGGAACGCTGCAGATATTAACACCGTATTTGTGCTGCAGAAGAGGGCTGTTCGTGCAATCTATAATATGGGTCCCAGAGAATCCCTGCGTGATAAATTCAAAGAAATAAACATAATGACAGTACCATGTCAATATATTTATGAAAACTTATTGTACACTCACAAAAATATAAATCGGTTCCCTAAAAATGTCGATAAACATAATTTGAATACCAGAAACAAACATAAGATCGCTGTGCCCACAACTAGGCTACACAAAATTAATGTATCTTTTAAAGGGCAATGTATACGCTTCTACAACAAAACTCCTAGTGAGTTGCAAAAATTATCAGTAAATAAATTCAAACAAATTGTCAAAACCTTGCTGTGCAAAAAGGCTTACTATAAAATATCAGATTATCTAGAGGATAAAAAAGCTTGGGACGGGTTTTGCTCCAACTCGAAAAATAACAACTAACAGGCTAAAGGTTTCTTCGTCGCTTCTTTACTTTAGTCTACATACCGAAGCGACAGAAATCAAAAAATATCACTTTATTTCCGTGTCAGTGCTTAGTTTTATGATTTGACCTTTTCTAAGTGTACATTTATTGTATTTATGGAAATAAAGAGTTTTTGATTTTGATTTTTTTTGATTTCGGTGAATGTACCGAATTTTCGCCTCAAACATGAACAGTAGAATAATTATTACCAACAAAATACCGTATTTTCCTTAACTCAAACCGCGAAACAAGCAAACTCAAGCAAGAAACTAGTTCCGATTCACACTACATAATACATTTGTTACGCTCCAATCATACATCCGACAATATCATTTCGCGAGCCGGCGTACCATGAAATACGCCTTGAGTGACTCGGCAAGACGTTGCGCTCCTTAGCAGTTAAGGTTAACAGTGTACTGAGAAATGGAACATTATAAGCTTTTAGATATTTTATTTAATACTAGACGATCGCCTCGCGGTTTCACCCGCGTAGTTCCCGTTCCCGTGGGAATTCCGGGATAAAATATAGCCTATGTCACTCCCTGAAAAGTAAGCTTCCTAACGGTGAAAGAATTTTTCAAATCGGTCCAGTAGTTTCGGAGCCTATTCAATTCATACAAACAAACAAACAAACAAAAAATCAAACCTTTCCTCTTAATAATATTATAGTATATAGTATAGACTAGGTTATACCAGGCAGTGGTTTGAATGCGTTTTTATTGAACTATTTGTAAGATATTCCTGGTTAAAATTACAAATTTACAATATTTCAGTCGAATCCATTCCGTAGATTTGGCCTAATGAATACGCAAATAAAAAACCAAGGTTTCGCGTTTATGGCAATCGTTTTAACAGCAAAAAAGACATAAAAAGAGCAAGTAAGCTTCTAAAATCAATTTTTAAACGACGAAAACCTTTAATTCATAAATAATAGAGTTCAACTTACAAAAACTTGGAAGAAAATGCCTCATTTAAATGACATAGGCCTTGCAATAACCGTGGAAAGTTAAATATTGACAACCCCGCCTGTAGAGGATGCTAAATCTTCTGAATAGATTCGCTCGCCATCTATTGAGTTGTACGGTGTGGAGATTTTTAATTCTATAGAAAATACTTCAAAAATTGACATTTGAGTCCTGTTTAAATCATAGTATATTTCAGTCGCACAGGAAATGGCTGAAGAGAGGGTGAGATTAATTTGTTAAGTATTATGAAGTTTATCTCCCAGTGTCACAGAAACCTTAGCTCACCTAAACGAAACTCGTTGGTTGCAATATTTTATCCCCCTCGAAGGGCCCTTATCGAAATCATGGAACTTCTTTTCAACTGATTTGATGATATTGCACTTTCTAGAAAGCTCGAGTTGGGGTCCGCAAAAAAAAGAAACAAGATAAATGATCGCATGGTGAAAGAGATGTGAGATTGAACGTAGGTAGATTCAGGGGAAAGAGGTCTACAAGTACCATTTTAGGTCGCTTCAAAGAGGATGCAGGTTTTTTTATATTTAACACTCATAGGCTCAGCAGTGGACGTGCCTACCCCAAAAAAGGGTAACAGGTTGGCTGGCGTATTGGTGATCGCTGTAGAGGTTTCAATAATCCAGCTGCTGCCATTTCTCTGTTAGGTTCCCTTCGGCCACGATGGTGAGCAAACAGAGCAACTTCGCATCTCTGCCCACACGACACAAAATAAAACTTTTACAGAGGTATTAAAAATAAGCTCATTATAGGTATCACAAACTGCAAAATCTATTTTTGAAAATTCCTTCTTCTAACATAAATAATAGGACAAAAAAGGTGGTAGCGCTGATTTGGGGCACTGTCGGGTTAGCGCCTTAACCGAATTCTAAAACGCTAGATTTGAGCACGTCTCAAGCAGCGATCTTGACAGTTTTTAATGGAAATCTGTCAAAATATGATCACTAGAGATGTGCTCAATTCTGAGTTGTGTTTGAGTAATAATAGTCAATCGCTTCTTACGAAATTCACGAGCTGAGTTGGGGGTTAGTTGCTCACGCCATGAACGCCACAACAGTTACCTACTTAGTAATACAAACGACTCATGTGTTGCAAATACTGACAAATGCTGCATATTCAGTAAAAATGATTTCATTAAAATTAGAAAGGCCTAGAAAAAAATTAAAACAAACTACCGAGCTTTATTAATAGAATGCTGTCAATCTCCGTCTTTTATAGGTTAGATAAATAACTGATAAATATTAAGAGAACGATTCTGGTTCAATCTCATAACGAAAATGATGTTAAACGTCTAATCGAGAAGATATTTGTTATTGAGATATTATTCCTACAATCACTATGTTTTTACGGATTAGTTTTGTAAGCACTGTTGGGAATTTTTTTTGTATTTTGTATTTGCTTCTAGATTAATTTTTACATAGCAAGGAACTTTTTGAGTACATTTTAAGATAGCTATTGTAATGGTTTTAGTACAGTGAATTAAAGAGTACTAGATAAATCCAAATCAGATTAAAATATTAATATTATCTCAAAGCAGCTAACTGAGATTGAGAAAATGAAACTACCTCTTTTCAGGCATCGTTAAAGATTTGATCTCGATTGTGACTTTATGACAGAATACGGATCAAGGCATTTCTTTTGTTCAGAGCTTTTATGATGATTGTTTTTTTTTTCAGAAATTTTAAGAGAACTTTGCACTTAGCTTTCTCTATAATATATATTCTTACCTGTCTGTTCCTCCTGCTATTGTCTTGTACTCCTGCAACTCCATGACGTCGCCCATGAACTGCGTGAAATCTGAAAAAAAAACATCAAGTTTACTGCAAAAGTTTTTTTTTACAAAGCTGATTCTACAAAAAATTAAGAACACGACAGCTTGTCTTAATTTTGAAAAGTAAAAGATGTCGTCGTCTTGGAATAATGATAAAATTAAAACGATACATCGACAACTTTTCAGCCCGCCTAGTGAACACACCTATTTTTGGGCAGTAGTGTTGATACAAGCTCACTTTAGTTTCCCACGCAAAAATAAACGTTGTTCTGAACTTTTGGAACCTAGACTTTCTTGCAAAAGTTAAAAAAGCTACAATTTATTCGGAATAAGAAACTTCACTTGCAGGGCCCACACCCAGGATGGCCGTTGTAAGTTATGTCTTGACAGTAGCAGAGCAACCTTAGATAAGTTTATGGCAAGACAGGATGAATTACAACTTTGTATGTTTGCAAGGAGATCTTTATATAGGTAGTAGGTAGATAACATTGGAACAAAATTGTCATTCTGAGGATCAGACCCACTACGAGTGGTGTAAGTAAAGTATTACGGTAAAATTTTCTGTTTAAACATACCTACCTACCCCATAAAGAGTTCAGTTAACTACGAATTATTTACTCTCCAAACAATTTCGAAGTGAAATGTTTGTAAAGAAATTACAACAAAAAAAAATGGTTGTCTGTAAAGTCGGTTTACTGACGATTGTTGAACGTGACAACGTCTTAAGAAAATACTGATGGAATGGTAGCATTTGATACTCGATCAAAACATGTAAATGTACTATAGTATAGCAGCTGTCCACGCAGACGCATCGCTCACTCAAGTAGGAGAGAGACGGATGTCGAGCGCTCTTGCTTGCACTTCAAGCCTTACATGGAACGCCTCAGAGCGAGGTAACGCCGCATGACGTCATGTTTTTTCGTGCGTGCAGCCGGCTCTATCGAATTATAAGACGTTGTCAATCTGAGTACGATCTATAAAGTATACTCGACTCTTACGAGTTTTATATCTGTAATAGTAAGTAGTTTATAGGTATTTTTGGCTATAATAAGAGTATTTATTTTAACAAGAGTGGAGACTGCGATACAAAAATGTCAGCCATCTTGGATTTTGAAATGGACATCTTTTTCGTAATCTACGATTTCGAGTTGATCGAAAACGATACCCATATAAGTGGGTGCGGTGTCACACAGCATTGCGGTTCGCTTCGCTCACCGCATTCCGACACACGCCCGCCGTCATCAAATTCGTAATCCTCACCCCCATGTTAGTTGAAAACGATACCCATATCCGATTTTTGGATGGGGAAGGGGGTTCCGGGGGGGCACGCGGGGGTCACAGCACAGCTCGCTTCGCTCGCCGTGCAGTTCCCCAATAGTCGCATTGCGGTTCGCTTCGCTCACCGCACTACGAACCCGTTCGTACTACCACGCAGCATGGCTCGCTTCGCTCGCCTTGCTGTGTGACGTATTGCGGTTCGCTTCGCTCACCGCAATCCGGCTCACGCCCGCCGTCATCAAATTCGTAATCCTCACCCCCATGTTAGTCGAAAACGATACCCATATCCGATTTTTGGATGGGGAAGGGGGTTCCGGGGGGGCACGCGGGGGTCACAGCACGGCTCGCTTCGCTCGCCGTGCAGTTCCCCAATAGTCGCATAGCGGTTCGCTTCGCTCACCGCAATACGAACCCGTTCGTGTACACTAAGTGTACACGAACGAACTCGTATTTCGTGACGTGTACATG
The DNA here is from genome assembly GCA_963564075.1 of Eupithecia subfuscata. Taxonomy (NCBI): domain Eukaryota; kingdom Metazoa; phylum Arthropoda; class Insecta; order Lepidoptera; family Geometridae; genus Eupithecia; species Eupithecia subfuscata. Next base: position 1,241,008 of record CAUWYO010000001.1, on the reverse strand, counting down.
GAACACCTCAGAGCGAGGGAACGCCTCAGAGCGAGGGAACGCCTCAGAACGAGGTAATTTTTTCGTGCGTGCAGCCGACTCTATCGAATTATAAGACGTTGTCACGTCAAAAACTTAAGATTCACTATTCTGGCGTCGAGTCTCAGATCTAATTAATAACCATAATTATTGAAAAAAGATTTCAAATCGACAAGGAACATAAATTGTGTAAAAAATACACGGCAGCAGTATGAATTTTAGGTTAGGTATGGGCATTATGTTCACAAAAATTTCATATCGAATTTGCCTGGAGGATAAATATTTCGTAGTTAACTTAACTCTTTATGGGGTGGGTAGGTATGTTTGAACAGAAAATTTACTTTTCAATAAACAAAACAGAAAACAGACAACTCCCCAATGTACAGAGTAACCTTATTAATTCTATACCCCAATGTCTAAAGAGGCAGATTACCATGTTTGTACATAATCTGTCGATTCCATCTAACAAGGAGGGGTTCCGAATCAAACTGCAATATCAAAGGAAGAGTTATCTGATTCGTCAAACAGATTTAAATTATTAATTGCTAAAACGATTTCCAGCTGCGAATTTAGATTCTTGTTCGAAATGTATTTTGACTCGCCAGTTATAAGTTCCTTCATTTATTTCGGAGGCAGCGCAAAAACGAGAATGTAATAAATGTCTTAAAACCATCATGGTAACACTTAAGTCATATATAACGGGAAATTTACCATGATTTAAGAACTTTCCAATATTTTGGCACAGTTTCATGCGCCATGATCACGTCATAGCTCAAAGCTCAAATGTAAATATCCCGTTGTATATGACTTAAGTGAGAATGTGATATCTTATACATAGAACGTAATTAACGCCTGAATACTCAAACGCCACTTTCACGCCCGTAGCACACCTCCGCTGCGAAACCTCAACATCGGAACCGCAGTAATTTCGCCATGTCTTGTCCGTAGGTATGTAGGATATGCGGATCACTAGCGAAACTGCCTGTTTTAACGTATTGATTTGACTATAATTCTATATCTTTCCCCGCGCGGTTCCGTCGATCTGCTCCGACATCAGCCACACCTCCACCATAATTCCGCAACTCAAACTACACTTAATTGTAGCGGAATTCATCCAGCGGTTCCGCTACTCGTATTCCGCAGCGGAGGTGTGCTACCTTAACCCGTAATTTTTATGACAGTGATTTTCAAAGAAAATCTGTCACAAATTCTACATTCAAGACGTGCTTTGAGTAGCGTTTATTTGGCGGTCAGTCGTGATAGACTGTGAGCACCCATTGATGGTTAATGTCATCTTTCTGTTATGATTTTTGTAACATATCGTTATGTTACAAAAATCATAACAGAAAGAAGTTCTACGCAAGCGACGATGCTTGCGTATAAATAGGGCAACCTTAACCCTTGATTCTATTCAAACCAGACCGAATGATTAGAGATTCTGCCAGCCGCTGTGGTTGTCAATATTCATTTAGTTCGTGGTCCGCGCGTGATTTGCCCAGTGCCGTCCGGCGCGAAAACCGAGCCGAATACTAAGCAAAGTGGCCAATAAGAGACTAGCTAAGGTTGCCCGCAGTGGAATAATTAATTTAAATATTTGTGACTTCGAGAAACCATGGACTTTGAATAACAGCCGGTTAACTTGACAGAAAAGCGAAGTATCTTTTTTAATGAAATAATGAAATTAATGAAGTAAATATATATGTAAATAATGAATTTAATGAAGTAAATTTATTTCAAAAAGTTGTGGGCTAGGATCCCTCATATTGATCAAGAGCCTGTTGTAAAAAATCATTTTAGTATCAACTTCACACGCTTTATCGTCTTGTTTATTTTTATATTGGTACACTCTGGTGTCTTTGCTTTGTTAAAAAAAATACAAGCCTCGACAAAACGTAAAATTTTCATAAATTCAACGTAAACAATTATGTCCACACCAAGAGGGGCTTTTTCTCAAGGACTGTCGGGGTAAATGAATGGCAAAGATTTTGCATAATTAAAAAGGGGTTGCAGAAATGGCTGCTTATTTCAATGACTAATGTCCCAGATGACAGCTGACACCGTATTGTGAACGTTTGTTGAAAGAAAAGCAAGATGATTCAAGGAGGTAAGGAAATATAATGGGAGAGCTTTGTTGTTATTAATGGTGTTTAAATTGTAATTTTCTCGCCACTTATTGTGTAGTGAAACTCACTTTTCAGCATTGCGGTCATATTTTATTATGTCACAATGGTGAACCTAGATGAGACACATGTAGGACTATATAGAGTGGCCAGAGCCAGCTTCAGAGTGACGTTGGAGACCGTTACCCAGCAGTGGGCAAAGTCGGAATGTGAATTAAGATTTTGAGGATAATTTCACAATCACAATTGGTATAAATGCGAAAGTTTGAATGGATCACAGATTGGAACACAGTGGAATGGACAGATGGATGGATGGATGAATGTTTGTTCAGTACTTCTTCACGCCAAAACTACTGAATGCATTGGATTTGCTTTAATGTAGGTATCGGGGATAAAACAAGGGCTACATTTTATTCCATAAATCAGTTTCCATGGGCTGGAAATAAGATAACATTTGAACGTTTCCATAGAAACAACCCGAGTGAAACTACGGGCTGTAACTAGTTAGAATTAATTATATGATACTTGTTTTTAAAATCTGAATCAAGAGTTTGGAGTTCTACCCAGCCGTGGGTGAAGAAATGATGATATTCTTACAATTAGTAAAAACAAGTCAAGAATACTATAAAGAGATCGTAATATTATATAGCGTCTTGTTATCTCACAAGAAAACGGGCTAGCCCGAGGCAGTACATATAATGCGCACAAAAATTGAGATACTAATTGGATTATCCTAAAAACTTTCGCAGAAAAACTACAACACAGACCACAATTATTCAAAATCCACACAAACAAAACTGCCAGAAGCTATGAAATAATGATATTTCGCAAGTAAATCACTAAAATGATAGGTAAGCAGAGAACGTGTCACCGACCTACGACTTCCCCTAACGAATATTTGATGGCAATCATCTATTCTGCCAACATAGTAATCGGGCCTCATTCACAACGAAATCAGAATTTTATTTATGCACATCTACGGCAGGTACTTCGCGTTTGCTAAAGTTTACTTTCAGTTTTCGTGAGTTTGAGTAACGATCAATAACAATAAATTAATTCATCGGGCACATTCACAACGAAATCAGAGAGTTTATGCACGTCTACGGTAGGTACTTCGCGTGTGCTAGAGTTTACTTGCAGTGTTCGTGAGGTTTAGGAACGATCAATATCAATATCAATTTATTGAGACATAAAAGGATATACACTTTACATAAAAAGATGATACACGGAGTCCATCCATCTGCCGGTGTTGGTAGGAAACGTAATTTAACTAATTATAAGGGGTGTTGTACTCACGTTCTCTCTCAAGATATTATAATCTTTTTTTAAATACATATCGAATATATTATACACACGGTTAAAAGCCAAATACACCGATTTAAGTAGTAAATAGTAGGAAGTATAAGCAATACACCGACATCTCTACTATTTCATTAGCTCGTAGCATTTTATCTACGCCGTAGCACCTCGTAGCACTTTGTAGCGTAAACATTGAATTCATGGTAGACGTAGACACTTCGGTAATTTTAATACCGTACTATGATTACGTGTAACAAAGTACAAATTCATACATCTACGTTCCTAGTTCACGTTCACTTTTATCAACACAATAAGCTGGTAACTGGTTTTCTGTATGAAAATCTGACTCCAAGTCGATGATTAATGATGTTTCCCAAATTTATTTTCCGCTCAAAGCTTGTCGGGGAGACATTGCTATTGCTTGGACGATTAATGACGTCATTTCTTATGGATATTATTTAGTGCGATTCAGTATTAATATTTTGCAATGCATCAACATTTAGAGCAAGAAGAGGTTATGCCGCGGCTTTTCACGCTTGTTTCTATGGAAACGTTTAGGGGATATTTTTTTCTATTCCATGGAAACTGATTTATAGGATAAAAATTCCAGGTACATCTATGTGAAATTTCAGCCAGATCCGTTTAGTAGTTTGGCGAAAAAAAGTAACAAACGGTTATCTATTAATTCATCCATCCATCAAACTTTCGCAATTATACTATAGTTAATACTGCGATGAGATAGAAAGAGGCAAATAATAAAAACAATTTATCAAAATTAGTCCACCGTCAAATTTCTAGTCGACTTTAATCTCTCGACCTAAAAATATTTGATGACACCGTTCTCAGATAATGCTTATCTGAAATATTATGATAATTTGTTATAATGTTATCCCATAGCTGGACAAAGACTTCACTTCTAAATTAATATTATCAATTGATAAAGTTTCCCCATTAATTAAAGATTTCCATCATACGTTCTGTCACCTTTTAAGAATAACGCAACATTTTCCGGTCAAATACAAACTTATCTTCTAATCCAAATTATGAAAGGTCTTTGGATTAATTTCTCCCTAACACCTACCGAGGGGCTCCCGAAATAATGCAGTCGACGTTAAAAGATTAACAGCTCTACTTTTGTCTGCTTTTGGTTGACACAGAATTATCTACTCTAGCTCAGAATTATTACTGTTACTTTAAAGAAAACAGAAATAAACTAACGGAACCAAAAAATATGAGAATATAAGAATTAGAATATAATGTCAATGCAAATGCCCGCCTCCTGGCCGTTTCTAAATGGGAGTCAGGACATTGGTTGCAAGCATTTCCTTCATATAACACTGGTACTTTATTGGATCCCGTAACTTTCCGTATCGCAACATGTCTCCGGTTGGGTGCAAGGTGTTGCGCGCCTCATCAATGCCAGTGCGGTACTGCTGTCGAACAGCTTGGTCATCACGGATTATCGTGCACTAGGGCCGCTGGTCGGATATCTCGCCACGCTAGCCTTAACGACATCATCCGGCGGGCCTTTGTCACCGTTAACGTACCAGCTATTCTCGAACCGAATGGTCTGTTGCGTGACGATGGTAAGAGGCCCGACGGTATGACACTAGTCCCATGGGAGTTGGGGAGGCCCATTGTGTGGGACGCTACATGCGTGGACACACTTGCGCCTTCCCATCTTCCGAGGACATCCGTGAGGGCGGGTGCGGCGGCAGATTTGGCCGAAGATCTCAAGAGGCGCAAATATGCAGGTCTCGACAGACCCTACACATTTGCTCCCCTTGGAGTCGAGACCCTAGGTCCGTGGGGTACCGAGGCTCTTCGGGTTTTCAAAAAACTATCTGAGCGTCTGGTCGAAGCGACGCGTGACCCGAGAGCTGGTGAATATCTGGCACAGCGTATCAGCATTGCCATACAGCGTGGCAATGCAGCCAGCGTCTTGGGGACGCTTCCGACTGGTGTTGATATGGATCAGTTGAGCTATCTGTAGACTGTTTGCAACAGTCGGCAGTTAGCTCAATTGTTTCAATTGTAAATACTAGTATTATAAATAATATTAAATAATTTTATGTCAATATGAATTTATCAGAAGGTTAGTTATATGATACTTTCTGTAAAGATTTGGTAAAAATTTAGGTCAGTCGCTACTAACACTATTGTATTAAAACAATACACAAAACTTTGTACGTTTTAGTTGTGTAGGTACACGTTCTTCGTAACTTCAGACGTTTCGGTAGAGAAAAGTTGAGCCTAGCTCCAAGCTCAAGTATAGCTTGGCTCCTCTTTCTCAAGAAAAACCGTACCAGGTGTTAGTCCATAAATCTTGTAAAGAACTTTCATAAAACGCCTTATCTTCAAAAGGCCGAGTGAGATGGAAGGAATGCAAAGGTTCAAATAAATCAACCTGGCACAAAAACTGACTACTTTGATTCGGAAGTTTGAGGAAAACGCTTTTGTGTTGCCAACTTCAATGTAGGTCAAAGAGCTATTATCATCAACTAGCTTTTGTCCGCAGCTTTTATTGCTGTGGACAAAATTTTGCGATATAAACAAAGCAATTTGTATCACAATTTGAAAGGAAATCTATGATACTGGTAATAGAAACGAAGTTCTGAGAATATTCAATGCAGCAGGGACATATATTTTTTCGCAGCGACATAAAACTTTATTAAAGTTGACAATTGCCAATTCCTTCGTTCGATATTCAAATTATCGTAACATCATCGCTGAGCAATTTATAAAGGGGAACGCAAACGCGCGACCTTATTGGGGGCGCGTAAAAAAAACAATTTCGTAAGAAAATTCGAAAAGTTAGAAGGTAGGGGGCGCTCTTAGCAATTTAACACGTACACCGTAAAACCGAGTCTTGAAGCGATTGCGTAATTTCGTGTTTTTGAGTTGTAATAGGCTTGTGTAGCCTCTTGATTTTTACTAAAGTGGATTAAATTACCCTCTCAATGTTTACGACGGAACGTAAAGTAAAAACCTAGATATTTTTAAACAGCCCTATACAAAATTTGTTGCCTTATATGAAGTGTCTACACGAGATTCGGTTGGTCGCCGACAAATTAAAAATTACACTGGCGGCTGCCTACAATATTAATTAACTAAAATATCTCAACAACCCATCGAGCTGTGTCGCCGACTTTGGTATGTAAAGAGAGAAACCTATTAAAATAGGTATTTATTTTGAAATTGCTGGACCTCTTAAAATCCATCACAGTAAACTTTTATCCTTTTGTAGAATTTTCAAGCAGCAAAATTTTTTTCAATCCCCAAAAGAAATATTTAAAGACCACCTCCTGCCACAATAAACTCCAAGACGGCTGGCAATAAAAAAAGTTGTGACGTCACGTCCGTGTGTCACGTGCAAATGTCAGAAAGGGAAACGTGATTACAGGGCAGTGTTGTAGCAGACGCCGTTACGAGCAGACCTTGGTTTTATTAAGAAAATCTTTATCTTTAGAAATGCTTTGTTATCAGCCCTACAACAACGTAAAATTGGCATCAGTTAGCGAGAAAGTGATCAATCGAAAGCGGGTACACATTTAACATACGGAAGGCGGTCCCCCGTTTTAATTATTAATTGTTTCTATTAATAATTTGCAAGCTGGCAGAGTTGCCATGATAGGTGGAGAAAAACAGCAACTGATTGGTGGACAATAATGGGCAAAAGAATCGGCGGATGCCCAGTTGCAAGGTGGGCGGCATAAATAAATAATAAATGGATAAATGATGCTGGACATTCCAGCACAGCATCATCTAGTCCCAAGCTAAGCAGCTTGTGTTATGGGTACTAGGTGACTGATATACATTTTACAATACATTACATAATGTAGATATATATTACGCATTGGTGAGAAGCCATTTAGAGTTTAATGCGGCGGTATGGGCACCACACGAAGCTAAGTACAGTCAAATGGTAGAGCGCATACAAAATAAATTCACCAGATTTCTGTACTTGAAGATCTACGGCATTTATCCATTCTTCCCGCTGATGTATCCAACCTTGTTTGGTGTGATACTCCCCAGCAAGGCCACTCACTCTATAAGTAAAATAAATACAGGGAAAGATGTACAATTAATTGTACACAATTGTACACTATGTAAAAAAAATTGTACAGCCTTTGTTTTCCGAAAATCGTCAATTTAAAATGGCCTTGCCAGAGAGTATACTCTCCAGCAAGGCCACCTTGAAATCACAGTTATTTTAAGCCGAACCAGCTAGGCTACTAAACTAGAATTTCTACAATTAATTGTACATTATTATTGAATCTACAGTTTCCGCTAAACTTATGATTTTAAGTGATAAAACCACAATTTTATTTTTTTTATGGCGGCCGAAGTAAATTTCATAGGAAACCTATGAAATTTATTAGTAACTTCTGGCCGCGGCTTTGCACGGGATGCATCCACATAAAAGAAGGTTTTACCTAAAATACTTTTCTTCGCATATAGATTACACCTACCTAAATAAAGAACTTGCATTCATAGACAAAAAAACTCTGTGCTATCCAGGGATTTGGTAAGTACCTACTTTCAGACAACGGTCGTAGGTCGTACCTACGGCTACAAGTTCTTTGGTGGTGCTATCGTAGTAGTAAGGGATACATTTGCAGGAGGATGAAGGTTGAAATTACTAACTATTAGAACTTTTTACGTACTAGGGTTGCCACGCACACAAGTTTGCAAGTCTTTGCTAGTGCATGGCATTTATCTTAATAACCTTAAAGTCATTATTAATACCTAAACATGCAATGTAGAGGTAGTTATAGATACCCATACTAATCTCTGTCCGTTACCTTTTCACGATTAAACGACTGAACGGGTCTTTTGGAAAATTTGGCACGGAGGTATTAGTATCCCTATCTATATTTTGATATAGGTATGTAGGTACCTACCGAATAATAACTGACCAACCATGATTGAGTAATGCATGTAGATGGTAATGCGATAAAAATTCCCCAAGAAAATAAAACTACAGATCAATTATGTAAAATTAAACGTAGTACACTACATATTTTTATTATTACCTATTACAATACAACTGCCTACTTCCGTTTCATTTATCAACAAAAAAACTACACTTATAAAGCGCGTTTTCCTAGAAGATTTTCTAATGTTTATGGCAAAAAAATGGTCGAGTAACCATACAGGTTGGTTTCAGAAAATGAACCAACCTCCTTTGTTTCACCAGTTCCGAGATTAGAAAAGAGGTTAGATTTTGTACTGAAACCTTTTTAGTCTAATCATCACTGATTTTGTAAATGCGAAACTGGATGGATGATTATATGGATGTTTGTTAATTCTTTACGGCAAAACTTTTGAATAGATCGGGCTGAAATTTAAAATTTTGTATTGTTGTACTACTTTAGACCTGAAATATAACATAGAATAAATTTTTCCCATAAATCAGATCGGATAGAAAAAACCTTAAAACGTTTCCATAAAAAAAAAACAGTGCGTGCAAAGCCGCTGGCAGAAACTAGTCTTGAATTAAATAAAGATGAACCACTTCGTCCAGTGGCAAGATGGGCAGATGACATCTCTAACACCGCAGGGCGAACCTGGATGAGATTGGCGCAGGACCGTGTGGAGTGGCACAAAAGTTTGGAGACCTATACCCAGCAGTGGGTGAAGTCGGGTTGCGGATGATGATGATGATGATGAACCACTTCGTAGAAAAATTACCTAATAGGTACTTGTATCATTGTCATCATCATCAGTCCATCACAGTCCATGCTAGTAGAGCGCCAAGAGCCTTGTCTTCACTAGTTATAATAATTAGTATCACATTTGCAAGAAATAATAAAAACATTATTTCAAGAAACAGTAGTTCAATTCATTTTTAAATGACAGCAGTTTGTATCATAGCTCACCACAATGCAGGTGGAATTTATAATTAATAAGTACCTACCTACTTATGAACTACTAGGTACCTAGCTTCTGCCCGCGGTTTCGCAGTTACGAGTAGTTACCATACCATGCTGAAAGGACTTTTTTTGACAAATATTTGTAAGCGACGACGACGACTTGAACTGCCAGGTAAAAGAAATAGGTAACGTTAACTTTTACTGACAGCTAAACTTTCTTATTTCCATTACATGCAAACAAAATGGCGTTTCCTATGAAATTTACTTCGGCCACCATAAAAAAAAAAAATTGTGGTTTTATCACTTAAAATCATAAGTTTAGCGGAAACTGTAGATTCAATAATAATGTACAATTAATTGTAGAAATTCTAGTTTAGTAGCCTAGCTGGTTCGGCTTAAAATAACTGTGATTTCAAGGTGGCCTTGCTGGAGAGTATACTCTCTGGCAAGGCCATTTTAAACTGACGATTTTCGGAAAACAAAGGCTGTACAATTTTTTTTACATAGTGTACAATTGTCTACAATTAATTGTACATCTTTCCCTGTATTTATTTTACTTATAGAGTGAGTGGCCTTGCTGGGGAGTATCACACCTTGTTTGTTATAGGCATGGTTGGATACAACAAACTGGAAGTGAGGAGAGATGCGGGAATCGAACCCGCGACCTCCTGCATCACAGCCGGACCGTAAACTTGTAAATTCTAAAAATAATGTCTTTCTAACTGGTTATGACGAGTTAAAATGTCAAGTTGAAACCAGATTTTCATTTTGGGTGCAGATGATTAATCTTGTTTATTTTTCAAAACAACTAGGTACCTATTTGACCCATCGACCCCACAAGAGTTAGTTATCTTTATCGTCGTATAATGCTTAGGGCTATCTAGGCAAGAAACGACCTCGAGATAGACCTGGGTGTCCATTTAGATATGAAGTAGACAAGTCTTGTTATGTGATGTTAGTCTTGGCTTAATTAACAAAGAAAATTACTATCCAATAATTTAAACAAATTAGAAATAGTATTTACAATGACAACAATTGAGCTGTGCAGTATTTACAATGAAAACTGTTGATGGTTGCAAACAATCTACAGGTTGCTCAACTGATACATATCAAAACCAACCTGCTCATAATATTATGAATTTCTGTGCAGAATTTCTTTATTTAGTGCCCATAACAAAAGTTCTGATTATAGGCGCTGTATGAATTGTCCAGCATTATAATTTATATTATACTAGCTGTTACCTGCAACTTCGTTACCGTGGTAGGAAGGGTACCTACTTTACTAAAGGACACATCAGTGAACGAAAAGATGAGTTTGATAGTTTACACATCACATCACGTGATGTGTAAACTATCAAACTCATCTTTAAATTCTAAATCGGAGGCGAAGTCCTAAAAAAGTAGCCTTTGTTTAAGTTAGGTTACGTGCTACATTTATGCCAAATTTCATTTTTTCAGTAGTTTTGGATACCCTAGGTAACAAGAAATTCACATTTCACATATTTTCGCATTTACAATATTAGTAGGATAGGAGGTCCGATTTCGCAAAAACAAAACACCGTTTAACAATTGCTCAAGTTGAGCAAGTGTAAGGGAATGTTTATTCTCATTCATACATTTTCATTCTTCAAACCATTATGCTGCCTAAATGTGAATGTAAATGGACAACATTTACATCCACAAATACAATGCCGCAGCATTTACGCTCAAACCAACAAAAGAAAACTGTTATCGGCCTCAGAAATATTCAACGATGTAATTGTTTTTAATGAACAATCTAAAGGGAATGTCTGTCAGGAGCTTAGATGCGACAAGCAAATAATATTGTTACTTGAATCAACAAAATAAGCACGCGAAAACAATAATAAATAACACTGGCATGGGCTGGCAAGATTGGGAATCGTATAGGTAATGATTTTTGGCAAGAATCGCGGGGATATTATTGTGCTAATTGTTTGTATACCTAAAGTTTGTCCACACCCTTATTACTTTTTTGTCAATTCGACTGACAACCAAATAGTCATGTCCTCATGCTTTACCGATTTGATTTTTTATGACAATCGATTTTGGCGAACCTAGCGGTTTGGTTGTCAAACTAGGCCTAGATCTCAGTACTCACGGGATCCCCGTGGTAAAAAACTAGAATAACATAAAAAAAAAATTCTTTGGTTCCATAATTGGAAAACATGAAAAAAAAATATCATGAAAGTGCACTGTTTTGCACCTAATTTGGTCGAGATCTCGGGAACCCTGCGGTCTATGGAAAAGATTTTTGTTTTGACTCGTAGGTTATTACTAATTCTTTGCTAAGGAACCAAAGAATTAGTAATAAATGTACAGTTAATACAATACAGTTTCTTCATAAGTTGTCTAGTTTTCTTGTAAATAAGCAAAAACATCATTTTTGAGCTTACGCCGTTCCAAAAACGTATGCTCCGTCCCGCTCCTATGAACGCGAAATCCTATGCCTATCCTTTTCACAAAATGGCGCGCAATGCACCCTCATAATGAAGAAGTTGTAATTGATTTTGGTATTATTGCTCAACATCAATATTAATATATTAAAAAAGCGAAAGTAATAGCTATGTCTGTCTGTCTCTTTTTAACACGTGAACGGCTGAACAGATCATAATGAAATTTGGCAGGGAGGTAAACAATATCCTGGGGACGGATAAAAGCTAATTGAAAAGCGCGTGCGAAACCGCGGGCAGAAGCTAGATTTGTTATACTTTACAGAAATACTCTGGCATCTGAATGTATTTATTTTAAGGTTTTGTTATTATAGTGCGTAATCCTCGCACTCTGGATAATTTCTAATTTCTAAGAAATCGAATTATATCGCAAAAATTTTCGACTTCGACGGGACTTGAGGGGAGGACGCGGGTTCAAGTCCCGTCGAAGTCGAAAATTTTTGCGATATAATTCGATTTCTTAGAAATTAGTATTTATTTTATTCAGAATACTCAAAAGAATAAAATATATCGTTATATTTTTGTTGTTTAATTTGCTACCTACTTGCTTTTGCCTGCGGTATTACAAGCGTTTTTCTATGATAAAAAGTGAGATTGATTGTGTTACTGCGGCTTAACTATAATTTTAATAACATTTTCAATATCATGACGACCTCAGTGGCGCAGCGGGCGAAGGTCCGCCTGCGACGCAGGAGGTTGCGGGTTCGATTCCCGCCTCGGGAAAAATATTTGTAGGATCTGCAGATATTTGTTCAGGTTGTTCTGGATGTTTTCTATGTATAATAAAAAAAATCTATCTATGTAGTGTATTGTATTAAGTAGGTATATCAGTCATCTAGTACCCATGATACAAGCTCTGCTTAGCTTGGGGCTAGATATTGCTGTGTGAATAGTCCTGCATTATTTATTTATTTATCATGGAGAAATCATTTAGTAATAATAATCTTTGTTACATACCCAAGCACTAATTCGGTTCGATAAAAGTCTAAACTTTCGTAAGTTCCGATATTTTCGACAGATTCGCATCACTATTTTTTTAAAGTAATCAAATAAATTAATAATGCTGGTCTATTCACACAGCAATACTCGTATCTAGCCCCAACCTGTCAACAATAAGGAAACTTCATAGACGTGCTCTGTCACGAATGTAATAATAAAAAAAATAGCCTTTATTTCCTACTTATTATGTAACTACTTATAATATCTATCTATTTACAAACTTTAGAAAAGTTAGTAGTCGCCGTTTTTGGCGTAGGCCTCCCCCAGCTCCTTCCAAACTTTTCTATCTCTGGCCTTTGTCATTCAGTTCAGGACTAGCCTTTGTCATCCAGTTGAGGACTAACCTTTGTCATTCAGTAAGGGACTAACCTAACCTAACTGGAATGTAATAGGTACGCGAGTGGAAACTCGCTTCACTTTGACATTGACATCGTGACAGATTAACTCATTTTCAAATTCTACCTCAGACGAAAGAAACTACAGATAATGGGACTCGCATCAAAAATTTCAAGATTGAAATCATTTTGTCAATCCTCCGTGCAAATGGCACCACACGCACCTACTTCGTCGACTTTCATTCATCACGTGACGATTGTGTGACGGTGATATCATAGTTATAGTCAAGTGATTGGTTAGCAGATTTAAGCCTCAGTCGGGTGTTGTTCAACAAGAGTACGATAAGAAACACCGCTACACCATTATAAAGGAACAGTAAACTTTCATCAGTCAAATTCTTAACCCTTCCATAACTACTAAACAACATAAGCAACCATAGACCAATAAAATCAATGCTCCTAACCGATTTCACTTTACAGTATTGCCAGTGCCAGTTCAATTTGTCGTTGCGTAATTTATCGCCTAGCGAAGGCATTGTGTGCAATTACCGTCGAAGGCTTGCCAATAAATAAGGCTAATTGGCTACGTCATTCACAAGAAGCCCTGGGATCGTGCACGAATATATTACGTCAGAGTTAAGGGTTAAGGTATTTTTGATTTGCTTGTGGCCCTTGTGGCTACTTTACAGAGACACGTTTTCGCTAAATAAGAGTTCAAGTGGCAATTTATTGAAACCTAAAAAGTTGGAGGTACCTACTGGTTATCTACTCGTTTTGACGTAGTTGACAATTTTGCATAGTTTTTTTTTTAATTTATTTTTGCGTGTTTTAAAGTTTTATGATTGAAATAGTAATAAAAATAAGTGTACTTTATGTATCTGAATGGATTAAATGAATATTCAATTGAAACTGTACTTTGTATAAAATCATGTATCAAATTAAACCATTCAACTGATTCATAATGGTTCAAGATTTTTAATCACCCCAAATTAATTAATTTCAACTCAAAAGTTCTGTCAACCCGTAATCTGACTGGGGTACAAAAGTCCCGCTGATAATACAGGAATCTATAACATCAGGAGCACCTCCGAAAAGGTTGACCAATCCTTTGTGATGAAATTCCAATATCGTTCGGGTGTATAGAACCCGGTTCCATAGAGTTCAGCCTATTCATGTAACTCTGTACAGTCGGCTGCGAAGTTGATTCGAATTTAATGAAAAGTTTTAGCGGGATTAGCAGTGCGTGAAGCGTTGAAAGGATTATGTCGGTCAGTTTTGCGTATCAACTCTACGAATTAAATAATATTATGTTCGTAGAATTAAAAATAATCCATACATTTTTACGCAATTTAGAAGGTATAGTAAGTATAATAACAATAACAATAACAATTGCAGACAATTATGGAACGGTTGCGGATAAGTCAGAATGAAGGTACCTATATAGTTTTGCTATAGAAAAAAAACTGTTTACTATACAAACTTTTTTCTATTGTCCAATAGGTGGAAGTTGCGAAGATGACATTGGAATTTTAAATGAGAGCCTCTCATGCTATCCTGATAAGATAATTTTTGATTAAATGTGATCGAAACGTGACAGCATTAGAAAGGCTGTCGTTAACATTCCTAATCTTTATCAACGCGACTTATTCATAATGTTGGACTACTAACAAAAAGTGTGTAGAGTTTCTATCGCCACCTGTACTTCAAAAAATCTGACCTTACGCATTGTGAAGCCATCCAAAGGATGATTTATTAATTTTGTCTCCAAGAGAGGTTTCACCCTAATTGAAACTTTTTCCCTATTCTAACTAATACTGCCTTCAACTTTCTTCTTCGTTTCTAACCGTTTTAAGAGGAGATTTTTTTGAATGAAGTATTTCTCTTACGAAATAGGAAATTTATCGATCATCATAAAGTTAATTGAATGAATTGACTTTTATTCTGCCCGAACGCGTTGTTTCTAAAAAAGTTTAAAAGTGATTTTTATACCATGGGAACTGATTTATGTGTTAATAAGTATCCTGTGTTAGATTCCAGAATTAGAATTACCTGTATGCAAAATTTCAGCACGATCCGTTCAGTAGTTTTGGCGTGAAGAGATAACAAATATCCATCCATCCATTTATCCATCCATCTATCCATCCATCCATCTATCCATCCATCCATCCATCCATCCAAACTTTCGCATTATTCGCATATTAGTGTGATAAAAGTGAATTCATTCAAATTGACTTTTAACGTGTTTCTTAAATTTGTTTGATTTACAAAATTGCACAACAAAACTTCAGAAAAAACGAAATCAACAATGTTCATCGCGAAACAAATAAGGCTGGCCTACACTCGAAATTCTCCTCTATTCCCCCAAGCGTCGAAACCAGTCATTTTAAATTTCTATAGGTATTGATTTCCTCATTCTTTCCCCTTGCTATAACGTGGGGGTGTCTGCAATAGTCAATATGTTCGAGGGTAGAGAACATTATCTTTATTATGTCCAATGCTATTAAATTTTATATTTATTTTGAAGGGATAAGTACCCCTTCGAAATAAATCATAGACAAACCCATAAGAAAAACGTCGAAGTTAAAATCATGTCGATAAGCACAGTAATCTATACTTATTGTCTTTTCAAGTTTGTCTCTGTTAGATTTTTATGTTTGATTTTTATATCTGTCTGTTTGAGTAGTTAGTCCGTAAAGCCAACATGTGGCTCTGACGGAAGACCAGCGTTGGTTGCTACCTTGCTAGTCAACCAACCCATGCTGAAGCAGAGCCATTTTGTTACTGAGTTTACACTTAATTTTAATTTAGGTTAATTATGTATTTTAGTTTAAGCTGTGTAAGTTCTGTAACGAATAAATTTATATTCTATTCTATTCTATACTAATCTTATATATAAAAATGAAACCCGTTTCGCGTTGTCACGGCATCACGCGTGAACGGCTGGACCGATTTCGCTAATTCTTTCTTTGTTGTGTTTGTTATTGTCAGGAGAAGGTTCTTATGAAAGAAAAAATTAAGAAAGTTGGAAACATAAATTTCCACGGGGGCGAAGCCGCGGGGCGCAGCTAGTAATATAAAAAAGAGGAAAGATTTGATTGTTTGTTTGGCTATATATAATAGGCTCCGAAACTACTAGACCGATTTGAAAAATTATTTCACCGTTAGGAAGCTTACTTTTCAGGGAGTGACATAAGCTATATTTTATTCCGGAATTCTCACGGGAACGAGAACTACGCGGGTGATACCGCGAGGCGATCGTCTAGTATCACATAAAGTTTATCGATTTTTAAAACAAATAAGTTTATAGCAATTTTTAAATGTATGACGTTCATTAAATTTTTTTAAAGGACAATGACAAAAATATTTAAAAAGGCATCTTAAAATTAGGTACTTAAACAACATTTAAGAAAGAAGCTCTTTTGGTGTTGGTCGTAACTAGGTAAATGTGACGATATTTCAACGTTGCAACCATCATTGCTAATGCAATGGCCCAGAAAACTATCAAGAAAACATAAATCATTTGAAAAAGAATAAATCTGTCTATTTCCACTGTGCCAACTATCAGCTCGAGACTAACTCACTCACGACCATTCAATTTGACGGGATATTTTTGAATCAATTTCTCGCTCGACTACGTACCTACCGTACGCAATCTCACTCGTGCGTATAGTTTTATGATACCACGACTTACTCTTCCATTCAGACCGAACTAAACTGTGCGTAGAGTAAATATTTCCTTCAGTTTGTCTCTGTTTTACACGAACATAAGAAAAAAGACAGCGCTATAAGCGAGATTTCGCTTGTGAGTTTACTGTCCGTGTAAATACAGCCATATTCAATAACGCTGGAGTAAAACAATAGAATGTGGGTCGTTTTATTTTACACCTTATGGTATTGGTTGATTCGGGTGCTCAGTGACGTAATTGATACCAATAAATTGGGGTGAAAATCGAGTCAAGGTATTAATAATCATATGTACTATGGCACATAATGAAATCATCAATCTAAGCCACTAAAGAATCATCAAATAAATGACTGATCACAATCAAAGTCTGATTAAAAAATAAAATACTACTATGCAGCGAAGGTACAAAACCAAACTACTGAAAGGAGCAGGCTGAAATATTGCATTTCATTCTGAATTTCTCAGTTTGAAATAAAGTAAATGGTAAAAGCTCTCGTAACCGTATAGAATCAAGTCATTAGTCCTCGCAACATTACGCATATCACATCCAAAAACATAATACGATATACAAAAAATATTAAATTAATACTGATTTTGTAATAATCTACTTAAAAGAGCGTGTTTGAAAAGTATTAAGCCTTTACACACGTTCTCGGAGCCGGAGCTTACTAACAAATTCATGAGCATTATGCTTACAAACCACCGAGTGGACCGGGCTTACCCAGAAATGGAACCCTAAGTCGTCATCATCAAAATTACACATTATGAACACCCTTCAATTTGTGTTATTATTTTCACCCCTGTTAAGGTGACGTTCCGATTAACGATATTTTATGCTATAGGTGCCTACTTATTTATTTATTTATTTATTGACTCAGTACAGAAATTACTTTTCTAATCACACTATAGTCATACAGGAATTCATTTATGATAAAATTTATATAATTCAAGGATGATCAATAAAATACTAATGAATTAATCTTAAAATTAAAAAATAATAATAATTTAGGTTAACAATGGAATAAAACTCAAAAAAATTTAAGAATTTATACTACCTAATTCTAAATTTAGTCTGATTTATTTGAAATCTTAATCTCTAACCGATAGTTTCTAATTCTAGAACCTAATTTGTGTAGAATAAGGAAAGGCAGGATGCATCATTTTAAAAAATGATGCTTAAAATGGTAGAGGTATGGAGGAATGGTTAAATGGTTCAAAATTGCTAAAATTAAGATTGGTGGAGGGTGATTGCTCAACTCTCAGTTATTTGAACTTGATTATAATTAGTCAAAGCTTCTTTATCAGAAGTAAAGGGCGGCATAAGAGCATGCGGGACAAAGACAAAGAAGACGACTTATCTAATACCTATTCACACACGAATTGCAAAAGATGATCGGTGAATAATATAAGCCCGTTCCATATTGACACCGATCAAATCAAATCAAAAACTCTTTATTTCCAGTAATACAATAAATGTTTTTATAACATCAATACGGTTAAAAACAAAGATGTTCATGTTAGCATTTGGAACTTAAAATCAGAACACAGAAAATAACACACTCAAATAGATTTGTGACGAAACGGTTACTTCAGTAAAATTTTGATCCATTGTAATTTATTATTCCCAGCCGTTACTATGTCACTGCTGGACAAAAGCATATCCGTAAGCCTAGCACGGTGATTGTTGTCTAGCGAAGAATAGAGAAAAATTACGTCAGTTTGCCATCAAATGCGTAAATCAATTGAAACTTCTTCCTTCCACTTCTATAATTACGTAATGTATGATGAGCCGATGTAATGTTTCTCTATTCTACCCTAGACAACAATTCCTGTGCTAGGCCTACTGTTCTCTTTCCACTCCTCGCGATTTAACACTGCCACAGGCCACGATCCATAGAAAGCGACTATAAGTCTCTAGTCGCCACTATACAAACAGCATCTTATGCGACCCGTAGCTTGATAATATCGGGTATTGTATTGATTGGACGCGCGTTCGAAGCGTCATCTATTTGTTACGGTATGCCTGGATAGATGTTTTATGCCACAATAATGTAAAACGTTACAAAACCAACACGAAAATTATAATGCTAGAAGCAGACTAGGCCTACGCCATGCAACGTAAAATGGACTTTATTTTATATTTATCTTTTAGTTTTCTCGTTTAATGTTAAACACTTAGCACGTCGCGGCGGCGCGCGCCTCTGCGGGTCGCACTGCCGAGGCTGGGCAGTGGATGCGTTAACAGTTATCACACTAATATCATAAATACGAAAGTTTGGATGGATAGATGGATGGATGTTTGTTACCTCTTCACGCCAAAACTACTGAACGGATCAGGCTGAAATTTTGCATACAGAGAAGTCTAACTCTGGTACCAAACATAGGCGACTTTTTATCCCTTTAATCAGTTCCCATGGGATAGAAATAACCTCAAAGCGTTAATCATAGAAACAACGCGTGCGAAGCCGCGGGCAGAAGCTAGTTTCCAATAATAACTACACTGATTAAATTCGTAATTGAATGCCTAAACAGCGACTTGCACGGGTGATTATGATTATAGCTTGGCGAGGGCACCGTGAGGGCTTCACCCCGTTTCGAGCGGTCCTATGGCTTCCACTACGCGCTGGTGTGGTGAGGTACAGTTGCTGAGAGAAGGTTAAACATCTATCTCGCTTATCTTGATTTTTATTCAATTGACTAGACGATCGCCTCGCGGTTTCACCCACGTAGTTCCCGTTTCGTTGGGAATTCCGGGATAAAATATAGCCTATGTCACTCCCTGAAAAGTAAGCTTCCTAACAGTGAAATAATTTTTCTAATCGGTCCAGTAGTTTTGGAGCCTATTCAATACAAACAAACACACAAACAATCAATTCTTTCTTCTTCACACTAATATTATAAATGCGAAAGTTTGGATGGATGTATAGATGGATGGATGTTTGTTACCTCTTCACGCCAAAACTACTGAACGGATCAGGCTGAAATTTTGCATACACATTATTCTAGGCCTGGAATAAAACATAGGCTGCTTTTATCCCATAAATCAGTTCCCGTGGGATAGAAATCATCTTTAAACGTTTCCATAGAAACAACGCGTGCGAAGCCGCGGGCAGCAGCTAGTTATAATATAAGTATCAATTGATGAATGGGCGAAATGGCAAGGATTTTCAATTTCAATGAATAGGTTACTTATCAATTAGGTATTTTAACCCCTCTGATTTTGTGTTCGTTTAGAGTAGATAGCGCGAATATCATAGTGAGTAAATTCATATTACTGATCTCCGCGACACATGCTTGGCATAGTTATATTATTATAGTAGTGTATTGTATTAAGTATATCAGTTATCTAGTACCCATAACACAAGCTCTGCTTAGCTTGGGGCTAGATAATGCTGTGTGAATTGTCCAGCATTATTTATTTTATTTTCTTATTGTGGAGGCTTGTGGTAAACTGTGATTTAAGATTTTATTTGTAAAATAAATATTATTGTAATTATTTTCTTGGTTGCGCGAAAGTAAATTTATACGCATTAAAAAATATTGCAAGAAAACTACTGTATCTATTAACACTAATCAAGATTGGATGTTCAGAAAAACAAATATTTACTTAATGTAGGTAGGATCTGATTTATTTTTGCGAAACTATGCTTGTTTTGGGGAATAATCAGAAATACAGTGTAAGAACGTCAAACGTATTTGAGAGATACCTAATAAGGTCCCTAATTATAAATAAATATAATTTAAATGCAGTGTGTATCGTGGTTACCAAATATAAAGTCCAAACAAGCACATTAATTTTAGATCAACAAAGCGCTTGAAATCTTTGCGCCTCGGTATTAAATTTGAACACCGAATGCCGCGAATACCCAAAACTAAGTTAATTCATAAATCGGCAGATAGTTGAAAACTTTCAAGTGAATAACTTCCATTATAAACCAAAACTTTGTGTTGGAGAGTGTACTGTACTGTACTAGGGTATTTAGCACAGCTTTCGAAAAACGGCTAGAGATTTCACTTGACGGACTCTGTGGCGCGGCGGGCGAAGGTCCGCCTGCGATGCAAGACGTTGCTGGTTCGATTCCCGCCTCGGGACAAATGTTTGTATGATCTGCAGATATTTGTTCAGGGTGTTCTGGATGTTGTCTAAGTATATAATAAAAAAATATCTATCTATGTAGTGTATTGTAATAAGTATATATCAGTTTTCTAGTACCCATAACACAAGCTCTGCTTAGCTTGGGGCTAGATAATGCTGTGTGAATTGTCCAGCATTGTTTATATATTTAGTTTTTGTCATAGATAACTTTATCCCAATTGTTCTTAACCATCTCCAAACAGTTAGTGGACCGGGACAAGCCAGAAATTAGTCAAGTGGTCTATCATCACAAAAAGTTAAGAATCCTTGAATAAGAGTAAAGTAGGGATAGTCTGTTTCCTTAAAGTTGAATACACAATCAATTACTGATAGGATAGCATTTCGCTCATTTTCCAGGCTATTTTTAACCCCCGACGCAAAATGAGGGGTGTTATAAGTTTGACGTCTCTGTTTGTGTATCTGTGTCTGTGGTATCGTAGCTAGATAATTTTATCCCGAGTGTTCTTAGCCATGTTTCATGAAAATCTGTTCAGCCAATAAACGTCGGCGGGTTTTTACTAATTTAAATTTGACTTGTTATCCTATAAGAACATAATTGCAATTTTCAGAAATTGGGTTTGAGGCACTATGAAACATCGGGATCCTTGGAGCGTCGATCCGGACTTTACCCTGCCTGTCGAATAAATGTTTTCCAAAATTATCGGTGTATGTTCATAGTTAGTTCTGAGTTTTAGTCGTTGTTAGATTAGATTGCTTATCAAATCTTTGTCGAGTTTACCTACATCAATAAAGAGTCTGATCAGATTTTAAGCTGTTTTGTATTCGACTATGAAAACGAGGAGAACGATATAAACCACTACAAAACTTCTTCTGCAGGTCTGTTGAAGCTGTTCTTAGTTTCACTGTGGTTCTATGCAATGAAAGTGCTGAACCTAATAAATGATGTTTCCACGGAAACTTTAACATGCCGCAAAAGTTATTTTTTGATTTTTCAAAGTACAACAACTGAGCTGGTGAGCTTTGTAATTTAGAAAAAGACGACATTGAAGTGGATTCAATTTCAAGTTTTTTTTTGACGAAAGTAACATAACTACCAATGCAACACTTTAATTCTATGATCAAATCTTTTTATAGATACATAATTAATTAAATAGATTGAAAATATTGGAGGTTCATTTTATGACAGACAGCTTGCAGCAGGATCGAATGTGGGTATTCACATTATCTAACCGAGCATTGCTTACTTTAGGGTCAGAAAACATCAATAATAAACAACCAGCGCTTATTTACTTTACAGTAAATTGTTTTAAAAACATCAACATTGTAAATTCACCGCGGCGCCCCGCAGGGCTCGACTCTTGGCCCGTTCGTGTTTGATCGTTATTTACAAGGCGGGAAAAGTAGATTGCGTTTCTGTGGATTGATTGTTGCTGCAATCCCGCGAGATTGCTGCAGCGCAGCAATGTTGCCGACCGTCTGATTAGAGTGCCGAGAAAGTATTAACCGTTGCAAAGCGTTCGATGTAAAAAAAGGTTGATTTTAACTTTGAATCTAAAATGTTTTGAGCTTTTTCACAACTAAGTTGCAAAATTTTGTTTGTATAGGTACTATTATAGTTTGCACTGAATTCTCTTGCTAGAATTAATTGGCGCTGATTATTGTGTGACTGAATAATGAAAACTAACTTTTGTAGGCGTCTCATTTCCTAGCAGTAAAATAAGTTAGATAGCCGTTGAGCCAAACTGAATAATTTAACATCCTTCACGCCTGTCACCCAATAAGTTGCTTAGACTCAGACAACGCTTTTCTATTATTCATTGGCGTTACACAAATCTGTTTGAATAGTAAGTAAAAGAAATTTACTCGTGACGAATAAGCCAGAAATCAAATAGAAACTCTTCAAAGAAGCTAAAAGGATATCTTGCCAAGATTCTCGACTTAAATTAAGCTTAAAATAACTGCATTGCTAGACTCTATTAGCAAAATGGCGGACGAAAATTCTTAACTATGCGGCCATCTTGGAACAATATTAAAATATTTTATTAAAAATTTTAATGCAGCAAGGAAAGTCCCCTACTCGTTTTCATAACAACATTGTGCAAGCATTTTTATAAGAAATGCCATCGCGTGGGGGAGGTCAGCGGGCGGCTCTGTCCTGCTTTATTTGGAGTACATCCAAAAAACTTTTCAAAATAACCAAAACTTACATTCGCATCTGGCGAGTTCGCAAGCTAAGTGAAAAGTTAGCAGCAAAATTACATTTCACGAGAAAAAAAGTAGCGAATATTTCCGCCGTTCGTTCGTGTTAAGAATATAAGAAGCTTAAAATAACGGAATCGGGGGTTTCTTCTCTTGAATGTCGCGAGAATTTCCAAAGTCTCTACGTGGGGTGTGTCATGGAAAAGTTTTTTCATTCGCGAAGGAATCGTGCAACTTTGAATCCCTCGTTTGATTTCGGTTCGTACGAAGTCCGACACTTATACACAGGTGGTTCGCTTTTTGCACAACTTTATGCAAAATAGTATTTGAGTTTAATATCGAGACGGGTGTTACGTTTCTGGGATTACTTTTGAACGTTCACAAGCTTGGGGGCGAACTTGTAATTCTTTATTCAAATAATTTTTAAAGGTTGCTAGATTTTACAAGTTTCGTAGTTGTATCATTTTTTTTCCTATACTAATATGATAAAGAGGAAAGATTTGATTGTTTGTTTGTTTGTATTGAATAGGCGCCGAAACTACTGGACCGATTTGAAAAATTCTTTCACCATTAGGAAGCTTACTTTTCAGGGAAGTGACATAGGCTATATTTTAACCCGGAATTCCCACGGGAACGGGAACTACGCGGGTAAAACCGCGAGGCGATCGTCTAGTTAAGAAATAATTTAGGTATTTTGTATGCAGGTTGGTATTTTAGTTGAGCATACAACAGTCCGAAAATAAAAGTTTTTCTTGAGAAAAATATCGAAGGTTGTAAGCTAAATCAAATGACAAATTTTAAAAACTTTGTTGTACAAAACAACACGTTAAAGTTTTCAGAGTATGATCTAGAAAAGTCTACAAACACCATTGCAAGAAATGATGGCAGCGTAAGAAAACGGTGATTCCAACTGTCAGAGACATTCAGCTGCACCAGCAACTCTAGAAGACATCTACAAAAGTTGAATAAATGAGATGTTTGCTTAAGGTCGCGTTTTGAGACCACGAACGTACTAATGCCTTACTGCGACCCGCCTCTGGACAAATGTTTGTATGATCTGCAGATATTTGCTGCAGGTATCTAGGATGCCTGTACAATAAAAAATCGATAATATTAAATCAGGAATATTACTACCAGTAACTCAAACTCTGCTTAGCGTGGGGCTAGATGCTGTGTGAAATTATTTAGCATATTTTTTTTACAATTATTAAATACATTTCTCACTATTTTACTGGCTGGGGGTGTGTTAAGTTATTTAACTAGATGGTTGTTTGTTGGGTGGCACTTTCTGAATAAAATACAAAATGCAAACTTCTACCGGCGACTTACTCACGTGGTACACGCATAAAACACAACCTTTGTTCTTTTGGGATAATGTAGCTATCTACTAGTGTTTTTAGGGTTCCGTACCTAAACAGGAAAAAAGGAACCCTTAAAGGATCACTTTGTTGACCGTCTGTCTGTCAAGTCCGTCTGTCAAGCCTCTTTTCTCAGGAACGCGTGGACGTATCGAGTTGAAATTAACGTCAAATACTCATGTCCGTAACCTCTTGAAGCCGCAATTTATATAAAACTTCTAAGGCAACGCACTCAAAAGTTACAGCCATATTTATGTCCGAATATTTTGAAATTTCCAAGGGAATCACATGCACACAAAATCTATAGCATCTATAGATAGATCAAAATCTATAGCACACAAAATCTATATTCCCGTAGACATAGAATCATGAAACTTGGTGAGCAGCAAGGTCTTATAGCACAAATAAAGGCAAAAATCCTATAACCGTGAATTTGTGGTTCATTAAATAAAAAAATACTTTTTATTCTTGCTATAGACCAGAACCTATAGGGTACTTCCCGTTTACCTAGAATCATAAAATTTGGTAAGAAGCAATATCGTTTATAGCACAATTAACGAGAAAAATCTGAACACCGTAAAATTGTACTATAGTAACAAAAAAACATAATTTTTGATTCTCTCCCTCGACCAAAATATACAGGGTACCTACTTCATGTTCAACTAGAATCACGATATTTGGCAAGAAAAAGTCTTACAGTACTAAGTCGAGGTCTTACAATTAAACGGAACCCTTAGTGCGCGAGTCCGACTTGCACTTGACGTTTCATTTTTAATCAGACTAGTTCCGAAGATCACCCTCTTCAAATAAACTAACAAGTTCATAAAATACACTTCTTTTTAATAATAGATTAGACTAGAACTTCTACTCGCATTTTCAGTCACGCGGTATCCGTTAGTAAATCGTAACTTATTAACTGGTACCACTCGTACAAACAAATTTATAAATTTTATCTCCTCAATATATTTGCAAAAATTTGCGTGAAGCTAAAGTCTTATTTATTTCATTTGACTTCACTAAACTTGCCCTTAACTTCGAACCACAATTGTCCCGCGTAGGGCAAAGAGCCACCAACATTTAGATGGGACGCCGCGAATATGGCAAAAGTTTCTGCCTTTCTCGTATTAAGTAAGAAAAACTTGATATTCTCCGTACTCTATGGTCGTATTGTGACCGAAATGTTTTGGATAAACTTGTTTCTTATTTGCGGTATTGAAAGGGTTTTGGAAAATACGGATACTGAGTTAGTTTGAGAGCTTCGTAAGCTAAATTATTATAAATTTAGTAGTTTTTGTTAGTTTACAAACTAGAGCTACGTTTCATAATTCGTATTCACGCGTATTTTTTACTTTTATTTACCTTTGATCATTTCGACGTCGGGAAAATCAAATGTAAATAATCGCGAGAAATAGCTATGAATAACAATTAAATTGGGAAGTGTTCTAACTCGGCAAAGTTTTAAAAGCGTCGAGATGCTTTAAAGTGCGTTTGCGTGAGATACCTTATAGTAAACAGGAAAAGTACTACCTAACAAAAGTATAGTAACAGTATATATGGTAGGTACACATATTAGGTAGGTAAGGAGGTACACAGTTATACAGTTATAAATTTATAACACAAAGTAGAAACATAAAATAATTGGTTGTCTGTAAAGTCGGTTTACTGACGATAGTTGAACGTGACAACGTCTTAAGAAAATACTGATGGAATGGTAGCATTTGATACTCGATCAAAACATGTAAATGTACTATAGTATAGCAGCTGTCCACGCAGACGCATCGCTCACTCAAGTAGGAGAGAGACGGATGTCGAGCGCTCTCGCTTGCACTTCAAGCCTTACATGGAACGCCTCAGAGCGAGGTAACGCCGCATGACGTCATGTTTTTTCGTGCGTGCAGCCGGCTCTATCGAATTATAAGACGTTGTTACGTCAAAACGTAATTTAGTTTAAAGTTGGCACCTACCCACTAATAGAACACTCGCCATAATAACAATGATGGTAGTTAGGTAGTCACCACCCAACCAGGGCGGGGGCTACATACACGCTTAGTGTAATTATATAAGATATAAGGTTTCGGTACTGAATAAATAAATAAATAACTAAGCCGAAAGAAGGTGGTCCCTCCACCCCTGGCAAACAACTTTTGTTCTACGACTTTCCAAGTTTCGCAAATTTTTGTTAAAAAAAGAGCTATTTACTTTTTATTAGGTCAGCTGATTTTTAACTACGATATCAACCCTAAAATCAGCTGTTTCTTTTGATGACCTCTGTGGCGCAGCGGACGAAGGTCCACCTGCGACGCAGAAGGTTGCGGGTTCGATTCCCGCCTCGGGACAAATGTTTGTACGATCTGCAGTCATTTGTCCAGGGCGTTCTGGATGTTTTCTATGTATAATAAAAAATATCTATCTATGTAGTGTATTGTATTATGTCTATCAGTTATCTAGTACCCATAACACAAGCTTTGCTTAACTTGGGGCTAGATAATGCTGTGTGAATTGTCCAGCATTATTTATTATTCTTGAGTTTATTTATCATTTAAAGTATGGGCAAGTAGGCTTATGGTGGACAATGCTCTCAAAATGAATAAAAACTACTACTTACCGACATCACTGAGGCAAATAAAAAATAAGGTGCTTGCACTATAAAGCATCAGTACCTACTAACCATAAACCAGGACAAGTTACAAAATTTTACTAAATTCAATTTCCAAGTTGGTCCAGGTTTTGATTTTACTAAGTTTAGGAGTTCTGATGATATATCCATTTATATTACCAATACGGTATAAGCATTTATTTTCTCAAAAGAAATTAAAGGACAGTTGTGTAATGAAAGTGTACAAAACTGAATCGGTGCAAAAAATTTGCACTGGTATGATATGGGAACACATAATATTTTGGCACATCTGTTTTTCTAAGTGTAACACTTAGTGCCTTTTGAGTCATAGATGTCATCAATTAAAGACTCGGATGATTATTGTTTGTCATCTATACTAATAATAAAAAGAGGAAAGATTTGTTTGTTTGTTTGTATTGAATAGGCTCCGAAACTACTGGACCGATTTGAAAAATTCTTTCACCATTAGGAAGCTTACTTTTCAGGGAAGTGACATAGGCTATATTTTATCCCGGTATTCCCACGGGAACGGGAACTACGCGGGTGAAACCGCGAGGCGATCGTCTAGTCTTATAATATTATAAAGAGGAAAGGTTTGATTTTTTGTTTGTTTGTTTGTTTGTATGAATTGAATAGGCTCCGAAACTACTGGACCGATTTGAAAAATTCTTTCACCGTTAGGAAGCTTACTTTTCAGGGAGTGACATAGGCTATATTTTATCCCGGAATTCCCACGGGAACGGGAACTACGCGGGTGAAACCGCGAGGCGATCGTCTAGTAACTAATAAGTTATGAGTATGACAAACAATAATCTTCTGATTTTCTAATTGGCTTTTCAATTTCAAATAAAAAATTTGAGTTTCTTCATTGGCAATATTATTTTGATTCGGTTTTTTGATTGGTTTAAAATGCTCAAAGACAAAATACTGCTAACATATACCGTGCGACACTGGTGGCGCGCGCAATTTTGTCTTTCAAAGTCGGTGTCAAACGAATGTACAAAATTATTTTCTTTTATCCGACTTCTTGTTGCGAAAAGTTATGTATTAAAAATATAATTGTGATGAGTTACATAAACGTATAATGTTTTCTCACGGCTCTGGATAATGCCAATGAAATTGTGTAGGTACTTTGTACTTACCTTATAAAATTAATAGTGATCATTATCCCAAATGCTTCAAATACTGTGTTTGCTAAACCTACCAACATTCTGTGCTAAATGTTTGGTAACATAATCTTTGGTACAAACCGGACACGAAACTGGATTTGTACTATAACACAAGCATGAAGGCATGAATTTCCATTCATAAATAAGTAGCTACCTACTTAAGCCTCAAGTTAAGTTTGTAAGGTATTTTGAATGTTAGTAAGATTCGTGTCCTTAACGTTGATTAGGGTTGTCTCATTTTTTGGCCACTGAGGAAAGTTTTTTTTATTGTAAAACAGAAAACACCTTTTTTGAAGATTTACCCATCCCCACACATTCGGTTTCGGGGCAGAACCCCATCTTGCCATCTAAGTACACCTTTGCAGTGGCATCCTGTATTACAAAAAGCAACGAAAAGGAAGCGTAAATTATATAAATACAGTAAAGTGAAGTGAAGTTTTTTTTTTTTTTATTTATTTTATTTTTATTTATTTATTTATTTACAATGAACAAGTACATTATGTAGCTAAAATACAATGGAACACTGGAAAGCGCATAAGTTAAAAACTGTGTTGCACCTCCCAGCGCCCAGAAGTGAAGTGAAGTGAAGTAAAGTGATTGAAGTGAAGTGAAGTGAAGAAAGTGAAGAAAGTAAAGTAAAGTAAAAGTTTATTTCAAACTAAATGGCACTAAGAAATCAAATAATATCGCAAAAATTTTCGACTTCGACGGGACTGTATAAGGGTTACAATAATAATGGTAACTTATGAAAGTTTTCATATATAAACATGATTTCTCAAAAACAGAAGTGAAAATATGAAATGCATAAGTTCTATTCTTACCAAGTAAAGTTTTTATAGTGCTATATTACTTTTATGCGTCTTATTCAAAAGTTAATTTTTTAAACCCCGATTATATTATTCTTTCAAAACTTTCTCAAAACTTTCTACGGGTAAAGTTAAACAGCTAAACGCTAAGTACTCACTTAAGTGCTCCAGCTTGCCGTCTTTTAATGAACTGAAAAGAAAAAACCAACATTAATTATACGGTGAAGGTATTTCAAGTGTATTTCAAAAGCCACGAACGTTTTCTTAGAACGCAGTGGAGTGGTACGCTTAATGATAACTAATGTTAAAAGAGCAAAAAGTAAGGTCTGTCTGTTTGTCTCTGTCTGAATGGTTCTTTTTAAATACACAGAAGAAAAAAATATGGTAAAATTACATGTTTTTTTTATTTCAAGGTAAAAATCACTTTTTTTTATTTAGGATTTTTTAAACCAAAAACAACCGAGAAAAATTAACGGATCATTAGGATCATATTATATGAAATGGTGGAGATTTCATATAACATACACATACAGTGAAATTAGGAATCGCCTCCTTTTTTAATCGGTTGAAAGAGTCATATTATTTGGCTACAAAAACAAATACAAACCCGTAATCAAGGGCAAATATACCTAGTCAAATAAATTATCTGATAACTCAAATCGCATAAACATTATTATCTCATTGCTCATTCTTTCTGTAAATACACTTTGACACTCTTAACTCCAGAAAATATTCATCAATCAAAATATTCCGAGACATTCGATTGAAATCGTTTCTCGTTATCGAAATTGATGACAGATCTGAGGAATCAAATAATGAATAAACTCAAGACTAAGGCGTTTTCACCCCTGCTAACGAGAAAAGTTGAGTTTTGGCTAATACGCTTGCCGCCGCACATTTTACCGTCAAAAGGGTGAGAGTATTGCATAAGCGGTAGCGGTTACTTAAGAAGAGTATTATGGTCTTAAAACCATAAGAACCCACAAATAGGTTGTAGTTAATAATTTACAATCTCTAGTAGCAAAATTAGAATCAAGTAGGTCATCTCTGTAGCATTTCGTAGTACAACGTAGCAGCAAGTACTACGATGCTTGCAAAAGCAACAAAATTAGTCGACACCTTTTTATGAACAATACTGAACTTTGAAAATTTTATAGACGGTTCTTACGTATACACAAATTAGTGCATAGTGATACGGAAAGTTTTTAAACTAAATGTATTTCGTGCGTACATAGGTTACATAGGTTGTGGTTGCCCGGGACTCAAGCAAGTAAAGGCATAGATTTTATTAGTTTTTAAATTACTTACTCATTTACACCTAACATTTTTATCGTACGGCCCACGCAGGCTATTTAAGCAACGTCTGATGATGATGATGAAATTAATTTGTGAAAAGCTCTTGCTCACTTCGCTCTTTACGTTTATAGAGTTTAAAACGTGCAAACGCGGCCAAATTTTAGCTTTCTCGCTTCGCTCGACACCACACTCACCCCCGCCTATACGGAATGATTGCCGCGCGCTACTGTCAGCATTTCTAGTTCATCTCCCTCGTTAGAGCACAATGCAGACGTGAAATTAAAACCGCCGCCCATTCGGATATGTCATTGTGAAATGGGGAATTCTAGTTGAGTCCAAAATTTACTGCTGCATGTACCTATTTTATAAACTGGAGCTTATATTATTTGATATGGTGATGTTATGAAGGGAGAACTTATATTATTTGATATGATAAGGTTTTGTTTTAAAACGGCGTATCACACAAATTTTATAAATGCCTAAGTTTTGATGTATGGATAATTGGATGGTTTCTAGAGAATAATAGTTAGTTTAGTTTAGTTTACGACTGCACGCAAAAATTACTGACCGGATTGAGCTAAGATTTTAGCAAAGATGAAGAGAGTTATAGAATTGGAATTACATTCTAGACGACTGTTTATCCCGGAAAAACGCGTGCGAAACCACGGAAAAAAGTTTTTTATTTAAATAGAGTTGTTAAAGTAGAGCTTATATTATTTGCTATATTTTTTATAAATTGGTGCATATAATAATAAAGTATTCATATCATAGGCCATTGTTCGTTGTCTAGTTTTATGTTACTGACTGACGAATGACGTTAAATAAATAATTTTGGATCCAAAATGTTTCAGCAGGTTGTGAGTGAAATAGCGAAATTAGTGAGAAGTTTCAGGTATAAAATAAACTAGCTTCTGGTGCCGGTTTCACTCACACTGGATAAAACGTGGCATAAATCACTGTGGGATAGTTTAGCTATTACATATTTTTATTGCACTAATATAGTTGTTGCAATTCCTCCTACTCACAAACAAACTCACAAATGCA
Organism: Eupithecia subfuscata; assembly: GCA_963564075.1. NCBI lineage: Eukaryota > Metazoa > Arthropoda > Insecta > Lepidoptera > Geometridae > Eupithecia > Eupithecia subfuscata. The sequence continues at coordinate 1,209,620 of CAUWYO010000001.1, read as the reverse complement.
TGAAACAATTTTTACCTGAATAATATTTGTGTTAAGACAATTAAATTAATGACTTCACCATTCTCTAGAAACTGGTTTTTCACTACGAATATATTATGTTTTTTATAACCAAAAACAAATTTATTCAAAATTAAATTTTCTGTCTTCGTCGGTAAAACACAGCTCCATCAAACTCTTATCGCACGCAGCATACTCAAACTATAATTATTAGAATTGTTCCCTTTTAGGGGAGAGAAGATTTTAATGGAGGGGGAACTTATCTATCATAAACATACGTAGGGGTTATGGTAGGTAGGTGTAATAAAGACAAGTACTACCTCGTATACCTGATTACGAGAACTAACCTGGTGAATGATGACGGGAAACCTATCCTATGTAAAAGTTTAACAGGCATTCAGTAACAGTAACTCCAAAGCTCTCCTCATCATCTTTCTATCATCTATAAAAAAACTGCTTCATCAGCATTTATCCATCCTTGCAAAGTTAAACCACTTTATTTTTATGTTTATGTAAGTGTATTATATTGTTGGTAGGTTATATGTAGATAATATAGTACGTTGTGTAGATATTCTTTTCCCAAGGTTGCCTGGAAGAGATCGCTCATAGCGATAAGGCCACCTTTGTACTTCGTCTACTCCTAGCATTAATTTCTGTATTGTTATCTGTCTTTGTGTGGTACAATAAAGTATTATCTATCTATCTATCAGTAAGTAAATTGGTTTCAATAGAACACTTGCAGCCCGCAGCTTAGCACGCATTTTACAGCAGAAGAAAAGTAGCCTTTGTCCTTCTCCGGGGTAGATGATCCAGGTCTCCTAATTTCATTAAAATCCGTTTAGCCATAAAGAAAACAAACAGACAGAACGAGTTACAAAGTATGGATGGACCACGACGAAGGTCGCAGGACTAGTTGGATGTGCACATTCCAGAGTGGCCCATGGCACCTAGGAACCGGGAGAGCTGGAGGAAAGGGAGGGAGGCCTTTGTCCTGTAGTGATGTAATACAGGCTGAAAATAAATAAATATGGTATCATCAAGATAGGTTCAGTGGAGGTGAAAGTTTTGTTCGTTAATTAAATTTTATTTCATAGTCAAATAAGGTAAATGGCAAACAGTGACATGCTACTAATATTAATAAAACGTACATAAAATAAGTAAATAAACTTATTGTAGGTCCAATTTTGGTCGACTGACACTTGACGCAACATAAGTGGCTCATACCAACCCTGTTAATTTAGGAATACGCCCTAACCAAGCAGACTTATTAATAATACGCAGGTGCCCAAATGGGGAACATTTTACAGTAGATAGGTACCTACTGCGTCGAAGCGGTAAGCCGATTAAATTCCCCGATGAGACTTACCCTGGGAAACTTACTGGGATATTTCCTGGCGAGCTTTGGAAAATTGTACGTTAGAAGATTAAAAATTAAGTGTAGTCACGGCGAAGGTTTTGGTCCCTCATGTTTACATTCGCAAAACCTATAAATTCAGCCTCACTTGCACCACCCCAATTCTTCCTGCGGGTGTCGTAAGAGGCGACTAAGGGATATCCACCAGCGGCGGGCAGTAGCGCCCACTGCAGAACAATTCTACCACCGCACTGCGATCCCCAACCCGAATGGCCAGCGTGGGGATTATTGGCATTGACCCCCATGAGATAAAAGCCAATAAGGCGCTTATTAGGGGGAGGCCTGCGCCCAGCAGTGGAAAAGTATAGGCTGTTGAGGTGAGGTGAGGATTACTAAAGCGACAGGTATTTGACGCAGGATATCGGTCCCTGATGGTAAAATGAGCATGCAAATTTAATATCATTTTACTTACCACAGCGATAGGAATTTGACAAAGCCAGTGAGTGAGCAAGTCAAAAAACACAAAGAGAATTGCAACGCGGACGATGCGATTCCATGGCGAGACAAACAGACGTAAGGCACAATACCACTCTTTTCTTAATGATATTCCTTACACTCGTACTAAGCGGATCTTCTCTACCTTTAATAAAGACTAGAGTGAATAGGTTTCTTCTAGACCTTCGTGATGCATCGACAAAAAGGCAAGTTGACTCAAAGCGTATATTTTTTTAGATTGTGAGTCGAGTCAAAGGAATTGCTTTTCACAGCTCAAAAATTGCGCTCATTTTGCCTCCTCTATAAACCAGGTGTTTCCCTAACATAACAAGCAAGAAAAGCAAGGTTTTGCATAGAATTTCGTAAGGAATACATTGTAAAATAAGGCAGTGTAAGATAGAAATAGAAAACTTTTAATTAATACCTTTACACACAGAATTATTGGTCTTCAAACTAACACTCAGAGTCACGGTAACACAGATTATGAAAAAAAAAGATCGCGACACTGAAATTTCGTACAAATAATCTAAATCATAAAATCAAAAAGACTACATAAAATAAAAAAACACACAACACAAAATAAAAACGAAAAATTTTAGTCACATCGCTCAGCCATTTCTCACTCAACTGCCAAAAATATGGAGTTTTGGCATAATGACACTATTTGATCGTCAGGCTCGACATCGACATTAGTTTTGTCAATATTTCGAAAAAATTAATACTAAAAAAGTAACTAAAAAGGTTTAGTTACCTTCGTTTTCAGGTATATTATACCTAGTATTAGTTCTTCGGTATTGTAATCCATAGGTTAAAAGAAAACATTAAAATTCAATACAACCCAATTTTGCACACAAAGCGTCCATGTATGTAATTAATAGTAGATCGGTATCTTCGAAAATCTTGAGTATTCAACAATCTTACACGAACATTGCCAAAGAAAACATTAGAATTCAATCTAAATTCAACAAATCTACCTCTTCCAACCTCCAAGTTATAACATATTCATGTTATTATTACCCAGTTGGACTAAGTAATAAGTTAGCCTTAGGACAGGTGGAAACGTTCCCTCCCGTGAGAACTAGAGCACGTCGTGTTATTACTTCACGATACGTAAATTAGTGGTTTATACAGACTCAACGACGCCGAGTTGATAGTATGTAGGTACTAAGTTAGAAAAGCTAAAGGTGAATTTTTAGCACGGTTGATAGCAGGAGCGGAAGCGATACCGCAAAAAGAACATTTCAATAATCAATATAATCTCTGCCGAATTTTCGCTATTTCACGCACAAACTTATGCGATCTTTAGACCTAACTGCCAGCTGTCTGACGGGAATCGATACAAGACAAGGTAAGTGCAAGTTGATAAGAACTTTATTGCTATGTCTAAAATATGTTTTAAGCTGATTCAGATAATAAGTACCTACGCTGCCAGCAGTTATGTGGCAGAGTTTACCATTTAGTTTAGCTTGTTCGCCTTCAAAGAGTTTGATTACAGGCTTTTTGGGCATTGCAACATAGTTGAAACAGTTTTTATTTATTTATTATTAGGCCTTTCAGCAAAGGGATCACCAAGCGTCAACATTTTGCAAACAGGATAAGATTCTTTATCTGTCGCAAGAGAGATAAAATCGACTCGAGTGCATAATATTCAAGCCGTCTCTCTGGCAAAAGATATTCCAAGTATGAAAAATCCGTCTCGATTTCACTCCATAGGCGTAGCTACAAAGGGTAAAAATAATTTAATAACCCACCCCCGTTATGCACGAAAAATGGGAAGAGCCCATCATAAAAATGCTAAAGCGTACCATGAAGTTTATAATCATATTTTATCAAAGTCAAATCGCGTTTCGACATCGCCATACCTGACCCGATTGCATAGTAAATTGTTCATGAATAAATAATATTGGAAGCTTGGATTAAAACAAGGATGGGAGATGTGGCATCCTCGTCTCATGTTTAGCGGGGTCACATTCTGAAACGGAGTTCAACACTAACGCGAATATACAGAACACCATAGAGTAAAATCATGCTGCTGTCACCACAGCCTTCTTATTTTAAGCAGAACACCATAGAGAATAAAATTCAGCAGAACACGACCATGAGCCAGAAATGCATACCTACTCGTACAAAAACTAAAACTCACTAGCGTATACAATTTTTTTTGGCTTTGTTCACAACTAATGGTCACCTGAAATACGATCGTAATTTTTACAATTTTGGTTTCTGGAAAAAGACACCAAAGCATTAATTTGTACCTATGTAAAAAGTCGTAAAAAGCCTCTCCAATCGCTAAACCGATATATGTACATTCTAGCGATTCTAGCCCTTGTGCATCGTTTTGCATGTAGGTACTACGCTGTACGGCAACTACGTCATCTATCTGGTAAGTGATCTGCGAAGGAGTCTGTGAATCCCATGAGACAAGAAATCAAGGAACACTGTAAGTTATCTATATTCAAATCTTAACTTTTCAGTAAATAGCTTATCTTCTTCTTCATAATCTCTGATCAAAGCGAACACTTAAGCTTAGGACGCACGCTGTAAAAGATTGATTGTGTTGCGTTAAATTGAATTCTCTTAAAGGAGTAGAGTAACTTATTTTGCAATATTGATGAGGTTTAAGTGAATCTGGAGGCAATTGAAAGTAGCATGTCTGGTTAAAAATAGATACACAGATTGGCACAAAGAGTTTTTACGCTCGAAAAAAAGGAGGCACTAAAAATTTCGTTCCAAAAAAGATTGAAAATGGTGTACAGAGACAGCGTATGAATAAAAAAATATGGAAAAAATTTAACGACTTGAAGTCGCATTAACATTTTTATGAACACTCCATCATTCGGTCAAATTGAAGAACATAGAAATAAACAAAGCCAGTCTTATGCAGAAAATTTATGCGTTAGTTAATATTGAAATTATTTTTAAATCGGACTGAATTCATTACTTCATTACGAATCTCTTATAACGAATCCAATCCAGTATCGTGTAAGGAAAAAACCTATTGTTTAGTAACTAGTATCGTAAAAAGAAGATTTTTTTCTTTTACCGCAGCTGATACGACCTCCGGTTTCGTACACGGCCAAAGGCATTCTTAGGAAGCGATAGCTGCGGCTACAAGTGTTTAAGATGCATGAAATCCTATCCTGCTCCACTGTTAATAAAAAAAAAATTAAAATAATTACATAATATGAACAGGAGTTCTCTGGCCTGGATAGTAAGTAGGTACTTAGATAGTAATTGTGATAAGACAGTGCCAAAACCTTTGTACGGAGTGGCTTGAAATTTTGCATAGATCTAGCTTAATAGATCATTGCATCTTTGTATTGTACATGCATTGATATGTAGGTCTATTTTCTTGATGTACGGATTATAATAAAGACTAGGTACTTTTTATCCGGGTAAAAGACGTGCGTATCTGCGGGCAGTAGCTAGTGTTTAATAATTAACGTCCAGGATTGAAAATGCCTCCCAAAGGCCAAACCGACCAAAAAACATTTGTATTTTTAAAGTCGTGTTCTAGTATTCCACGTTACAACCGATGTAACAACCACTGAATTATTGAAATGCTTGTTAACGGCATGGAAATCGTGGTGGCGAAGGCTGACTTATTTACAAGTTTTCTGCGAATTACAAAACGCAGGGGTTCCATTTTGGATTTATAGTGCTGAGGACATCGGTGAGGGCGGGTGCGGTGGCAGATTTGGCCGAGGATCCCAAGAGGCGCAAATATGCAGGTCTCGACAGAGCCTACACATTTGCTCCCCTTGGAGTCGCGACCCTCGTTCCGTGGTGTACCGAGGCTTTTCGGGTTTGTAAAAAAATATCTGAGCGTCTGGTCGAAGCGACGCATGACCCGAAAACTGGTGACTATCTGGCGCAGCGCATCAGCATTGACATACAGCGTGGCAATGCACCCAGCGTCTTGGATACGCTTCCGACTGATATTAATATGGATGAGTTGAGCTACCTGTAGATTGTTTGCAACAGTCTGCAGTTAGCTGAATTGTTTTAATAGTAAATACTAGTTCTTATTTATTTCTATTCTTTGTTTGTAATTTTCTTTGTCAATAAAGAATGTACAATGTACCTACCTAAAATTTGTATACCTAATATAAACTCTTAATTTGCCATGCAGGTGCTGGATTTTAACCACTGCTGGGACCAGCCTCTTAACGTAGGTTTTTCAAAAATCTTTTGAGCCGCTCCTAGCAAGTTGACCGTGATACACCAGGATTTCAGCAGTCTTCGTGCCTTTGTGTGGTTGTCAACATTTTATACATATTCAAAGCAAACGCTTTATTTCTATGATGGACTGGTCATATAAGATATAAGAGGTAAATCTATGAATACCTTTGTCTAATGTTCTTTACGCCAGGGGAGACAGTTCAAAACGTAACTCACTATTCTTACTTACGCGCAAAAACACAACCCTCACCGAGTTAATACGCCAATCAATAGCTAGAAATAATATATGTTCCTTTGAATGAAGAAAGAGCTATTACCATACGGCCCTCAATCGATACCACTCAATACTTTATGAGCAGTAACTTGGATACGGCAGTACAAACTGACCGATATGAATATAACGATTGAATGAGGGGAGTAGGGAATTACAGAAAACTGCCGTTTGACATAGTTTTATACGATCTTTGTCTTGATTTGATATATTATTTTATTCTAGGCTGTCTTGGCAACTCTTCAATATTGTTGATGTTTTATAATGTCTCGTGTTTTCTTAGCGAAAGTTTCTATGGGTGTTGTATTTTTTACTCCTTCACACTAAAGTTTCTGAATGAATCGGGCTGAATCTGTGCATATAGGTCGACTTTAGGACTAGTAAAACATATCGGGTACTTTTTGGCTGAATAACGCGTAATTTATTTTTTCATAATGATACAATATTCCCTCTTCGCACTCTTTAGATTTTAAAACACATCATCTATATTTCGGTTCAGCTTTAGTCTATAGGATGTTGATCTCGTGCTTCTGTAGTCACCCGCGCGCTCCTGCTCTGCGCTGCGAGTAGGCAAGACAATAGAGCCCCCAGTGGCAACTTGCAGCTAACAAGTTGCCACCATAGTTCTCATAGTTAATTTGAACTATGGAACCATGAACAATTTGTTATTACTCTCAATCTCAATGTACTTATCGCACTATATCATCCAACATGATGATTATGGACGATGATGGCCGATGAGCAATTATAACTATTTAGTTAATAATATAGACTTTCATCCCACTGCAGGGCAAATGCTTTTTAACTAGCTAAATAAATAGTTCAAATCGTGGTTCAAAAACTTATCAAACGCAATGAGCTTGGAGTTTCCAAATCCATCAGCTACGTAATGTCTTCCTATCCTACTTTCAACCACGGTGGTCAGCCTCAACGAAGACTAGCCATGCGCGCAGAAAATAAATCTAGTGCTTAAGTTAGTGCCCATCACTATTGAAATCGAAAAAAGACACGAACGATTTTAAGTAATTTAAATTTAAACCATCCTTATCCATTACTTTCAAGATCTCTTTGTTCAGCCCAATTAAATAGTTAAATCAAGTGCTAAATATTTCAACGGTGCGATGTAACTGCATTAGTGAATTTCACCCAATTTCTCGCTGCATTCCGACTTCACTAATTGTTTTGGAGTCCATCCAAAACACACACGTACCGAGAGAATTGTTTCGTACTTTGTGGGTCAAGTAGGTATCCAATTAATGTTTACTAGAACAACAAGATACTCAATCGTGGAAGCTGCATTCTTTAATGTTATTCAGACTCTGGTCTTATACAAAAAAGTGCCTATGACACACCTCTATATTACAGTTATAGCAGCTACAGGGCAGCGGGCGGCGCTAGTAGTGCAGGTTAGGTTGTAGGTTCTTGCAGACAGTGAATGCGTTAAGCTAAACGCGCTCCTTTTTGATCCGAACACACCACGAGAGCTGAGGCGAGTACAGACTGGCGTCAGTACCGTAACATGTTACACAGCCAGCGTTTGTCCGGTCAGTACGAGGAAATAAGGCGCTCGCAACGAACAGCTTTAGCACACGGCGTAAAGTATCATAATAAAATGTGTACGCAAGCTGCACGCACATTTTTCCGCGTCGAGTCGAGCGAATATTTGGCTCTCTCAGGGCGTTAAAAAGCTTAATTTTTTTATCCGTACATACCGCTACGGATAAAAAAGCTAATTGGCTGCTTTCATTGTTAAATAGTCTGTATAAATATCTGATTCACACATGACCTGTTTTTTGTTGTAACCAGTGATAGACTTATGCATCGTATACATTTCACATTGCAAGACCGAAATAATTACGAACTCGAGGTCACACCTAAGCCTTCGTTTTATTTTCGCGTATCTCACTATCACAGATTTATATCACGTTTTACAGTGGAATCACTTTGAAAGATTAATTTGTGCACGTTCACGATATATAAAATGGTAAATAACATCCATCCATATTGTTATTTTATAAATTCGTAATATCAAGTAATTCTGGCTGTCTGTTACCTTTTCACGCCAAAGCGGCTGAACGAATCTTAATGAAATTTAGCAAGGGAATAGAGTTTTATCCTGGGAAAACGCGTGAGAAGCTGCGAACGGAAGCTACTACATAATAATGTTTAAGAAGTTAAGATCCTGGTGACTCTACATTTTCTCTTTCACGACGTGTGGTACAGATTAGGTTCCTTTATTATGTAAACAAATTTAGCTTATAGATTTTTTTACTAAACATAATTTAACGAAATGATAAATTATAATTTTCACGATGACTCAGACTAGCAGTCTTTCGGGGCAAATTGCAAACATTAGGTAAACATGTCAATAAATTCAACAAATGATTGCGGTGACATTGACATTCTTTCGTTTTGTCTATTTATCTTTTATTTGTTCTTAAACTCTTCTTTGATTCGCCATTATAAAAGAAGTTGAAATTGAAGTTGAAACTTTTTGATTTGAAAACCAACGAGGCAGTTTCTATAAAAAAAAACGACTAGACTTATGAGAGGGTTAAATTGTTGTTGTTTTGGCTATAAATTTGGGCTGTCAAATTAATGTGCCATGCATTGACTGTTTTTATTTTGACACGAGCTGCCTTTGAAATGCTTTTCTCTCTGCGGAAAACCACCCATCCATTGAGCCTGTTGTAAGGGGTATTTTCTTTTTGGAAAACGCCTCATTGGAAAATTATTATTTTTATTAACTGTAAAAAACGAGGTGAAATAATTATCCCTGGAATAATTTGCGTCATTCCCTGTAGTAATATATGAATATCAATACGGTTATACAACGGTTCTTGATATGCTGATAAAGATTGCTCACTCGCAGATGAAGTGACCTGTTGATAACCCGAGGACCACACGGGTCAGTGAAGGACTGCAGAATGTCGATTGTCCTTTGATAATGAGCTAGCTGCCTGCCCTATTTTTGGTTAAAAATGACAATTATAAATAACTTGACCATTATAAACCTTTTTAGAATGACTTTTCTGAGGTTTTTTCTAGAAACTTTTAAGTAGGTAGCCATAATAGTTGTAAGGCCCTTTGGGCTAGTTTTTTACACCTACAGTAGATTTGCTTGGGAGTTGATAGGGCTCGCGCGGAGGTACGCGGGAGGCGGGGCTATGTTAGCCATTCATTATCCATTAATTTCCTGAACATTTTTGTCAAAGATAAATAATTAAAGTGCATTTTAGACAATCAAAATGAAAAATCCGATTCTGCGTCTGCTTTCGCAACCAAAACCGTGCCCTTAGGTAAAAAATAAATCTATTTTCAGAAGAACGTTGTCGGCGATTTATCATCCATTTATTTTTAAACTTTATGGGTTTCAAAAATAAAATATCAACAGTCTTTGAACAGGATTGGATAAACTTCAATGTTTCCCCTGTAGGTGGAGCTAACGGCGCTAGAGACCGTATGAAGTCGCAGAGATTTTCGACTCCCACGTCACTTGACTTCGTGGTGTAGTTGGTTATCACATCCCCGTACTGAGGGGAGGACGCGGGTTCAAGTCCCGTCGAAGTCGAAAATTTTTGCGATATTATTTGATTTCTTTGAAAATATCAACAGTTTCTTTGTCACCTTTCAATAAATAGATTTTTTGTGGGAAGTTGTCTATAAGTCGTAAAAATGTAGGTGTGTTTAGAATGAAAAGTTTATTTGATCTATTCCTTTCTAATACCAAAAAACTAATACCAATGGTATTTGTTTATTGTCCTCATTAAATTCCATTCCTAACGAATACCAAATTCGAAACCTCTAAATGAAATACAAAATCTATTCCCAACGAATACCAAAACAGAACTTTTGGTACAGTCACAGAAATAATTTATTTTGCTTTCCAATAATTTAATATTAAGATCATAATTTATAACCTGTACAAATTCATTTCATTGCGGCATTTTTATCTACGAGTACCATTATTATGTGTGAATCAGTGAATCACTTGCCAAAAAAAAGCGTGAGCTTGCTCCTATTGTTTCAAAATCCGAAACAACCAATCAACTCAAGCGCCGCCGCCGTGCAAACGAAGCACCTTAAAATGTTTTATTGTTTTGGTGGAATAAACGTTAAGTCAATGAAATAAGGTCTGTTTTTTCTTACAATAATTATGTCCTTGCATAAATTATAGTATTAAGTATCTGCCCTGATTTTGAGGGATGTAAGGTGGCACGCGAGGAGTAGTTTACTAGAAACTCAGTGAAAGTGGTATCTGGTAAGTTTTTTATTATTTGTAATTTTTTATCTAATGTTCCTATATTCGTAAAATATCGTTTGTTTAATTTATATGTAGATGTATTATGAATAGTTCAATTTTTTAAAAGATAAAATTTGGAGGTAACTAATTTGTCATGTCCAAGTATTTTCCGATTTAGATACTAATGTATTTCTTTTCTTAGAAATGTCTGATGAAGCTTGGCCATCCACATGTTCGGGAATCACTGGAGGATAAACATTCGTAAAAAGAAATGGCGGCTTGGTTCTACTAAAATCTGGTTCATCAATCATCATCATCATCAACAGCCTGTAGTGGTCCACTACTGGACGCAAGCCTCCCCCTGATAAGAGCCTTATTGGCTTTTATAAAATCTGGTTATCAATACACAAAAAAAGATAGAATAAAAATGGAATAAAAATGTTTCGATAAGACTGATTTTGTTTAAATAAACACTACTTTGAATCACTTGAGCATTTTTATTACTGACTGTACCTCATACCATTTATCTTGTTTTGGTATTCGTTTGTGAGTGGTATTCGTTAGGAATAGAATTTAATGAGGGCAATAAACAAATACCATTTGGTATTACTTTTTTGGTATTAGAAAGGAATAGATCGTCATTGGGCTCGGCAATGAAACTTCTAAACTAATCACACTAATAATATAAATACGAAAGTTTGGATGGATGGATGGATGGATGTTTGTTACCTCTTCACGCCAAAACTACTGAACGGATCAGGCTAAAATTTTGCTTCTTGGTAGAAAAAAGTTGTGTTAAAAATTTTGCTTTTATCAGAGGTAGAATGACACGTCATGTGTTTTCACCTTTTGTATCTAAACTTTGTAGATTTATTTCTGTAAATAATATAAAATTGTAGCTTTGTAGATTATGTTAATATTGTTTTTTCATACTCAGAATGATAGTTTATTTTAGTGCTTTTAGAATAGCTTCTTACTATTTATTTTGGTTGTTAATGTTTGCTTTTGTACGTAATGAACTTAATTGAGATTAAATTTTACTCTTTTTATTTTGATTATTACAAACTCAACCTCCATAAATTTTAATCTTATTCGTTCTAAAACTGACATTGGCAGAATTGTGTCAAACTATGACGCAGAGCCAAATATAAAAGAAGAAGAAGAAGACAAAATGTGTCATTTTGTGACGATACCATACCATCTCAATTTCATGGAAGACAAAATGTATCATTCTAATGCAGCCAGCGTCTTGGGGACGCTTCCGACTGGTATTGATATGGATCAGTTGAGCTACCTGTAGACTGTTTGCAACAGTCTGCAGTTAGCTCAATTGTTTCAATTGTAAATACTAGTATAATTTTCTTTGTTAATAAAGGCTATTGCCAGTTAGTTTTTGATTATTTTTAAGAAAATAAAAAAACCAGCTCTATATATTCTAAATGTAGCAATGTTCGTGAAAAATAACTTACATTTATTTAAAATTTTCTCTGACGTTGTGGTACGTAACCGACGCGACGTAACAATAATAGACTTTGTACGCACCCATCGCAAACTGCCCTAATACGAAAAAGTATCTTGGGTATGGCACCCAAAATATATAATCAAGCTGTTAAATGCTTAAACAACTGCAACTCTGGTAGAACATTGTATTGTGGACATTTTGATGCACTTACTAGTAGCAGGTCGTCTGACGGGCTTGGGCTGTGTAGACCCGGCGGCCGGCTTCCCATCTCCCTTCCCTGTTGGAGGCGAGGATTTTGATTTCTCTTTCTTTGGAGCTGCCACTTTCACTTTGATTTCAGCCTGAAACATCACAGATATTGTCAGTTATTTTTCCTATAGCATAACTAATGGCTACACATCATTTATCCTACTAATATTATAAATGCGAAAGTTTGTATGAATGTTTGTTACCACGTACCGTAACTACTGAACCGATTTAGATGAAATTTGGTGTGTAGGTAGGTTCTAACCTAACCTTTTCTAAGTGTACATTTATTGTATTTATGGAAATAAAGAGAATTTGATTTTAATTTGTAGAATAACACATAGGCAAATCTAATATTCAAAAATTAACCTCAAGAGGGGGTTAAAGAGGGTGGTAAAGTTTCTATGGAAAATAATTGTTCCTTGGCGATTCTCTCAAAACTCGGTATATTTAAACTATGAAGTAAATAATGACTCACGTACTTTTTATTTTTACAAACTACCCCTAGGGGTGTGCAATAAATTTCGGAAATTTCCACGCGGGCGAAGCCACGGGGCGCAGCTAGTTTGATAAATATGTTGAACTAATGAAATAGATAATGAAAAGGATTGACTTCAAAATGTTTGTACAACTAAACTATATGGGTACAAAAATGCTGACCAACTATGAATCAAAAAAGTAAAAAGAAATGTTAACCTTCTTAACTTTAGTCAGCAAAATGAAGGACAGTTTCACATTCACTTCTGCCTACAAGAGAAGTCAATTATTGTTATAGTTTTCTTATACGAGTAATAATTACAATTAGTAACAGTAAAAAAATACAAAAAGTTTAACTTTGAAAAGTTTTATTTAATTTAGACTCAGCATTTATTAGCATTGCCATACAGCGTGGCAGGATTTTCTCTCTCTCTCTCTCAATTCTAAAATAACAGCCTAATTCTATACTTGGGTTCAAAATTGCAAAATTCTGACAAGGAAGAATGAAACTTCGCCTATCATAGTGATTCAAAACGAGGACGATCTAGCTAAGTTGAAATGACTGTATCTGTACTATATGTTAAATGTTTTTATAATTAAGTTTACCTTTTTGATACCTTTTTACATAACTCTAAATTCATTTACCTGTATTATCCTAAAGCCATTCACACCAAGCCTATACAATACTTTCATAACCTCTAATAACCTGTTACTATTGTCATTTAAAATATATGTGCCTCAAACTTACCAATCATTTTGGTGGATAGGCAGCAGCTTCCTACTGGGGATTATCAACATCTTTACTGCATGCTCCGATCCGCCGGCCAAACATAGTGATTATAACCAACCCCCTTTGATTTCAGGAGGCATGCTGAGCAGTGGATCTGTGTATGTTAAAGAAACTCCAACTCACCTCAAACACTTGCGATGCTTCCTGACATGTTTGATGAAGACACTGAACTCTTCTTTCCTGGCTTGTTTGCAGTCAACGCAGTAGAACGCAGCGCACTTGCCGTGGACCAACTCAGTGTGCGATCTGAAATGAGAAACAAGAGTTTTAGTTGTGATTCATCAACATCATCAGCCTATGTTAGTCCACAGCTGGACATAGGCCTCCCCTAATCCTGTCTTCAGCTTGCCGCATCCAACATCTGCCTGCAGTCTTTCGCAGGTCGTTATCCCGCCTTGCCGGTGGGCGTCCTACACTATGTTTGCCTTTAGTTGTGGTTATTGGCTTGTTTTATCTAATAGCTGTAGTTTCTTAATATAATATGGCCTAATATTCTGGGGCAAGTTTACAAGAAAGAAATAGTGTTTAAGCTGCAGAAAACCTAGTGCAATGTTCAAAACAAAAAAAACGCGCGTCGGACTCGCGCACTAAGGGTTCTGTAAAGTCTTGCTTCTTGCCAAATTTCATAATTCTAGGTCTACGGGAAGTGGTCCACAGCTGAACGCAGGCCTCCCCCTGATAAGCGCCTTGTTGGCTTTTATCTCACGGGGGTAATGCCCATAATCCCCACGCTGGGCATGCGGGTTGGGGATTGCAGTTCGGTGGGAGAATTGTTCTGCAGGGGGCGCTGCTGCCCGCCCCCGGTGGATATCCCTCAGTCGCCTCTTACGACACCCGCAACAGTTGGGGTGGTGCAAATTCTAAGCCGGCACCACACAGCTGATTTGGTCGAATTGTCAGAATTCATGCTTTCTTCCTTCGGCAAACCCGTGTTGGACTCGGAGACAATGTATGTATCCCAGCCCAATACACTAAGGGTACCTACGCATTATGCGGCTATCCGGAACGCGGCTAGCCGTCCATCTGTCCGTAGCATGCGGTTGCGATTACAGTTATCCAACTATTACGGTGGGGACCAGTCCGGAAATGTCAAGGTTAGATTTAGAACCTTCGCTAAAACATTAATATCTACCAGCCTTAGAATAAAGCCCGATGACCTAGTAAGCAATGATAAAGTCGACTAAATGCGTTTTGCTAAAATGTAGAGCAATATTCATATTTACGTTTTTTCATTTATTTACAGACAAAGGCAGCGTGGCTATAAACATCGATATCCGCATGAGTTTTACCTGAATATTTAGGCAGGCCCGGATATACGTAGGTATTGGGCAATCTGTGGTTTGTCCTTCAAGACATGATTTCTTAATGACCACGCAAAACTGCACCGGTAAATTGGCTGCAACATGACAATTACAAACTTGCATTGCACCCCACATAAATGGGTGACCTGACGACCTCTGTGGCGCAGCGGGCGATGGTCCGCCTGCGACGCAGGAGGTTGCGGGTTCGATTTCCGCCTCGGGACAAATGTTTGTACGAACTACAGATATTTGTTCAGGGGTTCTGGATGTTTTCCTATGTATAATAAAAAATATCTATCTATGTACCTAGTGTATTGTATTATATATATCAGTTATCTTAGTACCCATATCCATAACACAAGCTCTGCTTAGCTTGGGGCTAGATAATGCTGTGGGAATTGTCCAGCATTATTTATTTATTTCTTTTATTTATTTAAGTACCAAAACCCATCAAACTAGGTAACCTAATGAACTAGGCATGTTTATAGTGCCTATTTTGAAACTCGTAGCGCAGTACAGTCCATGCGGAAATTAATTCAACAGTGATAAATTACTAAATAGTAATTTGGTGTAGTGCACCAAATACCCTGATATTCATACCGTCCACGACAGCGGATCGATCATGGACGCCATCATTACGCATCATGTTTACACACAGGTCAACAACGATATGTCATCAGTCATAGACCCATGAAAAATAATTATAGATCGCATAATACTACGATGTATAAACCAAACTCGGTGAACGGCAACTACGTAAAAGAGGCTCTTTTCCCACCGTACACCTCGTGAGACCACCTGGGTGTGCAGCGGGAAGTTTTTTTTTACTACTGTTCGCCGTTGTTCACCTGGGTGTACCGTGGGAAATATAAATTTTCCACCGTCCACTTTACCGTTTTACGGTACTTGTTTTCCCTTGTAGGCCTCCCACCCCCGCGAAGCGGGGGGGGGTCAACATTAACTTACTCCTAACGAAGCCCGTCCAACCCCCGCGAAGCGGGGGGGGAGCGGGTTCGTGGCGACTCTGTGACTGAAAGGGTACTCGAGGAGTGAAGGTTTGAGATTAATCAGCATTAGGTATGCAAAAAACCAAATGATTATTATAGGTCTAACACCTGTTATAAGAAACTACTTACATGTTTTTATTGGTATTTATTGATATCACTTATTGTAATAATAATAACATAAGTGAAGATATAATCTCCGTATTTTTGTTACAGTACATATTTATACATTTATATTAGACTATGTACTAATTTAAGTCTTTCCTTATTTATAATAAATTTAAAGGCCTTACCATGTACCTTTTTGGTCTTTATTTTGTTAATATCTTACTCTAAACATCTGCAAGTAAGATCCATCGCCTTTGGTTGATTTTCTGAAGTATAATTATGAATCAAACGAGCTTACCTGCGATGTTTTGATTCCAATTATACGAAGAAATCAACCAAAGGCGATATACTCCCACCCATCCCAGTAAGGATGACCCTTTAACAATTAACAAAATGCAAAAACGTACGGTATTTTTATGTACATAAGTAGGTACATACATAAAAATATGTTTGATCCTGCTACAGGTCTATAACAACTCTAAAATTAATGACAAGTTCCAGACGTGCGCCCAGAGATGGCACTGCGAGCTAGACGGAGTGTTTTTTCTTTCCATAGAGTTTTATCTAAACTATAAAATTGTGACTGAGACAGCATCACCTCATGTAATGCTGCAAGTAAGATCCATCGCCTTTGGTTGATTTCTTCGTATAATTGGAATCAAAACATCGCAGGTAAGCTCGTTTGATTCATAAGTCGACTTGAATACTCTTCGCAGGCTTGGAATCCCACCTATGAAATATACATAGATATGTTAGAGAGTCCAGAAAAAGTTTTTACGATTCTTAAACTTCAAGTTCAAAATAGTTTGTCCTGACTATACTAACAGCTGTAAGCGTCATCACCTGCTGCCTCTCGTCACGCGGCGCGAGGCTGCCGACCTCACCTTTCTGCACAACATCACACAGAACATTATTGATTGTCCCGATCTTCTGTCGCTGATTCAAATCCAAGTTCCGCATCGTGCTGTCAGTCGCCGAAACGCTATGAAACTTTATGTCCCGCTGTGTTCTACTAACTACCGCAGAAACTCTTTCTTTGCACGCACTTGTAACCTTTTCAACAGGGAATGTTCTAACGATATGGACTTATTCTCTTTGAGGCAAATAGGCATAAAAGTTCAGATTAATAAATATTTCTTTGCGGATGAAATCTATAGTAACAATTATTATTATCTTACTAAATTAACTTTAATCTGTATGTGTATGTAGGCAACCTCTAGGCGACAACGGTCGAACTAAAACCTCTGAAATTGAGAATGTCCTACCAGTTAACAGGTGGAGACATTCTATTATCACCATAAAAAATCAGATAGATGAGGGAAGTAATACGTGGCGGAAGCTGCATGAACTGATAGGGGCCGCAAAACAGGACTTTAAAGGGGTCCCACCAATGTTCCTCAGCCAGTACTGCTTCTCCTTCCCAAGCCGTTTGATCTGACGGCACGCGTGTAATATGAGGTAGTGCTGCAAAGTAACGACCACATCAATTGGTTTGTCTTTTGTTTTCTTCGAGTTTGAAAGCAAAAGCTGGTGAATTTAATTTACATAAAAACAAAAGCAATCTTATTACATTGGCCACAAACAAAAGATTTTGTGAAATACTGATTGTGATTTTTCAAACGATAATCCTTACAATGCACAGTCAAGGTTGCACTAGCTATGCTCTTCCCAGCTTGGCTTTCAGCACGGCACGTGTAAGTCCCAGCATCCGTGGCCACAACGCGATCTATTCTCAAGGACCCTCTCCGAACGATTGCGTAAGGCGAGAGAGATCCGTTATCTCGAGTCCACGATACTGATACATCTGATTCTGGTGACGCCTAAAAGGTTGAAATTTACATTATTTACCTAAAAAATATTATTTATCTAAATATTAATAAAACTTTTTGGGAACATCGAAGAAAATATTCTTGTTTGATTCCGATTTCTTCTTACCTGGCAGTGAAATTCAATATTCTGCCCCAACAAAGCGGTAATGTTATTAGGTTTTACTAGAAAATGTGGCCTTCGTAAGACGAGTATTGTAGCAGGGCGCGATTGCCGCTCCCCTGCCGCATTTGACGCTACGCATCTGTACACTCCACTATCTGACGGAAGACTTTCTTGGATTTTTAGCACACCACCATCTACTATTGATATGCTGAAATAATAATTACAATCAATATATATAAACGTAAGCTGGTGAGTATCTGGAGCAGCGCATCAGTATTACCATAAAGCGGGGCAATGCAGCCAGCGTCTTGGGGATGCTTCCAACTGGTATTGATATGGATCAGTTGATCTATCTGTAGATTGTTTGCAACAGTCTGCAGTTAGCTCAATTGTTTTAATTGTAAGTACTAGTTCTAATTTGTTTATATTCCTTGATTGAAATTTTCTTTGCTAATAAATATCTATTAATAAAATGGACAAAAGTTACGACATTATGAGATAAGAATACTTACCGTCCATTCCCCTGATCTACATCGAGAGTTTGTCCATCTTTGGTCCAATGTATCGATGGTTCCGGAACACCTTTTGGGCTTGAGCATTCTAGTACGGCTGGTTCACCAGAAGCTACTTTCACATCTTTCGGTTCAGTTCTAAATTCATCTCGTAGAACTATGAAAAGATTATTGGTTAATGAAACATACCATTGGTTTACCAAGTTAAAAACAACCAACAGTGGATTGGGCTCGTGCCAAAAATGAACCACCCTCACGTTGAGCCAGGTTCGCCACATTCATACGAAATGTGTTTTGTGGTTTTGTTTTATCAATATGGTCAACAAATAAACTGTCAAAGAAAACCTACACACCAGGCTACCGATTATTTGTAAAATTTAACGCTCGATGCGATCAACCTCTCTTGACCCATTCCATGCATTGTTTTTAAAGCAACTCAAGTAGTCACACCCTAAATGGATACTTACCAGCAATAGTGAGCGTGGCATTCTTACTGACCGCCTCACCGACGATGTTGCGTGCGACGCACCAGTACACACCCTCGTCGGTCTCCTTCTTACCCCGCACCACCCTACAGAATTATACGAGCAATTACATTGCACTTGGAAATTTGCATGGATGAAAATGGGGAAACAAAGGGGATCGGTGATTTTAAAGCGATTATGTGGGGTCTTTTTCAGCACCCATCATCATTATAGACTAGAATTACATAATTCATGAATTAACGTTATGGAAATGGGACGCGGCGCATGATTTCGCTATTTTCTTGATTATTATCTAGGAATACCCCATAACATCTATAGATTATTTGGATTCTCCATAAAATTTCCTACAAAATAGCATGTTTGTAGGAAATTTAATTGAGAATCCAAATATCTATAGAATAAGGTAAAACAAAACTTTTTAAAAATTTCAAATTTTGAAGTGAAATTTTTGAAAATCGAACATTTAAAAAAAATAATGAAAATTCATTCTTACAGTTTTTATGTCCAGTTACTAGCGACGACCTCTGTGACGACCTCTGTGGCGCGGTGGGCGAAGGTCCGCCTGCGACGCAGGAGGTTGCGGGTTCTATTCCCGCCTCGGGACAAATATTTGTACGATCTGCAGATATTTGTTCAGGGTGTTCTGGTCGTTTTCTATGTATAATAAAAAATATCTATCTATGTACTCGTATATGGGACCAGAATTTTTTCCAAGAGTTTGCAACTCTTCTTTCTATTTCATGTTCATTGTTCTGTTTTTGAAATGATATTTGTTTGCCTAGATAAGTGTAGGAATCCACATATTCTAATGTTTGATGTTCAAGATGGATAGGATTTCTGGTACTATTGGTCATAATATTTGTTTTGTTTCGGTTAATTTCTAGACCCACTTCTTTGCTCGCTGTGTTTAGGGTATTTATCATTGATTGTAGCTCTGTGGTATTTTCTAACAGCAGGACAATGTCGTCGGCAAATCTTAGATGGCTTATAAAATCGTTATTTATTTTCAAGCCAACTCTTTCCCATTTTAATTTTCCAATCACTGATTCTAGTACGGAGATGAAAATTGTTGGAGATATAGGGTCTCCTTGCCGGACTCCTCTTTTGATACTTATGGGAGGTCCAGTTTTATCCAGTTTTATTTTTATGCAGTTCAGAGCTTTTCTTTTGTTTATCTTCATCGGAATCATTTTCGTTTATCTCTTCGTTCATTTTGTTTAGAAAGTCTTTGTTTTGATCCACTGATTTTATAAAAACAAGTGCAATTTTCCAGATTGTTAGGAACACGTACTCTTTTTCGGGTGGCAATGCGGCTTCCAGCTTCGATAGAATATTCTGATAACATTTCACGGGTACGTGCATTTTCTTTGACAAGTTATATTCATCGATGTAGTATATCAGCTTCATCAGAATTTCCCTCACGTTAGGTTTGACAAAATATCTGTTTTCGTGAACGTGATTCCATACCGGTAAATTTCTGTCGAGTAGAGGAGCGAGGAACTTCTCATACCGGCTAGTTGCGGTCGCTTCGTCTTTGCAACACAACATAAAAGCTGCAACTATCCTTCCGTTGTCATACGAGTTATCGTCATTCTTAGTAAATTTCTCATCGATGTTCTTCAACATTACATTCACGACAAAGTCGTCATCTAACCATTCCATCACTTCTTGGGATTTGTATTTCATATTATCTAGGATCGATTCACAGTTGGCTTTTGCTGGTAACGACTTCAAAAATGTGTAGCTCTTCATGAAAAACTGCGGTCGAATACTTTTTGGAACGCCTGAAACATCTCCCATTTTCTTGTAAATTTCTTTATTTTCTTCTGCGGATAAATTGTCGATGAACATACTCAGAAGCTCCCAAATTTCTTGAATGTGAGCTTCATCGCTCTCTTTGCACAAAAGCGCGTGCGTGTGGGTGAAAAGAACAGTTCGAATAGACGAGTTCTTCGTGTTTTTCCAAATTTCCGTGAAAATTGGTTTTAGTTCTTGGGAGCTTAGTTTGCTAAAAGCATAACGAACACCAAACTTTTGCAATGAAACCGGTGAATCCAATAGTTTAGGTAAGTATTTTCGGATTTTATTTGCACTTAGTTGGCTCAGGACACAGTTGAGTGAAGGTACCGCGAACTGCAAATAGTCCCCTTTAGCATATAAAAGAACTGTCTCAAGCGAAGTCAGAGGTCTGGCCTTGGATACATTCTTTGCTATTTGTTTCTGAAGACTAATGGTGAGCTCGTCGACTTCATTCCAATCAATCTTGGTTTCTAAAGGCGCGTACTTTTAGGCCACTTCGTTTAATTGTTTTTGGGGCAGAAGTGCACATAATCCGGTAACAAGCGCTTTATGCCCTCCGGGTTTCTCGAGACGACTAATGTATGAAGTCCTCCATTCCTCGGCCAAAGAGTCAGACCAGTAGATTCTTATTTTGCTCAGAAGACCTCTTAGAAAAATTGCGTCGTTTTTCAAGATGGCTTCAACTTCGGTTTTTTTTAGCATAAGCAATTTAGGGTCATGTTTCAGAGCATTTACGCACACGGCTTCGCTTGGGCACAGAGAAATTGATTCGTTGAATAGCACCCTTTTCCACGCTTTGTTGAAATTGTATAACACATTCATTTCTGTGTTCCACGAATTTTCTTTTTTGATTGTCAATAAATTTTTAACTCGTTTTATTAAGAACGGAAAATTCTTCAGTTCTTTTTTCCAATCACTCCAAAGATTTAAATGACTTTCACAAAGTGCTATAGCTTCGCTAAGTTCTGCTTGCGTGGATATTTTTTGGGCATCATGTTTCGCTACTAGATAGTCGTTTAAATAATTGAAGACCGCGTCTTTGTCTTCTTCTTTCTTTAATTTACTTTGAAATTCTTTTAAAGTTTCAAATGTGAATTTCTATTTGATTATTTCTGGCACGTCTTCGCCTCGAATGAGATGACGAATTAAAATCACCTTGACGCATGATCTCGTATTATTGTCTGACTCAACATAAACTTCTATACTTTGGAACAATTGATTCAGCAAGCCCCAGGTTTCGTTATCAAACTCATGGGAGTCGGTTTTCGAAAGGAACATGTTTACAAACTGGTTTTTGAACTTAAAAGGCTCGTTAATATGCTTTTCATGGTAATATTATAAGACAGCACGCACGTTGTTCATATTCTTACCGGCACAAGTCAACAGTACTTGGAGTATTAGGTTTCTGGTAGCTGGCGAAGATTCTGAACGTATGAGCTTCTTTAAATCTGGGAATGCCTCATCGAACGGAGCGAATTTGTACCATTGGTACGCGTTATTTTCTTGCTCTGTGCCTCCGAATTTATAAGTTAATGCAGAACATTGGGCCACGCAGTCATCCTCGTAACTTTCGTCTTTGTCGGTGAATACTTCTTTATCGATAAATGCCTTTCTTACAAACTCAAACTTATTTTCTTTGGACATGTGTTTAATGAAATGTTCCATGTATTAGTAAGTGAAAAACCATTTCATTTTATCGTTTTCTGCTTGTTTCAACAGAAAAGCTTTAATATCTTGTTTCGCCTTTATGTGTTTAGCAAACGTAGGCAAATGGATATGCTCTGCGTAGAATTCAAACTTGTCTAGAATTCTGTTAGGGCATCTCTTCATGAAAATACTAGTCGTTTTCGGACTATACGTGATATTCAATCTGGTTGTGGTTTCAACAATATCCAAATACTTTTCAGTATTGATGTTGGCTAGGAAAACACTATCCTTCACAGGCGCGGTCGCAGCCCAAGACCTTGGGGGGGGTCACGCTTGGTGCGAGCCGTAGCCACAAATTCACTTGCAGACGGCTGCAGGCCCCACCCAAAACAGATAAACTTTTTCGGCGAGCGGAGCGAGCCGCGAAAAATTTACCTTTTTGATAATTTTTCGTGGTGGCGGGCAGTGATTTTGAACGCGTGTCAAGCACTAGACCACATATTATAGAGAAGGACAAAATACTATCGGCAAGCGGAGCGAGCCGCAAGAATCTTATTTAATTGCAGTGTTTTGCATATTGACCGAAAACATGACATCCCTTCCCTCAAATCCCAACAATAGTAAGTTTAAGTTATAGCGAGCGAAACCACCCTTGAAATTGTCGAGATTTTTTCTGATGTTTGAAGAAAAGTAAGCAAGAGTACTTGCTACTACTCTTGCTTACTCTCGCTCGCTATCATAATGATGGCGAGCGAAGCAAGCCCCGAAAATCTTAGAGAGAGACTTTGGGGTAGTAAATATAAAGCTACAAATATAAATAAGGGCGAACAGGGCAAGGGACATCAACAAAAAATAAATCGAACAACATGTGCAAAATATAAGCGAGCGGAGCGAGCCGCCGAAATTTTTGTTACTTTTTCGGGTGGTTACCCGCCGATAGTATTTTATTGAATACAATACAGAGAAGGAGAAAATACTATCGGCGAGCGGAGCGAGCCGCAAAAATATAATAGTTCCGTTATATTTTCTGCAGTTTTTTGCATATTGACCGCAAACATGACATCGCCTCCCCCAACTCACAACAATAGTAAGTTTAACTCAAAATGTTTTGAGGTTTTTTTTCTGATGTTTGTTGACAAAATAAATGATAGTGAGCGAAGCCAACCCCGAAAATTTAAAAGACTGCGGTGGTGGATATAAAGCTTTGAATATAAATATGGGCGAGTGGAGCAAGGGTAATAAACTAAACTTACTTACTTACTTGTTTCTGGACTGGTTGCGGAAACCAGTCCAGAAACAAGTAAATAGGTAAACCAAAATTAGGAATCCAAAAAGAGACCGAAAAAGAGGTAACGGCGAGCGGAGCGAGCCGCCGAAATTTTTGTTACTTTTTCGGGTGGTCACAAACTGGTTCAGAAAATAAATAACAGCGACTGGAGCGAGCTCTAAAAATTTTGAAAGTTTGCGGCGGCTAAGAAATAATGTTGAAAACCTAAAAAATATATATATCAGTGAGTGGAATGTGCCGCAGCCTTTTTTAAAATTGGTGAGGTCCATGCACGACAAGGAAGCTAACTAATGAATGAGCTATGAACAATTTTTAAGTTTGTCGAATAACAACCAAATATAAGGACAACAGACCAGACTCCATATGGAACGGCGAGCGAAGCGAGCCGCGAAATTTTTTATGATCGGGCTGTGCGTGTGAGTTGTTTGGTATTAGATATTTTGCAGTTGCACCTAAAACGGAGGAGGAGTCCCGCACTAGAGCAAGCCAGAAGCTTATCGAAACAGCAGAATGCTATCAGAGGCTAGCAGAGCTTGCTGCGACAATTTTTGGTTTTTGTTAGATATGGCGCAATTTTTTAGAAAATTTGGCAAAGTGACCTAATGCGGGGCGGGGGTCGAGCTATGGAACATAGTTAGAAGGAACAAATGTTATCAGCGAGCGGATCAAAACGCGAATATTTTGCTGTCTACTAATTTTTTGCGCTAGTTGACAAAGTGACCTCGGAGATTATTAATTGAGTAACAATTTTGTGCTTATTATTGTGGTGGTTGGATTGATACAAACTGACATTAACGGACCAGCCAGACCACTAAAAATAGGTAACGTTACCTCTGCGCTGATCAAAACACAGGGCACAAAATAACAGTAACATCGGCGAGCGGAGCGAGCCGCGATTTTTTTTTGCTGCAGGTGGTAACCATATTCAATGTAACGGAAGTAAATAGGAAAAAAAATCATCAAACTATGGGTTGCAAGTTTTTAAGTACCTAAACTAAGATTTTGGGGGGGGTCATGACCCCCGTGACCCCCCCCCTGGGACCGCGCCTGATCCTTCATTAGTTGGTATATTCTGTAGGAATTGCTTTTAATGAAAACCTCGAAAATAGAAATTGATTTCTCAGTGAGTCGCCGTAGGTAGTCGCTTGGTATATCTTCGTTGTACTTCTTGAGCTCAGTTTCAATTAAAGGCAATGAGCAATACTGCAGCCATTTGAACAAATCCTTGCGGTTTCTATCTCCGATGTACTTGTAGAAGTTCTCAACGCGTTTCTCGTCTTTTAGGTTAAGTCTTACGCTCAACATTAGTTTATTGAACGCTTTAGAAGTCATTTCAGGGGCGAGTTGCGTGTATAGATATTCCGGATTCACGATATGGGCGTACTCTTTCTCTGTGATAAGCCATTTCGAGTTTTTTGATAGCTCTTGATACGTACAGTGAATCTTCACTTTTCAAAACGTTGAGCAGGAACTCCAGATTTTTAGTTTTGCAAGCAACGTCAATTTTCAGCAGGTTTTCGTCTTCTCCAAGAATTTGATCTGTTGATTGCAACAGGTTCTTCGCAACAGCTTCTTCAACAAGCTTGTTGTAGTGCTTGTGCTTCTGGCCCAGAGTGCCACCCCCCAGCGGTGCCATTTTTTTTTTTTTTTTTTTTTTTTTTTGCTTTTGGTGGCTTTCGTATCACTGCGGCCATGATAGGCCTATTGTGATCGCCACTTTGTATGTTCAGCCTCGAAGCAGCAGCGTTCACAGTTCGCCGCTAACCCTTGCAGCTGCTAGGAACTGCAGGATTTTCTTCGGGGTGGAGTCTTTTAGCTCGTCTGGACTAAGCAGGTGCTTGCCCAGATGGATGCTGCGTTTTTGCATCAGTGCTCCGCACTCTCCTAGAAGATGGAGAGGCGTTTCCTCCGCCTCCTCGCAGAACCTGCAGGATTGTGTGTCGCTTAGCCCTAATTTGAACATGTGCAGCGGTGCCATATTGAAGACCTGAAATAATTTTTGCTCTCTTAGAATATAATTTTTATATGATCGATCGGTCGGATAGGGCTCGATCAGACCAAGTCCGCGACAGACAGACGACAGGATATACACTTATACACGTAAAATATACAAATAGGATGGTTAGTTTCGAGTGGGATATAATCTTAGGCACCTATCCTTAAAATCACATTCGAAACTGACCATACCGACCTACCTAAGTAGGTTGGTATCTCGGATACAATAAATAACTGAATGAAAACCTAATAATACTGCCCTTCTTCGATAATTAACCACCTGTGTTTATTTGCTGATTGCTATTCTCGGAATTGGTTTGCTATCAGTACCTACCTACCTATGTACCCAAAGCTCTTACCCACATATTAGATATGATATCTATCTATAGATTATTAGTATGTACGTCCCAAGAAGTAGGTAAGTACCTATTTTTATAGACTATCTAAGTGCACGAAGAATAAATCATAAAAAGCAATCAGTACCTATATAATAGGTAGGTACTTGTTGATAGGAAGGTAAGTAGATACCTACATAAAAAATACTGCACAAATAACACTGCATCATCCAAAGAAAACAGAGCCTGTGATAGGTATGGGATAGAAAGAGAAGTGATGTTATAACATTTTATTAACGTAGGTAAGTACCCAAATAAAATCGCAGGCTTAAAAAAACATGATTTCACAACATTTCGTTCCTTGAAATCAACTCTGATTATCACATCTGACGCCATCATCACAACACAAAAGATAAGGAAAACCCACAAAAACCAATTCATATGTGTAACGAGTATGTTATTGAGGCACTTACCGTTTTTATTTCCAATGTATTAGTTTCTCAAACGTTATTTGTACACACGATTTACACGGAGAAAGTTTAACCGACTGAGACAGTTCCTCTTTTCGTGTCACCACCATAAAACTTGAGGTTATGTTTACGTGAGCTATGTGAGCGCGTCTATAGCCGTTCCGAATAAAATAGCCCGCTAGCAGCTGTCGTTATCGCGATAAAAGCCGCCACACACAGAAGCCGGGGGCGGAGCGGAGGCGGACGCTACCCGTGCCAGGTGTGGCGTTCGCGGTGCGGATATCTTCACATTGCAGGCGCGCGAGAGCCGTGGCGTCGCGGAGACGTTTTGGAGCCTTGTGTGTGTAGGTCACGGCGTCGTCGCATTATTGTAAAGATGTCCTTTTGACGTGACAACGTCTTATAATTCGATAGAGCCGGCTGCACGCACGAAAAAACATGACGTCATGCGGCGTTACCTCAACATGACGTCATGCGGCGTTACCTCGCTCTGAGGCGTTCCATGTAAGGCTTGAAGTGCAAGCGAGAGCGCTCGACATCCGTCTCTCTCCTACTTGAGTGAGCGATGCGTCTGCGTTGTCACGTTCAACTATCGTCAGTAAACCGACTTTACAGACAACCAATTTTTTTAAATCATTTTTATGATCTTTTCTACGGCAATCGTATAAACAACGATGTGGTTGGACTAGTAAAATCAATTATTTGGTAGGTATAGTTCATTTCGCCGCCGCCGCCGCTACGGCTCCGCGCCGCCGCGCCGCGTCGCGCACGCCGACTGTTTGTGTCGCCGAGCCGGCCCGCCACGGCCGTGCACGGCGCCGCCACCGCCTGCGGTGTGTGTGTAGTCTTTCATATAAATTCATATGATACAACTCCAACGCCTTCGCCTCCGGCCCGGCAACGGTTTCTGTGTTTGGCGGGCTTTAAAAGAATTCGGAACGACTTTGAGCGCTGATAGTCTTGTGAACTTTAAACGGACCACAGCAATCGGTAACTCTATTCTAATTTCTATGACATGTTTTGTTATGTCATGTAAATTAAATGGATGTTAATGATAACCCAAAAATTAAGTTGACAAGGCGCGAAATACAAACGATCAACTGACTGACTGGATAATTTGGTTTGGGTTTTTTATTAGTATTATTACTCAACTTTAAGTACTGAGGTACTTTGAATTAAAGTTCTCTGTGATAATAATTGTCCCATTATTTTGTAAGCCTTGTTATGTTTTCTGTGACAGGAAACAAACAGGTCATAATAATTTAAACTTTTGTCAATGAAATTTATCGAGGACAGAACCAACTGGACACAAATATCCCAAGCTGATAAAAAAAGAGAAAACAAGAAAGAAAAGCTGAAGAAAAGAGAGTATTTCTTAAGACATTTATTAGAAAAACTAGAATACAACTAAATAGCTAGAAACTAGAATACAAAAATAAATCAACTTAACTAATCACTTACATAGGTAACACTTAAAAGAAGAACTGATTTATTTCTGCACATTATGAATAACTCCGTCATTAAAGCAAGCAGTTAGTTAGTACCTACAATAAGAAAATTAAGACTACAGATACAGACCTACAGTTAAAGGGAAAATAATTATTACTCATTCATAGCATCAAAAAACAATCTCACTTACCTATCTGTAATTAGGTGCCAGAATATACTAAGGTTTTGTGTTAAATGATAGTGCGTAAGCTCTCACACTCGGGGTCATTTCTAAGAAATCAAATAATATCGCAAAATTATTTGATTGCCACAAAATACTGTAGCATCATGTAAAAAAAATAAAAAGCGAAAAATATAGCAAAATTAGACAAGAAAAAGGTCCGGAATGGGGGTAAATGTGTTTGTTTTAACTTTCTTCAATCTTTAACATATTTTGTGGTACTTACATAGTATAGCGGTAATTCGCGATAATCGTGATATTAAGTGCGTTCCATACACGTTGCGCGCGAGATTTTTTATGTGTCTTTTGATTTAATGTGCGTTTAATAAAACAAGCGGAAAAATAATTTACCGCAAATTATAATCGCTCAAGCTCTCTACACACCAAAGCCGTCGGCCAAGGCCGGGGACATCGAGCGGCCGCGATGCCGCCTACAAGCCCCTCTCAAAATAACGTGGAATTTTCTACCAATACAAATTTCGATGCAACTTCTGGAACATTTGGTAGGTATCCAATATGGCGATTTTTAGCTAAAAAATCACTGAGATTACCAAATGCACGTGATAGGTAATACATGTCCCAGGGAAATAGGCATAACAAATTTGTAGATTTCTAAAGCCGCATTCGTTTAAATGCCTAGGTATGCATCATCCCCCCCATTGCCACCGGTTTGTCGGGACCTGGGAATGTAAATTGATCCACCAAAGAGCAGAGAAGCAGAGATGTGTGAATCTACTAAAAACATCTACATTATATACAAATACAATACAAAAACGTTTATTTTAGAAATGTGTGTAACAATTCAGTTAGAGCACTGTCTCCTGTGGTAGCTACAATGTAGCTGTGTTACAGGCGAACAGTTTCTTCCCTTATGTACTTAACATAACTTAACATAAAGTAGGTATCTTAATATTAACTTATCTATTAATATAAAGAGTAAGTAGGTTAATGCACTGTATCTGCTTATCTTTATTTACATATAAATATCTTATTGCTTAACATTTGCTTAAGTACTATGTTTTTATTTATAATTAGCAAACAAATAAACTATTGTCTTATACAATATTTAGGTATGATATAGGGTGTACAAGAAAAAAAAAATTACCAGTGTACACTAGTAATATGGGTTGTTTTAGGTATTAATAGAATAATAGAGACATTTGTTTATAGATGTGAGTGTAGGACATTATTGTGTATAAATATATAGGTGTTTAGGTAGGATCAGATTCTATTATTTTATATATTTTTAAATTTAGTGGATTTGAATTTACATTATTCTAAGTCTTTTTAAAAAACATTTGTTCTACACCATCGTAGTCATAGCCTTTAAGCCAGTCAAAAACACATTGTTTTAGCTTTTGTTTAGTTAGGGATTTGATTTTTGATTTTGAGTTAATGTTATTGTAGAGAATCGGAGCAAGGCGATTGTAGTGCCTTCTCCCAATTTCGCAGTGGTAGCTTGGAACAGGGCACTTGTCTAGTCGTTTGTTGGAGGGAGGAAGAGTGGGGACAGTTTCTGAATGGTACCTTTTTATACAGTTAAGGACAAATAGTTTTCTGACAGAGAGAACGTTACATTTTTTATACAGGTCAGTGGTACCGTATCTATACGGGAGAGACATCGCGACTTTAAGCAGAGCGCGCTGAGCTCGCTCTACTTTTATGAGATGTGTCTTCGCAGCGCCACCCCATGAGCAAATACAGTAGCTTATTACACATTCCGCTAAGGATTTGTAGGTTTGGATCAAGAGATGGTGATCCGTGACATCCCTCAGTTTTTTGAAAACGATAATTAGCCTCCTGATTCTCTTTGACACCGCGTCAATGTGAGGAACCCACGTTAGTCTATCGTCGATTATTACCCCGAGATATTTTATTGTTTGTACGCATGAGAGGGAGTTGCAAGTACATGATTGAGTCATGACTTCTCCTGCTGTTCGATTACACGGGTAGGAGTGGGCCACAATACGAAGAGAGCTGGGAGGAGAGCCAGTCTTAGTTTTTTTGAAACACAGGTTTTCGTCGTATTGAGGGACAGCAGATTATCCTCAAGCCATGCAATGACCCTGGATAGACCTCTCTCCGTAGTATCTTTGAGTTTGTCCCATGTGGTTTCGTGAAAAAGTAGTACGGTGTCATCAGCAAACATGACTACATCCCCGTGTTCTAGCTGAATTGCACACAGCTCATTGATGTACACCTATATGCCCTGGTGGTCACGTGTCTATTTCGACACGATACTGTTTTCCAAGTTCGTTCTGTTTGTATTGAACAAATGTGTACTTGAGTAAAAGCGAGTTAAAGTAAGTTCTCTTTGACAACGTCACACGGTCAGACAATGCTCAGTTGATCTTTCAGCAGCTTGCTCTCTTCGGTGAGCGATGATATTTGACTTGTCCTGAAAAACAAATAAGACAATACTGAGAACTATGTACAAATATAAATTAGGTTCTGCTGATATTTGTTATAGATACATAAAGTGTAGAGATAAACCATTCTAAAAATGAACGCCGTCGGTATTGTCACAGGACACTGCATGCTTAATAAACACCTATTTAATCTGGGCATTACGGACAGCCCCCTATGCAGAGGGTGCATGAACGCAGAGGAGACGGCCACGCATGTGCTTGTAGAGTGCGATAGCGTTGCTTCTCAACGATTACAACACCTTGGGACACCGAGGACGCCTAGGGAGGCATGCACCGGCGTCAGCGAGCTGCTGGCCTTCCTGGAGGACATCGGGTGGTTAGATTAACAGCCCCCCCCCCCCCCCCCCCACCCGACACGCAAAAAGGGCCCACCTGTGGCCTAGTTGCGGAAACCAGTCCAGAAACAAGTAACAAGTAAGTAACAATGAACGCCGATTGTATGACGTTTAATGGAGGGGACGTGAATTTTGGCGTGCATGTTTAGAATGGTTTATCTCTACATAGATAGAATATTAGTCATTTTAATTTTAGAAAAGGTAGGTTACTATCTGGTACCGGCTTAGAATTGGCACCACCCCATTTCTTCCCGCGGGTGTCTAGAGAGGCGACTAAGGGATATCCACCGCGGGCGGGCAGCAGCGCCCCCTGCAGAACAATTCTACCACCGAACTGCGATCCCCAACACGCATGCCCAGCGTGGGGATTATGGTCGCTTATCAGGGGGAAGCCTGCGTCTAGCAGTGGACAAATATAGGCTGTTGAGGTGAGGTGAGGAGGTACTAAAAAGGAGTTATTAGGGTTCCCGACTGTTTCTTTATTCCACCATAACTTTTACATGGCCGGACACATTTGGACGTATGGGTATTATAAGAATACAATTACATGATTGAGTGACACGAACCTAACTTTTTCGTAATTAAGTACCTTAGGCAGTAGAAAGTGCTGCATGCTATGACTTTTTGTCGCGGCTACTAAGTATAATTGATCCATAGAAAAATAATCCATCCTACTAATATTATAAAGCACAAAGTTTGTCAAATCTGATTTTTTGTTACCTAGTACCTATCTCCAAAACTACTAAACAGATTGAGATGAAATTTGACGTACGTTTAGAGCAAAGCCTTGTAGGGTATCAACCCAGGGTTGTAGACAGCGGCGTAGATAAATAATTGAACTCGTGAAGTAGGTTTATAGGGAATTTAATTTCCACGATCACAATACAATGTGGCACCACAGATTATATAGTATTGAGTTGAGGCGCGGCGCGTGCGCCTAGCGCGGCAGCCGTAGGGGAAAGAGGCCGTGCGTGAGCGATGTGAAGTCTCCGCAGAACGACGCGACGTCATCGTACGGTGTGAAGGTGGTTGTGAATATTATGGTCTATGGTTCTACTGCTGGGCGTAGACAGACTGCCGGCCTTGGAACGTTCTGTTCCAAGTGTTCATGTTGGAAGTGGACAGAGCCGATTGAAGGCTCTTCTCATGGTCCCTGATGTAGTGAGGACGTCTGCCACGCGATGTCTTCCATCATCACCTGGGTATACTGCAATAACCCTTCCCAGTAGCCATCGAAGTGGAGGAAGGCGGTCATCCTTGACCAGCACCATGTCTCCGAGTTGCGGTTGTCCCTTGTCCTTACGCCACTTGCTTCTGGTCTGCAATTCTGAAACGTACTCAATGTGAAAAACGTTTCCAGAAGTGTTGCTTGAGAGCTTGGATTCTCATGTATCTTGTGAGCGCCGAAATAGCCACGTTCTCCTGTACCTGGGGAGAAGGTAATGTTGTGATCGTTCGTCCAATCAAAAAATGCGCAGGAGTTAATGGGATAAGGTCTGATGGATCTGAGGAGAGAGGAGTGAGCGGTCTACTGTTTAGAATGGATTCTATCTGTACTAAAACTGTATTCATTTCCTCGTAGTCTAAATGTGCCATTCCTAAGACTCGCTTCAAGTGAAATTTAATTGATTTGACTGACGCTTCTGCTAAGCCGTTAAAATGTGGTGAATATGCTGGACTGAATTTGAAGTTAATTTCATTTTCTGACGAATAAGCTACAATGTCATTAGAAGTTGATTTTATGAATTTACTGAGTTCGTTACAGGCTCCCACGAAATTAGTTCCATTATCGGAATGAATATTTGCAGGCTTGCCTCTGCGGGCTATGAATCTATTGAGAGCTGCTATGAAACCTTGCGACGTTAGCTCGGTGACAAGTTCTATGTGCACTGCTCGAACTGCCAAACAAACAAAAATACAAATATATGCCTTTTTTAATCTGCAACCCCTACCTTTTTTGTCCGCTATCAGAATTGGGCCGCAGTAGTCTACAGAAGTATTTAAAAATACGAATTCTCCCTGTAATCGAGATTTGTGTAAGTGTGACATAATGGGTTGGTAGGTTCTACCTGAAAACCTACAACATCTTGGGCAATTATGTGTGATTTTTCTAGCGAGATTACGACCGTTTACTATCCAAAACTTGTGTCGTAGGGAAGCTAGTAACAACTGAGGTCCCGCGTGTAGTAAGCACTTGTGATAGTGCTCCACTAATAATTGTGTAATGTTATGTGATGCGTGTAATAATATGGGATGTTTTGTATTGTAATCTAAGTTAGAGTTAGATAGCCTTCCTCCCACTCTTATCAAGTTTGTTTCTGTTTCTAAGAATGGATTTAAGTTTAATATTTTGTCCTTGGATGACAAGTGGTGATTGCTAATCAATTGTGTGTATTGCTTGTGAAATAGTTTCATCTGTACTATTCTGCAAAGTGATTGTGTACTATTTTCTAACTCTGATATGGTAAGTGTACCTACCGTTTTGTTGGTTGGGTTCTGACAGTTGTGTTTAAAGCGCTGTATGTATGCCACTATGCGTTGTAATTTTGCGTAGCTAGAATATTTACTTGTGAAATCGTGTGCCTCACTTGACATAAAATTACATTGAATTTTCGTTTCAGGTAAGTCATTGGTATGTGGGATTTGAACCTGTGTTGGCCAAGTGAACTCAGCTTCATGTAGGAAGCGTGGACCTTCCCACCACAAAGATGATGATTTTAACTGCATGGCATTCAGCCCCCTGGATCCGATGTCAGCTGGATTCAAGTGTGTGGGAATATAATGCCATCCATGTGGTTCTGAGTTTAATGTGATTTCATTGACCCTGTTGTAAACAAATTGTTTTAGATTATGTTTACATGTTTTAATCCAACCTAATACTATTGTTGAATCGCACCAATAAAACTGTTTATCTATTTTTATGCGTAATGATTTTTTAACCTTCTCTGCCAATTTGGATGCGAGAAGAGCCCCTAAGAGCTCCAAGCGAGGGACTGTAAGCCTTTGTTTGAGAGGGGCTACCTTACTCTTGGCTAACAAAAGGCGTACGCTGACATTCCCATTGCTGGAGATTGACCGTATGTAAACGCAGCCTGAATATGCCTTTATGGAGGCGTCACTGAAAGCATGTAATTCAATTTTAATATGATTATCACATAAGACTCGGCGTGGTATTTGAATGTGTGTTATGTTTGGTAAGTTCGCCATAAAGTTCTGCCAGTGTGAGATAATTTCTGAAGGTAGTTCATCATCCCATGATAAGTTAGTAGACCACAGAGTTTGCAAGATTAGTTTTGCTTGTAACATGCATGGATTGATTAGGCCTAATGGGTCAAAAACCTGAGCTATGGTGGACAGAATAGTGCGTTTGTTTTGTTTATGTGTTTGTGTGTCAGCGCTTGTTGATGAGAAGAGCAACATGTCATGAGTACATGTCCAAAGTAAGCCAAGTGTTTTTGCATAATTTTCTTTATTAATTGTTAATAATTGGTCATTGCTATTTTCATCAACAATTTGAGTGAGGATGGATGGCGCGTTTGACCGCCATTTTCTCAAATGAAAGTGTGCGCCTTCAAGTGTCTGTATGACGTCTTTGCATGTATTGATAAGTTCAGATTCTGAGTCACTGCCCGTTATGAGATCGTCTACATACATGTCCTGAAGAATTGTTTGTTGTGCGTTTTTGTTAGTACATTCTTGGCCTAACTGTACAAGACACCTTGTAGCTAGGTAAGGTGCTGATGCCGTACCGTATGTAACTGTGTTGAGTTTATATTGTTTTATTTCCTGATCCGGTTCTGGTCTCCAGAAAATCTGTTGTTAAGGACGAAATTGTTCGTCAATTAATATTTGCCTATACATTTTTTCAATGTCTGCCGTGACTACGTATCTATGCTGACGAAATCGGATCAAGATGCTAATGAGGTCTTCCTGAACGATTGGACCCACGTGTTGTATGTTGTTAAAGGATTTGCCTGAACTAGTGACAGCTGATGCATCGAATACGGTTCTCAATTTCGTGCTGAGGCTATTTTCTCGTAAAATGCCGTGATGAGGAAGAAAGTATGTTACTTCATCTGTATCTGTGTGTGGATTTTCCGTCATGTGCCCCAAAGTTATGTATTCGTGCATGAATTGTTTGTATAATGTTTTGAATGATGTGTTTCGCTTGAATTTACGTTCTAGTGTTTGGAACCTAACGAGCGCTTGTTGTTTAGAATCACCTAAGTTGGTAGGCGATTCCTTAAGTGGAATGTGAACCACGAATCTACCATCTGGCTGACGGATAGTTGTGTTTGTGAAAATCTCTTCGCATTCACTCTCACCCTTTGTCTGGGTTTGTTGAGTGGTGGAAACAGATTCAAATTCGAAGAATTTGTTTAATTGCTCTTCGAGCTCAATGGTTTTTATGAAATGAGTGTGGACTGTATAAGGTTGCCTTTGTGATTGTTTGACTGGAACTGAACCAGACACAAGCCACCCAAGTTTTGTTTCAACTAGGGTTGGCTTGCATTTGCCTAATGACAATGTGTTGTGAGCAAGTACCTCCCAGAACAGGTCAGCACCCAGCAGTAACTGGACCTCTGACGGCGTGTGAAATGTTGGATCCGCGAGGTAAATGTGTGGTGGAATTGTAAATGATTTACAATTCACTCGTGTTGATGGTATGATTTGTGTTATTTGAGGGACAACGAAGCAATTGAGTTCTGCGGTGAACCTTGTGTTTGAAAGCGACGATATAGTGACGTCGCATCTCTGTGTCACTTGTGATGACTGGTTGCTTAGTCCTTGGACTGTAATAGATGTTGAATAGGTAGGTGTACCTAACTGTTGTTGCAAGCCCTTTGTAATGAAGCTTGAAGTGCTGCCGTTGTCTAGCAACGCCCGCACCTTGTGTAATTGACCATGACAGTCTGAAATGTTTACTATTGCAGTGGAGAGGAGTACCTGACTATTGTGGATGGATGAGAGTGTGATGTTTTCCCTTGCTTGTTCTTCTGCTTGTGCCTGATTTTGTGTTGCAGGTAATACTACGCACTCCTGGGATGAGCTACTGCTAGTGCTAGCATGTGTGTTTGGATTGTGTAATAATGTATTGTGTTTTTGTGAGCACATTTTGCAAGTTCTCAACTTGCAATGTTGTTCATCGTGCCCCCGACGTAAACAATTTTTGCAAAGTTTTAATTGGTTAACCTTTTCAATGCGTTTTTCTATTGATAATGACTTGAACCTAGTGCAATGATAGATAGCGTGGTGGCCCTTACACAGAGGGCATGAAAATGCATTATTATGATTTGAATGCGATTCATTTGTAACCAGTGATTTTTGTCGAACATGTGTTGTGTCACTATGCCTACGTGGTGACTTGTGGTGAGTGTCTTCCATTGTTTCTAAAAGGTCGGCTCGATTTTTTAAGAATGAATTGAAGTCAAGCAGCGATGGAAGTCCCTTTAAATTGCTCCGTTGAACTTCCCATTCCCGCATTGTTCTTTGATCAAGTTTACCTAATACCATGTGGATTATGAGAATGTCCCAGTGTTCTGTAGGTAAATTGAGTGTTTTAAGAGCTCTTAGATTCTTGTTTACTGTGTCTATGACTGTACGCAAAGCTTGGGAAGATTCCCTTTGAATCTGTTCTATGTTGAACAAGGCATGAATGTGATTGTTGATTAAAAGCCTATTGTTGTTGTACCTATCACACAGTAAACTCCACGCAACATCGTAGTTCTCGACCGTAAAATCTAATGATTGTATAATTAGAGATGCGCTTTCTTTGAGTGAAGCTCGCAAGTAATGAAACTTGTTTATCTTTGGAATGCTAGTGTTTGAGTGTATGAGTGATTTGAAAGTGTCATGGTACTCTAACCAATCCTGATAGCTACCAGAGAAGGTGGGCAAATTAATGATAGGTAGTTTAATGTTTGGTCCTCGCATGTGTGCAGATACACTACTAGAACCTGTCACCTGGTCATCGTGCGCTGCAGAGGCTGCCTGGCTCCGATCCAGCAGCTCCTGCGCAGCTGCAACTGCGCTGAAGTAGCTATTCTCGAAAGCCTCCCTCTCTGGTAATTCGTCACCTGGAATTTCAGATAGATTCTCTATGTCAGTCTGAGTCGAGTCAAAATCATTGTAAACATCTTGGACTTTGGTTAGACGAGCTGTAAGCTCACATGTCTGCAATGGATTAAGCTCCTTGCATGGCAGTAGTGGTTGCAAGAAGGTTTTGAAAATCGTAAGCTTGGATTTATATGAGCCTCTGTTCTTTTTTAAAGTTTTAAGGTCCATGACTGCAAGTGCATAGAGGTGAAAATGAAATTAAGTTAAAATGGTCCAGCTGAAAGAAATATTAATGAAGGAAATTGTAGTTATACTTAAATTTTAGATTGATAGGTGCAAGGACACGAAGCAGAAGCGTCAAATCACGTGCGCGAAGCTAGTCGTAACGCCACGCGCCAGCGCAGGCAGCGCGCACAACCGGTTTTGCCGGCCGCGACCAGCTTGCAAAAGCCGCGATTGCGTTCGATGCTGAAATGAGGATAAATTGAATATTACAAAGCAGTTAGTGAATGCACAATAGGCTTGTTGGGAATTGATAGTGAATTTTGACAGCTAGGCCACTCGGAAAACACTAGGCGCTGAAATAGGTTAGGCACGTAGGAACTTGCTACGTTGCACTTTGAGGTTCGATTGTTTGATTGAGAATTGATTTGTATGAAAGTTGCATGAAATGTGAAAAAAAGGAAAATGTGAATGCCGTGATAGGCGAGAGCAGAAATTATAAGAACAATTATTATCTGTTGAAAATAGGGAAGGATCGCGCAAATGATTATCAATTGGAACGAACTCACTGTTTTACCCTCCCTGTTGGTAGCGTGTAGATAGGTATATGCACTGTGCAAGGGCTCGTCCCGTAAGGTTATCGTCTTGAATCTTGCCAATCCTTGAATATTTCTTCGAAAACGGCGTTATGAAGATGTCTTCTTGCGGGATTGTTGAGAACAGTTGAGAAATTTTTTGCTTGCCGCCTTGGTGTCGTCGACCCCCGTGTGACCCGTTCGAAAATGTCCGTCGCTTCGCTTGTCGATCGATGTTCTTTCTTCGTGTAATAACTGGACATCCGGCTCGAATCTTGTAGGGTATCAACCCAGGGTTGTAGACAGCGGCGTAGATAAATAATTGAACTCGTGAAGTAGGTTTATAGGGAATTTAATTTCCACGATCACAATACAATGTGGCACCACAGATTATATAGTATTGAGTTGAGGCGCGGCGCGTGCGCCTAGCGCGGCAGCCGTAGGGGAAAGAGGCCGTGCGTGAGCGATGTGAAGTCTCCGCAGAACGACGCGACGTCATCGTACGGTGTGAAGGTGGTTGTGAATATTATGGTCTATGGTTCTACTGCTGGGCGTAGACAGCCTAACTTAGATAATAGGCTACTTATTATACTGAAAATACGCGTGCGAAGCTGCGGGCAGAAGCTAGTACATTATAATTAAAGTTTACGCACTGTTGCTGCAGTATCGAAGCAATGGTATCGCTGTGCGACTTGCCGAGGGCCACGTCCGACCGTTTGTAATCCTCCTGCCACTGCTTCAACTGGAACAACAAGACACAATTAAAATTTAAAAAACCCGCCGAGGTTATTGGCTGAACAAATTTTCATGAAACATGACTAAGAACACTCGGGATAAAATTATCTTGACACAAAAAAAAACTAAACGAAAATCGGTTCATCCGTTTGGAAGCTACGATAGCACAGACAGATACACAGACAGATACACCCTTCTCTTTTTGCGTCGGGGGTTAAAAATAGTATCAAAAGAAAGTTCACATTTAAAAAATCGATTAAAAAAAAAGTAAGATGTTTATTGAAAAAATGTTTATTACATATTAAAATACACTGTTTGGGAATTTATTTTTAAAAATGACATCGTCCAAATGTAAACCGTTGCGTTCACGGCATTCGTTTATTCGAGCACTAAAATTTACTATGACGGCTCTGCAGGTATTCTCCGAGATGGCTGCGATTTCGTGACGGATATTTTCTTTTAATTGTGCCAGGGAAGTCGGTTTGTTGGCGTAAACTTTGGATTTGAGATAACCCCACAGGAAAAAGTCCATAGGTGTCAAATCGGGACTGCGTGGAGGCCAACTTATGTCACCTCTCCTGGAGATCAATTTGCCAGGAAAAATTTCACGAACTCTTGGCAGAGACCTGTTGGACGTGTGTGAAGTGGCTCCGTCCTGCTGGAACCATGTTCTTTGGTTATAACAAGGAAAGTGCTGCAGCTCAGGCACGAAGAAAACGTCTAACATCTCCACATAACGCTCTGAATGCACTGTAACTGTGCGTCCCCTTCCATCTTCAAAAAAGTAAGGGCCGATAATTCCTCGCGCCGACATGGCGGCCCATACGGTGACTTTAGGCGAATGTAGGGGTGTCTGATGTTTTTGTTTTGGATTGGTTGCACTCCAGTAGCGGCAATTTTGCTTGTTAACATATCCAGTAAGATGAAAATGGGCTTCATCCGAAAAGAAGATGTTGGTAAACGTTGGAAAGCGCTCAATCATCTGGTTTACGTAGTCAAGCCTCTGACCAGCATCCTGAGGCTTTAATTCTTGCACCAACTGAATTTTGTACGGGTGCAGTTTTAAATCTTTATGCAAAATGCGGCATAATGACGATCTGTGCACGTTTAAGGCCACAGCACGCTTCCGAATTGAAAGGTTCGGATCGTCCCGAATAGACTGGGCGACACTGTCTACGTTTTCGACCGTTCTCGAAGATCTTGGACGCCCGGATTTTGGTTTTTCCAGTGTTGAACCGGTCTCTTCAAACTTCTCGACCCATTTTGCAATGAGTCGAGTGGTTGGCGCATCATTCAAGTGACGAATATGTCGAATGCTGCAGAATTTTCTACGCGCTACAGTCGCCGAATTACCGTTTTTATAAAACTCGCGTACGCACAACGCACGGTCCGCTCCCGAGAAACGCTCCATAGCGACTAAATTCCCAAGAGCCAGGCTACCGACTGACACTCCCCCCGCGCCCCTCAGAATAGTTGCGTTCACGCAATAACCAAAACAAATGTGAACTTTCTTTTGAGACACCCAGTATCATTTCATACATTTCAGATACTAACTGTCCGGATGTCGTTTAGCTTAGCTTTAGTGTTTTCTTTTGTTTAGTATGGAATCAAATATTATACATTTGATTACCATTTTCTCCATTTATGGTAAAGCTAGTTTATGCCCGCGGTTTCGCTAGCGTTGTTTCTATGGAAACGTTTAAAGGTTATTACCATGGAAACTGATTTATGAAAAGGATTAAAAGTAGCCTATGATCTATTCGAGGCCTTGAACTACGTATATGCAAAATTTTTACCCCATCCGTTCAGTAGTTTTCGCGTGAAGAGGTAACAAACATCCATCCACCCATCCATACATCTAAACATCCAAACTTTCGCATTTATCATTTACTACCTTCTGCCCGCGGCTTCGCACGCGATGTTTCTATAGGAACGTTTTGAGGTTATTTATATGCCATCGGAACTGATTTATGGGATAAAAAGTAGCCTATGTTTGATTCCAGGATTAGAATTACCTGTATGCAAAATTTCAGCCCGATCCCTTCAGTAGTTTTGGCGTGAAGAGGTAACAAACATCCATCCATCCATACATCTATCCATCCAAACTTTCGCATTTATAATATTAGTGTGATTTAAGTGTGATATATTTATTCCTCACAGAAAAAAGTTCACCGTGTTTACATTTGTATTTATGTATAATTGTTCTATCTCACGAAGTCCGTTGGGCTATGTATGTCATAGTGAATGCATGTACACATTGTTTTAGTGTGCGTAAGCTCAGAAGCAATCAGTCTCGCGCGAGACGCGGTCCGGGTCACTCGTGCTCATTGTATTCACGTCAGATTTTGGTAGCGAGTACCGTCAGCATGACAACTAAGCGCAAAGTTGTTCGTAGTGAGGTAAGTTAACGGACTTCGTGAGATAGAACAACTATACCATGAAAACAATCCAGTTTTATAACAGTAGGTAAGATTTGATTTAACCTAGAACCATAACATTTGGCAAAAAGCAAAGGGCAAAATTCGAAAACCGTAAAATTGTAGTTTATTCACAAGGAATATAATTTTGATTCTCGTGATGGACCAACACCTATAGGGTACTTCTCGCTGACCTAGAATCATAAAATTTGGCATGGAGCAAGGTTATACGGAACCCTCGGTGCGCGAGTCCAACTCGCACTTGACGATTGAGTTGTTATGAGTTACTAGGTTATGCCCGCGGCTTCGCACGCGTTGTCTCTATAAACGTTTAAAGGTGATTTCTATCCCACGGGAACTGATTTATGGGATAAAAACGATGCCTATGTTTGATTCCAGGATTAAAATTACCTGTATGCAAAATTTCAGCCCGATCCGTTCAGTAGTTTTGGCGTGAAGAGGTAACAAACATCCATCCATCCAAACTTTCGCATTTAAATATTAGTGTGATAGATAGATAGATAGAGAAACATTTATTAAACAACTCAGTTACAGCACAGAACATAGGTAAATAATTATACAAACTTACATACTAGATTAAATAAAGTAGAAGTTATTAAATAAAGAAGAAGTTAATAATAAAATGTAGGGAAAAGTGTAGGTAGGAGATACCTACATCCACAACCACATGCAGTTAGGTAGGCACCTAGGCAGGAGGCAGGCACCTACCCACCATGTCACGCGTGTGGGTTGCAGGTACAAAGGGGGTGCATAGGTACAAAAAATGTGCATTGGTACCAGTGTAGTTATGCTGCATGCTGTAACGGTGTAGGTCAAAGGGTTCCACCTCAGCTTCATGCTACCTTACATTAAGGCTCCTCCTCCCCGAACACTAGCGCCGCCACATATTTTATCTTATTATTACGTCGAAGAAAGGAAATTCCAAAAATTACGTTGGCCAATTTGTGATACCTATCATAAGCATTTTTTTAACGCCTCTGTAATAGTTTTATTTTGTATAGTTTAGGCAGAGATACGATGTTGCCCTTGGTGGCCACCAAACTCTATTTTCGCATCTCTGTTTATACTATACAAAATAAAACTATTACAGAGGCGTTAAAAAAATGCTTATGATAGGTATCACAAATTGGCCAACGTAATTTTTGGAATTTCCTTTCTTCGACGTAATAATAAGATAAAATATGTGGCGGCGCTAGTGTTCGGGGAGGAGGAGCCTTAATGCAAAGCAGCGCTGGTTTTCAGATGGAACCTGTATGAGGTGACCTCACAACCGAACAGTCACGTTATAACAGTACAGTAAGCTTTGTATCCTCATGGACAAAGAAAATTTTCCATGATTATTTTGTAGCGTACCAGGACAGTAGTAGGTATTATAACCAACTGACTTTAAGTACTTAGTGTGATGTTAATGTTTGTTAGTTATGTCACCTGGTCTATGCGCCTTTGAACCTCGAGACCGTGCTGCCGCATTCTGTCCTGCAGCGCGTTGCACTGGCGCCGCGAGTCGCACAGCTCGCCCAGCAGCTGCCTCTCGGCGGGGGACATGCTGCGGGAGGAGCCCCACGCTCGGATCACGGATGAACATCTACACAAGACAGGAGGATCATAAGAGCCCTCATTTGAAGTGAACAGGAAATCAATAACACTTTATTTCTTACTAGCTTCTGCCCGCTGCTTCGCACGCGTTGTTTCTATGGAAACGTTTTGAGGTTATTTCTATCCCATGGGATCTGATTTATGGGATAAAAAGTCGCCTATGTTTGATTCCAGGGTTAGACATACCTGAATGCCAAATTTCAGCCTGATCCGTTCAGTAGTTTTCCCATCCATCCAAACTTTAGCGTTTATAATATTAGTGTGATATGATAGGGAATAATTTGGGGCAGCCTCAACTCTTTCCGCGGGTGTCGTAAGAGGCGACTAGCAGAGCCCCCTGCAGAACAGTTCTACCACCGAACTGCGATCCCCAACCTGCGTGCCCGCGTGGGGATTGTGGGCTTTATTCCCCATGTGATAAAAGCCAATAAGGCGCTTATCAAGGGGAGGTTCACTACTGGACGCAGTCCAGTAGTGGACCAATACAGGCTGTTGAGGTTGAGGTAATTATTTATTGTTTAAAATTTGACTGTAATTTTTTGTATATTGTCTAAACGGGGTAAGACAATATACAGTCAAGTTTTAAACTAACAATGATTTAAGTTAGCAGACTGTTATGAATATGGATTTATGAGTCTGCTAACTGAAAGCATTGCTATTTCTCACTCTGTCTTCTTCTATTGACATAAGTCAGAGTGAGAAATAACACTGCTTGGCAACTGTTTTAAGTTAGCAGAGCGTTATGAATAACAAATAAATAAATTATGCTGGACAATCCACACAGCATTATCTAGCCCCAAGCTAAGCAGAGCTTGTGTTATGGGTACTAGATAACTGATATACATACATAATACAATACATTACATAGTTAGATTTTTTTATTGTACATAGAAAATACCCAGAACGCTGAAATGAAAAATATTTGCAGATACATAGTACAAAAATTTGTCCCAAGGCGGGATTCGAATCCGCAACCTTCTGCGTCGCAGGCGGACCTTCGCCCACCGCGCCACCGAGGTCGTCAAATAAGGCGACTTGTTTATTTAGTACTAGCGACCCGCCCCGGCTTCGCACGGGTGCAATGCTTCTCTCCTATATTATGCATCTAATATACATACATATTATACATAGTGTATAAACCTTCCTCTTGAATTACTAATAATCTATCAAAAAAAAAACGCATCAAAATCCGTTGCGTAGTTTTGAAGATTTAAGCATACATAGGGACAGAGAAAGCGACTTTGTTTTATACTATGTAGTGAAGTCTAAAGAAATAAAGTTATTGAATTCTGACTACTGTGACGAAGAATAAATATACTTTTTACTGTATTCCTGACACAATGGTTTCTTGAGAGCTAGCTGATCCTAGTGAAACTCTATGCTGATGCTCGGAGTCTCTCTGAAGGATAGAATTCGTAACGAATACATCCGACAGAGAACCAAAGTTATCGACATAGCACAAAGAATTAGCAAGCTGAAGTGGCCGTGGGCCGGCCATATCTCGCGAAGAACCGACAACCGCTGGGGTAAACGTGTTCTTGAGTGGAGACCACGACTCGGCAAACGTAGTGTAGGACGCCCTGCGGCCAGGTGGGATGACGATCTGCGAAAGACTGCAGGCAGATGCTGGATGCGGCAAGCTGAAGACAGGGCGCTGTGGCGCTCATTAGGGGAGGCCTATGTCCATCAGTGGACTAATATAGGCTGATGATATCTATTTAATTAAAGACCATGTACTGAGGCACGACACTTTTATTGTTACACCCAACATTACAAACAGATATTTTTATCCCACACTCGCCAACATGGCAGCCGGAAAGGAAGCATAACACACGTAGAGCCATAGACCATACTTATAGTCTATGGACATAGAATAGGTACACTACAATGATGATGTGTGAAACTCACCTATGTTTGAGATCGTCCTGACGCTGCTCTGCGAGGATGCATTTTTCTTTTAGTGCAGTTGTCTGTTCACGCACATCGTCTACGTCACTCTGAAAGAATAAACATTTTTTTAAATCTAAGTGTTAGGGATACCGTGAATAATAAGTCCTCCAACAATTGATGATCGCAACTGAAGTTTATTAAGATTAAAGTTTACATGAAGGCTGAATACGGAAGATACATCATATAAATCACGTATTAACAAACATCACGTTTTGCAAGTACACATTATAATGTAAGGTTTTAGGTGAACTAGCTTTGCGGCCTGACTTGACTCATTGTACTTTGTACATCCTGGCCACAAAAAGGGAAACAATGTTAAAGAGTTAGAAAGAATCGATATTACCTACATAAGATTATATGAATTACTAACAATTAAAACAATTATTTAAATCTATTCAAAGCTGTAAATATAAACGAATCATACGATGTAACTAACATTTATCGAGTAAATGTAGATAATCATTAATATAATGACAGTAAGAGCGAGTAAAGCTAGCAACACGAATTTAAGATTTAAATTAATTATAAACTATCTTAATATCTTTACATCCTAATCTATTGTCTTAAAGTCTTTACATTCTAATCT
Organism: Eupithecia subfuscata; assembly: GCA_963564075.1. Classification (NCBI taxonomy): domain Eukaryota; kingdom Metazoa; phylum Arthropoda; class Insecta; order Lepidoptera; family Geometridae; genus Eupithecia; species Eupithecia subfuscata. Next base: position 1,164,634 of record CAUWYO010000001.1, on the reverse strand, counting down.
GTTAGCACTCCACTGTCGAGATATTTAACTCATTCTTATATAACGTATCACTGTTCATTGTTGGGATATTTAACCCGTTTTTATATCGCTTATCACGCACTGAAATCACATATTGTTCATCACACGCTGCTGGTTCCTGCTGTGAGGCCTTGGGGCCTCTCACAAGGGCCGCCGAGCTGACTGGCGACGTTTTGTGAGGTACTGCTGCTGCTCGCCGCGCCTTCCTCCTCCGTCGTACGATGTAGTAGCACACACCAGCCAGTATTAGCATAGCAAGTATCGCGTACATCAGTGTGTACTGGTGAATGTCATGTACATTGAGAGATACGTTTGTTTGGGCCTTTATGTCTTCTATTTGAGTTTTCATGTTTGACCACTCTACTTCGTGATTATCTGGTACAAATTGGGCTATTACGGAGGAGTTGACGATTTTGTTGAGAATGGAAAACTCGTTATCACTATAGATGTGGCTAGGCGTGCCACGGCGCGAGCAGAATCGAGAAAGCGCAGCTATGAATCCTGGAGTGCTAAGATCTGACACTAGTTCCAAATGTACTGCTTTCGTCGACATGCACACGAAGACACACACGTATCCCTTCAGGGTCCTTACTCCACGTCCTTTGTTCGCCTTTATGTCAAAGTGTCCCGTAAAGTCAATTCCTGTGCGCGAAAATGCTCGTGGGGAGGGAGTTACCCTTGATTCAGGAATGATTCAGTTAGTAAAGGGTCTTTCAACAAGGACGGGTCCATGCTGAAATTAAATAAAAAAAGCTGTATGAGAGATATTAAAGAAATTATTTTTTATTTGAATGGCCCATTTATGCCATTTATCTATGAAATATGACATCAGTAGTATAAAATTAAGAAAGCTGGATCAATCATTCATGAATGATCGATCCAGCTTTCTTAATTTTATCATTGAATTAATGATTTTAAATCGATAGAATTGGTTTTTAGAATCGACTGAATAGATATTGAAATCGATTCAGTTAGATCTTGAATCAACTGTATTAAAGATAATGAATCGATCGAGTTGTCTAATTGAATTGAGAACATTGATACCTACTCACACCTACATAGTAGCCGTACCTGCCAATTGCTATAGTGAGTTCCTTATTTAGACAGAGGAATGCAAGTTTGCACCTCTTCAATTACCTACCTACTATTTCTTTTTACAAGAATGAATCGAATAAATACATACATAGGTTATAAGAATAAAAATGCACAAATTTTAATCATTCATTTAATTATTCAGTTTAATCATAATATGCGAAACAGATACTAAGGACATAATAATCCACAACATAATGCTATTATATAGGTAGGTAATTATTAGTAAGAAAAATAAGAAAAATTATTGATCAATTAATTTTTGTATTTTAGATATGAGGTCTCTAGTTGTTATATAAATATCATCAAATAAGATACTTTTGACAACGTGTTGAGCACATAATTCGGCTTTACATTTACAAATTGTATCATCTGATGTTTCAAACATTTTTGCATCGTATATTTCTACACGAATCAGTTTATATCCTTGCATTGGTCTCTTAATAAATGTGTAGTTGGTGGACAAGACATCGCTAACAGATCGCTTCCGACGATCATCATTTCGGCGGTACGGTCCTGTTTCATCGGCGCCCACGAAATTGAATAAGTCCTCCGATTCCTGAAAAAAGAAATGTTTTAAGTAATTATGAATATAGGTAGCATAAAATTCAAAATAGTAACATAATAAATTGGTGTTGATAAACTGAATAAAATACAGAGTAGTAGGAATGTTATTGATAAGTACTCACCGACATCTCTGGGAAATATTGTTGTAGGAAGAGGCAGGCTTGTCGTGCTGTTATCGATTACAAAGTGTTTGATTTTATTTTTTTCCGAAATATATAGGCCTGCTCCTTTATCTAATTGTTCTACATAAGGTTCAAAATTTAAAGTCATAACAAATGCTGATTTTACTAGGTAAAGCTTGTCGCACATCTGAGAAGCACCGCTCCAGCGCAGCTCAAATATGCATTCGAATATGGGCTTTAACTCGTAATTCTTAGATGTATTTTATATTGACCGCATTAGATGACAGACAGCTCGCGGACCACTCGTTTGATGTTTGTGGTAAGCCATTTTGTCACTGTAAAATGTATCTAATTGTGAACGGGTTGAAGCCTATATTTGTATGCACATTTTTGCGCTGGGTGGTAGTTGTGCGCCTCTGATCTGCGACAACCTTAATGTTACAGATATAATAAATAGTTACTACTCAAAGGAATGTCAGTGAGATACGACACCGCTTTAACACATACCTGGCTTACCTACTGTAGCCTATCTGATCTTGACGCCTAGGTAGGTACCTACTCGATTCCTATTATGATTAGATTTTACTCAACTGTGCAGAAAAGCTAGTAATGTGCTTACATTATTCGTTACCCAGTTACCTATGAACTACTACTACCTACATTAATCGAATACTCAGATAGAAACAGATCACGCAAACATAATATCTATTAAATCAAACCCGCGACTGCAAGCGTCTCAGTTGGCTACTCATCCACTCCACCGAAAGTTTACAAAAGGTTTTGTTACTATCAAGACTTCATCAGTTTATAATTTCAATAGCTATCCGTACTGTACCTTATAGAAACCCCATTATACTAATACTAGCTGTTGCCCGTCACTTAGTCGACATTTATTTTCTATCACTTTTACCTATAGCCTGGTGTACCTATAGTATTTGATTATATTAACTTTCCTTAACGGAGGCCTATGTCTAGCAGTGGACTAATATAGGTTGATGATGATGATGATATTAAATTTTAATACTACATAATCTTTATTGACAAAACAAAATTACCATCAATTAATAGAAATAAATTAGTAGTATATAATTGAAACAATTGAGCTAACTTCAGACTGTTGCAAACAATCTACAGGTAGTAATTTTAATTAATCATAACAGACGGTCATAGGTATTAGTAGTGTCGTATCTTCGTTTTAAGATGCGATGGGGTTGGTTTAATGTTTGTATGATTTGCACATAATTATTTGAACCGAGTCTTGGTTTATGTGAATATACTAAATAAGTAGGTAGGTACTTATATCAATGATCTGATATCAATAACACAAGCTATTTTCCTAATTTAGTTTACTTTTGTGAATTCTCTTACGATATTATAGGTAAGTACGTATATTATAAAGGAATAACTGCCTCACTGACAGGCAACGCATAACATAAACCTCTGGTCTTAGAGACTTGAAATTTAAAGTGTTTATTCCCTTTAGGGTGTAGGGGTGTACTAAGAAGGGAATAATGAAAATTAGGGCCCAAAAAGGGGTCGAATCTGAATCAAAAAATGCACTGTGTATCAGGAACCGTTAGTAGTAGACCGTCAACATTTTACATACCGATTCCCTTATGAAATAAACAAACACATGTTTCGGCATTTTCAAACGGGGTACTGCTATTAAGGTATATTGGTGTACAGATGTATTTGTTAATTATTCATTTATAGCGAGGCAAGTCACGGTATAAAGCAATGTTCCAATCATCAAAACAAAAATATCAAATTAACTTTTTTACGGTACGTTTGCATTTTTCTTATTGTGCATCTATGCGTTCCCAAATATGGAAAACCATCACGTGGATCGGATAGTATTTAAGCGCATCCTTATTGGATCATCCCACACAACACTTTCCCCGAGGACAAGCAGAGCAAGTGAATCACCAACGACCTAAATCATTTTATTATTTTAAAATGTAAGTACCTACCTACCTACTTGATTAAATTAATTTGTCTTATTATTCAACTATTCAGTCATTCGTAAATAACTACTACTAGGTACATAAGTTTTGTACATATTAATTTTCGACTATTTACAGAAAGTTCATTCGTTCATTTTAATAATCAATAAAGCCTCTTCTTTGTACTCATCATTCAACTATTCAGATGTTCATATGTTTTCTCCTATAATGATTGACTTTTATTGAAAAATGAATAAATTATATCAATAATAATAATAATAAAATAATAATAAATCAACTTACTCGATTATTCTTATCATTCAAAATACTGCTCTAGTAACTAGTACTTGGTAACTATTCATACATAAACTCATACTTTCGTTTTTCTTTACAGGTCGAAGCATCAAAACCTCACCACTGCGGATCTTCTGTTTCCTTCCGGGGACGAATCGGTGGATAATTTTGAAGTAAGAGAAAAATCGAAGAAGCGGTCATCAACAACTGAACCTGCCATTGCAGGACCATCGAAGGCCAAAAAACCGAAAGTGAGACCTGTTCCAACTATTGCGAAGCCAACAGCACGTGATCTGTTTGGCAGTGATAGCGACGATGACGATGACATTGAACCAAAAGCTAAAGGTAAAAAACCTACCCCAGTGTATTCGTATTATACGAGGCGATTGGCAAACGGGTTTTCGAGGCAAAGTGATGAGGCTAAAACAGGATCTCATTTTATCGAGTTTAAATTATTTAAAACTGATGAGATCGAGAATGTACAGCCAGTTAATAGATGGCGTCATTCAGTAGTCACTATTAAAAACAAAATTAATGTGGATAGTGAGACTTGGCGTATTATAAGAGAATTGATGGCAGCGACTAGAAAGGACTTTAAAAACTGTCCACCAAATTTCATCAGTCAGTTTTATTAAATTTTTGGAAACCATGCAATCAACCTATTTACGCATTTATGTAATCAGCAATGAAACCCTTGTATGTAATCTCCAATGTATCACTTAGTTTTATTGAAAGTAGGTAACATTGTATTAGGTACCTACATTATTACTCGTATTATTAATAAAATAAAGGTATTACCTATGTTATAATAACACCAAGTATTTTATTTTTTTCAGACCCCATTTCTCTTGGAACTATGCACTGTGAACATTGTCGTATTGATTTACCAAGATATCGATATAAATATCATTTAAGAACGAATTTACACAAATCAAATTGTTTACTTAAATCTGAATATGAGAATGTTGATATAATTGCTAGTGCATTCAGAAATAGAATAATGACTTATCGTTTAAACCCCTCGCAGAAAGTCGAGTACCTCACAGTTGAGGCGTTTCTGCAGGATAATAAACAAGTTATTTGCAAATTGATTGATACCTCAATAATAAAAAATCATTGTATTAAAATGAATTTCGAATTGTTTGCTAATTTTGTATTATTGAAATCCAATGAGCAACAATTAAAATCATTCAATACTAAATATGAAACTATTTTCCAGAGTACTGATATAAATGAGTTTTATTCTAGAATAATTGATAAATTAAAACATAAATTGTCTGAATTTGAACATTGTGAGTCTGGGTGGTCTTTTATCTCCATAAACCACTTGGAATTAAATATAAATAAATATTCTCCCATGAGAGGCGGGAGTTATATTGAATTACCTGCAGTTATAAAAAATACTAAAAGCTGCATTAATGTAAAGAACTCTGATGATAATTGTTTCTTATAGAGTATAGTGGCAGGCTTGTTTCCAGCTACAAAAAATGTATGCAGAGTAACCTCTTATCCGCATTACTCGAAAGTTTTAAATATAGAAGGTTTATCTTTTCCACCCTCAATTAACGATATTAAATTATTTGAAAAGAATAATGACCAAATTAGTGTAAACATATACGGATTAGACGATAACTATGCTATAACAGGTCCTTTGTACAGAACGATTAAGAAAAAGGCAAATCACTTTAACTTATTATTCGTGGAAAGTAAAGGCCGATCACATTATTGTCTGATCAAGGATCTGGTACGCTTAGTTCGTAAACAGGTATCATTAAATCATAACAAAATGCTGTTATGTGATACCTGTTTACAGTTTTTTCCGTCCGAAACAAAACGTAAAAATCATGATTGTTCTAATGTGCTAACAATATTACCCGAAAAAAATAGTTTTCTTAAATTTAAACATTATGAAAGACAGCAAAAAGTAAACTTCGTTATTTACGCTGACTTTGAGTGTTTATTAATGAATTGTGATGAGTCTAAAACTGAAAAAACCAAACTGAACAAAGTACACATACCTTCATGTTTTTCATATTACGTGTGTTGTTCTCATGACAAGTCTTTAAACAAATTAGTGTCATATAGAGGGCAAGACTGTGTTGAAGAATTCATGAAATGTTTGTTGAGGGAAGTCAAGTATATTCATAATATTCTATGCACTACAGTTGTAATGAACCCATTAACTGAAGAGCAAGAACAAGACTATACGCGTGCCGCATCGTGTCACATATGTAACCAAATGTTATTCGACGATAAGGTCCGTGACCATGATCATATTACAGGCAATTATCGAGGGCCAGCTCATTCACACTGTAATTTGATGCATAGTGTGTCCATTCATACCAGTGGTGTTTCACAATCTTTCAGGGTATGACTCACATATATTTATTACCGAGTTAACAAAATATGATGGTGCTATTAATATCATACCTAAGACAAAAGAATCCTACTTAACTATTACCAAATTTATTAAAACAAATGATTGTGCTCGTCCGATACAAATTAAGTTTATTGATTCTTTTCATTTTTTAAGTACTAGTTTAGATACATTGTGTAAAAATCTAACAGAAAAAGACTTTACACATCTTTCATCCCAATTTAGTGACGAGTTTCAATGTAATTTATTAAGAGAAAAAGGTATTTACCCATATGAATATATGACATCATGGTCTAAATATGAAGAAACAAAGCTGCCTGATAAATCTTTTTTTCAAAGTACGCTAAAAATGGAAAATATATCAGATGAAGAATATGATCGGGCTAAAATTATATGGCAAAATTTTAATATTCATTCTCTTGGTGAATATACAGACTTGTATATTAAATGCGACGTATTGCTCTTATGTGATGTGTTTGAGAACTTTAGAAATTTATGCTTACAATTTTACAAACTTGATCCTGTTTATTATATAACATCACCAAGTTTGAGTTGGGATGCCATGTTGATGTATACGAATGTAGAATTGGAATTAATTAGTGATTTAGAAATATACCAATTTTTGGAAAAAGGCATACGTGGAGGCTTAGCACAATGCTCATATAGGCATGCCACAGCTAACAATAAGTATCTACCAAATTTTGATGATACAAAACAGATACAGTATTTGGTATACCTTGACTGTAACAATCTTTATGGATATGCTATGACTAAAAAAATGCCCATATCCGAATTCAAGTTTCTGTCAATTGATGAAGTGGATAAATTCAATGTTATGAGTATTCCTGAAAATGCTAATTACGGTTACATTTTAGAAGTAGACTTGGCTTACCCTGATCACTTACATGATTTACACAGTGACTTACCCTTTGCTCCTGAAAGCTTATTCCTCCAGGAGGCAAGACACCAAAGCTGATTGCAAGTCTTTATGATAAAAACAAATATGTGATACATTACGTTCATTTAAAAGAATGTATTAAGAATGGGCTTGTCTTACTTAAGATTTATCGCATATTGAGTTTTCGACAAGATAACTTCTTACAAAGATATATCGATTTAAACACTCGATTGCGACAAGCTTCAACATCAGCATTTCAAAAGGACTTTTTTAAGCTTTTGAATAATGCTATATTCGGCAAGACTATCGAAAACAGACGTAAACAAGTTGATGTAAAGTTAGTTACAAATTGGGATGATAAATGCAACAAAACAAATAAGCACCTTGGAGCAAAAAAGCTGATTACAAAACCAAATGTAAAAAATATTTTGATTTTTAATGATAATTTTATTGCTGTCCAGTTAAATCGTGAAAAAATATTTCTAGATAGACCTATTTATATTGGATTTACTGTATTAGAATATGCAAAACAGCATTTACTTATATAAATTTCATTATGATGTTATGAAAAGAAAATATGGTGAAGATATAAAACTTTGTTACACGGATACTGACAGTCTGCTTTATTTAGTAAATACTGTGGATTTTTATAAAGATATGAAAGATGATCTAGTTGAATTTGACACAAGCAATTTTACAAATGAAAATCCGTATGCTATGCCAAAACTAAATGCAAAAATACCTGGCTTATTCAAAGACGAACTTGGTGGCGATGTAATTGCTGAATTTGTTGGATTGAGGGCTAAATTGTATAGTCTTGTTTCAGTAAAATTAAAAATTATGAAAGCTAAAGGCGTATCAAAAGCTGTAACATCAAAATTAAACATAGCTCAGTATGTTGACAGCTTATATAATGATAAAAACTTAGTATGTAAAATGAATATAATAAAATCAATTAAGCATACTTTATATTCGCAAGAAATTGATAAACTTGTATTGAATAGAAATGATGACAAAAGAGAAATCCTTCCAGATCAAATACACACTTTACCATGGGGGCACTATAATTCTATACACCAAAATATTTAAGCACATCACAATAAAACAAATTATAATAATATTATTTAAAATAAAAATGTTAAAATAAAAGATTACATGTTAAATTGTTGTATTAAAGTAAGTAATATTGTTGTATTAAAGTAAGTAATATTGTATTATTTGTATGTTTATTGATAGTAAATAATATTCTCTATTAAATCAGTTTTATTTTAACGATTATTCTTTTATTTAAAGAATTGTAATAAATACCCAATTATTGGTTAGATGAACACGCTATAAATAAGTCGACACATATGCTTGAAGGGTCAGTTATAAGCATGAAGGTAATTAAGCAACAAGTTTCTTTAGAAGTTGATAATATTACTGCAAAAGAAAAAAAGTCTTCTTACATAAAGCATAGTATACTTTTTCCCAATAATATTCGATGCATAATATGTGGACCCTCTAATTGTGGAAAAACGAATGTAATGATTAGCTTGCTGTTACATAAAAATGGTTTAAAGTTTCAAAATGTGTACTTATATTCAAAAACAAACTATCAACCAAAATATAGTTTTTTGAAAGAAATTTTTAAATCTGTCCCTGAAGTTAATTATTTTGTTTATAATTCTGATGACGATGTTATTCACCCCAATGATGCATTGCCAAATTCAATCATAATTTTTGATGACGTAATTAATGAAAAACAAACAAATATACGTAATTATTTCACAATGGGAAGGCATAGAGGAATAGACTGTTTTTATTTATCACAAACATACTCAAAAATTCCAAAGCAGCTATTGCGTGATAATGTAAACTTTTTAATCATTTTTAAGCAAGATATTGTAAATCTAAAACATATATACAATGAGCATGTTTCTTCTGATATGAATTGGATAAAATTCAAAGACTTATGTTCTGAAATCTGGGTAAAACCTCATGATTTCTTGACAATTAACAAGGACTGCGAGCTAAATAAAGGAAGATATCGACACTTATTCGATAAATATATCACGTTTGACCGAGGTGATGACTATGACTAATTAGATAGGTGCCTATATAATACTCTTTACATAACCAATATACTCATTTAAGTTTAAACCCGTCTATGATCAGGTCGAAAAAATGGAACATAACATTACCAGCAAGATAGTGAAATCGGTAAACGTTATCAAAAATAAAATTAAACAAATGCAAGACTATGAATTTAACACAAACAATCATCTTAACTACTTTTTTAAGCCTATAGCTGGACCACTTAATGCAATGTTAGAGACAAACAAGCAATTTCCTCTTATGAATAATGAAAAAGCTAGTTTAAATGTACCACACAATATACGTGTTGGTTCGAATCTATTTACACCTGTTAAAGGTTTAGAAGAATGTGACGTAGATGAAAAATTTGAATCACCGGAAAAATTTGACTCTGAAAATAATTCGGATGATGATTCTGAAGAACCTTTGTCTAATGTTTCTCTTGACAAAGAAGACGTCCTTGAAATATATGATAATATGAATATACCTTTTGGTGTACGTAGTGAAGGTGACAAATTCATGATTGGAAGCAGAGTAGCAAGGTTTTCTACAACACGTGACGAATCAAGCAATAAACTTTATTATGTTACCATTGGTAACGATAAGTATTTATTGACACCCGGTCTTAGAGAATTATTGCTTCGAAAGAAGCCCAACTTATCATTGGTCAATAAACAAGACACCTTAATTTACAAAAATATACTTAATTCTACAAATGTGCATAAAAGAGATTACGATTCCTCTAATCAAATGAAGGGTGATAAAGGACTTAAATATAAGCAAGTAATTAAACCATTGTTCTGTGAGCCTTGCAATCAAACGCAACAAGAAATAAACCAAAATAAAAAAAGCGGTGCAGGACTTCCAAAGTTTAAAACATATTGTGAAAATACCGAGCTTATATACTGGGATGATCCTAATGAGCTTGTAGAAAGACTCAAACTTTTGATTGCATCAAAAAATGCTGGAAATACAAACCTTGATAATGAAATTATATCAATCATTGAAGAGTTAACAGAAAGTAAAATGATAGAGGAATAAATACGGTAGCATTGAATACATTAACTTAGTTATTGAGTAGAATTAGTGAACATGAGCAGTGTGAAGAGAGATATAGTTGATGAAATTTATAAAAATGCAAGGAAGAATTTTCCACGTCGACACGTTATACAGAAAGACATAGATGATTTATGGCAAGCTGATTTAATGGATATGCAAAATATTTCGAAAAACAACAATAACTTCAAATACATTTTAGTAATAATTGATACATTTTCAAAATATGGTTGGGCTATTCCGCTTAAACAAAAAAATAAGTAAAATGTGACCAATGCTTTTAGTAACTTATTATTACAACAACAACGTTCTCCTAAAAATTTACAGACTGATATGGGTACCGAATTTTACAACGATAAATTTAAAAAATTATTGAAAACATATTCAATTAATCATTATTCTACTTATTCTACAAAAAAAGCTTCAATTGTAGAACGATTTATTAGAACGATAAAAACTAACCTCTATAAAGAATTTGGTTTGAAAGGCAACTATAAATGGAATAATGGAACGCTTAACAAAGTAATAGAAAAATATAATTATACAAAACACAGAACAATTAATATAGCACCTGCCCATGTAAACAACAATAATAAGACTATATTATTAACTAAATTCAATGAAAGTTTTTGTAAAAAACCAGAGAAAATGCGTGCTAAGTTTAAATTAGGTGATTATGTTCGAATAAGTAAGCATAAAAGCTGTTTTGAAAAGGGATATACCCCGAATTGGTCTACAGAGCTATTTAAAATTAAAACAGTTCGCAACACTAACCCTGTAACTTATTTAATAGAAGATATCAAACAACAACCTATAATGGGAGCATTTTATAATGAAGAATTACAAAAGACAAAGCATCCTCAGGTATACCTCATCGAAAAAATTGTTAGACAAAAAGGAAATAAAATGTTTGTAAAATGGCTAGGACTACCGACAAGTGAAAACTCTTGGATTCTAAAAGAGTGTGTTGTATAGATAACAAATAAAAACAACAATTTCATTAAATATCTTCATTCTGCATTGATACATGAAGGGAAGTGGACTTGTGAATAGCTTAATTAACTGCTTACCTTTTGAGCTTCACCTACCAGGCTATAATTATTGTGGACCGGGGACAAGGCTAAAGGAAAGAATTGCCCGAGGAGATAAAGGAGTAAACCAATTAGACGAATATTGTAAAGATCACGATATTTCATATAGTAAATATCACAATTTACAGGACAGACATAGAGCAGATATTATATTAATGAAAATGGCGAGAAAACGTGCTTCAGCTTCGGATGCTAGTAATGGAGAAAAAATTGCTGCACGCTTGGTTAATAATGTAATGTTGTCAAAAATAAGTTTAGGGGCTGGCCTTAAAAAAGAATTTAAACAAATCGTTTCTGGTACCAAAAAGTTTATAAAAAAGCAAAAACCAAAATGTAAAAAGAAGTTAATAGAACTCGCATATCACGCGGCGAAAGAGTTAAGTTCCGATAAACATTTACGTATCCCTCGTATTATCCCTGTACCAAAAACTGGTGGTGTTTTACCCTTGATTCCCATATTTGCTGGATTATCAGCAGCTGGAAGTTTAGCAGGTGGAATTTCAGGTATAATGAAGACTATAAATGAATATAAAGCTGCAAAAAAACGTTTAAAGGAAATGGAACGACATAATAAGGCATTGGAAGCTGTAAGCATTGGAAAAGGGTTACAATTGGATCGTTACAAAGGTGGTTTAGGATTATATCTTAATAAATCAACAAAAAACTAAATAATCGGCTACCTAATCGTGCACTCACTAACATAGATATCCATAATTTTACAACCGACGTACCATATTTTCGTGGAGTATTTATGAGAGACAAATTACCTAAATTCCCATTTACAAAAGAATGTGGAATCATAAACTTAGACAGTTCTAGAAACCCTGGTACGCATTGGGTAGCCTACGTAAAGTTAAACAATTATTTCGAATACTTCGATAGTTATGGAAATTTGAAACCACCTATTGAACTCATTCGATATTTTGATTCTGATAATATAAAGTACAACTATACCAACGAACAGAAAAACAATTTATTCATATGTGGTCACTTGTGTATAAAATTCCTAAAATTGTTTTGGAAGAGGCACGGTTACATTGATTAAATAATGAATACACAAATTATATAAATTATATTGCTGTACGCATAAATGACATTTCAGTGCCGTCAATCATTAACACCGACCGCCGCGTGAGTGGCTTAAAAAAACAATGATTATTTACAATATAAAAAACGATAAGAAAAATAATAATGTTATTACATCGTTAGCAATCAACAGACCAAGACCTATTATTAGAACAAAAATAAAACTTTCTAAAGAAAACAAATTATTTTTGCAAAGCTTAGGTTTCAAAGTCAAACCATGAATGTTCTTCAAGTAACAGATACACCGCTGTCTGATAATTCTATAGTAAGCTATGAAATTCATACTTACAATCCGTATAGTAACAGTTTTAAAGAAAACGACGAGATAAGAATACCGATTCATCAGCAAGATATATATGTACTTCCATCGGAAAGCTATATATTTGTTGAAGGTTGTGCCATTGTGATTTTTCAAGATGCAGCCGGCAAACAAACAAGAAAGACTGTAAACTTTACTAACAATCCCATATCTTTCCTTTTTCAAGACATTCGTTATGAAATTAATGGTGTTGAAATTGATCGAATAAAAAATGTAGGAATAACTACTACTCTTAAATCTTATGTTTCACTAAGTGAAGGTCAAAGTAAAGCTGCTGCTATTTGGGGTTGGAACTTGAATGGTAATAAAGACAATGATGGAGTATTCAGTTTTCTCATACCATTGAAAAATGTATTAGGATTTGCAGAGGATTATAATAAAATAGTGATAAATAGCAAACATGAGCTTATACTAAATAGAAGCAACACAAATCTTAATAGTGTTACTCTAGGTGGTAGTACTGACACAGTGCAAATAAATATAGATAAGGTACAATGGCGCGTGCCTCATATAAAAGTTTCAGATCGGGAAAGGCTAATATTGCTTAAACATTTAGAAAAAGATCGTCCTATTCAAATGGCGTTTAGAAATTGGGATTTGTATGAATACCCTTTATTACCAAAAACTACAAAACACTCCTGGGTTGTTAAAACTTCTTCTCAGCTCGAAAACCAAGATACGTAATCGTTGCTTTACAAACAAACAGAAAAAGCCAAAAATCAAGAGACAGCTCAGTATTTGATCATTGTAAATTAAATAATGTTACCCTGTTTTTAAATACACAATACTATCCCTACGAATCTGTAAATACTAAATTTCTTGACGACAAATACTGTATATTATACGAAATGTATACAAAATTTCGTCAGTCTTATTACAACAGTGATTGTGAACCGTTGCTTAATTTGGAACAATTTAAAGAAAGAGCACCTCTTTTTGTAATAGACTGCTCAAGACAAAACGAAACATTAAAAACTGGAGCTATTGATGTGAGGTTGGAAATAGAAAGCTCTGAAGATATTCCAGAAAACACATCAGCATACTGTTTAATCATTAATGATCGTTTGATTGAATATAAGCCTTTAAGTAACATTGTAAGAAAGTTAATATGAAAACGGCTATCGTGGATTTACAAGGATTTAAGACAGACCATAATGAATTTATTGTGAAAGAAATAGCAATACTATGTGAAAATCAAACTCTTGTACTATTAATTAAGCCACCATACCCATTTTACAAATTATCAAAAACTGAAAAAATGCAAGTTCAATGGATAGAAAGAAACAGAAAAATATATTGGTATGAAGGATTTACACCGTATTTAAACTTCAAACAATATGTTGCCGATTATCTTAAAGACAAAATTATATACGTTAAAGGAATTGAAAAAGTTGTATGGTTAAAAAATATTGTTCAAGACGGTAACATAGTAAATTTAGATGATAGTCCTAGTTTAAGAAAGTTGTATGAAAACTATTCAATGTCTAAAGATATATTCAGTTGTGTTTATCATACACACATATGTGCTCTAAAAAATGTAATGATCTTAAAAAAATGGTTGTACGAAGTTAACAATAAAATATTTTTTGAATGAAGCTTTGTCGTTTTATTTACGAGTACCTAGTAGTAGTAAGTCTATAGAAAAAACACTAGGAGATAGATATTATAAAAATAATTTGACGAATAATCGTTTTGAAGTGTAGAAAATAATAGACTTGATTCAAGTGTCAACAAAGTGGATTAAAATATCTATTCAGTACCTACTAGTTATGTAAACAGGACTTATTTGATGAAAAAACCTCGTAAAATGTAGAAAATACAGTTCATTCACGAGACAACTCATCGATTTCAATATCTATTCAGTGGATTCTAAAACTAATTATCTCGATTCAAAACCATTAATTCAATGATAAAATTAAGAAAGCTGGATCGATCATTCATGAATGATTGATCCAGCTTTCTTAATTTTATACTACTGACATCGTTTAAATGTCCACCGCGGCTTCGAATGGTGGCACGGATCCGAGAGGTCCAATTTTCAATTACTCTACTGCATAGATCCGGCGGAATCTGAGCAATGGCTTGGGTTATGTTGACTTTCAGGGCATCGGTTGATTGCGGATTATTGGCATAGACCTGCGACTTGAGAAAACCCCACAAGAAAAAATCTAGCGGGGTCAAATCGCACGATCTTGGTGGCCAATTCACGTCACCTCTGCGAGAGATAACTCTACCCTCAAACTGTTCATGCAGAATGTCCATTGTGTCGCTCGATGTGTGGTACGTAGCGCCGTCTTGTTGGAACCACATGTTGTCAACGTTCATATCGTTCAATTCAGGCCAAAAGAAATTGTTAATCATTAACCCAAGCCATTGCTCAGATTCCGCCGGATCTATGCAGTAGAGTAATTGAAAATTGGACCTCTCGGATCCGTGCCACCATTCGAAGCCGCGGTGGACATTTAAACGATGTCATATTTCATAGATAAATGGCATAAATGGGCCATTCAAATAAAAAAATAATTTTTTAATATCTCTCATACAGCTTTTTTTATTTAATTTCAACATCGACCCGTCCTTGTTGAAAGACCCTTTAGTTTAGTTCTTGAACTTTCTTAAAAATGGCGTCGCAAACTGGATACCTTTGATACAGCGTGGGATACCCAGTCGCATATAAGTTACCTGTAAATTCTGTAGACACTCTGAATGCGTGCGGGAGAGCGCGCTCAGCGCGCGCAGCTTGTCGACGTGCGCGGTGCACGCGCGCGTCTGCCGACCCATGTACTCGGAGCGGAGGCGGATTAGCACGGACCAGAGGAGCTGAAACAAAACACAATAATGGCTAACAAGTAGTTAATTTAAACTATAAAAAAACCTTACTCGGTCTCGTTTTTTAACTGTTTTCGCAAAACGAGGAGGCAAAGGCCCGCAAAATGTAGGTAAGAATCATTATAGAAGACCAGACGAGTATTTTGATAGCTCATTTATCAAAATCACTTCCGCTGTTTTGATTCCTGGAGGTAATAAAAGAGTGTACGCCAACCACAGGGAACACTCGAAGAATTCTTCGAGTGTTTCCACATAGAACAAAAGTAAAAAAACCGGCGGACGGCAGGGGAACGATTCTATCGCAAAGCACACTGCTGAAAAAATCCTGATCTCTCTTTGCCTAATTCAAACTAATTTATGGTATTTAATTTATACTTAATTTTACTTGACGAGAAACTGATAACACCTAGCTTTAGCTTAACATTGAGTTAACCATTGTTATTGTGTATTTCTTTTTCAATAAATGTTTTCATTTCATTTCAAAACTTTCCTACGATACCGTCAATGTACAAAGATAGAACAGCGCCCTGTCTTCAGCTTGTCGCATGCTGCATGCCTGCAGCCTTTCGCAGATCGTCAACCTGGCCGGAGGTCGCGGTCGCGGTCCTGGAGTCCTGGAGACAGCGGTTCAGGAACACGTTTACCCAGCGGTTGTCGGTTCTTTGCGAGATATGGCCAGCCTACTGCCACTTCAGCTTGCTATAACTTTGGCGTGGTATGGATTCTGTTAAGGGTGCTTGTTCTCTGTTGTAGTGTTACCTCCAAGGATTCTTTAGGCGGCGGCTCGTCATGCTTGCTCATGCTGAGGATCGGCTGAGACACCTCGCGGGCCAGGATCTCTTGGGTTATAGACTTCTGCCTCTGAAAAATAAAAAGGCGAATAAAGCTGGTAAGTAAAGAATAATAGCACAAGCGATTTGGACGGTTTTTGTTCACCGATATCAACGCCATCTAGTTTGAAGGGCGAAATGTTATTTAAAAATATCACTATCACAAAAAAACCTACTAGGTATAATAAGTTTTTTAGTGATATTGTCCATAATTTAGATATCAATAAACTGTTTGGATATCAACTGTTGAAAGAAAAAGAAGTGTGAATAATTTAGATATTTATTACTTGGATATCAACTGTTGAAACAACAGGAAGTAAAAAAAATTATAGTGTCCTTAATTTAGATAACAATCTACTGAAAATTTAATATCAACTGTTGAAACAAAAAGTAATAAGACTGCAATAACAATAAAACGTAGGACACAGTAGAATTCAGAGATTGCCACAAACCTCTTTGAGCAGCGAGTTGACATCTTCTTGTTCAAGCGATGGGTTTCGCAGCTGCATCTCCTTGTAGAGCTGTTCCTCCAGGTCAAAAGGCTCCAACAGCCTGGAAATTATACACAGTAATCAATTACTTAAAGTTCATAGTAAAGGCCGTTATACATTAGGGTTGCTGGTCTATCTATCTGGGCCTTGAAAAAATACATTTTAGATTCTAAATGTAAGGTTATAAAGTTCATTTCAGCTTTTAATTTTTCGCCAGAGCGCTAAATGGCTAACAGCGGTCTTTCTGAGTTGCAATAGAGGGCATCTCTTTCTACACTATAGAAACTAAGCGAGACTTCCAACCCAAAAAGATAGCAGACGCACTTAAAAGTATTATTGTTTAGTATGAATATGTGGCCGTGGGGGTAAGAATCAATCGATAGATCTCAGACCGTGTATGTCGCAAAAGCTGACTATTGGCAAGCAAAATTTTAAAAATTATACTTGCCAACTTGGTCTTGGTAGAAGTACTCTTATTTCCGCATTCGGACTCATAGTTGGTCCATTATGCGTCTCATTTGCTAGCATAGCCAGCCTAACTCCGTCCAGAAGCGCAGAATCTTCCTGGAATCTTCACAGGCTTCGCGGAGTGACCTCGTCAAGTTGAGGATTTGCTTGCCAACTTTATAATGGTAGAACATAATGGATCTTATTTAAATTAAGAGCTTATTTAAAAAAATATGTATATGACTAAAGGAACCTACCAGAGGAAGGGCAGCAGGTTTTTACTGTGTATTTTAACACATCTACTGCGAATCGCTAATCCGTCTGACAAGCGTAGTGATAATAGCAAAACGTCCCTTTGTTTATGCTGAGTTGAGACCTTTTTGCTGCTGTAAAACACAGTACAGTCTCTCTTTTGGTATTTTTTTTGTGTACGTAATTGTTTTTTTCTCGTAATTAAGTTAACTATGTAATATTTTTTGGTCTGTATTGTACTGTGTAAGTAGCAAATAAATGCTTGTCTATGTCTATGTGCAGGGAGGCATGGTCACCACTATATTGTATGATGGTGTTGTCCTCAATCCTCCGAGGCGACATCTATATTTAAAGAAGCGAGCCGCGAAAATATCTAGAAAGCCTTGTAAGTATTAACTAATAAATATATAACGGCGCAGCGAGCCACGCGTCAGTGTCGCCGAGTCTGCGAGCGACGCCGCGACAGAGAGATGTTTTATGCAAATGTATGAAATTCTAGGGAAAATCATACGAACGCAGCGACACTAACGCGGCGTCAGTGCCGCTGTGACCGCGTTGTCAGACGCCCGCGTCAGTCGCTCGGCCGCGCTTGCAGTGTCGCTGTATTTTGAGGTTACTTTTTTTAGACTGCTATACAGATCAGTCCGGCGCGGCGAAAGTGATGCGACTGTGCGTCTGTCGTCGGTATCCAAAGTCACCAAAGTGTCACTGTCGCCGTTAGTGACGCGGTGTCGGTGACGCTATAGACGCTGCGTCTGTAACGCTTGGCTCGAAACTTTACCTTAAGAGTTGCTTTAGCAAGTTTGTACTTCACAAATATAAATTCATTTTTATTAATCACAATAATAACATTACAGATTATTGAAACAAAGCAACCCTTATGCTCTATACACACCAGGAGCGCAGCGACCGGCAGTGATGCGATGTGGGCTGGACCGCTGACAAGACACGCACGACCGCACGACCATTTCAAGCTTTTCAGGCGACATAGGCTACAACCTGTATACATAATACCTGGGCAGTAGATCAGCCTGTGTAGTCATAACTAGCAAGTGAGACAGCGGGCGAGGCGTGAGCGCGAACCCGGCCGCGGGCGGCGCTAGTCGCACCAGGTGTCGCGCGGTGCTGCGGCCCGCTGACCATGCTCTCTGAATCCGCTGGAAAGGAGACAGGATCCCAGGTCAAATGCTGTTTAGTACTAACAGATAAGACTTGTACACAAACAAGCTTATACTTGTAAACTGCAGCTGGACGGCAACCACTCTTAAAGAGCTATCAGCGCTATCACCAGCTGCCTGCAGTCTTTAGCAGATCATTTACCCACTTGTCTGGAGGTCCATGTCTTCCTTCGCTGAGTTTGCCATGTCGCGGTAGAGACCGTGACACGGCAAATTTCGTAGAAGAACCGACAACTGTGGTAAACGTATTTCTTCCTATTCTTATTCTGAGTGGGGGAACCGCAATCTGCACGGACATATCGCATGGGAGTATATTGTGCATTTTCGCCCTGCCTTAACATGCTCCAACCAGCCCAGCTCCTTGAAGTACCGGAGCAGGACTTTTGGTGACCGAGTGCTTCGTTTCAGCCTTTGTGAGTGTGGATGAGGTGGATACCTCAATGAGACTCTTCCGCCCTAAAAAACGGTTAACGTATTTGTTTATATGCTTGAGTAGACATGATAGAGACTCAAGCATACATTTACCTTACTACTATTACGTATAGTATGATATCCATAAAATAAGCCTTTTAACTGTAAATATAAGAACTGAATAATATGACTGACCTTCATCAGCCACCGCGTAGTCAACCAGTTGCGACAGTATCGGCAATGTAACTGAGTGAACGCCGCCCGCGTGGACGACTGCGTAGCTGTTACTGGAACACTGCGGAAGGAAAACAAATTTTAACATAAAACTATAAGCCCCGCAAGTTGATATAGCGATGGAACCTTGTCACAATAACGGCTGCGTGACGTCATCCGTCGCAAAAAAGTACAGATAGCAAAAAAATTTAATAAAAAGTCAATTAGCTAGGGTTATGGGATTTGTATTTAAACCAGGCCACACGTTCCGTGACTTTGGTAGAATTTTGCAAAATATTCAAAATGTCTATTACTAGTTGCTTGGACATTAAAATATCCTCAGTGTTCGAAGCACTTTTTAAGGCACAGTTTATATTTTGGATAGCTAACTTAGTCTTCTTTCTCTTTTAAAAAATAATTGTCCACTCTAATTATCATTCCACGAGCACGACTGTTAATTAATTTCTTACTCATTTTAACGGGTAACAGGTAACAAAACTAAACAACAAAACTCAAAAATAACAATAAAACAGGATAACAAAAACAAAAAGCTATAACAAGTACTCGATGCCCGTAAGCACGTAAGCGCGGGCTGACCTTGCTCTATTAAATCTACACTTCAAAGTCTTTCCTACGATGATACAGAAAAGCTATTAGATATTATCAAGTAAATTATATTTTTATACATAAAGTTCACCTAGTTAGTATAGTGATTAATCTAATTTTTTTACTCTAAATACCTTAATATCATACACACAATATTTGTAACTTAAACAACATTAAACTAAATGCCTTTTTTTGTAATTGACGTCGTGAACGTTAGTGAACGAAAGTCTTCGTTTCAGGTCTGGCCAAAATGGCGTTTTTGTCAGTATGTCCGTACTCCTCTACAGGTCGTATTTTACAACCGATCGGTATGAAACTTTGACGACTCGTAGGTATATTATTACTGATTGTTGTTGAAGTAAGTTCGCAAAAGATCGTTGGCGCACTGTTGATTCTGAGAAAGAAGATATGAAGTTAATAAATAAATAATACTTACTGTAAATATCAACACAGCATCGTCTGGCCTTACAGTAAGCAGAGGAATAAAATAAAGGCTACTTTTATCCGGAAACACGCGAGCGAAGCCGAAGCGGACGAGAGAGCCAGATAAGTAGCTCACATGGGCCGCAGCCAAGTGTCTGATACATGATACTTCTACACCCTCACCGGAACATGTGCCTGCAGATCGAACCAGCAGTTTATTTGCGGCGAAGAAGGGATTCCGACGCTGCACCACGTAAGTCGTCCAAACACTGTTGTGACTATATTTTAACGCCTCATTTAAGCAGTAGTATTTAATGTAATGAATTATAGAAGCAAGTCCCCGTCGCGTCAGTCTGTCTGTCTGTCTCTCATCGCGTCCTGACAGACACATCTGTCAGGACGCGATGAGATCATAATCTACAGAACTGATTATCATCCGGAGTTCACAATGGTCGGAGTGATTCATTAGCAAGGTCTAGGTGTATAGTTCACTAGCTGCGGCCCGCGGTGCTACCCGCGGTGCATAGCTTTGTACACGTAAACAATATAATAAATTATTTGGTCATCCCACGGGAACACTGCAATTTCTCGGGATCAAAAGTAGCCTACGTGTTAGTACTGGTAAGCTATCCTGTACCAAATTCCATCAAAATCTGTTCAGCCTTTTGAACGTGAAGGAGTAACTATACAAACATACACAACACACCTAAACATGTAAAACTTTCGTTTTTAAATTATGAGTGTAGGTTTTGTGTAAATAGACTGAATTATGACGATACTTGTTGAAGATGCGGAAACATCATGTTTAATGAAAACTATTTAATGATTTTTCTACTTACCCGTGTGTTTTCAGCTCTCTGCACATTCATCAGGAGCTGTGGCACGCCGAGTGCTCGCAGCTTCAGAAGGAGATCAGTTCTAGTATTTTGTTCAACAAACTATAAATAAAACAAAAATATATATGAATAACTAGCTTTTGCGCGATGTTTACTGAAGAAAAGGAAGCCTGTCCCTCTATTCTCTCGAGTTTAGTTTAATCGCTGGCTGAGCAGTGTTGTACTCTATCTGACTTTAGTCAACAAAACAAAGCTACCTATAGGTAGGTACCTCTTGCTGCACATCTCCACAGCACCATCCAACGCCAACGTAAGCGGAGCTCGAGTTATGGGAACTGACTAGATAATCTGATGTCAGTACCTACTTAATACT
Source organism: Eupithecia subfuscata (assembly GCA_963564075.1). Taxonomy (NCBI): domain Eukaryota; kingdom Metazoa; phylum Arthropoda; class Insecta; order Lepidoptera; family Geometridae; genus Eupithecia; species Eupithecia subfuscata. The sequence goes on along the minus strand of CAUWYO010000001.1, from coordinate 1,142,806 downwards.
TGTGTACAATTGACGACCTCTGTGGCGGGCGAAGGTCCGCCTGCGCCGCGGGAGGTGGCGGGTTCGGTTCCCAACTCGGGACTAATGTTTCTACGATCTGCAGATATTTGTTCCGGGTGTTCTGGAGGTTTTCTATGTATGATAAAAAATATCTATCTTTGCAGTGTATTGTATCAAGTATATCAGTTATCCATGACACAAGCTCTGCTCAGCTTGGGGCTAGATGATGCATTGTGAATTGTTCTGTATTATTTATTAAGTATATGTATATATTTTTATTACATGAGATATAATACATAGATAGATATATTTTCTAATACACTAGTTTCTGCCCGCGGCTTCGCTCGCGTTGTTTCTATGGAAAAGTTTAATAGTAATTTCTATCCCACTGGAACTGATTCATGGGATAAAAATAAAAAAGCCTATGTTCGATTCCAGGATTAGAATTACGTGCATGCTAAATTTCAGCCCAATCCGTTCAGTAGTTTTGGCGTGAAGAGGTAACCAACATCCATCCATCCAAACTTTCGCATTTATAATATTAGTGTGATGTGATACATAGAAAACCCCCAAAACATATACCTGCAGAATGTACACTGACAAACATTAGTCTCGAAGCGGGAATCGAACCCGAACCCTCCTGCGTCGCCGGCGGCAACTGGCGGCAACTCGCCCGCTGCGCCATAGAGGTCGTCTCGAACACACGCAGACCCGGAACAAATATCCGCAGATCCTACGTCCATTTGTCCCGCGGCGGGAATCATTCACAATAATATACCTGCAGCAAGTAAGTAAGCCCGCACAGGACGTAGCAGCAGGTGCAGTCCCCGGCGGCCAGCAGGCGGCAGTAGGGCTGCAGCGCGGCGGAGGCGGCCAGCACGCGGAGCTGCGCGGGGGAGCCGCGGAGACAGAGGCTGAGCCCGTGCAGGACGCTGTTGCAGGTGTCGTCCCCGGCGGCGGCCAGCAGGCGGCAGTAGGGCTGCAGCGCGGCGGAGGCGGCCAGCACGCGGAGCTGCGCGGGGGAGCCGCGGAGACAGAGGCTGAGCCCGTGCAGGCCGCTGTTGCAGGTGTCGTCCCCGGCGGCGGCCAGCAGGCGGCAGTAGGGCTGCAGCGCGGCGGAGGCGGCCAGCACGCGGAGCTGCGCGGGGGAGCCGCGGAGACAGAGGCTGAGCCCGTGCAGGCCGCTGTTACAGGTGTCGTCCCCGGCGGCGGCCAGCAGGCGGCAGTAGGGCTGCAGCGCGGCGGAGGCGGCCAGCACGCGGAGCTGCGCGGGGGAGCCGCGGAGACAGAGGCTGAGCCCGTGCAGGCCGCTGTTGCAGGTGTCGTCCCCGGCGGCGGCCAGCAGGCGGCAGTAGGGCTGCAGCGCGGCGGAGGCGGCCATGACGCGGAGCTGCGCGGAGGAGCCGAGGACACAGAGCCAGCCGATCGCGTCGGCAGCGCGCTGCTTACATCTGCGACACAAATGGTTCATCCCGTCACAGCTCGTCACGCGCGAATAGTCACACTAATATTGTATACTAGTTTCTGCCCGCGGGTCGGCACGCGTTGTGTTAACTACTGAAAAGCGTGTGCGAAGCCGTGGGCTGAAGCTATCTATAAATGTACGAAATTAATTCTAAAATAGTTAAAATATCTGGTTTGACAGTCGCACTGGGCATTTGTCCTTCCGCACTTATTGAATTTATTTCTCTTCCTAGGAACAAGTAAGAAGGTATTCTAGCACTCACCTGCGCCAATCCCCCTCTACAGAAAATTAAAAGGTAGTCGAGAAGTAGTTTGGTTCCGTGGACCACAACGCGCCTTGCAGTTCGAGTTATAAAGATTGTCTACTTAAAATTGATATGATTATTGACTGTCATATAACTTATTATAATATTATATAATGTATAATTTTCTCCACAGCCATGTTTAGGAACTGAACCTTTATTTTTTTATATGACCAGTATTGTCGCGGAGCCCCCACAGAGGCACACTTTGAGAATAGCTGCTCTAAGGGGATAAAATAGTAGTTTCTAGTTTAGTTTCCGATTTAATTTGAAGTTAAACCAGTAAAATTGGATACCTAGGGATTTTAGGTATTTAGTTTTTCGGTTGGTAAATAAATAAGACATGCGCATTTTTATAAATTTATCCTTTGTAGTTGTAAACAGGAAACACTATCTTATCAGTGATGGCAGCATCTGAAAAATGCACATCCACCTCTGGCATTCTTGGAACAGATGTGCACTGCAAATATTTAGCTATCAGATACTGGTAAGTGTAGTGTGTTTAGAGAATTACCTGAATACATTTATCTACAACTGTGTTTTCCTCAAAGAGGCATGCAAGCTCGTATGCTCTGCAAGCATTCTTCGGGCCCACAACCGAGCAGATATAACTGCTGCATTGTTTCTCCAGATGTGGCAATATGTACTTCTTCGCACCATACCACAGGTCCGAGGCCATGTCGAATGAGCCGATTTTTATGTTACCTGTGTAGATGTATCTGTAACATAATATTCATTAGTCATTGAAGTAGCTCAGTTACGACCATACGGAAGCCTTATTCTTATGGTTTTGTCTGTGTTTTATTGATAAAGCTTTAGAGTCCCTATATTATGTATGTCTGGTCACAGTGTAGTTAACGGGATGCAAGGAAAAATCAGTGCTAAAATGTGGCTCTCAAGTTAAAACAAGGACTCTTTTATGTTCACGAAAATTTTTCTTCAGCCTATTAATTAAGCAACACATTTTGACCTCTAGCGCCAACAGCATTGAACTTTGAGGTCAATGTTCTGAAGAAAAAATGCGTCCCCAGTGGCCCCCTACCCGATGGCATTATAAAATATATGTGTTATTCCTAAATAGTAGTAAGCAAATAGGACCCTTCCTACAAACAGAATAAAACAATAACAACTAGTATATACAAGTCAGTATATCTATTTCTTAAAAATCTAAGCCGTCACCAGAAGGCAGAGTGAACAGAATGCTAGCAGCATTGCCATGTTGAATGGCAATGCTAATTCGTTGACCGAAATAAAAGCCAGCATTCCGATCACCTGTGGACTCTTTAAGAAGTTTGGTAAGATCTTTATAAATTGGGTGTGCCCCAGGACCCCAAGGACCAAGGGTTTCAACCCCAAACGGCTCAAATAGGTAACCTCGGTCAAGGTTAGCGTATTTTCGCCGTTTAAGAGACTCCGCTGATGTTGCTGCAGAACCGGCCCTTACCGATGTCCCTGCAAGATGTGAAGGCGCTAGGGTATCTACACACGTGGCATCCCAAACTAAAAGCCGACCATCTTCCATGGAATCAGAGTCATACCGTCAGGTCTTTTACCATCATCTCGCATAAGGCCACGTGGTTCGTATGTGTTACTTATATGGGATGAAATAAATCGTAAAAATTTGAAGCCTTTTTCGCCTTGCGTCCCGCCAACTACATCCCAACCGTATGTCTTTCCTCTGAGGTTTTATCACACCCCAGCCTGGACACATGTCTGATGTGATGATGACGGAAGCGAGTGTGCGCGAGAAGCTGGACGTTACTTCAGTAACTTAGATCATACGGTTTATATGAAAAGACATCGTTAAGACTTACTGTAGCAGACCTCTGAAGGCCTCCGGTTGAACGTCAGCGATAGGAACTATCGGGTCGTTGCGCTCCGATAGCCCCCCGTAGAACATCGCCTCGAAGACCGGAGATGCCATCGCCAGGACGAGCTTGTGCGCCTGTATCACCTCCTGGTTGGTCTCAGAGCCCACCATGAAGGTGCAATCTGACCATTGCCCCGACGTAAGTAGATACCCACATCTCTGCTCCACCGTCTCACACTCGAGCTGCCAGGGTGCTCCTGCTACCGCCATCGTTTTAAAAAGAAATGATTTTGATATAATCGGACGATGCCCCACAAATAGAGACTTTTAGTTTGTTTGAAAGTTTGAACAGTTTGAAAACACCAAATCACCACGTTTAAGTAACGAAATCACAGAACAGAACGAACAGAACAAATGAAATGAAAAATGATTAATGTAATGTATCCCAACCACGGAATTAATTCCGTGATCCCAACCACAGACTAGGTAGAGATACTATCCCAAACAAACGCACGCATGGCAGCAACAATGTTCACTCCAGTGTGACCAGACTACATTTCGCGAAAATACCGAGACCACTTCGAAAAAACAGAAAGTTCGGCAAAGTTCCGCTTTGATGCTCGCGATATCAGTAGACTAGACTGGGTGTTTGGTATTGGGTCTTTGGGACCGACATAATTTTTCGGAGAATTGGGGAAGCCATGGTTACATTTTTCCAGTAAACTCAATGTCATAAGTATCATGGTTGCGGTGATGGTGATAAGTTTACTTTATATATATTTTTAATCACCCCAAAATCTCGCCTTTGAGTCGCTGTATTCTTTTTTGTTTGTGGTTGCATTTTTCAATGTATATTATACCTATCTAAATAAATGCTTACTTGACACAATTCACGAAAAAAAAAGTTCGAGCATTCACAGTAAAAACACAGTAGATAAATATATTTATCTATTGTGGTAAAAATCTGAGTATATGTAAGTTATAAATCGTGACCACTTCAAAATTCATTAAAAAAAACTAAATAGTTGTCAATATTTTAATCACACTATCACATCATATCACACTATCACACTAATTATTATACCTAAATGCGAAAGTTTGGATGGACGGATGAATGTTTGTTACCTCTTCACGCCAAAACTATTTTACGGATTGGGCTGAAATTTTGCATCCAGGTAATTCTAATCCTGGAATCAACATAGGCTACTTTTTATCCCATAAATCAGTTCCCATGGGATATAAATCACCTTTAAACGTTTCGATTGAAAAAATACGTGAGAAGCCGCGGCGGGCTTATATAAAGTTCTTTTTTGGAACATAGTTTCCAAATAGCAAAATGTTCTTCTATTATTTATTTTTATTTATTTATAGTCACATTATGTAATAATATAACTAGTAGTTCTACGAACAGTAGATGTCGCGAACACTAACTTTTTTCAACAATTAATTTATTTAATTATGCACTAAAGTAATTTAAAACGGGATATTTTGGTAGGTAGGTTCGGTAGGTATATTTTGAAAATAGTCGAAATGGCTTTCAACCATGTTTTTCGGCGGTGACTCCTTGCAAATCGCCATGCCAGTATGAAAGCATCTTATGTATCACGGAGCAAAAGTGCCATATTATATCAAAAAAGTTCAGTAGCTTTAGCGACATCTATAAGATTTCTTACTTGCACAAACTGGCAAGTGGCCGTGCTACGTAGAAGGTAAGTACAACGTGTTACAAAGATGTTCTAATAGGTGGCGCTGTACTGTGTATTCTCTTGCATTATACTGCATCTTGCGGAGCTATTCTGCTCATCATGCCAAAAATCCTGATCAAAATCAAAAAAATCAAAAACTCTTTATTTCCATAAATACAATAAATGTACACTTAGAAAAGGTCAAAATATAAAACTAAACACTGACACGGAAATAAAGTGATATTTTTTGATTTCTGTCGCTTCGTTATGTAGACTAAAGTAAAGAAGCGACGAAGAAACCTTTAGCCTGTTAGTTGTTATTTTTCGAGTTGGAGCAAAACCCGTCCCAAGCTTTTTTGTCCTCTAGATAATCTGATATTTTATAGTAAGCCTTTTTGCACAGCAAGGTTTTGACAATTTGTTTGAATTTATTTACTGATAATTTTTGCAACTCACTAGGAGTTTTGTTGTAGACGCGTATACATTGCCCTTTAAAAGATACATTTATTTTGTGTAGCCTAGTTGTGGGCACAGCGAGTTTATGTTTGTTTCTGGTATTAAAATTATGTTTATCGCTATTTTTAGGGAACCGATTTATATTTTTGTGAGTGTACAATAAGTTTTCATAAATATATTGATTAAAACCACATTTGCTATGAGACAGTATGAATGGCAATCTTCTTATATTTATAATCTACTCAATTCACAAATTGGAATATTCTCGATGACATATTTTATATGTAAAAAAACTGTAATTAAATGGCTGATGACGAAAACCTATGATGAAGTTGAGAATATCGTGCAAAGGATGAGGCTCTAGCTCTAACTTCAGTGACACGTTTATATATAGCCTCGAGTTCAGATATACTCACGTTTATCTAAACTCGAGGCTGTCCTAATCTGGTACCCAGGCTCTTATGAGCCTGGTGTTATTGGAGGATGACAACCTATGTAAGCTGCACTTTCTGAACAAACAATAATGTTTCTTTTCGTTGCCTAAATAATATTTTTTCTTTGTAATTTCTTAATTATCTGAATTTTTTTACGCAAATACTTAAATATTGCTAATGTATAAATGGTAAGAGCGGGGTCTCCCAACACAAGCAAATTTTGCTTAAAGGGTGACTCCAGAACCTGTTTGTATAGTTTTTAAGTAATTGCAATAAACATTTATTTTATTTTATTTTTTTATTTTTATTGACATGGTACTGTCATTATGTTTATTTCTTTGAATTTATCACGTAGAGATTCTCTAGGACCCATGTTATAGATAGCCCGAACAGCCCTCTTCTGCAGCACAAATGAAGCGAATGAAGCAAAAATCTTTACCAATTTTTTATGAGAAGAATTATAAACAACAACCTTTCAATTAAAAATATAATGATCGAAATCAAATGTCTTAAAGCCAAGATATTCTAAAGCCCCCTTTTTGCCTTTTTTTGAAGGAAGTACACCTTTAATCAAAAAATCCCGACTACAATAAAATTCTATAAAATCATAGAATCTGTACACAAAGTTTCGTACCGATCGGTTGTAAAATACGACCTGTAGAGGAGTACGGTCATACTGACAAAAACGCCATTTTGGCTAGACCTGAAACGAAGACTTTCGTTCACTAACGTTCACGACGTCAATTATATTAGGTACCTATATTCTTTATTTCCAGAAACGAGATCCTTAAAGGTACAATACAATTCTACGTTTAAATTAAATATAAACACAAAAAATATACAGAATGCGGTACGGTAGGTACCTAAAGGTCAGAAAAATAATAATGGAAGACACAATAATTAAGGAACACATTGAAGCTAGTTTCTTAGAATTTTTACAACTTAATGGTATATTCAGGTATATTTTACAATGCTGGTCCACAGATTCAAATAGGTAGGTATTTAAAATTCTCACCTTATGCAAGCCTCTAAAAAATCTTTCAAAAAATACTGAAAAAGTATTATAATACTGAATCTGGTCCTCTCACGTGGCAAGAGGCGTCGAGGCATCTAATATGGCTTCTCAAATAAAACCGTCGTGTGGCAAGCGACCATATTATGGCCGATTTACCGATTTTTTTTTGTTGTTTTTTGTTTCGTCGAATTTATGTACTTAGAGTCAACTTTTCAGCCATGTCAATGTCTTAAAAGTTGACTGACAGTGTCAAGCTGACGTTAAAACCATAAACTAACCAAGTTTAGAAGAAATTTTAAAAGAAATCGTAAATTTAAAATTGAAATCTGACACCCGCGCCATTTTTTTTATCGTTTTTTCCTCAGATTAAATATAGGTAGATCTTCAGCGAGCATGCCTCAGAGCAAGACAAAGTATACGAGGTGGTGGGGGAAAAGTGTTGCCATGCAATTTTCTTACCCCGATTTTAGGTTCCTTATTTCATGTCTTAGTTGGTAGATCGGATTTGCGATTTTCCTGTTAATAAATTTAAAAAAATAAATTATCTGAGCGTCTGGTCGAAGCGAAGCGTGACCCGAGAGCTAGTGAGTATCAGGCACAGCGCATCAGCATTGCCATACAGCGTGGCAATGCAGCCAGCGTCTTGGGGACGCTTCCGACTGGTATTGATATTGATCAGTTGAGCTACCTGCAATAGTCTGAAGATAGCTCAATTGTTTCAATTGTAAATACTAGTATAATTTTCTATTTTGTGAATAAAGGCTATTGCTAGGTCATTATAATTATACAAGTAAGTATCACAATGTGAACCCTGTTTGGCGTTACAAGTGGAAGGCAGACCGAGGTTGTTTTTGGTAGGTAAATATAATTATGAAGGTATTAAGGTACAGATAGAGAAACAAGTGTTTTTGTTTTAAAATAATCAATATTTATTACAATAATTAACGTTCATAAATTTTACAGTTAAAATCAGTCTTCAACATTTCGTTTTATTACTACATAATCATAAAATCACAGTTTAATTATAAATGTCTTAGTTATATTACCTATACAATAACATTTACATAAATTAATAACACTTTCAAAAAAAATGGTTACTTACGAACGTTACATCGTATATTTGCTAAAAAATAGTAATGTTGCTATCTAAAAAGTACTTAACTTTCATTGTACTTGCGTATAGGTACTTATACCTAGTTAGTCACAGCATTTTTTTTTAATTAAAAAATACACACGCATTTACACAGAAGCATTTAAAATATCGCAGAATCATTAGGTATAAAAATCACAGAATCATTTTAAAATTAGCATACCAATTTCTACAAGAACCTACTTAAGATATTTTTTTTCTTATTTATACGGGACAGTTAGATTAGATTTGGACAGTTGAATTAGATTAAATACAAAAATCACAGAATCATAACAAAAATTTTTTAGGTTCCCAATCTTTGCGACCCGTTGCTTTGATCCAATGCAAACGTAATTCTTTATCTTCGGGAAATCTGTTACCAATAAAAACACTAATATTATAAATGCGAAAGTGTGGATGAATGGATGGATGTCCATGTGCTCAGAAGAGAAGCATAAAGTGTCGCCTGAGACGCGGTCCGGGTCACTAGTGCTCATTGTATTCACGTCAGATTTTGGTAGCGAGTACCGTCAGCATGACAACTAAGCGCAAAGTTGTTCGTAGTGAGGTAAGTTAACGGACTTCGTGAGATAGAACAACTTACATAATTATACCTCTTCACGCCAAAACTACTGAACGGATCGGGATGAAATTTTGTATACAGGTAAGTAATTCTAATCCTGGAATCTAACATCTATGTTAGATTCCAGGATTTATATAAAAAGCCTATAGGCTTTTTATTCCACAAATCAGTTGCTATGAGATAGAAATGGCCTTTAAACGTTTCCATAGAAACAACGCGTGCGAAGCCGCGGGCATAAACTATTTTGCTATGCATAGTGAGCTACATTATCTATAAAATAGCTATGTAGGTAGGTACCTATTAAAAAATATTTCAATGCGCCATTCGGGGAATTTTATCATCGGGTGCAGGCAACCCTAAATTTTCACAATTACAAGTTAGATGAACTAAAAATAGCATAAAACATAATGTTTGAGCCTTGTGTGTATGTAAATCTATGAAACTGTAAATTTTGAACCTTTTTGTAGTCAAAAGAACTTGTACTTACGAGTGGAATGATATATTCGGCACTTTTTCTTCACTATCACTTCTACATGCAAAAACGCTGCACCGCACCATATTTGTCTCTCTTTTTTATTGTTTTTAGCTGCGGGAATGTCCACATAAACACATTGATCACATTCAAACATAAAAAACAAAAGTTTAGAACTTTTAAAACTTTTTTCACCAGTCTCGTGTCGAGCTCCGTCGATGAAAAAGGAAATTTGTTTAGCACATGGAGGTGCTAAACAATGCAAAAACCGGCACGCTGGATGAGATAGAGAGCTAATCGTCCTATTTCATTTCTTCTTAGGCTTTAGGCATAAGTCGTTCTCTCTTTAGTGTGAATGCGATGGCAATTGCGCGGGTTCTATAGGTTTCTCTTTCTACGGTTTTTTCTGAATAAAAATTAATTTAAAATAAATGGCTTGGAAATGTGTTCTTTTTTGTGTTTATTGTAATAATATGATGGTAAATCTCTAAAATAAAACTCAAACTGGACATAAAAACGGTAAACTTTTTTTTTTATGATTTTTTTAAAAATTATTAAAATTTTACCATTTTTCCGCAATTATAATTTAATTTTAATCAACCTCATTAATTACGTTATACAACATCAGAATGTTTCCACGCTGTTTTGTAGGAAATTTCATGGAGAATCCAAATATATATAGATGTTACGAGGTGTTAGTAGATAATAATCAAGAAATAAGCGAAATAATGCATTGTGATGCATTTCCGCGGATTTTCCGCGATTTTTGCGGAAGTACCTGCCACTCAACGGGGTTAGCGGGGCGCAGGGCGTGCCACCTGAGGGGATCGAGCATGCCAAAGAGCAAGACAAAGTATACGATGAGGTATACGAGGTGGTGGGCGAAAGTGTTGCCATGCAATTTTCTTACCCCAATTTTAGGTTCCTTGTTTCATGTAGTTGGTAGATCGGATTTGCGATTTTCCAGTTAATAAATTTAAAAAATTAAATTATCTGAGCGTCTGGTCGAAGCGAAGCGTGACCCGAGAGCTGGTGAGTATCAGGCACAGCGCATCAGCATTGCCATACAGCGTGGCAATGCAGCCAGCGTCTTGGGGACGCTTCCGACTGGTATTGATATGGATCAGTTGAGCTACCTGCAATAGTCTGAAGATAGCTCAATTGTTTCAATTGTTAATACTAGTATAATTTTCTATTTTGTGAATAAAGGCTATTGCTAGGTCATTATAATTATACAAGTAAGTACCACAATGTGAACCCTATTTGGCGTTACAAGTGGCAGGCAGACCGAGGTTGTTTTTGGTAGGTAAATATAATTATGAAGGTACTAAGGTGAGTAGTACAGATAGAGAAACAAGTGTTTTTGTTTTAAAATAAACAATATTTATTACAATAATTAACGTTTATAATTTTACGTTTTAATCAGTCTTCAAAATTTCATTTAATTATTATTACTTAATCATAAAATCACAGTTTAATTATAAATGTCTTAGTAATATTACCTATACAATAACATTTACATAAATTAATAACACATTCAAAAAAATGGTTACTTACGAACGTAACATCGTATATTTGCTAAAAAATATTAATGTTGCTATCTAAAAAGTACTTAACTTTCATTGTACTTGCATATAGGTACTTACACCTAGTTAGTCACAGCATTTTTTTTTTATTAAAAAATACACACGCATTTACACAAAAGCATTTAAAATATCGCAGAATCATTATAAAAATCACAGAATCATTTTAAAATATAGAATCGATCTTTTTTACTGTTCCCGAAGCGAATTCCAGAAGGCTTTGATTTTTATTTTATGTTATCTATCACAGTACGATTTTAATGTAATTTTGACGTGACAACGTCTTATAAATTGGTTTGCCGGGTGACACTTCAAGAAACTGCGTTACGCTCCGCGTTGGTTTGCCGGGTGACACTTCAAGAAACTGCGTTACGCTCCGCGTGAGCGGAGCGTAACGCAGTTTCTTCAGTTACCACTCAAAGTCGTTGTCACGTAAAACTTTCGCCCGTATACCGACTTTACAGGCAACCAATTTTTTTTAATTGATGAATTATTATTTGTGATTTTTAAATCCGATTATGTTAGGTTAATTTTATTTTATTATTTTTTTTAAGGCTGACTTTTGTATTATTATTATTACTATTCTAACTTTGATAATTATTAATCAAATTAATTTGACATTATTATCTACATATAATTGTATCTATCTTTGACATTTATATTTATTATTATTTTTTGTCGTTTTTCTTGTACAAGGATTTGCTAATTTTAATATGAACTATAATAAGACTAGAATATAAGGTAGGTACTCTATTGCATTGGGTGTGCCTGTGTGTCCGTCAAGGTAGCGTACACATAATCGATATCACGTTAGTTGATATGCCAATAAACTCTGCATAAACAGTGTAGAATTAGTGCAAAAGTAAAATAAATACTGCCTCTTTGGTTTAAGAAATAATGACCATTCTAAGTGGGTACACTAGCTTGACGTCAAGGCAGCGTACCCATTAAAAAACGAAATAATTCCTATAGAAAGCGAGCTTTTCTTATTATAAATGCTATATGTAAAAATACTGCGAGAAATACTGCTTCTGCCTGTGGTCATACTTTATGCAATTTCGTAGTGCAACAATATAAAAAGTTGATGTGAAGTGTTAGGAACAAATGCATTTTGGTACAGTCGCACACAATAAAAATAATAAACACCAATGCAAAATCCGGATAATACGCATTTCATCATTCACAAATCCGGATATTAATTCGAATGAAATGTCAAATTTAAACAACATCTTTTAACTAGATCTTGTTTGCGGTTTCGCACGCAATTTCTTAAGTGTCGGTATAGTAAATAGCGTGTACCAGTTTAGACACTCGGCATTACAGTGTATCTGGCTATTCAACTAGTCTCCAACTACTTTCAACTAGGCTATTCACTTGAAGAAGGCAGTTCCACGAAGTAGCGTTTGAACCTTTTGAACCCACTGAAAACTCATTGAACGACTACCTGAACAGATATGTGCGCGGGAGACGCGGTGTATGGTGTGGCACGGGGCTACCCCCGTCGTATTTATGCTTAATGCCTACGCAGGCATTAAGCATAAATACAATACGATATATAGGTACCTATGTACGTAGCCGTGCAGCAAAACTGGAGTAACCGGAATAACACGAAGAAAAAAGCAAGGAAAATGCACGAAGAAAAATTAAAATTCGAATTGAAACTTATTTGCGAGCTCTATTATTTTTGCCTTAAACAATAATATTATGAGTATTATTACAGTTACTATGAGAACGACGTACAAAACTTTATGTTGCGTCATCTTGATGAACTTCAGTAAATTTCGCTTATTTTTAACAATACATTTTTAAATATCGATAGGTAACCGAAAATAGAATGACTAGGTAAGATATTGTAAAGGTTGAAAGACTGACATAAAACATGCCCCTCACTCAAATACATTCGTGTAGAGCAGACGAAGCGCCCAATTCAGTCACCACGCGAGTGAAGGAATACGTCCAATACAGAAACTCAAATCTGACGACTTAAAAAACACTAGGTATCTATTTACTACCTAAGTTCTCTGTAATCTGTCTGATTCCCTACATCACGAAATTACATTCAAGCCTCATCAGTTCCTTGCTAATAGGTACCTACTCGTTTAATTTTAAACTTCAAACATTCGAAGAGTGAATTTATAAAAACTCACTAAGTCCGCCATTCCATTCACCACGAAAGAAAAGTTAAAAGAAATAGACAAGAGAGAAGCAAAAATGTAACCATGGACGTAGAGCAAATTTTCTTCTTTAATGAATGAATTTTTCTTCAAACGCTATGGTTGGTGGCGTGGATAGGCGTTTTGGTCCGAAAAGATCCGCAGAGTCATGGTCCGCAAGAGATCCGCAGAGGCAGAAAAAAGTCTGAAACGGACCAAAAAGGTCCGCACCGGCAACACTGCACTGAGGGTTGTCTGTCTAGAGTACTCCTTCCGATCCGACCATTACGACGTATCATCTCTCTCTTTCACTACCACGGATCATTGGCATGCATCGTCCTCTTATCTTTCTTTCATTGTGACCAATAAATTTTTCCTAGCCGAGTCCAAGCAAGATCTTTGAATAACAACCAGCAAAATGCAATTCCATTTGTAAAACTAAACAAAGCATCTCGTAAGAAAATAGAATAGGCTATAGGTAGGCCGGAATGGGTATAGTATTATAGGCTTATTGAGTGAAATGACTTAGATAGATAGGTTGGTACCTACCTACCATAAATCAACAAAACCTTGTGAATGCTATAACCTAGTAGGTACAAAATAAAAAACTTTATCCTAATGTAGGTAAACCTAACCTACGTAGCATAGTTAGGCAAATAAAAAGTAGGTACTTACCTGTAAAATTTAATTAAAGAGTAGATAATTAAAATCATAATGACTTATAATACCTACTTACGTAGGTAAGTATAGGTCCTAGTACGTATATGTCTAGCCTCTATTATACCTACACAGCAGTAGGTAAGGTACAGAACAGACATGATTATACTTACATAGGTATGTATAACAATAGCATGTACGATCTACCAATAACTAAAGCACGGTAATATTAACTATATAATATACATACCTACCTACCGTAACAAAGGCATTCAATTCTAAGATAAAATAGGTTTCTACCTACTAGAAAAAGATATCGCGACTATTCGGCCGAATCCAGCTCACTCACGCACGTGTGGTTTTACATCGCGTTGTCCCTCACGCACGATGCGCATACCGGTTTGTTTTTTTTGTTCTCTGTTTCTGTGATCTATTTTTGTTTGGGTTTATGTAGAGATTGCAATCCGGATTATTCGAAATCCGAATTATTCAGAAAAATTGGCATTTTTATTTATACGTATATATGCATCTACATCTACCAAACACATTACTGAAATAAATATTAGTGCAACAAACTTTGTCCCGAGTCAACAAACTTTGATGCCAGGTAACGATCTGTTAAAGATAACGATCTGTTAAAGACTGTTGGCATCTGCCGCTGCTGGAGGAGGCCAGCTAAGGACAAGGTGCCTAGCCAGATACACTGTAATGCCGAGTGTCTAAACTGGTACACGCTATACCAACTACTGACACTTAAGAAATTGCGTGCGAAACCGCAAACAAGAGCTAGTTAAAAGATGTTGTTTAAATTTGACATTTCATTCGAATTAATATCCGGATTTGTGAATGATGAAATGCGTATTATCCGGATTTTGCATTGGTGTTTATTATCTTTATTGTGTGCGACTGTACCAAAATGCATTTGTTCCTAGCACTTCACATCAACTTTTTATATTGTTGCACTACGAAATTGCATAAAGTATGACCACAGGCAGAAGCAGTATTTCTCGCAGTATTTTTACATATAGCATTTATAATAAGAAAAGCTCGCTGTCTATAGGAATTATTTCGTTTATTAATGGGTACGCTGCCTTGACGTCAAGCTAGCGTACCCACTAAGAATGGTCATTATTTCTTAAACCAAAGAGGCAGTATTTATTTTACTTTTGCACTAATTCTACACTGTTTATGCAGAGTTTATTGGCATATCAACAAACGTTATATCGATTATGTGTACGCTACCTTGACGGACACTGTGCCTGTTAGGATAGATGTACATGTTTAAATAAATAAATAAATAAATAAAAATTTGCATACCAATTTCTACAAGAACATAATTAAGATATTTTTTTTCTTATTTTTATGGGACAGTTAGATTAGATTTAGACAGTTGAATTAGATTAAGTACAAAAATCACAGAATCATTACAAAAAAAAAATTGGTTGCCTGTAAAGTCGGTATACGGGCGAAAGTTTTACGTGACAACGACTTTGAGTTCCTTTCACTTTTTATGTCTGTCTCTCTCGCTCTCGAAGGGACGCGTGCCTCTCACTCGCTCTCATTGTGAGCGCATAACGTGAGCGGAGCGTAACGCAGTTTCTTGAAGTGTCACCCGGCAAACCAATTTATAAGACGTTGTCACGTCAAAAAATTTATTACGAAGATTTTTTAGGTCTTTTTAGGGTAATCTTTGCGACCCGTTGCTTTGATCCAATGCAAACGTAATTCTTTATCTTCGGGAAATCTGTAACAAATAAAAACACTAATATTATAAATGCGAAAGTGTGGATGAATGGATGGAGGTTTGTTATAGTTGTTCTATCTCACGAAGTCCGATGGGCTATGTGTGACATAGTGACTGAATGTACACATTGTTTTAGTGTGCGTAAGCTCAGAAGAGAAGCGTAAAGTGTCGCCTGAGACGCGGTCCGGGTCACTAGTGCTCATTGTATTCACGTCAGATTTTGGTAGCGAGTACCGTCAGCATGACAACTAAGCGCAAAGTTGTTCGCAGTGAGGTAAGTTAACGGACTTCGTGAGATAGAACAACTTACATATACCTCTTCACGCCAAAACTACTGAACGGATTGGGCTGAAATTTTGTATGCAGGTAATTCTAATCCTGGAATCTAACATAGGCTTTTTATCCAACAAATCAGTTGCTATGGGATATAAATGGCCTTTAAACGTTTCCATAGAAAAAACGCGTGCGAAGCCGCGGGCATAAACTAGTTTATAGATAATGTAGCTAGCTATGTAGGTACCTATTAAAAAATATTTCAATGCGCCATTTGGGGAATTTTATTATCGGATGCAGGCAACCCTAAATTTTCACAATTATAAGTTAGATGAACTAAAAATAGCATAAAACATAATGTTTGAGCCTTGTGTGTATGTAAATCTATGAAACTGTAAATTTTGAACCTTTTTATACCTAGTCAAAAGAACTTGTACTTATGAGTGGAATGATAAATTCGGCACTTCTACATTCAAAAACACTGCACCGCACCATTTTTGTGTTTCTTTTTTATTGTTTTTAGGTGCGGGAATGTCCACACGAACACTTTGTTCACATTTAAACATAAAAAACAAAAGTTTCTGACTACTACAACTTTCTTCAGCAGCCTCGTGTCGAGCTCCGTCGATGACATAGGAAATTTGTTTAGCACATGGAGGTGCTAAACAATGCAAAAACCGGCACGCTCTCAGATTTTCTCTTTCTACGGGCACGCTGGATGAGATAGAGAGCTAATCGTTCTATTTCATTTCTTCTTAGGCTTTAGGCATAAGTCGTTCTCTCTTTAGTGTGAATGCGTTAGCAACTGCGCGAGTTCTATAGGTTTCTCTTTATACGCTTAATATTATGTATATAATACGAAACTTACTATACCTAGTTACATTTTAGAGAATAAATAGATGCTTATGTTTTTCATTTGTTTTTAGGAAAACCATTTCGATGCAAAATTTTAAGTTAATGGTTCGTAAAACCGATCATTCTGTTTTCGAAGTTTACGACACTCCACTCCTAAATTAATACACCACGCATTACACCACAGACTAGGTAGAGATACTACGTATTAATACATAAAAACGAGGGCATGGTCTGCAAACTCATTCTTCTTTTCGTTCAACTCTACAAAGCCATTAATAGTGTCCTTATTTTTGTCATAAGTTAAGGCAGCCTCTAATGACATTTCATCGAAGACCACTGAACACATTTTTTTTTTTTTCGTCCCATTTCGCAACCTCGAAACCAATTAAAATACTTTTTTTTATTGAAGGCACAAAATGGAAGCTGTCTCCATAAGACTAGCCTTTCCCAGAATCTTCTGTGAAAGGTCAAACACTAGTCTGTCTGTTCATGTAAAAGTACAAGGTACATACCTCTTTCTTCATCAATTCAAACACTTGTGGGCAGATCCCTGTCTCAACATCAAGTTTTGAGATCATTTTATTTAATGTTGACTTTGATGGCAAAATAAAGATTTTCTGTAAAAATCTATAGCACTTAGGACTTTGCTTCATAATTGACAAAGCAATCACTTTTTCTTCAGAAGTAAAGCGCCGGCCTTTCTTTTTTTTCATGCAAAGATTTATCTGCATTTTCAAAATCCTTTTCGCATATGGATTCATGTTTTCTGTCAATTTTTCAAATGACTTCTCTTTGCTAAACTTAAGAGCACTCTTAGCTCTTCGGTGGAAGTCTGCTTGAGCCTTTGCCTTGTCTCGCCAAAACCTGGGACTAAAAGGCAATGGTGGAGTCCTGAACTGCAAAGACTCCGCCGAAAAGTAAGGAAATCGTTCAACAGAGCCATAAACACTAGACAAGACGCAGACTGGGCGAACTACCACAATGCAAAAAGAACCTACAAAAAGCAAATTCGCCTTAGAAAAACCGAATGTTGGGAGCGATTCTGCACAAACATTGAAAACAACGATCAGGCAAGCCGCATAAGAAAAATACTTGTAAACGTGCCGGAAAGCACGCTCGGATGCCTCATAAAACCTGACAACACCTACACCAAATCGGATGCAGAAACCAGCGAAGTGCTACTGAACACACACTTCCCAGGCTGTCAGATAACAGACGCCTGCACGTGGGAGGAAACATCAGAGCAGACGCCGACCGACCTAGACTGGAAAACAGCCCAAAACATGATAAACCACGAAAAGGTTATCTGGGCAATTAACAGCTTCCTTCCCTTCAAATCGCCAGGACTGGATGGGGTATTTCCAGGCATGCTTAGGTGGTGCAGTGGCATACTAGTCAACCATCTAGTCAAGATATTTAGAGCGTGCATCGCAAACAAATATATACCGCATAAATGGAGGGAAGTGAAGGTAGTATTTATACCAAAACCAGGAAGAAGTGATTATACCCAACCAAAATCTTTCAGGCCTATAAGCCTGACATCATTTCTTCTAAAAACACTAGAAAGGCTCTGTGACAGAGAAATAAGAGACAACATACTCTCTCACAACCCACTTCACCCACAACAACATGCCTATAGTAAGGGCAAATCAACAGAATCCGCCCTACATAGCGTGGTCTCACGAATTGGAGGCGGACTAACGTCGAAACAGCAAACGCTGGCGGCCTTCATAGATATAGAAGGAGCTTTTGACAAGACCAGATTCACCAGCATATACAGAGCATTGACTAGATATGGTGTCACGCCGACGATAGCTGAGTGGATAAACAACATGCTCAACAACAGAGCAATACAAGTCACCATCAATAACACCACAAGAGGTATAGTTGCCAGGGGCTGCCCCCAAGGCGGCGTCCTGTCGCCCCTACTATGGAACATAGTTGTAGACGAACTAATCCGCAAGCTGAACGGCCGCGGACTTGTCACAATAGGATATGCGGATGACCTCGCGATCCTGGCGACAGGGTGCTTCGAGAACACACTATGTGACCAGATTAAACTCGCCTTCAAAATCATCGAAGCATGGTGTAACGATCATGAACTTTCAGTGAACCCCACAAAAACGGAACTAATAATGTTCACAAACAAGCGACATCTAGGGAACCTGAAACTCCCAAAACTGTTTAACACAGAGATAAAGCTAAAAACAGAAGTCAAGTATCTAGGGGTCATACTAGACAGCAAACTGCTGTGGAACAAACACCTTGACTACAAACTACAGCGAGCCACCGCCACCTTCTACCAATGCAGCAGAATGCTAGGGAAAACATGGGGACTTTCACCAAAAATAACCATGTGGCTCTACACTGCAATCATAAGACCAACGCTATCATACGGAGCTATAGTCTGGTGGACCAGAACGGAGCTAAACACCGTGATAGCCAAACTACAGCGCTTTCAAAGAATGGCATGCTCAGCGATAACAGGCTGCATGAGAACTACACCCGGTGCTGCCCTAGACATAATTCTAGATCTACCCCCATTAGACCTGTACATACAACAAGAGGCGATGATGGCGGCGCTAAGACTGTACAACATGGGGCTATGGGGAGTCACAGGCAGCCCACACGCTCAGATCATGGACAGGGCCATTTTATATGAACCTCTAATAGCCGCCCCCTGCGACAAAATGCCCAGTAAACCAATACTAGACAAACACTACCTGATACAACTATACGAGGACCAGAAAGATGAATCAGGCACCCACGAAGTCAGAATCTACACAGATGGCTCCAAAACAAACACCGGAACGGGTGCTGGGGTTCACTCAATGGACCTCAACATTAGCATATCAAAAACACTAGGTAAACACAGCTCCATATTCCAATGTGAATGCGTAGCAATAACAGAGGCAGCCACAGCCGTGCAGAAGAGAGAAATAAGCGACCAATGCGTGCGTATTCTCTCCGACAGTGCTGCCATACTCATGGCTCTGGAAGGAAACAGCTGTAACTCCAAGCTCGTATACGAATGTCACCTGGCATTAGAGAGGATATCCACCAAGAACAGGATCATCCTTCAATGGATCAAGGGACATAGCGGATCTCTAGGTAACGACGCCGCCGATGAATTGGCACGAAGGGGATCGGATACTACAACAGAAGGTCCAACACCTTTCCTACCGTTACCATTCTCACTACTCCAGACATGGATAAGGCTCAGAACTAGAGAGATGCATAACGAACGATGGACACGCCTTCTAGAATGCAGACAAGCCAGAGCGGCGCTTCCATCAACATCAGCGAGGCTGACAAAACGCCTGCTAAACCTAAACAGAATGGACCTGCGTATCCTGGTGGGAACACTAACAGGACACTGCCCACTAAACAAACACCTATTTACCATCGGAACGACGGATAGCCCTCTTTGCAGAGGATGCCTCAGCGACGACGAATCAGCTGCCCATGTAGTCCTGGAATGCGAAGGGGTAACAACACAACGAACAGAAATCCTCAACTTGCCGAGGTCACTCCGCGAAGCCTGTGAAGATCCCAGGAAGATTCTGCGCTTCTGGACGGAGTTAGGCTGGCTATGCTAGCAAATGAGACGCATAATGGACCAAACACGAGTCTAAATGCGGAAACAAGAGTACTTCCACCTAAGACCTAAGAGCCTTTGCCTTTTTGTATGCTCTATACATGATTTGGCATGTTGGTGTCAAATCTTTAAGCTTCTTGAATAATCGATTTCTGGGCTTTTTTAAAGGTCGGGATTTTCCTAAACCTGGAATGTTTTATAACTGTATTAATTTAATGTAATAAATATCATAGTATATTATCATTTTAGAATGATAATAAACTATGATATTTAAATGGACATATTTTTAATGTACATACATGGCATCCAAGGTTTTGATACATTTTACACCACAGTTCCTCAAACTTTACATTATGAAATGGTAAAATTAAAATTTTAGTTTTTAAACATGTCTTGGAATTAATAATGGTCATAGTGAACAAAATGTTTGAAAAGTTGTTCATAAAAACCACTTCTCCATAGGACATTTGAAAAATAAAACCTAGAAGAAATTGAGCCAAAGTTTCCAAGATATGCTACAAATAAGTTAGATATTATTAAATTGCTTATGAAAATATTGTTCATGTAACATATTAAGTAAATGTATGAAGCTAGAAGAATATATTACCTGAGTCCTGAGCGGTTGGTGGATTTTTTGATGGTCCAGGTAAATGCTGAAACTCACTGGAGCCAGAAGCAATAATTTCTGAAATAAAATTGAAATTTGAAGTCTCATCAGATGGCTAAAAATTCATCGGTTTCCAAGATATGCTACAAAAAAGTTAGATATTATTAAATTGCTTATGAAATTATTGTTCATGGTAAAATATTAAATACATGTATGAAGCTATAAGATTATTATTATTACCTGCGTCCTGAGCGGTTGGTGGATTTTTTGATGGTCCAGGTAAATGCTGAAACTCACTGGAGCCAGAAGCAATAATTTCTGAAATAAAATTGAAATTTGAAGTCTCATCAGATGGCTAAAAATTCATCGGTTTCCAAGATATGCTACAAAAAAGTTAGATATTATTAAATTGCTTATGAAATTATTGTTCATGGTAAAATATTACATACATGTATGAAGCTATAAGATTATTATTATTACCTGCGTCCTGAGCGGTTGGTGGATTTTTTGATGGTCCAGGTAAATGCTGAAACTCACTGGAGCCAGAAGCAATAATTTCTGAAATAAAATTGAAATTTGAAGTCTCATCAGATGGCTAAAAATTCATCATTAGCTGGGCTGATTGTTTGTTTCTAAAACATTTATTATAAACACAAACAGACCTTGTAGTGGTTCCAGTTGGGAGTATGTGTGGTCAAAGTGACTTTTACGTGAATAACTGTGCTCAGTCTGCGGATCCACATTTTCTGAAAGTACAAAAACCAATACAGAACAATATATTAATATAGCTCCTATCCTAGAAATTGATTGTAGTCTGACGTGGTGCACAGAGGTGCACCATGTTGCTGAATGTGCCTATATTTTCTTAAGTGAGCAGACTTACCGGCATTCTCCCGAGATGGAACTCCACTCGAAATCTCGTCTTCACTAAACAGGGAAGGGTATGCTTTCCCTATGAGATGTGATTTAGGCGTAATGAACTTTTTTTCAAAGTGTTTTTGACAAACAAAGAGCTTCGAAAGCTGTTCTTGTGTTAAATTTGTCAGATCACGGGTTAACTTTATACACTCTAACCACTTGTTGAGTCTTTTCTCATTGCACGGAAAATGATGTAAAATAGCGTCCTGTCGCGAACTTTTACAAACACAGCACTCGTAATACATTTTACAAGCGAAATAACTCGTAATATGACTTATTATTCTTTGATGGAGAGGTTATGCATGCACCAACGAACAAAACTCGACTCCAACAAAAAAAATATATGGCTGGCCCGCCAGCCAGCCAGCCAATCACAGCCAGCTGCCCCAAACGTCATACAAACTGGCGCTACCTCAAGCGTTTCGTTACACGGAGATTATCGGGCGTGCATTACACACACTGGCAGAGTCTTCTTCTTCTTCTTTTATATTTGGCTCTGCGTCATAGTTTGACACAATTCTGCCAATGTCAGTTTTAGAACGAATAAGATTAAAATTTATGGAGGTTGAGTTTGTAATAATTAAAATAAAAAGAGTAAAATTTAATCTCAATTATGTTCATTACGTACAGCCGTAGCGAAAAGCATACGGACGGCGCCATTATGAAAGAAGTTGAAGTTGAATACTTTTCTTTTCATTTCATACTAGTCTCTTTCTACGTTCGCTGTCAATTATTCAACTTCAACTTCTTGTTTGATGGCTTCTGCGTCAGGTTTGACACAATTTTGCCAATATCCGTCTCATCATCTCATGACAGCATCAATTATTCAAAATAACAACAAAAAAACGACAAATTTAGACAAGCGAGGACTTCCCCAACAAAGAAAATAATTGGTCCGAAGCAGGCCCCATCAACGCGCTATGATTGGATGGCGGCAAAACTGGGTCTAGAGGTGTGCAGATCCGGAGTCAAACGGCTCCTGGAGTCGTGTCCGCTCCTGGAGCCATATGGTTCCGCTTCGGATTAGCGTTCGTGGCGTGTCCGCGGACACGTTGGACGCCTCGGTCTTGGCCATTATGTCGAATGAATGTAACAGCGAGCGAACTTTGTGGATCTGGGCTTCGATTCGGGTTTGGACGTGTTCGATCGACAGATCCGGGTCCATTTACCGTTTACGAGTAACTACTACAGTCAAATTATACCTACTATATTATAATTTGCTAAACAAATCGAAATATACCCACTTATTTGTACTTTTGTACCAAAAAATAAGTAATTAGGTATACTTATACCTACCTTAAAAAACTTAGGCTAGTATTTGTCAAAGATTAGATCCAACTAACGAACATGTCATCCCATAAGGAAAAGCATTGCTATGTTTTTATAAGTCATTAATTCATTAGATCCACCGAAACAAACGTGTCCTACAAACAGACAGATCCAATGAACATGTAGGAACTGTTAATAAAAGCGGATCCTACCCGATCCACTAGATCCACTGATCTAATGGACATGTAGGAAGCGAAACTGCACGCGGATCCAAACACGGACACGACTCCTGGACAAGTGTCCGGACCCAACTGGAATCGGACCAGATCCGCTCCAGTCGTGGACACGTTTAGGGCATGCCTAACTGGGTCACAAGTAATGCTGCCATTCACAGGAAAAATCGTCAGTATAAATTTTATGAAATGGTAACACACGTGGTGTTACCATCTGGCAACAACAACTAGAAAGTGTTGTTGCCAGATGGGGGGGATTCCCTGCAAATTCGGGGGTTTTTTCCACCTTTTGGGGCAGATTCGGGGGGAAAGGTTTGTTGGGGGGATTTTCGGGGGTAAAATAAACTTTGGCGAAATTATGAAGGTTTTCTTGAGTAGGTATCTCAATCATTCAACCACAAACATAAAATAGTTCTCATCACTACTTTAGTGTACCTAACTACATTACGTGTATTCTCGCCCTAACAATACTGCTTAAATTCAATTGTTCATTCATCGTAAGATTTCGAGTAAGCAAGATAACTTTGCACGTGTGGTTATAATCGGATTCGGAACTCATCGAATTGTTTTGTAACAAATGCTTTATTTGGTTTATATACCACTAGTGCCAACAGCCAGGGCGGTAAAAGCCTCCTCCAAACATATTTTCATAACTAGAATCTTAAAACAAAAATGTAAAGTAGGTTTAAGGAAATAAAGCTTTTTTATTTTTATTTTATTTTATTTTAGTGCCAACAGCCACACGTAAAGTTCATTCGTAGTTCGTTTGTTTCCTTCTGTGCCTGTGCTTGTGTGCTTGTGCCAACAGCACAAGTACCATTTTTACTCTATAGAGTCTTACTTCTTTCCGTTAGGAATTATTGTTCTGTGGATGGTGCCGTGGCGTAGGAAACTTATCTAACGAATAATTGTTCTGGACATTGTGAAAACACTTTATGTATTCATGATGAAATCTAACAAGTCATAATAATGTCAAAAAAAATGATTGAAAAAAATGATGCGAACATGATTGTATGATAATATTTGAGGCTTTACGTGAGGTTGAATAATAATTAAAATATATTTGCTTAATTTTTTCTCCTATAAAGTGTTTTGGGGACTTTTTTTCACAAAAAGCTAATTTTCGGGGGGATTTGGAATAAAGTTGGGGGGAAACTCACATAGTGATCTGGCAACACTGCAAGTCTACCTGCAACTCAGATTAAATATAGGTAGATCTTCAGCGAGCATGCCCCAGAGCAAGACAAAGTATACGAGGTGGTGGGGGAAAAGTGTTGCCATGCAACTTTCTTACCCCGATTTTAGGTTCCTTATTTCATGTCTTAGTTGGTAGATCGGATTTGCGATTTTCCAGTTAATAAATTTAAAAAATTAAATTATATGAGCGTCTGGTGGAAGCGAAGCGTGACCCGAGAGCTGGTGAGTATCAGGCACAGCGCATCAGCATTGCCATACAGCGTGGCAATGCAGCCAGCGTCTTGGGGACGCTTCCGACTGGTATTGATATTGATCAGTTGAGCTACCTGCAATAGTCTGAAGATAGCTCAATTGTTTCAATTGTAAATACTAGTATATTTTCTATTTTGTGAATAAAGGCTATTGCTAGATCATTATAATTATACAAGTAAGTATCACAATGTGAACCCTGTTTGGCGTTACAAGTGGAAGGCAGACCGAGGTTGTTTTTGGTAGGTAAATATAATTATGAAGGTATTAAGGTGAGTAGTACAGATACAGAAACAAGTGTTTTTGTTTTAAAATAATCAATATTTATTACAATAATTAACGTTTATAAATTTTACAGTTTTAATCAGTCTTCAACATTTCGTTTTATTACTACTTAATCATAAAATCACAGTTTAATTATAAATGTCTTAGTTATATTACCTATACAATAACATTTACATAAATTAATAACACTTTAAAAAAAACTGGTTACTTACGAACGTAACATCGTATATTTGCTAAAAAATAGTAATGTTGCTATCTAAAAAGTACCTACTTAACTTTCATTGTACTTGCGTATAGGTACTTATACCTAGTTAGTCACAGCATTTTTTTTATTAAAAAATACACACGCATTTACACAGAAGCATTTAAAATATCGCAGAATCATTATAAAAATCACAGAATCATTTTAAAATTAGCATGCCAATTTCTACAAGAACCTACTTAAGATATTATTTTTCTTATTTATATGGAACAGTTAGATTAGATTTGGACAGTTGAATTAGATTAAGTACAAAAATCACAGAATCATTTAAAATATCACAGAATCATTACAAAAAATTTTATTACGAAGATTTTTAGGTTCCCAATCTTTGCGACCCGTTGCTTTGATCCAATGCAAACGTAATTCTTTATCTTCGGGAAATCTGTAACAAATAAAAACACTAATATTATAAATGCGAAAGTGTGGATGAATGGATGGATGTTTGTTATAGTTGTTCTATCTCACGAAGTCCGATGGGCTATGTGTGTCATAGCAACAACTTACATATTACCTCTTCACGCCAAAACGGATCGGGATGAAATTTTGTATACAGGTAAGTAATTCTAATCCTGGAATCTAACATCTATGTTAGATTCCAGGATTTATATAAAAAGCCTATAGGCTTTTTATCCCACAAATCAGTTGCTATGGGATAGAAATGGCCTTTAATCGTTTCCATAGAAACAACGCGTGCGAAGCCGCGGGCATAAACTATTTTGCTATGCATAGCGAGCTACATTATCTATAAACTAGCTATGGTAGGTACCTATTAAAAAATAATTCAATGCGCCATTCGGGGAATTTTATCATCGGGTGCAGGCAACCCTAAATTTTCACAATTACAAGTTAGATGAACTAAAAATAGCATAAAACATAATGTTTGAGCCTTGTGTGTATGTAAATCTATGAAACTGTAAATTTTGAACCTTTTTGTAGTCAAAAGAACTTGTACTTACGAGTGGAATGATATATTCGGCACTTTTTCTTCACTATCACTTCTACATGCAAAAACGCTGCACCGCACCATATTTGTCTCTCTTTTTTATTGTTTTTAGCTGCGGGAATGTCCACATAAACACATTGATCACATTCAAACATAAAAAACAAAAGTTTAGAACTTTTAAAACTTTTTTCACCAGTCTCGTGTCGAGCTCCGTCGATGACAAAGGAAATTTGTTTAGCACATGGAGGTGCTAAACAATGCAAAAACCGGCACGCTGGATGAGATAGAGAGCTAATCGTCCTATTTTATTTCTTCTTAGGCTTTAGGCATAAGTCGTTCTCTCTTTAGTGTGAATGCGATGGCAATTGCGCGAGTTCTATAGGTTTCTCTTTCTACGACCTGCAAAAATTATTCAAAACAAAAGTTCAAAAGTAAGTTTTGCTTTCTTTGAATGTATTGTTATTTGGATTGCAAATATTGCAATATAATTCGTGTTGTTTGTGGATATTGTGCCATTTGTAATTATGAAAGACACGCCAAGACGCTGTGCAAAATGCGGCAAATCAACAGCAAAACATCCGAATCTTTCTAGGAGTCGTTTTCCAAAACCTGGAGGCTGGAACGTTCCCCGGTATGTCTTGGTTTCTTTCATATTTTTCTTGAAGTGTCGCTAATACTTCTGCGCCATTTTGATTAGAATTATATTGGTCCTAATTGCGTATGAAATTTGGCTTTCTCTAGGAAATAGTAAGTTTTACCATTACTGGTGCAAGAAGGAAACGAACAAAAATGTTCTTTATTTCAGTGTCGAAGCATGGGCCAAATTCATTCACCCTGACGAAAACTGGTCAAGTAGTGATCTTCACCAAAAGCTATACAGAAGTCACAAAATGCTGTGTGAAGATCATTTTGAAAAGAGTGCATTTATTGATTTGGTTAAAAGAAAATTGCATAGATATGCCATTCCTCATGATGTTGATCACAATCTAGCTACAAAATCATCTAAAGCTGTGAGTATTATGTATTTATTTATTTAATAATAGCTGAGCAGCCTGAGGCTGATGTATGACACTAATTATTGTAAAATTTGATGTAATTCCAGTCATCATCAAGTTCTACCGAACACAAGGATCTCGCAGTGCCCAACATGGATACTGCTGCAACACCGCAACCTTCCACTTCTGTAACTACTGAATTCCTACTAAAATAAATGACATAAAATCCTTACTTTAGTTATAAGTAAATAATAAGGGTCCACATTAAGTTAGCACCCACACAAGAAATATAAGCATTCACTACTAAATAAATATATGAGAGAACCTCTGTAAAACACAATTTGTACAACAATGTTTCAGCTTCATTTTCAGCTAAAACCTTTTGTTGCAAATCACTTATCACTGCTTTTGATTGATTTACTCATTTTAACACACTCTACAATCACCGTTTTTCTCAAACTCTTGTGTGCGATGCCTAATGTAATGACACTTAGAAAAGGAAGGAATGGAATTCACAAGCTCTGCGTCGCAGGCGAACCTGCAGCTGCTGCACTACAGAGGTCGACATCCAAAGATTTCTATTGTGAAACCCGAAAGTCAAAGCTAGTAGAAGAAACAACATTCAAGAGAATCTAATTACTTGCTTAAATTACATTCATCTTAAATTCCAGGAAGCATTAAGCTCTATCCAACATAAGGTTCTCGAAGTTCACAACGTGGATACTGCCGAGGTGCTGCAACCTTCCACTTCTGTAAGTAACTAATAAAAACACACCTAATTTGGTTAGAATATAGGTCCAGGTCTATATTTGTGTAAAATGTGTTCAAAAGCACAATCGTAAGATTTCCTTAAAACATGAAGTTATTATCATCTTTCAGAGAAGGAAGAAATATTCAACGAAAAAGGAATCTAATCTTTACAATAAGTGCAGGCGCCTTATGCGACAAGTTTGTAAATTGAAAAAGCAAATCAGACATAAGAATAAAACTGATATGCTAAAATATCTAACCTCAGATGACGCAGTTGAAGAGCTTTCCAACAAAATAACAAATCCCTTTGCAGTTTTATTACAAGGTCAGCTATTAAACTGCAAAAGAGAAAACAAGAGCAGAAAATGGAATATTCATCAAAAACGGATCGCTTTGCAGCTTTACAAACGTTCACCTGCATGTTATAGACTACTTAGAAGACTGTTCTGTTTACCATGTCAAACAACACTCAAGAATTTATTAAATCTTTTGCCATTAACTTGTGGTATTAATAGTCAAATATTTGATGTTTTAAAGAAGAAAACTGCATGTCAAACTCCTCCAAATAATGAATGCATGTTGCTGTTTGATGAAATGTCCATAAGAAAACATTTAAACTACAACAGTAGAAAAGATAGCATTGAAGGATTTCAAGACCATGGAAAAACCCAAGGGGGCGATCCGCAAATTGCAAGCCATGCTCTTGTATTCATGATTGTTGGCATTCGTAAGCGATTTAAACAGCCTATTGCTTATTATTTATCTGGAGACTCTGTTACTGCCGATAGACTTGCAGCATTGATCAAAGAGGTACCTATCTATCTATTATAATTGACAAAAAAATAACCTCTATTGAAATAACGTATCAGTCTAAAGATTTAATTTAATAAATAAATAAATAATGCTGGACAATTCACGCAGCATTATCTAGCCCCAAGCTAAGCAGAGCTTGTGTTATGGGTACTAGATAACTGATATACCTACTTAATACAATACACTACATAGATAGATATTTTTTATTATACATAGAAAACATCCAGTACACCCTGAACAAATGTCTGCAGATCGTACAAACATTTGTCCCGAGGCGGGAATCGAACCCGCAACCTCCTGCGTCGCTGGCAGACCTTCGCCCGCTGCGCCACAGAGGTCGTCCCTAACTATCGTTTTATTTTCAGATTCTAGATAGCTGTTTTCTGGCGGGAATTAATATTGTTGCTTGCGTTTGTGACATGGATGGCGTAAACAGAAGAGCTCTCAACAATTTAGGGACATGTTTTCACCGTCCTTATTTTGAATACAATCTTCATGAAATAGTGGCCCTATTTGATGCTCCACACCTACTAAAATGCTTTCGAAATTTATTTATTAAGTCGCCAATGCTGGACAGCCAATCAAGGGTAAGTCAAATCTATTTTCATTGCATTTCCATCATCATCACAACTAATCTGGTTTTTTATAACCAGTACTGCAGTAGTCTGCTGCACTGAGGTCTAAGCTACACAGTGTATCTCACGCTCTTGGGAAATGGAAGGCAAGTAATTGAAATATTGAAGATAAAGATAATAAGATTAAAAAACAAATAAGGGATTATTTTCTTTCAGTAAAACTTCCTATCATTATTATATCTGGTACTTGACCCTCATTGTCCCAAGGCCGTGGGACACACTGTATATCACACTAATATTATAAATGTGACACTTTGGATGGGTGTATGGTATGGATGTCCTGGAATAAAAAATAGGCTTACTTTTTATCCCGAAAAAAGGCGTGCGAAGCCGCCATCTTATATCACTAATTATAATCATTACTCATATAATACGCCACCGTCTATACATGTGCTTCTCCATCCCAAGGTTGTCTGGAAGAGATAAGGCCGCCTATTGTACAACTCTGTATCTCTCTTTTCTGGTGTTTTTATTTTTGTATTTTCTTGGTGTGCAATAAAGTTTTATTGTATTGTATTATTTTCGAGTACGTTTTGTGATTATGTCCCATAAGTTTATATCGCGTTACAGCGATCGTGGGTCGCCCCGTGACCATGATTGCTGTAACTCGATAGAAACGTATGTGAGATATGTAATATATTAACAAAATAAATGTAATAAACAAATCGAGACAGTTTAATTATCAATTTATTTTTTTCAGGTGTTGCAAAATGGAGCCATATTTCCAAGTTCTATGATGAAGACAGCAAAAACCCATATTTTGTTTTTGCGCCAAGTTTAACAAAAACACATATATCACCCAACAACAGAGATAAAATGAGGGTTAAGTTAGCAGCTCAAGTATTAAGTCACACTGTTGCTGCTGGTATCTATGCCAAAGTATCTCAAGGTATGTAAGTCAA
The DNA here is from genome assembly GCA_963564075.1 of Eupithecia subfuscata. Classification (NCBI taxonomy): domain Eukaryota; kingdom Metazoa; phylum Arthropoda; class Insecta; order Lepidoptera; family Geometridae; genus Eupithecia; species Eupithecia subfuscata. The sequence goes on along the minus strand of CAUWYO010000001.1, from coordinate 1,112,535 downwards.
GTCACATTTCAAGAAAAATAAGAAAATAAAATTGTTTTGGAGCATATTTTTCTCTGCATCTTTTTCTATCCAAAAATAGTAAATATTTTACGTACGTATTATTAAAATCTAATCTGTATGAGCAAAGAAAACTAAAATCAACAAATTAGAAGAAGACATGTTAACAATTAAAACAGTTGAGCTAGTTGTAGACTGTTGCAAACAATATAGAGGTAGCTCAACTGATCCATATCAATACCAGTCGAAATCGTCCCGGAGACGCTGGCGATATCTCCGATGTTACGTAAAATATTTTTTTTATTAATTTCAGGTATACTTCCAACTGACGCTGGCACTACTGCGAATTTAATAAGCAAGATAGATTGCCTATTTGATGCGCTGAATGCTGACTCCGCAGATTTGAGAAGAGGCAAAAAATTCTGCCAAAATTTGTCTGACCGAAGTCCACACCTGAAATTCTTCAAAGAGATGTGTTCCGAGATTAAAAACTTAGAATTTGTGGGAGCCAAACAACGACCTCCTTCACAAGATGGCTGGCTACAAACAATGATTGAAGTAAAAAGATTGTGGAGAAATTTAAAAAACAGACACCCAACAGAAGTAGGTAGCTTGGCGACCAGACGGCTGCAGCAGGACCCTCTGGAGAATTTTTTCGGTTGTGTGCGGAGTAACTGTGGTTCAAATTCGAATCCAACAGTCGCGCAGTTTGTATCAGGTTTTAAAACTGCTATCATTTCTAGTATAACGTGATAACTCCAACTTGCCAGGGAAATAAAAACGTCCGAGATACCAATTCACTTTTTATAATTTCACAAAGTTACAGTATCGGATCCAAGACAGCCTTCTTGTTCCGTAGCTCAACAACCAATGCCACCACTGTCCAAGCACTCGATAGCCCAGAAAAAGACCGTTATAACCCAAGCTCTCAGCTGACTATCTTTTTTAAAAATACAATGGCCAGTAGTCGTTTGAGCTACGAAATAATTACAAAATTGTAATAATCACTTTAGAAATTCCGAAACTATTATAAAAATATAAACTAAAAATAAACATAATTTTAAGGTAGATTTAACAAATCAACATTCTATTTTTATAGAGTTTCCGCTCTTATCATTATTACAAAGTAAATTCAGCAATTTATTATCATAAATTAATTTAAAAATGTATACGAGGCATCTAAAATCACAAGATTAATTTTAAATAAGCTAACAAACGTATACAAACTCGCGCACCAACTGTGAAAATGATCAAAATAATATTTTGAGCAATTTGAACCAGTTCCTTACTTCTAAGAAACATCTACCACCAGAAGATCACTGTGCGGAAGAAGAGAGTCAAAGTTCGGCCATATACGATGATCTCGAACATCTTGATCCGAATATCAGACAAAGTGATGCACAAGCCTGCGCCTATGTCTGTGGATATATTATTAAGAGAATGAATATCTCATGCAAACATTGTTTACAGTCTCTTACAACAGAAGATCGCAATCAGTCACACTTGTTTGTCTCTTACAAAGAATATGACGAAAAGGAAAGGCTTTGTTATGCAAATGACAACCTCATTCAATGCACTGAGGCCTGTGCATCAATAATGTATAACTACCTGAATAATAATGCTCATGTGTCAGATTTGAAAACCAACATTTTTAAAATTTGGAGAGGAAATGTAAATTTTGACTTCACAATGCACTGCCTAGCACACCTTTCAAACATTTGTAAAACAATAATGTCTTCTGTGTTCTACATATGTATACATAGATTTTGTATAAAAAAAATAGATTTTTTTCGGAGCTTCACGCTCCAGTCTTAAGAAAAAAATTAGTATTTTGCAACTCGCATAAAACATCCTCTTCAAACGTAGTGTTGTAGGTAATTTATTATTTAATAATCATTTTGTTTAAATTTACGATGTATTTTATAAAATTTACATTGTTTAAAATTTTATTTGTCTATAAGTTTAGTTTGTAAGCCTAAAGAAGTAAATACAAACTTACAATATACAACATAGTCTGTTCAATTTTATTTTTAAGATATTCCTTACTTTTTATTAAGGCGGCGGCATGGGCTACGAACTTTCTTGTGTTTCTGGCCCATTCTAGGGTCAGGAATACACAAGAACATTTGTAGTTCATTCCATATCACCTGTAGTACAGTAGGTGTAAATGGATGATTCAAAAATCCCGCCTACAATGATTTAAATATCCCGCCATTTTGCTCTGTCAAAAAGTTTACAGGAGCGTTACGATGTGGCGGCGCTAGTGTCGCAAAAGCGAACCACTTTTGAAGTATGACGTTGGTCTTCTCCCATAGATAGGCATGGAAGTTATAGCTACTTTTATTTCACTATCACGTCGCGAAGTTATTTATTTCTGTCACGGTTATATCACGGGTGATAAATCACGGTCGTTATATTTCATTAGTGATGATTATTATCACAGTGGGTGCATTTTTTCCGCCTGTTATATGTTGCAGTGATAGTGATATGATTCAGAACTTATCGCTTAGCTAATCGGCGATGTTTTTTTTGACAATAAAACGTGTTTTCTTCAATGAACTTTCCCTCATACTTCGACAGGCTTGGGACTGTCAATGTTTAAGTACTTAATTACAAAACACTAGGACGACAACTTTATTTCTGTATTAACAGACAATCTCAGGTGAGCTCAGTTTAAAATAACACGCGACTCAAAACGCGGCATGCACGTGCAGCAGCAACAAGTAAAGATTACAAGTGAGTGAAATGAAGTGAAACTCTCACAACGTGATATCACTGGTATTATAAATTTCAAGTACCTACATGTACCTACATTAAATGAGCACCTTAACGTCTTTAAAATAAGACTCATTTTCTTATGAAGTTTTTGTAACGGAGCGTTATTTATCTAAGCAGTAAGCAAGTTTTAAAAATATAAAAGGTAGCACTTTATATTTTTAAAACTTCAATATTAACGTTGTGTTTAATCATAAGTATAAACGTAAAACGTCATCTTACGCTTTTTCGATCAGCATCACGTGACCCTGACGCGAGTTTGAAAGTTTTTACCCATACAAAAAAAAGTGCTCAGCGCCGCTAAAGAAGTTTTCACTTCAAAAATACTCCAGATAAATTAAAGCCTAATGGTGTTGAGAATAAGATGCAATTTTACTTAAACGAATTCTCTCTTCTCGCTAGTGGCACGGTGTCGCTACAGTCGCATGCTGTAGCTTTGTCTCTCTCGCACGATAGAATTCTGCGAATTGTAATGTAGCTTAGCCCGCGTGAAAAATCACGCTCGCGTTATAAGTAACTCACGGTTTCGATGCATGTAACTGGTGTGGCACGTGATTTATGTTGTCACTAGTGATATAACCAGTGATGCGTGAAATCTTCCATGCCTACCCATAGAGCATAATGTTCCTTGGCAACTACCCTCAAGACCTCAAGAAAATATTTAAACTCTACAGCCGCAAAATACCGTCACCGTGGAAAATTTCGTCTGTTGGCGTGGGTTATTCTTCTGTGGACTGAAGAAGTTTGTATTGTGTGCAAATTGTTCGCTAAAATGTCGCGGAGTGATATCAGTGTGAGTCAGTTTCAAGATGTTTCACGTGAGTTATCCTTCATCATCGTCATCAACCTATATTAGTCCACTGCTGGACATAGGCCTCCCCTAACTCCCGCCATGGCGCCCTGTCTTCAGCTTGCCGCAACTAGCATCTCACTGCAGTCTTTCGCAGATCGTCATCCCATCTGGCCGGAGGGCGTCCTACACTAAGTAATCCTTCAAAGTTATCTAATTAAATTTGTTGCAAACGATCTATAGGTAGCTCAACTCATCCATTTCAATATCAGTTTGCAACAGTCTGCAGTTAGCACAATTGTAAATACTAGTTCTAATTTATTTCTATTATTTGATTGTAACTTTCATTGTGAATAAAGATTTTATTTTCGTATAAATTAGGTACTATGATAAGAGGCCCGACGCTATGACATAGTCCCATGGGAGTTGGGGAGGCCCATTGTGTGGGACACTGTTGCGACGCGGAAAACTGTTTTGAAATGTACAATACAAACCGATACCTTTCATATGATACCCCACTCAGTGAAGTAGCCCCCTGTTTTTTGCCTGATGCTGCCTACATGCCTGAAGGGCCCTATAGGTGCTGGAAGCTTGTCCAGTTGTATGGAATAGATAGGAGCTCAATTGAAAGAATTAGATTGAAAGATAAACTTGTAATAAAGGTTCTACAAACAAACATGTGAATAACAAAATGCGCAGGTAAAAGAGAAAAAAAATGCTTCGTCGTTCAACTTATATAGTTTGGAGCCGCACCTCTGGTGTCAGCTTCAGGAACTAGACTTGTCCATCGATCGATCCTTCAGCTTTGTACGTAGTGTATGTACTTCCGGCATTCCTCACTAGATGGCGTGAACATCCCGGCGGCCCTGAGCGCTCATGGCTTAGTGGTTGATCCTCCAGTGTGATGAATACCAGGTTCGATTCCTCGGCCGGAGAATCAGTGCCGGATTCAAGCGGGCATATTCTGGAAAATGCTCTCTTCACGATACCCGTGGAGGTACGTATCTCGGCTACTCTCGTAACTCCATCTCTTCCTGGGAACAGGTTTCCTGTCACTCGGCCCAATTTCCACTGCAGGGGTGACAAACCATCCTCTTTGATGAGTACCAAGGTTCCAGGCTTGATATCGTCTCCTTTAGTTTGCCATTTAGTCCTTTTCTGCAGCTCCGATATGTACTCCATAGACCAGCGCTTCCAAAACGATTGTCTGAGGCTCTCGATTCGTTTGTAGCGAGACAGGGCAGGCAGCGGCAGCGCCGACACATCGCGCTCAGCAGGTGTCGTCAGAGCTCGGCCAATCAAGAAATGGGCTGGGCTGAGAGGGGTAAGGTCGTTCGGATCTGAAGACATAGGATACATAGGGCGGGAATTCAGGACGGCTTCGATTTGTACCAAAACTGTACTGAATTCCTCATAAGTTAAATTGGCATTTCCTATCACGCGAGAAATGTGGTGTTTACAGGATTTTACCCCAGCTTCCCATAATCCACCAAAATGAGGAGTGTATGGAGGAATAAATCTAAATTCTATTTTATTATTAGTAGCATAATCAATGATAGACTGACTATTGTTTGCCAAGAATTCTGTGAATTCCCTCGCGGCACCAACAAAATTAGTACCATTATCTGAAAAAATCTGTGAAGGTTTTCCTCTACGGGAAATAAATCTTTTTAAAGCTAATATATAACTATCCGAAGATAAGCTTGTCACGAGTTCCAGATGCACTGCCTTGGTTATAAAACATACAAATAAACAAATGTAACATTTTTCGAGTTTAGCGCCCCTACCTTTCTTATTTAGTATTTTCAAAGGGCCACAATAGTCCACCCCGCTGTACAAATATGGGAAGCCTAAGGTACTTATACGTTCCTTGGGTAGGTCTCCCATAGGGACCTTAATGGTTTGTCCTTTCATTCGGCAGCATTTATTGCATTGACGTACTATTTTCCTAGCTAAATTTCTACCTCCTAGCGGCCACCAAGATTCTCTTATAGTTGCCAATAGTAATTGAGGTCCGGCATGTAATAAATTTTTATGTTCATATCTAAACAAAAGAATTGAAAAGTGATGTTTAGTACAAAGCAGCTTGGGGTGTTTTTTATCGTAATTAAATTGAGAGTTCGCTAATCTACCACCCACGCGCATAAGCTCGTGCTCATCTAAAAACATATTTAAACTAGATAAATTGCGGTTAGATTTTATTACTAAGCCTTTCTTCAAAGCATTGTACTCCTCTGGAAAGGATTGCATTTGAGCTTGTTTTGTAAGAAAGTTCAATGATTTACTCAATTCATCAACTGATAAGGAACCATAAACCCGTAGCGCTTTCGATTTGGTACGTATGTTGTGTATAAACCTAAACATGTAGGCACACGAGCGCTGTAAGCGGTTAAGATTAGAAAACCTAAAAAAATCAATAACAAAATTATTAACCTCACTGCAAGTCATGCCTACTGTTGTTTGTTTCATTTCTGGCAAGTCAATTATATTGTTTGTACTATCTTGGTTATATTGTGACCAGTTTGTGACCTTTTCGCGTAAAAATGTAGGCCCGTGCCACCATAAACGTAATGAACACAACTCATTGACGCTTGCACCACGCGTAACCAAATCGGCTGGGTTTTGTTTAGTTTTGACGTGAAACCACGTCGCGTCACTAGTCAACTCATTTATTTCTACTACGCGGTTTTGTACGAAAGTCTTTAATTTATAAGGAGATGTTCGTAACCAACCTAAAACAATAGTTGAATCTGTCCAAAACACTATGTTATTAAACTGCAAACGTAAGGATTTAACTATTTTTTGGTATAATTTTGCACCTACTAATGCACTGGAAAGTTCAAGTCTCGGAACGCTGAGGGGGCGTATGGGAGCTACTCGACTTTTAGAGATAAGCAACCTAACTATAAAGTTACCTGCGTCATCATATGAACGACAATAGGCACACGCGCCATATGCACTTAACAGACCAAGAGGGTCATAAATCTGAGATACGACTGACAACATTGCACGTTTTGTAATATTAGTTATATCTGTATCTATTTTTGTAACGAAATGAAACTCGTCACTTAAATTGAACCACCCTAGACCTAACGTTCTACATGAATAGGTTTTGTCTAGTGAGAGATTTTTTGATTTATCCTCATTTTCCTGTGTAAATGCTACATCTTGAGAATTAAAAGTCCATTTTCGTAATGGAAAACAACCAGAAATACATACGTCGGACACTTTTTTACACAATTGAGATAATTCATGCTTAGAATCGCAGCCTGTCAGTAAATCATCAACAAAAAGATCGTCTAGAATAGCACGCGCCACATGACTGTCCGCACACTGTAATCCTAGCTGCTTAATGCATCGAATAGCTAGGTACGGAGCTGACGCAGTCCCGTAGCTAATGACATTCATTCTATAGATACCTATAGGATCCGACATTCTTTCACGCCATAAAATCAGCTGCAAGTTTCTTTGGTCATCTTGGATGAGAATTTGTCTAAAAAACTTCTCAATATCGGCACATGCTACGTATCTATCTATACTGACGAAAACGTAATAGAATAGAAACAAGATCATTTTGTAGCGCTGGACCTGTCATTTGGATTTCGTTAAGCGAAATACCCGACGATGTCTTTTGACTCGCATTGAAAACTACACGTAATTTAGTTGTGGTACTTTGTTCCCTCAAAACACCATGGTGAGGCATTATGTAATGTGGTAAATTAACGTCAAAGTTTTCAAGGCGCGTCATATGGCCTAAGTTTATGTATTCCTTCATAAAATCCGAGTACAAGCTTTTGTATTGCTCAGATTTTTCTAATCTACGTTCTAGCGATAGAAACCGGCTTTCTGCTATTTTGTAGCTATCACCTAACACATCGACTGATTGTTTTAGTGGAATGCGAACTGAAAATCGACCGTTATCTACCCGCTGCGTTGTTTCTGTGAACAGCTGTTCGCAGGCGCGGTCTTCAGAACAAAGAATAAGTTTCGGTTTACTGACTTCTTCTATTTCCCAAAATCTTTTTAACTGATCGCTTAATTCCGATGCTTGAACGAAGTTACAGTGGGATGGATTTACTCGAGACTTGGTATTAAATATTATACCTGAAATTATCCAACCTAGCGTAGTATTTTGCAAGAATGGCCCTGACGAAATGCGAATCCTACCATGTAATAACAATTCCCAGAAACAATCTGCACCTATGAGTAGGTCTATTTGTGATGGCAAATAAAATGTCGGGTCAGCTAAGTTTAGATTTGGTATTTCTAATGCTTTGTAATTGAGTTTAACTGACGGTAATGAATGAGTTAAGCTCTTCAAAACAATACAATTAATGCGTGTATTGTAGTCACTTCGTAGTGACTTGAGAGTGATTTGACAGGATTCTGTGGACTTTGTGATTGATTGTCCTATTCCTGTGACTTGAACAGTGGACTGTATGGATTTAACGTTTAATTTATTACGTAACGACTCGGTAATAATAATAATGCAATGTTGACTACCTGAATCTAATAGAACGCGTGCTTTGTGATATACGTTATCACTACCACATACTTCGACTAACGCGGTAGACAGAAGTACTGTGTCGTGGCATGAAATGTGTGATTGCTCGTGTGTATGTAAGACGGCTGCTGTATCCTTGTCCGTTATGGAGTTCGGTGATGGCTCTCGGTCCACCACCGATATTAACGTGAAATCTCCACCATGGAGTAGGCTATTGTGCTTCTCATTACATATTTTACACGGACCGAACTTACAATCGGATAACTCGTGACCCGATCGTAAACAATTAACGCATAAATTGTTGTTCTTTACGAATGTTAATCTTTCCTGACTTGACAAATTTAAGAACCTACTGCAACCATAAACGGCATGGTTGGTGTCACATAATTTGCAAGTGGGGTTATGTTTGCTCGCCGCCATGCGGCCCCGCGTGGCTGTGAGACTTTGAATCTTTTTCGATGATTCAGTCTGCCCTTTGTTAGAACTGTTATTGCTAGAAGATGGAGAGGAATTATGTGCCTTTATCATCTCTAACGTATCAGCTTTGTCTTTAAGAAAATCAAGTAAATCATCTAACTTTATTGACTGACTTCCCCTTTGTCTGTATAAATTATTTTTAAATTGTTCCCAATCTTTCTCGATAATTGAGTCCAGTTTTGATGCGATAATGTAAATTATTAGCGTATCCCACTGATCTGTGGGTTCGCCCAGAGTGTTCAATGCACGAAGGTTTTTAAGAACTGTATCAATGAGTTTTCTAATATGATGAGGAGATTCTTTGGTAGTTTGCATGGAAAACAGTGATTTTACATGATTATGAACCAACAATTTTGAGTTATCGTACCTATCGGTAAGCAAACCCCAAGCTACAGTGTAGTTACTCTGCGTGAATTCTACTGCTTTTATAACTTGAGCCGCGTTACCTTTCAGCGATGCTCTCAAATAATGAAACTTCTGTATGTTATCTAGCTGCTTTGAGTTATGAATCATGGAAAGGTAGGTAAGTATCCCTAAATTCTAACCAATTTTCATACGTGCCATCAAACGCGGTGAGGGCAATTGTAGGTAATTTTAGTAACGATTGAGCATTGCATCTAGAATCGTGGCATTTTAAATTGTCTTCACTAGAAACTGGTGGAGAAATACTAGATTGACCTAATAAGCTGGCGACAGTAGCTTGAACTTGATAGTAGGTAAGTATTTTCGAATGCTTCGCGAACTTCGAGTTGCTGAGGAACCTCGTGCTCGAGTACTAATTCCTCAATCGCACTTTGAATAGTGTTATTTTCGCTTAACAATGACTTCGCTGCTTCACTGCGTAATTTAATTTCAGTGATTTGCTTATCAGTCAACCTAGCACCCTCAAAAGAACTCACGAACTTCACAAACAAAGTCAGTCTACCTTTGATTGAACCACGTTTTTTAATATATTCACGTAAAGTATTATCATTTAAATCTGAACCTAGAAGAGGATTAGGAGACTTGCTACGAATGGACACGTTTTCATTTTCACTCATTTTGTAAGATTAGGGGTACTCACGGTTTGTCCTGGAAACACCACGGGAACCGGCCACGTGTGGGCTGCTACTGCGGAAGAAACCAGTTTTAGTACAATGAAACCAGGATAGACGGGGAACGGGTCGGGGATTGGAACGATTTGGCCAGAGACTCTTACTATCCACGTGGCTGCGATGATGCTTCGGCTCGAAGGACCAATGTTTTTTGCCTGATGCTGCCTACATGCCTGAAGGGCCCTATAGGTGCTGGAAGCTTGTCCAGTTGTATGGAATAGATAGGAGCTCAATTGAAAGAATTAGATTGAAAGATAAACTTGTAATAAAGGTTCTACAAACAAACATGTGAATAACAAAATGCGCAGGTAAAAGAGAAAAAAAATGCTTCGTCGTTCAACTTATATAGTTTGGAGCCGCACCTCTGGTGTCAGCTTCAGGAACTAGACTTGTCCATCGATCGATCCTTCAGCTTTGTACGTAGTGTATGTACTTCCGGCATTCCTCACTAGATGGCGTGAACACCCCCTCTTTTGAAAATTATGCCCCCTCCCCCTTTATGACCATTTTTCAAAAAGCGTTCGTTTTACAGACTTTTTGGAATTTTCACGTCTCAATTTGTATGGAAAATGTTCTTTTTTAGGGTTTCGAAGATCGGTTTCGAAACCCTTAAAGTCTCGCTTTGTCTGTCCTTTTTTCCCTCCTTAATAACTCAGCAACTACAGCAGCTATCAACTTGAAATTTAAAATAATAATACATTTCGTGTGCCTGTACAGATTTTAAGAAAAAATAAATGAAAATAAATGAAAAATGAAAATGTACTTTTTCCATACAAATTGAGATGTCAAAATTTTAAAAGAGACCTACAGAGTCAAATGGGGTATCAAATGAAAGGTATTTGTTTGTACATTTCAAAATAGTTTTTGAAATTTCTGTAGGTTTCATACTTTTTGAAATACTTTGAAAATAGTCGAAAAAATACCCATTCCCCCCCCTTATCTCCGAAGTTTGCAGAGCGATTCATTCAAAAGATATGGAGCGTTTGTAGATATAGATCTATATTTTACAGGAAAAATATAGAGAAGTCTATTAAATGAACACTTTTTGAAAAATGGTCAAAAAGAGGGGGGATAATTTTCAAAAGGGGTGGCTACCCCACTGAGTGGGGTATCATATGAAAGGTATCGGTTTGTACATTTCAAAACAGTTTTTAAAATTTCTGTACGTTTCATACTTTTTGAAATATTTTAAAAAAAGTCGAAATTTTACCCGTTCCCCCCCCTCCTATCTCCGAAGTTTGCAGAGCGATCCTTCCAAAATGTATGGAGCGTTTGTAGATATAGATCTATATTTTACAGGAAAAATATAGAGAAGTCTGTAAAATGAACCCTTTTTGAAAAATGGTCAAAAAGAGGGGGGATAATTTTCAAAAAGGGTGGCTACCCCACTGAGTGGGGTATCATATGAAAGGTATTGCTTTTTACATTTCAAAACAGTTTTTGAAATTTCTGTAGGTTTCATACTTTTTGAAATATTTAAAAAAAAGTCGAAATTTTATCCGTTCCCCCCCCCCTATCTCCGAAGTTTGCAGAGCGATCCTTTCAAAATGTAGGGAACGTTTGTAGATATAGATCTATATTTTACAAGAAAAATATAGAGAAGTCTGTAAAATGAACCATTTTTGAAAAATGGTCAAAAAGAGGGGAGATAATTTTCAAAAAGGGGGGCTACCCCACTGAGTGGGGTATCATATGAAAGGTATTGGTTTGTACATTTCAAAACAGTTTTTGAAATTTCTGTAGGTTTCATACTTTTTGAAATATTTTGAATATAGTCGAAATTTTACCCTCCCCCCCCCCCCCCTATCTCCGAAGTTTGTAGAGCAATCCTTTCAAAATGTATGTAGCGTTGGTAGATATAGATCTATATTTTACAGGAAAAATATAGAGAAGTCTGTAAAACGAACACTTTTTGAAAAATTTACAAAAAGGGGGGGATAATTTTCAAAAGGGGGGCTACCCCACTTAATAGGGTATCATATAAAAAGGTATTGGTTTGTACATTTCAAAACAGTTTTTGAAATTTCTGTAGGTTTCATACTTTTTGAAATATTTTGAATATAGTCGAAATTTTACCCTTTCCCCCCCCTATCTCCGAAGTTTGTAGAGCAATCCTTTCAAAATGTATGTAGCGTTGGTAGATATAGATCTATATTTTACAGGAAAAATATAGAGAAGTCTGTAAAACGAACACTTTTTGAAAAATTTACAAAAAGGGGGGGATAATTTTCAAAAGGGGGGCTACCCCACTTAATGGGGTGTCATATAAAAAGGTATCAGTTTGTACATTTCAAAACAGTTTTTGAAATTTCTGTAGGTTTAATACTTTTCGAAATATTTTGAAAAAAGTCGAAAAATTTACCGCTACACCCTATCACCGAAGCATGCAGAGAGATCCATCTGAAATGTAGGTTGGTACCTACTAGTTTTAGGTCTTCATTAAATTTCGGAGTCTCTAACCGGTACCTTTAGTACATAATTATGTATCTACTTGTTCACAAACGTTCGAAACCCTCGGCGCGCGAGTTACACTCGCACTTGACGGGTCTTGTTTTTCATTTAGTGTTTCTTAAACCCTGTACAGGCGCACGAAATGTATTATTATATTAAATTTCAAGTTGATAGCTGTGGTAGTTCCCGAGTTATTAACACGATGTGGGATGTAGATACCTACTGCATTAGCAGTAGATTTTTCGATGTTTGAATATGATAGTACGGGCACCACCGTAAAAGTTTTAACTATTTTGAACTGAGGTACGGTCAATGCAGCAAAATTTCGTATGGAGCATCAAGGAAAACCGTTTTTACTGTCGTATCACATCAGTCTCTCAAATGTATAGAAGCATTTGGACGCACACAATCACACATTGAAAATAAAGGTGTGGATGCGTTTCCTATGAAATCCTTGCACGCACACTACGGTCATGCCCTTAGTCCGGTCTATGAAGATTTTAAGCGACACGCGCTACGGCTATAGCATGGCTTACAGCTATGGAAGTACTGTGTTGTTAAATTATTCTTTAGTTTTGCTTATATTATAAGGCACTACTGATAAAGCAGTGGTCATAACTTGTATGGGCAATTTTAATGTCATAATAACACATAGTTTGAAAAAAGTGAGTACCGTCCCGCATCGTGTTAAGGAGAGATTACAAAAATTTGTCCCGAGGAGGCGGGAATCGCACCCGCAAACTCCTGCGTTGCCTCCTCCCGCCGCGCCACAGAGGTAGTCAATGTCTCAATTACAAGGCAAAAATATAAAGCTACGCATGAGCATTACAGGACTAACTCAGCTCTTGCTCCTTCAGTCCTATCCCCCGTGCGAGAGGAGGACGGACCCCTCGAGTCGCCCTGCCACCGCCGCCCCCGCCCCCGCCCCCCACTGCTCCCCCCCGTGCGGCCCTGCAGCCCGCTGCCCCCTCTCATCATCGAGGTGGAGAAGCGAGTGAACAAACATGATGATCCCGAGGAGTTCTACGTCAGGCTGGAGAAGAAGATGAAGAGGATTTACAGGCGACTGTTTACTGAAGGTATGGTTTATTTAATAAACATTTATTTAAAGTTTTTGTTATTATAGTGCGTAAGCCATGAACTCTGGCTAATTCCCCCGTGGGATACCGTAATAAAACATGGTTGAATCTTCTGATTTTACTTACAATTTACTAAATTAATACCTGATTTTGTAATCGATCTAAGTAATGAGAGATCTGAACTTCCGGTATCCTTGTTTTAAGGATACCGTTATTAAAATCTGCTATTTTCTGATATTCATGAATTATTTTTACGTGATTTGATCATAAAATAAAACGTTACTTCCGGTCATCTTTACAGTATTATTTAAATGGCAAAATATAAATATATGAATACATAGGTTAATATTTAAATTATTAAAATATTTATTCAACAACGATAATTGTTCAATTGATTGTAATTTTCACAACTAAAATGTCTTCTAGTACTGCGCACTTCCGCTTGACGGCCATGTTGTTACACGTCACTAATTCATTCGCTTTTGAAAGCAAAAACGGACAGTCTCATTCTGTAATTCGTCAAGGAAAGACCTCAAAAGGGTGAAAGTGTTCAAACTGGTGTCCTGCTGGAAATACTTGCTGTGAAGGTTAGTCATTGTGTCTTTATATTTTGCTTTCATGTTTCAAAGTGCTGAGGAAAGTAATAAAAGTGATATTGAGCAGCCTTAAGTCTTTCCCTTTTAATTTGTAAAACCCATCCCTTTCAACTCAGAAGTGGGATATTACGGGTGTTTTTTTTTCCTTTTACTTTATGAAGGAAATAAACCACTCGTGCACTTCGCCTACTATCTCCAACCTCTCGTTCGTCATCTTGATGATAGATAATGTTTTCATCCGTCTTTTAATATCGATAAGTACTTGATTTTATCTCTCGTTCTGGAAAATGCACCACAAACAGATATTTCTGTACTACCCACTGTAACTTAAAGCTGCTCATAACACTTTACTCGCCTACCTATTAATATTGTCAACGATTCACAAGCACATATTCAACGCCACCACGTGGCGACAGCGCACCCCTGCGGGTCGCGCCTCCGAGGCTGGGCGGTAAATACGATATGCTAGCGGTTTCGTGGCCCAAGACGCACGTGTCGTTCAGCGCCGCTGGCGGTGAAGCACGCCTGTGGGTCGCACCGCCGCCGAGCCCTGGCAGTGAATGCGTTGGGCTTTCCTTCCTTATTTTCTTTTTAATTTGTTCTATGAATTGTAGAATAAAGCCAGTGGTTCAGACGGGAAAGCGTGGTTGCTGTGGACTATAGAGTTTATACGCATTTCACCGTCACCGATGCTGCTCAAGCTTAACAGCCTGTATTGGTCCACTGCTGGACGCAGGGCGCAGGCCTCCCCCTGATAAGCGCCTTGTTGGCTTCTATCTCATGGGGGTAATGCCCATGAGAATGGCCATTGTCACCGATGCTGACAATGGCCAAATTAAGCCGATACTATGACCATAATGACGACCTCTGTGGCGTAGCGGGCGAAGGTCTGCCTGCGACGCAGGAGGTTGCGGGTTCGACTCCCGCCTCGGGACAAATGTTTGTACAATCTGCAGATATTTCATCAGATCAGGGTGTTTTGGATGTTTTTCTATGTACCGCGAGTCAAAGGACCGGCAATACGAGCGCGAGTGACTGTCCACATACTCGCGCGGCCGCAGTTCGTGCCGAGCGCTCACGCGAGACGAGACGCACGTCTTTGTTTTCGGTTTATATTAATATATTAGGTACTTCCATCGTTCTATTGCGATGAATAGATGTCATCCACCATCTCCGTTGGCGAGGATGCCGACGACGTCGACGATGTATATTGCTTTGTAGCATTACATTGATTGGGCGAAGGTCTGCCTGCGACACAGGAGGTTGCGGGTTCGATTCCCGCCTCGGGACAAATGTTTGTACGATCTGCAGACATTTGTCCAGCGCGTTCTGGATGTTTTCTATGTATAATAAAAAAATATCTATATTGTAGTGTATTGTATTATGTATATCAGTTATCTGGTACCCATAACACAAGCTCTGCTTAGCTTGGGGCTAGATAATGCTGTGTGAATTGTCCAGCATTATTTATTTATTTATTGATATAATTAGCTATACTACAAATACACGCACTCGCTGCCACCACAGTTTCAACGTCCATTGTGTAGCAACGACGAATAGACAAGTGCGGCGCGTAGCGATTAATCGCGCGAGTAGAGCAGTGTGTGGACAGACAGGGCAACATCGCGGCAGCGATGCGGCAGCGCGAGGAGCATGACGAGGAGCATAGTGTGGCGGGCGCATTATGCACGGACGCTAGGATGGGTGTGGTCAATTCTTGAATACCTACGAGCATAATAATAGGGGCTTATATCACCCCTACTATTCGCCTTAAGCAGTACAACTAACTCGCCTTATGCCTAAGACATATCACAATTTAGGCATACCGAGAGTTAGGTATAATGAGGCCTAAGCATAGCCAGAGTGTGACATACCCCGACATAGGTCTGAAGCAAGGAAGGCATAAAGCTATTTGACTGTTATGTTGTTAATTGGAATAAATATGGTGGTAAATGAAACATTGCAGTAGTAATAGGTACATAGATTTAGAATTATATTAGGTACTTATCTACTTTTCTTAATAGGTATAAACGCAAAAGTATCCATGAACTTGAAACTTAAAATAAAAGTAACTTAACGTTAAAATGTCCCATTTAATTCAAATATACTCAGAAGACATTATTTTTAGTAGGTATTATTGTTGAAAAGTCGGGAAAAATAGTTAAATAAACGCGATAAATACCCGTTTAATAATACTTATAATAAAGAATTTAATTGAATTTTTTTTTAATTTTATGCTAAAATCGTGGCAAAAACTTATACGTACCAAAGACTTTTAATATAACTAACGTACAACATTAGAAAATGTTTTGAAAAATGAGGTTGGTATGTATAGTATACTAGCTTCTGCCCGCAGCTTCGCACGCGTATTTTTGGTATAATAAGTATCCTATTATCTAAGTTAGGCTTTGCTCTAAACGTACGCCACATTTCAGCTTGATCTATTCAGTAGTTTTGGAGATCCTAGGTAATAAAAATTCAGAGTTCACAAACTTTCGGCTATAAATGATATTATTGTTTTGATGGTAGGATATTGGCTACACATCGCTTGTTTGTTACAACGATGACATTTCTCAAAAAACACGATTTTACAGGAGAGCATTTT
This sequence comes from Eupithecia subfuscata, assembly GCA_963564075.1. Taxonomy (NCBI): domain Eukaryota; kingdom Metazoa; phylum Arthropoda; class Insecta; order Lepidoptera; family Geometridae; genus Eupithecia; species Eupithecia subfuscata. The sequence continues at coordinate 1,096,167 of CAUWYO010000001.1, read as the reverse complement.
TAAAGTTTGAAAAATTATATTTCATTAATTCTGGCTCTTTGAAAGAAACTTCCGAAGAATGAAATATTGCCTGATTCAATACTTATTCAAATATATCAGCAAATATTATATACGATTATCTCCTAAAATCTTATGCGCATTTTTATGAAAAAAGGTAGAAAATGTGTCATTCTTACAGAAAAACTAAATTATATTTTTGTATTATTTTAACATAGGACAATACTGCCAATATGTCGTGTTAATTTTGGTTGTTGATTTACTTAATAAAACATAAAGTGACATTTTAGAAAAATCTTTTATTAGGATTCACACGACAATTTACCGAAACACGGACACTTCTTTATTCTAAAACTCTGTCAGTCATTGAAAACGTTAGCTAAAACTATAAAAACCAACGATCTTGGCGGAGTACTAATCAGTATTCATTACATTTCCAAAGAAATTTGATGCTTTAGTACTTCTTAATATGTTTCTCAGATTAACCTGACTATTATTGATTAGTTTAAAATTAAAACAGAATCAATTAATAAGAGTTTCATAAACACAAAGATAATGATGCAATCAAAATAAGGCAGTGCTCTTCGCAAAGTCCATTTAAGGTTTTCCAGAGCATGATAAAAGCTGCGCTGCAGATTTTTACACCGTATTTGTGCTGCAGAAGAGAGCTGATCGTGCAATCTATAATATGGGTCCCAGATAATCCTTGCGTGATAAATTCAAAGAAATAAACACAATAACAGTACCATGTCAATATCTTTATGAAAACTTGTACACATATAAATATCAATCGATTCCCTGAAAACAGCGACATACATTCATAATTATAAATACTAGAAATAAGAATAAGTTTGCTGTGCCCACAACAAGATTAATGTATCTTTTAAATAAAGGGGAATGTATACGCTTTCACAAATAAACTCCAAGTGAGTTGCACCTTATTACCACTTACACCTTATTACCACTTATCCTTTGTGAAAAGTCTTACTACAAAATATCAGATTATCTAGAGGATAAAAAAAGATTGTCATGAGTTTTGCTCAAGCTCGAAAGTAACGCCCTAACAAGGTAAAGGTTTCTTGTTCGCTTCTTTACTTTACCTTAAAATGATCGAAGTAATCAAAAAATCAAAGTTATCACTTTATTTCCTAGTTTTACTTATGTTATTTGATGTTTTGTAACTTGTCCAAGAGTCCTGTGAGGTCTTAAGGAAATAAAGCACTTCAATATTTGAAATGGGGCGTAGAACCTCGGTATTAAATTTTTAACTTTAACATAACAAGATAATTTTAAAGTTTTAAGTGTCGTTCTTCGTTTTTCGTAGTATTTACTCCCATCTCAAATCAAGAATCTTGCCAAACAAAAATTTTTTATGTGCACATTTTATTTATATGAAATGGTTCAGGTTTCTAACTTATCGGAATTGGGTAGTACCTGAATAGGTTTATCAAAATCTGGCCTGAATTTGCTGTCTGTCATAGCCTAGTAAAGTAAAATACAGTAAACAAATAGTTTCTTTAGTAAAAAAAGTGACAATTACTATCAGTACAATTTTTAAGGTTAATAGGCAGTATAATATACTAGTTTTATCCAATGTAAACTCTTGATCGGGTGCTTTATTCCTGTTTTGGTTGATTTTAGCTAGTATTATTTTACTCCCTGACAATACAATACAATACAATACAATATATTTATTAATAACACCAAGTTATAAGTCGAGTAGGTACTAAAAGTACAATAGTATAATCATTATTTCTATAATTAATAACGATACTTAAAAATCATAAACTTAAATTATGAACATGTAAATTATTATTGTTAAATTTATAATTAATTATTATTTATTTTATTATACATTTCATCAATATTATTAACAGATTGGCAGTTCGTAGAACTCGTTAATCGAGTAGAACGAGTATATCATATTATGTGGTAGTCGCCGTGGGACATGCTTCTCATCATCACAGATACGTCCACTCCTAACATGCCATTTTTGTTATTCGATGATTAAATTCGTTTCCAGTCTCAACGGAAACTAGTTGCGCAGGACATATTATAGTGCACAAGCACAGTAGATAAATATATTTATGTATTGTGGCACAAGTTTGTACAACACAGGTGCACTCTTTATTCCCTTACTCTCATAATCCGACGGGACGGCAGACCGACACGACTGGGGAGAGGATAGGCGCGGGACCAACAGCTCAAGGTGTTTTCCGAGGCACGGGGGCGTAACGGTTAAAACGATGAATTATTAATTTATTATGCATAAATCGGGCACTTAATTTGTTTCAAAGTCAGAAATAGGTAATCAAACAAACGGCTACGGCTAACTGGCGGCGACAGAGGGAGTGACGTCACAGCGACCGCGGCGGTCACTCTGCGAAGTTCGCTCGTGTTAGGGATTTCTTAGCTCTATAAATCTGCATTCTCAACTAAAAATGTAACGGATCCTCATTGAATGTGCGTTAGCGGTGCGCCTCTCTGCTACATTATCTGCGACAACCTTTATTTGCCTAGAGCTTTCTAAGTTGTAATAAAAAAACGCTTTTTTCAGATTTGTCTGAAATGGATCAACGGATGGCGAATCGGAACATAAGGAAATCGACGGACTCTGAAGGAGATACCCCTACTGGTAGGTATTACCCAGGTATTATGGACTGATGACATTGATTTTTTGATGTCTTTTTACCGTTAGTGTTACCGTTAGTGTTAATGTCCATTAACGCGTTAATTACGGCGCTAAAAATGCACCTTGGCTACATCTGCGTAACAACGCCGTCAAGTAATTCCTAGTGAAGTAACGCGTTAACTGCACAACAATGGTTTTTAGGGTTTCGAAGATCGGTTTCGAAACCCTTATGGTCACGCTTTGTCTGTCCTTTTTTCCCTCCTTAATAATTCAGCAACTACAGCAGCTATCAACTTGAAATTTAAAATAATAATACATTTCGTGCGCCTGTACAGATTTTAAGAAAAAAAAAATGAAAAATAAAAATGAACATTTTGATTTTTGAAAAATGGTCAAAAAGAGGGGGGATAATTTTCCAAAAGGGGGTTACTCCACTGAGTGGGGTATCATATGAAAGGTCTTTAATCGGTTTGTACATCTCAAAATAGATTTAAAATTTCTGTAGGTTTCATACTTTTTGAAATATTTTGAAAAAAGTCGAAATTTTACCTCTACACCCTATCACCGATGCATGCAGAGAGATCCATCTGAAATGTAGGTTGGTACCTACTAGTTTTAGGTCTTCATTTAATTTCAGAGTTTCTAACCGGTACCTTTAGTACCTACATAGTAGGTACCTACTTGTTCACAAACGTACGAAACCCTCGGCGCGCGAGTTACACTCGCACTTGACGGGTCTTGTTTGTACTTGTTTGGTATATTTTTTGTACCTATTTAGACGGATAGGGTAGTATCACATTTAAGGAATCTTTTTTCTTTTAAAATTTTTCGTATGTCACAGGAAATGTTAAAGACGAGGATACGCCGCCGTCATGTACCTATCTCTAACTTCCGAGCGATTCTTGTGTGAATCCAAAAACAATATCCAAAGTTCAAAACTTCAAGTTTTGGATTTTATAAGGATGGTTCCATTTTGAGTAATTCCTATTCATTGGATCGTTCGATTGTCACCATATTGCATTCCGCAAAACACAACGCACGACACATTCTTTCCCTGCGCATGCGGCCCGCGGAATGTAGCCAACATCGCCTCGTGCGCTAATCGATGCGCTAAAACCCTTTGATGTGTGGAAAAAACCGACATCTGAGCTATCGCTTAGCGTCTAAATAAATAATTAGTAATGCCGTTAATTGAACACGTTAAAACCTTGGCCACATCTGCGTTACGTCCAAATTAGCGCGTTAAGTAACGCGTTAGGACGCAGGTGGAGCCGTAGCATAAAAGTAATTAATATTATTTTGATTATTCGCACCACCCTTTGTAACCATTGAAGCAAACCCCCACCCCACCGGTAGGTTATAAAGAATAACGCTTGACAGCAGAAATAATAATACTTATGTTTAGTTTTTGAGGTTTGGTTCAAAACAAGGCCGTACATCTGCGACTTAGCTCAGAAGCTAAGTCGCAGATGTACTAGAACTAGAAAGCTGTTGTTTTACCGTGGATATACCGCTGACAAAGTGGTCATATAAAATTACACCTTTTAGTTTTTATAAAGTTACCAGTGCCTAAACTGGAGATGATAATTCTGTTCTCATCTATCCCATGGTGTGGAGCTTGTTCAAATACAAATAATAAATAATTAATGCTGGACAATTCACACAGCATTATCTAGCCCCAAGCTAAGCAGAGCTTGTGTTATGGGTACTAGAATAGAAAACATCTAGAACGCCCTGGACAAATGTCTGTAGATCGTACAAACATTTGTCCCGAGGCGGGAATCGAACCCGCAACCTCTTGCGTCGCAGACCTTCGCCCGCTGCGCCACAGAGGTCAAAAACCATTTTACGATTTAGGGTATCTTCAATTTTTTTTTAAGTAGAAAACACATGGTTATAGAAATCATTAGTCACACTTTTTTCAGTTTTCCTTTTGTTTTATTGCAGACTCCTCAAATTCTTCCGTGCCTTACGATACGCCTGAATACATGCGGAGACAAATTTCAAGACATTCAGGTAAGTTCTGCAATTATTCACAACTAGCTTCGGCCCGCATCTTCGTACGCGCTTTTCAAGCAGCCTATTGCCGTTCTCGGGATACCGATTACCTCCCTGCCAAGTTTCATTAAGCTCCGTTCAGCCATTTTTCTCTTCATGCGAACTTGCCTCGGACTTCAAGAACAATTAAAAAAATGGCTAAATTGGTCTTAATCTCGAGTTTTGCGCTTGGCAACACGTTTAGCAATAATTATTACTTATAGCCAGATTTAAGTTAGCTGTGTGGTGCCGGCTTAGATTTGCACCACCTCAACTCTTCCCGCGGGTGTCGTAACAGGCGACTAAGGGATATCCACCGTGAGCGGGCAGCAGCGCCCCCTGCAGAACAATTCTACCTTCGTCCAGTAGTGGAACAATACAGGCTGTTGAGGTTATAGGTATTTTTTTAAAAGCTCGCGATTGTCTTTCGTTTGTTCTTACAATTATTCACGATGACGTCACAAATCCTGACCTCCAGTATACGATAAACAAAAGGGGATTGCGCCAGATTTTATAACTGTATCTGATACAAAAAAAAATCTTAGAGAATTATCATCATCTACACCCGTCATCACTCAGTGTTAAGTAAAGGTCTCGGAAACTGTGATGCATTTAATGCAATCCTACGATAGTACCTACGTTATAGTTGGTTCTAGAATCCAAGATATTTTATGTGAACAAAGACATTTATGAATGAAAACTAAGGTCTGTGTTCACCAAAAGACAATCGTTCAATTAGGCTGCTTCATCGGTTAACTTTGACGTTTAATGTATGAAAACTTGTGTCAAAAACGTAATACCAACTGTTTAAAATTTAACCATCTGTTGGTGAACTCGGGTCTTAATCAGATAACTTTAAGAAAACAACAAAGTGTTAATTTTTTGTTAATTAAGTTCCTATTCACAAAATTTTTGTTCATCTTGTTGTTGGGTAAATTGTTGTTTAATTAGGTAAGTATAGTTATGTACATAAGTTTGTTGTTATATAATTCATGCTATGTCCATAGGGCGATGTGGTCGCTAAGCGACAAAGTCCCTTTATTTCGATATAAATAAAAAAAATAGCAAGGTAATCACTAAAAGCAAAAACACAATCCTCAACAACGCATAATTGCATAAGTGCGGCGACAAAAGGTTCAAAAAGGCTCATTTGAGTTCGTAATCGGATGAAATGCATTCAAAGTAAATTTTTTTTTCAAACTGCAATTTGCGCCGATGATCCCGGCGTCGTAAAATATTTTCCATCAATATTTCTTTGGTTTGTAACCTCTTTGCTTACAAAAAATAGTTAGGATTCTAGAACAGAGTATATGTAGACTCTCAAAATCGGGAAATATACCTACTAGGCTAGATTCATACAGGTTTGTTATTCTACGCCACATGTGATATTTGTTAACTCTCTCGAAGTTAGACTCTCATGAAGTTATTGAATAGGATATTTATGATTTTAATTGATGAAATAAATATCCTATTGAATAACTTAATTATCAAAGAAAATCACAAAAAAATTATAAAAACAAATTAGATATACTAATTGTATTCACAACTGAAACGTCAATTCAATTAATATTATGGCAATTCCAGATGTGTCCATTCAAAAACCTGATAATGAGTCCATCGCGTCATCAAAAGCCTCTGACTTCGGTCATTCTTTGAGCTCTGTAAGGAAGTCTACCAACAGTCAACAGAGTTCGCGAAATGATGGTCAAAACGGTCAAATAGCGAAGAGACGAAAGATGACAGATAAAACAAATAGCAACACAGAATACCCTTCCTCCCCTGATCTCACAACTGACGGGAACTCTGAAGATATAATTTCTGATGAGGCCCCTAATCTGGCTGATGATAATCAGAATATTCTTCAGATAACTATCTCAGATTCTGTTGCTCAAGCTGCTAGTAAGACTGATCAAAATGAGACGGCGAAAAGCTCTGAAGAAGAAAACTCTCGTGAACATCCTTGTTCCCCTACATTCACTGATATTTTTGATTTTGTTGCTGGGTTGCCGAACCACCCAGATACCGAAATTGCTGTAAGAGACGAAGAAAGAGCGAAATCTACGGTTGATAAAAACTCTGAAGGAACTATAAACGAGGTAGCTACAAGGAACAAATCTGACGAAAATGTCAACATAACGAAGATTTCAAGTGCTGTCAGATGCTCTGATGATGTAGTCAAAGACTCTGACAATGGTAGAGTAGATTTCTATCCTATGTTGCCTTCAACTGCAGGCAAGATGCGGAACTCACGTCGGGGTACAAAGGTTGGTATTTTGATTATAAGGACGGGTTTCAACCGCGAAAGGGTCATGAGCGGGAAACTGCGGGAAAGGAGAGATGAGTGGGCGGAGTTAATTAAAACGATTTCTGCTCGCTCAGTCCTTTCCGCTTGACTATTTGCAGGTGGAAATACAAGTAAGCAGCCGACTCTGCCGACTTAAACGGGACTCCGCTCAAGTCGGGGGTATTATAATTCATTCGATTCGCTTCCGAATCGAAAACGTCGGATTCGAATTCGAATGCGATTCCAACGGATCTTTAGAACGCTATTTTGATTTCGTCTCTCTCTTTCGTCAGTTTTAGCATTTGGCATATTTAGTTTTTTTTTTAATTAAAAAATTTGGGAATGAGGTGTAGTATGTAACTAGTAACTATGTCATAAGCTAGATAAGATATATTAATTAGTAATAAATCAACCGCAGTCAGATTCAGTCGTTTCAATTACAATACAGGCCTTGTTGACTACAGGTACCTGTAGTCAACAAGGCCCTAACACAGAGGCCTGCGTCCAGCCGTGGACTAATATAGGCTGTTGAGGTGAGGAGATACAAGTACGTTTTTGTATGAAATTGAAGTTCTTTCGGTAGGTACCTATTTTTTGATTATATCGGAAAACTTTGTGAATACTAATTTGTTATCACAAACTCCATTAAGCTAACATTTTTGTACCTCTAACTAAAGAGAAAATAACTTTGAATAAAGAAGGTCCTAGAACCGAGCTAGAATTTTTGCCAAAAAGCTTCTACCACAGAAAACTATGGTATAAGGGGAGGTAGGTATAGATACCTCCGGTGACCCGGACTACCTACAGGAAAATGGTCTTACAAGACTATCCATATTTTTAATGATTTTTTTCCCCATTTTCATTATAATGTATAGGTACAATTATTATAGCAAAAAAATTGTATTTTACACGAATTTTGTTCGATGTCAATCGATGCTGTTTCCTCAACTGATCAAAAACTCCTATCGGCCAAACTGCAGTTGGAGTACGACCTATAAAAATCGGAATGATTGACGACCAAAAAATTTTTTGGTTAAAATGCCCATTTTCGTTTTTTTTTACTGTGAATTTAGATGACTATTTTCCCATAGCTAGCTATACCGGTTAAGTTAACCGGTATAGCACAGGAAAATCGTCATAGCAAGTCTGCTATGACGATTTTCCTGTGCTATACCGATTATCCATAATTTTTAGAGAAATTTTCATTAATCACGCCTTAACCGATAAGGCGTGATTGATGACATTATTATAAAATATTATAATACTTCACGAGATGAATCATAAATTCATAATTTATTAATAATTCATTAATTGTAATGTATAACTAGTTGTAATGTATAATAATTATGAAACAATGGACGTGTAAAATATTTAATTTTTTAAATTATGTAATTCTTGTATTCCTTACCTACTGCTAAAAAATCCACTCTACCGTACCATTTACCTACGACAAATAATATATGGACTTATTAATTTCAGACCATCAATAGATCCGTATTGAAAAAGAACCAAGCGTCACAGACAGAAGACATCTCTTTCCATCCCCACACGAGTGAAAGAGAGCGAAGTGTAAATGAAAATCTTCCATTTGGATATTTGTTGATCCATGATACCTATAGGTCGAGGTATCCCTCCAAAATCATTTGTGGTTCACTGAATCCTTTCGTTGGAAACTTGTAGGTCTCTTTAGATAAGGTCAACCGGGGCAAATGCGTCGAGAATCGAGATGGACTTCCACAGTCATATCATGAGGTCTGTAGATAGCAGTCATCAAAATGTATTTGAATTGTGAAAATGACCGAGAAATATAAAACATTTGTTTGTATATATCTTCGATTGTATTGTCTAGTAGGTACCTGCCCACTGTGGAAACCCAAAGATTTATGATATCCACGGGATAGACAAAGCAATAACACGTTTCGGTCCTTTCCATTATTTCAACATTAATTTCATAAACACATATCTAGGTATCTATCGTAAAATTCTGACGCTTATGTTTGCTTTAATTATAAGCCGATGACTGCATTTTCTACTCTAAATCCTAATTTACCTAAAAACTAATTTATTGATGTTGAAATATTTGTATGTTTCTTTATAAAAATAGGTTACAATAATTTATTATCGTAATTAAGAATTATTTACAATGCACATCGTTCTAATAAGATAGTGAAGTTACGCGTATGTTAAATGTTTATTAGATAAATATAACGACAGTTGTGTACGTTTATATTGTAGCGTGTATGACCAAGTATTGTATCTACTAGCCTGCCAGCCTGCCAGTGCAAGTGTATGAGCGAATACCCCCTAGAGGCAGTGAGATTGCTACTAAATTATTTATTCGTTAGCTGGGATTGATTGGGATTAATTGGGAAGCGAGTTCTGTGGTAGCTAATAATCAGCACTGATTTATTAACCATCGGCATATTATTAAACTGCTCTCTTGTTGGAAATGATATACGAAATTTGAAAGTAAATGTTATAACTAGGATTAGGATTGATACGAATTTCGAAACATGCCATTTTTAAATAATAAACTATTAATTAATCTGAATAAAAAGTATTTCCTTGAAAAGACTGGTTCTTTATTTAAAAAATATCTAGCTAATGTGAGTGAAATAGTAAAATGTAGTAGGTAGTAATGTAAACAAAGATCTGAAAAAAATGGAAAGTGTATCAATGCTCCCCCGCCAAGGGGTGGATTGTAAGGATATATTTGTTCTGTGGGTGGATTGATACAGAGGTTGGGTAGGAAAGAAACATAGACAAATTAGTCGGTAGGGTGTCTATTCAGATGTCACGAACTAGCCTAAACTAAACTAAATTTTAACCCTTAGCCAGGTTGCGCATAGTTTTACATTTTGAGACTTAATTATGGTAGATTATAGGATTAAAAAAATACTAATTTCTTGTTTTTTTTTTATTATTATTATTTCTATAAAAAAAACACGGTGGTCACTATGCGTCCTCTGCCCAAATAAAAAAAAAAAAACGACAAATAGAATAGGTATCGGTACCTATATTTCACAATCTGAAACTCTTCTAAACACCATTCATCAATATAAAAAGTTGCACTACATATCTACTTGTGAAAGTCTTCAAAACATGGTGTTGCACAAAGTGTAACTTTGCATACTTTACAAATTATTTTAGATCTTTTGACCTCTTTCTTGGTGCTGCAGAAGCGGCATCGTTTCCTAGTTCTTGCACCATAAGGCATGTGATGCCCAACATTTCTCAGTCTCACTTCATCGGCCACACCATACCGGCCTCCTCTCTTATTTTTGAAAATTATATGGTCTCTAATACGGGTGGAAAAGTTGTCTATGAGACTTCGAGCCAATCTAAGACGAAACTCCTTGTGGCTGCTACTGTTTGACTTGTGTGTCATACTATACATAATATATGCATTTATGCAGGCCACTTCCAACATAAACCAGAATAATCTCAACCAATTTTTTTTTGTTGATTTTCTCCCTATTGAGTAGGATGACCTAAAATGATCAAGTCTATCCACACCACCCATATTTCTAGTGTATTGTTCAATTGCATATGGGCAAATTATTGGTGCTTTTTGGCCATCCTTTTGGGTTCGATGTATAGTAACCACTTTTTTAGGATCATGTGCTGTGGTACATATATAAACATCTTTTGTGTCACGCCACTTTATTACAGACACCGGGTCTGCATACTGGAACATGAATTCCCCAATCTTCAACTTATTTTCTTTTTTGTCACCTTTGTGTGGTAAAAGACGTGGTGGTAATCCTTTCCTGTTCACTCTGACAGTACCAACTGCATAAATTTTCCTCTGATGCAGCATCTCCATCAATGGCAGGCTGGTAAAAAAATTATCAAAAGCTATTAGGGTGTCAACCTGCACTGTTCTGCACAACTCCATGACGACTTTGAAACCAAGGCCTCCATCACCATCTTCATTAGTTTCACATCTGCCACTGTATACATTGAATTGATGCAAATACCCAGTTTCAGAGTCGCATCTTGCCCAGACCTTGTAGCCTCTTTTGATTGGTTTTTTGGGCATGTATTGCTTCATGCTACTTCTTCCCTTAAATTTGACCATACTCTCATCGATTGATTGAGCCTGGGACTCAATACAATTATCCTTGAAACTTTTATTCAAAATATCCATTATTTGACGGATTTTACCCAATCTATCATACCCTACTTGAGTTCGCTGTAGTTCTCTGGCTCGGTCACTTAAGTGCAAGTTTTCTGTGATTTTTTTAAAACGTCTGCATGTCATCACTTCACTTATGACTGGGTTGTGGTAGAATGGGTCTGTAGACCAATAAAGTTCTACATCTGGCAGAGGGTGCAAGCCCATCATTATAACTATTCCCAGATAAGCTTTTATTTCTTCTTCTGCAGTTGGAGTCCAGTTTAGCGACCAGATGAATCTTGCATATTCATTTGTATTATTTGTTATGATAGTGATTATTTCACTGGGAAACATATTTTCAAAATAGTCAATTGGAGTACTTCGGTTTGTGTAAACTTTGTTGGATTTCAATTTGTTTTTGAAGTCTGGAGCTGCAAAATTAGAAGTATCCAGCGACCACACCCTGTTTTTTTCAATTAATTGCTGTAGAGTTTCTAGCTCTGGTGCACTAGTTGATGCTTGTTGGACTATATCTTGTGGTAACTGAAAACAAACATTCCATTATAAAAACATCTAAAAGGTAAAACCTAATATTATGACCTTACTAGCTGAAGCGGTGATAGGCTATGGATATAGTTGTTACCTCTAATGCAGAATGAGGAGCCAATTGTTCTCTCTCTATCCATGAGGATGATGTAGGCCCTTGTACCATCATTGGTTGCACATGATCTTGCATTATAGTGGATGCAATGGGCCGATGATTTGCCATATCTTCATTTAGTGAAAATGATGGTGGATGTGGGTCTGGTACTGGTGGTGAACAGACCCTTTCTTCTTCAAGGATGTCTAATAGCTCAGAACGTGTCAGTCCTTGTATATTATCCAATGCTTCATCTATATGAGGCATTGGATAATTTTCATGTGTACATCCATCATCTGAATCGTCCTCTGAAGATGCATGAATATCTATTAGAGCCTTTTCGATTTCAGTCTCTCGAAGATGTGGAGGATAAGGCCTCTGAAATCATAGATTTATAAAATAAATTATTTTAATTTGGAAAAAAAATAGCGGGCAGTGGACGTATATGGACCACTTAGTTTCCGCGTTCATAACTCCATCATAAACAAATCCAATGATATAATAAAACCATTTATACCTTTTATGATCCAATAACTTCCTAAATCAAATGCAACAGGGCACTTACCGTATTTTTTTTCGACATTATCGCATATTTTGCTTCCGCCAACGGTCAAAAACACACAATAATTCGATCGACAATGTTGTGACCATGAAATGTCAAAAATTTGTTTGAATGTCACTGACAGTTGCACATGTTTGAAATTGACAGTTTCATAGACAATGTTCGGATATGCCTATGTGGACTCCAGGAGTGCTCTGCCCGTTACAAAAAAATAAATTATGAAGTGGTTCTTATACGTCCTCAGCCTGGCTAAGGGTTAAAAATAGAACCATTTTAGTACGTGTGCTATACAGAAGATGCCATTTTAGAGTAAACTATAGGTACTAATTATAGTTTGACAGGACTAAACTCGATTTTAGTTACTCAATTTAGTTTAGAAGCTGCTTTTCGTATTCTGTTGTAACACAAGTGACAGATTTTCACTAAATTCGACTATAAACAGTTTAGTTTATTTAGAACACTGTAAAATGTTGCCTACTAAATATAGTTGGTATGGCGGCAGGCAGTTCATGTAATTTTGATTTTTTGTCATTTTTATAAAATATTTGAGAAAAAACGCCGCCTAGCTTTGTAAGAAAGAGTGGTAAAAATTCAAAGAAATAATTATTTTACTAGTAACTTAAGATAGGCGGAATGACATAAAATCAAAGGTTTTGAAAAGCCAAGTTAGCAGGCATGGCTCTTTCCCGCGCAAACCAATTTCCGAAGCGTGAAATTCGTATTTTTATGTTCTATCTCTACAACAATGGAGTAGGTGGTAGCGGCAATTGTTGGTGCAGAAGAAAGGTAAACAAGTTTTTACCCAATAAGCAGTGAATTTTTGAATAGTGTAACCTAAAACTTTAAACTTGAACGTGCAGGCACACAGATCATAAAAGTCAGTCATTCCATTCATTCGAAAATGAAGTAATTTCGAACTTCCATGATTCCAAAATCTCTGCCCGTCAACACCTTCAATTCAATTTAAAACTTCGTTATCGAATTTAGGAGCCTAATACTTTTAGAACTGTACTAAAACCGTGTGCAACTGAATAGAGTTTTGAAGGTTCTAAACTAAAATGGTAAAATTTTAGTATAGTTTAGTTTAGTTTTGGGCTGATCCTGAATTGACACCGTATGTTTATTAAAATCTATGAAAATAGTTTATACAGCGTGTCCCTGGATAAAGTGCAACCCCGAAAGGGGGTGAAAATAGATCAAAAATTATCGACAAAAAAATAGAAAAACATTTTAAAAAAATCTTAATTTATGAAGTAAAATTTTACTAAAAAATAATTTATTCTAAAATAGTGGGTCTATTTTATTAAAATAAAAGCCATTATCATGACAGATATGTGATAATGACGATAAAATAACAATATACCCTAACTCACAAACGAGTGGCTATCGTGACTTAAAACGTGAAGAGCGACCTCTTTTGCACGACCATCAAAGAAAGAAAGAAAGAAAATACATTTATTTGGACTATACATAACATAACACAACACATCAAAGGTGGTTAGCGATTGGCTTATTGTCATAATCCCCACTAAGCTGTCCCCACCAGTGGGGATTATGACAAACCTCAAAAAAAATTTGGCGTTTTCCCCACTAACATTTTTGGTGGGGATTATGACAAAAATAATTTAGGTTTATTTAAGTACCTACTAGATATAACTCCACACTTAGTGCCTTCTAAAAAACCTTGACTAGCTTCACATTAGTAGGTTGGGTTGGGTTATGGCGTGGTTGTGTCGCGGTGAAATCGCTCGGCGTTCGGTCGCGCCAGAGAGGTGGTGGGGGATCTGTCGCGCCATCGACAGCGCCGTCGACCTGCTCCCGGCTTGTTTAAAATTTCGCGCGTCTGCGGATCGGCCGGGAGCAGGTCGATCCCGCAGTTGCGCGCCGCCGCCTGTATTGGCGCGTAATTGAATGGTAAGAACCATTGCTGCACTCCTCTAACATATGTCATTGCCTACCTAATAAAAAAGGACAGGTAATGATGGAAAAATCGAGTGAACGTCCATAGAGTTTTATTTCATAAATTCATTCAGTCTTCGCGCGATTCTCAAGGCCATCAGTGTTTGGGTCAGAGAGTGCTCGTTTCGGTGTGCATTTGTTGTGTTTTGTGTGTTTTGAAGAGTTTTTGTGCCGTGAAAGGATGAACAGGTAAGTTTTTATGTTTTTTCATTCGTTGGTTACGGTTTAGCGAACATTTTCATTAAAAATCTAACAAATTTCATCAGCAATTTAATCACCAACCCAGTTTTTTTCGCATGGCACTCGAACAAAATCCCTTTGTTTTAGACGTAAAATCTTACATTTCATACTGAAATATCAATGCAATCGATCTACAATTAATATTTTAACAATACTTTGGTCATAAATTGGTAGAATGTAGATAAATTTCTTCAAAATAGTGAAGTAAAAAACGCTAGTAGCGTTACTCGTGGCGGCCGGGAGCCGGCCGATCCGCAGTACGGTACGGGGATTTGGGTCGTTGACCTTGACATGGCGGCCATTTCGCCGGATCTAGATACGAATGGATGTGGCTTTTCGGTATGGGTGGCATGACCATCATCAATGTCAACTAGCAATATTTTTATTTGCGTTATTATTTTACTGCTGATTAGAAAAAACTTGGCCTAGTGTAGTATAGTAAATGTCATGATTTCAAAGTTTTTAAAACAATTTACAATCTATTGTCATACATATAGTTGGAAATAGTAGATTAACAGCTGTCAACACTGACGTTCTGTCATCAAATCTGGTGGTATTATAGCCGTATGGATTAGTTTACCAATCACAGACCATTGGCGGCACGGAGCCTTGACAGGATTGGTGGATTAATCGAGCGGCGCGAAGAAGACTGATTTGGTTGGAAAAAAATAGACGTATAAGGATTATGCTAATGGCGGGAAAGAAAAGAAGTGGCTGGCAGCGTTGCCATTTGGCAACTTTGGTTGCCATTTTGGCAACATTTGACCCTTCGTGGAGCTTCGTGGCAACCAAATGGCAACCAAGCTCAAATGGCAACTTTTTGGCAACTTTTCGACTTGTCGCGCGATCATCAGTAAGAAAATAACGAATATCTTTCGCAGATAAACTGAACGCATCGAATTGAACTAAATTAAAATCTTGAACGCATTTTTATTCCCAAAAATGAAAACAATATATAATTAGTAGACAAACAAATTGTACCCGTATTTCCACACACAAAAGGTCTATTTTGGTGAAGCTAGAAATAAAAGTAATTTTATGTAAACTCTAAAATAAAAATGGATGTGTGTGTCTGTCTGTGTGCAGCATATACATATGTATCCTCAGTATGTATCTCTATTGGTCTGTGGTGTGCAGTGCAGTATGCACTGTGTGCAGTGCAGTGCAAAGGAAAGGAAGTTTTTTAGTGAGTTTTAATGTTACGGCCACACTATCGCGATAACGCGAAGTTTTGCGCTGTCGCGACCAGTCTGGCCAAGAAGTTCGTCCTGTCACGAAGCATCATCGCGATAACAAATGCCCTTCGCGACGCTGTCGGTAAACTGCCGGACATCAAAGGGTTTTGTCGCGACAAAAGTTCGTGCGGTTGGCTACACTTCGCGCGCGCTTTGTTGACAGCGAGACGCTGCCGAGCGGTGTGCACGTAGGTATTGTTTCTGATTTGTGTTATTATTATTATTAACCTATGGAGTGGACAAATGATCGAATTTTGTAATTTATCAAAAATTACGAAGCTGCGCCTGTTTTGTGGAATCCTGAAGAACCTAATCACAAAAAACATGAATTATGACGCCATGAGCGCAACCGCCGCATCCATTTCTTCCGTAAAATGAATTATCGTGACATTTTAGATTATCGCGACGACGTTGCGAAGTTTTTTTCCAATGTGGCCAAACACTTCGTCGTAGAACGAACATGAAGTTTTGTCGCGACAACGCGAAGACGAATCTTCGCCTTGTAATGTGGCCATAGTATAGTAGGTACTTTTGTTTTTAAATCTACCGGAAAGTTCTCTTTTTATTGTTTTAATCGAAGAAACTACATAAAGATCTATTTGATAAATCAATTTTACTGATTGAATCATCATTCATTCATTATTCCTTATATCAGCCCTTCCCAGCCTTTTGGGTAGGAATAAGACGTTGCTCATAATTACATAATGCATGAATGAAATCGACGAAAGGTACCTACCTAAGTAGGTACCTAATTTTGGCTGCTTAGAGTGTTTTTGTTTTGTCTTAGAGTTTCAGATTTTGTCTAAAACAATGTAAATTTCAGCCTATGTTTTTTTTAATACAACTAGGTACTTACTAAATTAATATTAATGAAATTCAGTATCATTACTTTGTATTCAGAATTTATTCGTCTACACTAAAACTCCTGTCAGTTTTGCCGCGCATTTCGCGCGCGGCGCGAGTGTCAAGCAAGACTCAACAAGCGCGATCTGTGTTCGGTGTACACGTCTACACTACAGTAGGTTCGAGAACAGCTCCATTTCAGTTTTACTCTTTATATATTTCGAAAAACCAAAAATGCTCTAATAAAACATAAAACTAGGCAAATTGTAGGTACTTAAATAGTTGCATTCAGTTGCATCCTCAGATTAAATATAGGTAGATCTTCAGCGAGCATGCCCCAGAGCAAGACAAAGTATACGAGGTGGTGGGGGAAAAGTGTTGCCATGCAATTTTCTTACCCCGATTTTAGGTTCCTTATTTCATGTCTTAGTTGGTAGATCGGATTTGCGATTTTCCAGTTAATACATTTAAAAAATTAAATTCTGCGTCTGGTCGAAGCGAAGCGTGACCCGAGAGCTGGTGAGTATCAGGCACAGCGCATCAGCATTGCCATACAGCGTGGCAATGCAGCCAGCGTCTTGGGGACGCTTCCGACTGGTATTGATATTGGAGCCATTTTCAAAAAATATGTACATTTCGTGAAAATTCTTGTCCGGCATATTAAATATTAAATTTAAAAAAAAGTAATGTTGCTTTTTTAATTTTATCAAGTTTTTTTACAAATTTGAACTTTTCTCTTAAGCTCCCACTAAAAATATATGGATCTGTTAAATCGATTATATATTAAAAACTTTTTTTAATTATTTCCACCCTCCATGACCCATACAAAAATAAATGTCCTTTTTGCACCTTAGAAGCTTCAAATCATATTATTGGCTCCAGCATGTTCTCTAACAAACCTAATCTATTTATATAATGTTAATAAATATATTTCCTGTTATTTATTGAGAACCATTTAGACAATATTTCTAAGATAAAAAAATATTTTAATGTTTGTCTCAGGTTTTAAACATGTGAGTCACTCGGAGGATGTCACGGAGGATTTCCATAGTTTTCGTTGTAATTCTACCACTTAAAGTTATTTTTTCATTACTGGGAACACTATGCGGCCTACTAGTTCTCAACAATAACTCGGCCATTTGGTTTTAGTTCCATTTTTTGTGTTGACAAAAAAGACCGGCCAAAATTCCCAAAAAAAATCATGTGAATCACGGTGGATTTACAAACGAAGTAAGATGTGTATTATTTTCAATTATTTATAAAGCATAGACCTAACAAATGCTAGTTAGATTGTGTGTTCCATTCATCTGTATTGCTAATTATTTTTACAGAATATTTTTGGAGGTCAGGTTTTGCACAGAATGTTTACCAACATGTTAGTCACATTTCGTGAATTTTTGTGACCCATATGATGTGACTCACATCAACTTGCAAAGTAAAGGTTTGCTTACACTAGCAAAAAAATTATACAAAATGTAATATATAACTTTTCTGAACGGATTTTCTGTAAAACCAGATGCTTTTGTTTTATTCAATGAAACAGATTCAATTTACTTCTAAAATTATATTGTAACCTTGCATCTTACTAAACGTATTTCTGTTAAAACATGTCATGTTAGTTAATTTTTGATTGCAATAATAGTGAGTAATAATAGTAGTAATAGTCAAATAAAACATTTTATTTTAACCCCAAACTAATTTGTAGTTTTGTTTAAGAAACTTTATGTGCACACTCCCTTACAAAAAATGTGACTTACATTTACTATAAAAGTACAGGTATATCACGAAACAGTTTAGTCACAATTTCAATCATGTTAGTCACAATGTACATATTTTTTGATAATGACCCATTGATCAGTTGAGCTACCTGCAATAGTCTGAAGATAGCTCAATTGTTTCAATTGTAAATACTAGTACAATTTTCTATTTTGTGAATAAAGGCTATTGCTAGGTCATTATAATTATACAAGTAAGTATCACAATGTGAACCCTGTTTGGCGTTACAAGTGGAAGGCAGACCGAGGTTGTTTTTGGTAGGTAAATATAATTATGAAGGTATTAAGGTGAGTAGTACAGATAGAGAAACAAGTGTTTTTGTTTTAAAATAATCAATATTTATTACAATAATTAACGTTTATAAATTTTAGTTTTAATCAGTCTTCAACATTTCGTTTTATTACTACTTAATCATAAAATCACAGTTTAATTATAATAATGTCTTAGTTATATTACCTATACAACAACATTTACATAAATTAATAACACTTTAAAAAAACATCGTATATTTGCTAAAAAATATTAATGTTGCTATCTAAAAAGTACTTAACTTTCATTGTACTTGCGTATAGGTACTTATACCTAGTTAGTCACAGCATTTTTTTTTATTAAAAAATACACACGCATTTACACAGAAGCATTTAAAATATCGCAGAATCATTATAAAAATCACAGAATCATTTTTAAATTAGCATACCAATTTCTACAAGAACCTACTTAAGATATTTTTTTTCTTATTTATATGGGACAGTTAGATTAGATTTGGACAGTTGAATTAGATTAAGTACAAAAATCACAGAATCATTAAAAAAAAAATTATTACGAAGATTTTTTAGGTTCCCAATCTTTGCGACCCGTTGCTTTGATCCAATGCAAACGTAATTCTTTATCTTCGGGAAATCTGTAACAAATAAAAACACTAATATTATAAATGCGAAAGTGTGGATGAATGGATGGATGTTTGTTATAGTTGTTCTATCGCACGAAGTCCGATGGGCTATGTGTGTCATAGCAACAACTTACATATTACCTCTTCACGCCAAAACTACTGAACGGATCGGGATGAAATTTTGTATACAGGTAAGTAATTCTAATCCTGGAATCTAACATCTATGTTAGATTCCAGGATTTATATAAAAAGCCTATAGGCTTTTTATCCCACAAATCAGTTGCTATGGGATAGAAATGGCCTTTAAACGTTTCCATAGAAACAACGCGTGCGAAGCCGCGGGCATAAACTATTTTGCTATGCATAGCGAGCTACATTATCTAGCTATGTAGGTACCTATTAAAAAATATTTCAATGCGCCATTCGGGGAATTTTATCATCGGGTGCAGGCAACCCTAAATTTTCACAATTACAAGTTAGATGAACTAAAAATAGCATAAAACATAATGTTTGAGCCTTGTGTGTATGTAAATCTATGAAACTGTAAATTTTGAACCTTATTGTAGTCAAAAGAACTTGTACTTACGAGTGGAATGATATATTCGGCACTTTTTCTTCACTATCACTTCTACATGCAAAAACGCTGCACCGCACCATATTTGTCTCTCTTTTTTATTTTTTTTAGCTGCGGGAATGTCCACATAAACACATTGATCACATTCAAACATAAAAAACAAAAGTTTAGAACTTTAAAACTTTTTTCACCAGTCTCGTTGGTCTCGTGTCGAGCTCCGTCGATGACAAAGGAAATTTGTTTAGCACATGAAGGTGCTAAACAATGCAAAAACCGGCACGCTGGATGAGATAGAGAGCTAATCGTCCTATTTCATTTCTTCTTAGGCTTTAGGCATAAGCCGTTCTCTCTTTAGTGTGAATGCGATGGCAATTGCGCGAGTTCTATAGGTTTCTCTTTCTACGGTTGCATCAAACAAATTGGTTGGTCTGTCCATCCTTTGTCAATGTCAAACAAATGAAAGAAGGAAAGTGTTGCCATCTTATTATATTTTAGATAGATGTTCAATAACATCCAATTCAGGATAGGCAAAGGTTATTATTGCTGCTTATTTTTCAGATTATATTTTTTAAATTATATTTTTCATTGAGTTGAAATTCACTAATCCAATGTGTGTGTGAGTGACTCGAAAAACTTCGAAAAACTTAGGTGTGTTATTTTTCAGTTTTTATAACGCAGTTTTTTTTTACTGATTTTTTCTAATGGCAACTTTTGGTTTCAAATGGCAACATTTGAGCCTACAAATGGCAACCTGGGCTGAGTAGGCTCTGGCAACACTGGTGGCTGGACTTGATTTGTTTTTGATAAATATGATAATTATCTGAATAACGAATAAATACTGTACCTACTGGAGTGAATTGGCGTTTTAATAACATTTCAGAAGTGACAAGGACCTACAAAAGGTATGTTGTTTTGTTTACTATGCATGTGAAACGATAAAACCCAAGGTTTACATCTAACTAACCAAAAGCTCAAGCAAACTTTCTATGAAAGAACTAGAACCTTCCTTTAAACGGCGAAGTATACTATTATACCATGGTAAGTACTTATGTATACACCTACGCAAACACGGGTTTGCGCAGACACCTGTAGGTACACTGTAGTAATGTTCTACGCACACGGCTAACTAATCTCCGCTGAGACTGACGGCCCTAGCCGAAATTCGATAGAACATTTACCTACTTACTTGCAGAAACAAAACAAAAATAACACAGATTTTTAGTCATGATCTCGGCTATAGACTTGCCGAGAAGAAGCATTCTTGTTATAAACTTTCATTCCTACATAATAAGTTCAGAAGCTTGTGATTCTACTAGTGATAACCACTGAATTCACTAGAGTTTATTCCTGTAATAAAAACCTTGGGTTGCTTGCTCCAATAAAATCTCAGTTAAGTATATAAGTAACTTCATAATATCGCTGTTTAATGTAGAGGTGGCATGATACAGGTGATAAAACAATGTACCTGGATATAAACTCCGGTCAACTTAAATCAAACATAGAACTGATGAACCAAGATATTATGTATTAAAGTAAATCTATTTATGGAATATTTGGTAGCACTTGGGTATTAGCTGTAGTATAAATAGTACCTACATCAACATAATTTTTAAATTTTAATGTTTTCTTCATGTAGCAAAATAGTCTTTTGTTTTTTTCATATGAATGATTCACCGAGCAAGTTTGAACCCCGTTGTGTTCATTCAGCAAGAGACAACTATGTTTGATTTGATGGCTATGATTATATGCAAATGAACTCAAAACTGAAACATAAAAAGTCCAACAATGATTAAACAACTAAAAGGTAATAAAATTAGTATTTTTATCAAGTGATTCAAAACTAAGTAACATTTTATTGTTCGATAAGAACATTAAAGTCTATCTTACAGATACACAAGTGGTGACAAATATTCTTTTGATATTGTTTAGGAAGTACAATTAATAAAACTTAATTAATTAAGTATAAAAAGCGCAAAACAGAACTCATATGAGGGCACTATTCAGTGCCATAAAATCAATATCCCAAGAGCGAAGGCAAATCAAATAATTGTTTGCAAATATTTTGTAATTACCTACGAATCAAAACATAGGTCATTTCGATAGACCGTAGGGCTCCAGAGATATCAACCAATACAGGTGCGAAACAGACCATTTTCATGATTCTCTTATTTTTTTTCACCACAATTTAATTATTTTGTAATCGTGTTTTCACTCTAATATAACCAAGGAAATAATGTTGAATTTTATGTAATTCAAGTTTTTATTTACCTCCGTGTTCACGAGTACTAAGTTATAGATTTATGTAGCTTGAATAATACTACAGTGCAAGAACACGAATTGGAAGAAAAAAACTTTTTTTTTGCAAAAAATAATAATTGAATCCCAAAAATCTTTAAGTATTCACTAGTTGATCCCCTCGGGGTCCAGAATCACTCCATTTCAGTTTAGTACACCCTTTCCGTGGCACCCTGTATAAAGTGGTCTTTAAACGTATAGTTTCATAAAAACAAAACTCTTACTACAAAAGAAAAGGTAGCTGTCCTCAAACACGTCGATATTTGCCCCCACACTGTACAGTCTATGTAGATTCATTTGTTTGTAGCTCGCAGCGCGGGCCGCGGCCGACATGCTGTATAAGAGCACACCTCTCGACATCCAGCCAGCGTTGGACAAAGGCATACTGGACGCGCTGGTGCCAGCTCTGACCGAGGGAAGTGACAAGTGAGTCAACAATGTCCTCGCACGAGAGCTAGAGCGAGAGGCGGGGGGGGGGAGGAGACAAACCTTGTGGCAGTTTTCGGAGCGTGCATTTATTTTATGAACAACTAGCTTCTGCCCGCGACTTCGCACGCCTTGTTTCTATGTAAACGTTTTGAGGTTATTTCTATCCCATGGGAACTGATTTATGGGATAAAAAGTACCTAGCCTATGTTTGATTCCAGGGTTAGACTTACCTGTATGCAAAATTTCAGCCTGATCCGTTCAGTAGTTTTGGCGTGAAGAGGTAACAAACATCCATCCGTCAATCCATCCATCCAAACTTTCGCATTTATAATATTAGTATGATAAATGCACGCTGAATGACGAACATTAGTTGTTAGTAAGCGGCCAGCATTAGTGTAGTGCATTTGACCCGCATGCCCAGCGTGGGGATTATGGGCATTACCCCGATGAGATAAAAGTCAATAAGGCGCTTATCAGGGGGAGGCCTGCGTCCAGCAGTGGAGCAATGTGGGCTGTTGAGGCGAGGTGAGTTGAGGTGAGTGCATTTGAAGGTTATCTCGTTATCTTCTTTGTATCCCGTGGACAATGATTCATGGAATAAAAAGTATAAGTAGGTACTTATAGCCTACTATGAGTTGTTCCGGGTCTGGACTTGTGTGTGTGTCTATCTTGTCCCTACTATAGTTTGTATGGTTGTTTGTTACTTCATCACGACAAAATTGCCATTGTAGGTCAATACACTAGCCAAACTTGATGTAGAATGTTTTTTTTTTTTTTTTTTTTTTTTTTTTAATCTTTATTTATTATAAAGGAGTTTTGTCAGCATGACTATGTCACTCCCGTAGAGAAATATAGAATGTTTGTTAACAAACCATGACACAAATAACTAAAACTCATTTGCATGGCGTCATGTTTCAGATATAATTGTAAGTAATATTTATTGAACGAAGGATCTCAAATGGACAAGTAATATAAATTGCGTATCAAAAGATTCGGTTATATATGGGTGGTTTGTTTACAAACATTGTACATCGAGCTTGGCTGTGTATAGACCTGAAATCACACTAATATCATAAATGCGAAAGTTTGGATGGATGGATGTTGGTTACCTCTTCACGTCAAAACTACTGAACGGATTGGGCTGAAATTTTGCATAGGTACAGGTAATTCTAATTGTGGAATCAAGCATAGGCTACTTTTTATCCCATAAATTAGAAAAAAAAAATTAGGGATAGAAATCGCCTTCAAACGTTAAACATAGAAACAACGCGTGCGAAGCCGCGGGCATAAACTAGTTTATAATATTAGTGTGACTATTCGCGCGTGACGAGCTGTGACGGGATGAACTATTTGTGCCGCAGATGTAAGGAGCACGCTGCCGCCGCGATCTACTACCTCTGTCTCGACGGCTCCCCCGCGCAGCTCCGCGTGCTGGCCGCCTCCGCCGCGCTGCAGCCCTACTGCCGCCTGCTGGCCGCCGCCGGGGACGACACCTGCAACAGCGTCCTGTACGGGCTCAGCCTCTGTCTCCGCGGCTCCCCCGCGCAGCTCCGCGTGCTGGCCGCCTCCGCCGCGCTGCAGCCCTACTGCCGCCTGCTGGCCGCCGCCGGGGACGACACCTGCAACAGCGTCCTGCACGGGCTCAGCCTCTGTCTCCGCGGCTCCCCCGCGCAGCTCCGCGTGCTGGCCGCCTCCGCCGCGCTGCAGCCCTACTGCCGCCTGCTGGCCGCCGGGGACTGCACCTGCTGCTACGTCCTGTGCGGGCTTACTTACTTGCTGCAGGTATATTATTGTGAATGATTCCCGCCGCGGGACAAATGGACGTAGGATCTGCGGATATTTGTTCCGGGTCTGCGTGTGTTCGAGACGACCTCTGTGGCGCAGCGGGCGAATGTCTGCCTTCAACGCAGGAGACTGCAGGTTCGATTCCCGCCTTGGGATAAATGTTTGTACGATCTGCAAATAGTTTTTCCGGGTGTTCTGGGTATTCTCTATGTATCATAAAAAATATCTATCTATGTTATTTATTGTTTTAAGTATATCAGACATCTAGTACCTACCCATAACACAAGCTCTGCTCAGCTTGGGGCTAGATGATGCTGTGTGGATTTTCCAGCATTATTTAGTCTTTTAAAATGGGTATCGGGCCCGTTCTCTTAAAACGAAATCGAAGTTTCGTTTTCGTGCAAACGCTAATCTTATATGTATAAGCGACATAAGAGTTTGTTTTGCACGACAACGGAAACGAAACTACGATTTTCCTTCTCCGAGTAGGCCCTCAGAGCTATACTTAGGGCGTCACGTTTTTTCTGGTCGAGGTATGACTGTTCTGGTATACTTAAAAAGAGGAAATTATCGGGGAGAAAAGAGGGAAATATCTCCGACACAATTATGCAAATTTCTATGAACTCCAGTTTCAGAGATACCTATCAGGAGTTTTTTAAGTGTCCATTCGAGGTTCTTCTTCTTACCAAAAATATGTACTAAAATATATGCTACTTTCCCATTAAACTACTTTCCCGCGAGCTTGGAGTCACAGCCTGAATGTTAATCTACGTTTGCAGGAGAAACAAAAAGACAAAGAGAAGCTTGTTCCTCGTCTACTCGGCATCAACTCGGAAGCCATCCTGCGGCTCGACGAGACCTCCAAGGAGATCCTGCAGCAGTGGCCGTTGACTCATGTGAAGACGTACCACGCCTCCAAGGGAGAGATATTCACGCTTAAATTCGGGGACTATAGGTGAGTCATGCATGAGTTAGAGTGAGTCCTGCGGTTGTAGCCGTCGACCCATGTGAAGACGTAACACGCCTCCAAGGGAGAGATATTCACGCTTGAATTCGGGGACTATAGGTGAGTCATGCATGAGTTAGAGTGAGTCCTGCGGTTGTAGCCGTCGACCCATGTGAAGACGTACCACGCCTCCAAGGGAGAGATATTCACGCTTAAATTCGGGGACTATAGGTGAGTCATGCATGAGTTAGAGTGAGTCCTGCGGTTGTAGCCGTCGACCCATGTGAAGACGTAACACGCCTCCAAGGGAGAGATATTCACGCTTGAATTCGGGGACTATAGGTGAGTCATGCATGAGTTAGAGTGAGTCCTGCGGTTGTAGCCGTCGACCCATGTGAAGACGTAACACGCCTCCAAGGGAGAGATATTCACGCTTGAATTCGGGGACTATAGGTGAGTCATGCATGAGTTAGAGTGAGTCCTGCGGTTGTAGCCGTCGACCCATGTGAAGACGTAACACGCCTCCAAGGGAGAGATATTCACGCTCAACTTCGGGGACTATAGGTGAGTCATGCATGAGTCAGGGTGAGTCCTGTGGCAGTGGTCGTTGACTCACGTGAAGACGTACCACGCCTCCAAGGGAGAGATATCCATGTTCAATTTTGGAGATTAGATTAGAGAGTCAATTTTAGAGATTAAATTAGAGAGTCAATTTTAGAGATTAGATTAGAGAGTCATGAATGACTGACTCATGACTCACCTATAATATCCGAAATTGAACGAGGTGAGTCACGAGCCATGTACCAGGTGACTCCCGCACACATCCCAGTGCTCCTCATGTGCAAATCTCAAAGAATAAGATCTATACAATATATTAATCCTATTCCCCGAGATCCCCTCACATTTTTTCCGAGCGAGGCACTAATAGTACTAGAAGTCCGATCTAGTACTTTAGTACGATTGTACTAGCCTACTGCAGATCGTAATTTAATACAATTCGCATTTGCCCGAGGCGGGAATCAAACCCGCGATCTCCTGCGTCGCAGGCGGACCTTCGCCTGCTGCGCCTAGGTCGTCAATTTTTTATTTCTGAGCATACACCACACCCTTTTTACAGGATGAGAATGCTCTACAAAAACTTTATAGGAGCAAGAGTCCTATATGAAATTGATTATTTTCCTTTTGTGAGTGGGGGGTATGCAAAATTCATGTTAGGGTTCTGAAACCGTCTCGCGGCGCGAACGCTTCGATAGCGCCTTTTAATTATTCTAGTAGCGACATCTAGGTTATTTTAGGGAACCACGCCCCACGCCTGCGCCGCAGGAGGTTGCGAGTTCGATTCCCGTCTCGGCACAAATGTTAGTGCATTATATCTGCAGATATTTTGTCTGGGTATTCAGGGTGTTTTAATTGTGTAAAAAAAAACTATCTATGTAGTATAAATATTTCTAATGTTGTATTCAATCACATCACATGGATGATTGAATTTTTGTTACCTCTTCTCCTCACGCCCTTATTTAGCGCAACTATAGAGAAAACTCAAAGTTTAAAAGTCATTTGTTTGCGGACATGAGTCCTATAGATGTCAATTAGTAAAAGCACAACATGAACAGGAGAATTGCAGTGAACAAAAACTCAAAGTGATCACTTTATTTCCTAGTTTTACTTATTTAATTCGAACTTTTGTGACGTGTCCATGTGTCCAAGAGTCTAAAAGACATAAAGCACTTAGTAAGTAATGAGCACTTTAAGTAACGAGTAAGAGGCTTCATGAGCCATCAGCCAGTCCCAACTGGCTCATGAAGCCTCACATGACCCATCATGTGAGGCTGAAATTGAGTCAGATGAACTTTCTATGATAGAAATTACTATGATATTTCGCAGTGATAAGGAATACAGCGTAAAGACATGCGACGCTTACAAAATCCGCGACATATTGGAGGCCTACATCGATCTCATACGGCAGAGGATGATGGCGCCGGGACACGGGGGCTCGGAGGACTGCTCTTATATCATGCAGGATAATATTACATGCTCACAGTAAGTAGACAATATAACATGCTGTTAGGAAGTAGATAATATTACATGCTCAAAGAAAGTAGACAATATTCCATGCTCACAGTAAGTAGTTAATACTACATGCTCACAGGGAGTAGATTAAATGACATGCTCACAGTTAGTAGATAATAAATTACATGCTCACAGTTAGTAGATGATATTACATGCTCACAGTAAGTAGATAATACTACATGCTCACAGTTAGTAGCTAATACTACATGCTCACAGGGAGTAGATTAAATGACATGCTCACAGTTAGTAGATAATATTACATGCTCACAGTAAGTAGATAATACTACATGCTCACAGTTAGTAGCTAATACTACATGCTCACAGGGAGTAGATTAAATGACATGCTCACAGTTAGTAGATGATATTACATGCTCACAGTAAGTAGATAATACTACATGCTCACAGTTAGTAGCTAATACTACATGCTCACAGGGAGTAGATTAAATGACATGCTCACAGTTAGTAGATGATATTACATGTTCACAGTAAGTAGATAATACTACATGCTCACAGTTAGTAGCTAATACTACATGCTCACAGGGAGTAGATTAAATGACATGCTCACAGTTAGTAGATGATATTACATGTTCACAGTAAGTAGATAATACTACATGCTCACAGTTAGTAGCTAATACTACATGCTCACAGGGAGTAGATTAAATGACATGCTCACAGTTAGTAGATAATAAATTACATGCTCACAGTTAGTAGATGATATTACATGCTCACAGTAAGTAGATAATACTACATGCTCACAGTTAGTAGATAATATTACATGCTCACAGTAAGTAGATGATATTACATAATTAACAGTAAGTAGGTAGATAATATTACATACTAACAGTAAGTAGAACGCGAGAGAGATAGAGGTTGTGGTAATGAACATTATGATGTTTTGTTTCAGGGCTAGCATGGTTCAACACATATCAGCTGGTGCGATGAAAATCGTGGACCAGTCGTTGGTTGGACCGTCTTCTATCATCAGCACGGAATTAGGTATAACTTTACTACTAGTTGACTTGTAGATGATGCCAAACTCTCCTTGTTTGGGGAAGGCACAATCTGTGGACGCTGTGTGCTGATGAAGTTACTTCTAATTGTTATGACAATACTAACTATGATGCAGTCAGACATCAGACAGTTGAAGAAACTGTTAATGTTTTAATATTTTTCGTATAAACTTCTTGTATCGCCACTCTTGTAAGGCCTGGTATTTTCCGTCGCTATTTTCCGCGCACGCGCCTGCGAGGAGGAGTTTCGCCTATTTGTTCTCCAGTGTCAGAGGTTAAACTGTGCTTCTTCAGTCGCAGGTGCCCTTTAGGCACAGCTTAAGGCGAATAGTAGGGTGGATAGTGGCGCCACTACATATTTAATTTTATAATTACGTTATACAAAGGAATTATCAAAAAATCGGACCGCGCGTAGACGATATCTATCATAAGCTTTTTTTAAATGTATCTTTAATAGTTATGTACTGTATTATTTAGGCAGATACTTGTTTCAAGAGTTTAGTTCCTATCTTAAAGTGGACAGTACTAAATATCTTGGAGTCATAATCGACGAGCATTTGTCATGGAAAAACCAAATTGCGGCAATGTGCGGTAGACTGAGGAAGCTACTTTATATTTTTAGACAACTTAGATCGTCCCCAAACAGAGAAACAATAAAATGCGTCTATCTGACGCTATGTCAGTCCGTGGTCACCTATTGCATCGCTGCATGGGGCTCTGCCTGCCAAACCCACCTTCTTCGATTAGAACGAGCACAGCGTGCCATTTTAAAAGTTGCTTACTTTAAGCCTCGTAGATACCCAACCGAAAAACTTTATCAAGAAGTCGAACTCCTCTCTGTCAGGCAACTATTTGTATTGATGACCTCACTGAAATTCCACAAAAATGCCATGCAATGTTCAGTACCTCAAAATGGTCGAAGACTAGTATGGAAAACACCTAAAACTCTCACTCGTTTTGGAGACAGAAGCTACAGATACTTTGGACCACGTCTATACTCGAGGCTAAATAAAAAACTTAAATTACTAACTCTTACCAGAAATATATGCAGGAGGAAAATTACAGATTGGCTGATTACCCTTAACTACCGCGAAACTGAGGAATTGCTTAAAACTTCGTCTTAAATTAACTGTCCCCCCCCCCATCCTTCTCCCCTCCCTCCTACTCCTGTGGTCTATTCGGTTGCCTAGACTCTTACGAGACTAGTGACCTCGGGAGAGACCACAAATCAACCATTCTATACTACCTACCAACACATCGTCTTATTCCATACTTGTTGTACCATATTCTAGTGTTTGTTCCAACTTGATTTTTTGCACGAAAGAGGCTAGCTACCCACAACACAGGTTATCCTAGGGTGGGAGCTAGCGCTATTTATAAATTGAATTAGCAATCCTAAAGTAAAGTTAAAAGGTAAATTGATTATGTAAATTGTAACCTAATTATAGGTACCTATATAAAGGTAACCTATTTATAGAAACTAGCTTAGCTATTATGTTTGAGAAATGTTACTTTAGGATATTAGGATTGTAATAATAAATACTTTTATACTTTATACTTTTTTTTTATTGGTGGCCACCAAGCTCTCCAAACAAGGTTTTTGATTGAATAACACAAAACAAAACTATTACAGATACATTTAAAAAAGCTTATGATAGATATCGTCTACGCGCGGTCCGATTTCTTGATAATTCCTTTGTATAACGTAATTATAAAATTAAATATGTAGTGGCGCCACTATCCACCCTACTATTCGCCTTAAGTAAACAGCTATTTAGCAAGCTGCCTGTCGCCACAATAGTTGCTCTGTCTGCATAGCGCCTTAATTCTTAAATTTGATATTGATAGTACCCCATCCATTCAATAATCGTTCTTTAGAGAGGTTTTTTTAATTTAAACTAAACTTAAACGGTTCTGCCCTGAAGTGGGTTATGGTGGGTGTACTCTTGTATCCGCACTTAGACTCGGATTGGTCCGTTGTGCGTGTTTTGTTTAGCTAGCATAGCCAGCCTAACTCCGTCCAGAAGCGCAGAATCTTCCTGGGATCTTCGCAGGCTTCGCGGAGTGACCTCGGCAAGTTGAGGATTTCTGTTCGTTGTGTTGTTACACCCTCGCATTCCAGGACTACGTGGGCAGCTGATTCTTCGTCACTGAGACACCCTCTGCAGAGTGGGCTTAAGTGGGTGTGGGAGTGCGAGATCGGTCTTTAGTAATTCATTGGGTTTGGTTCGTTGTTTTTTCATAGTAAGCACCTAGGGACCACCGCTCATGCACTAATGCTTAGAGTACCTACCTAATAAAAACGAAATTCCCGGATAAGTACGTCTTCTCGACGCCGCGCCGGTCAATCTTTATAGTTACGCCTCTAGTGTGAGCCAGTCCGCACTAAATTTGAGATCAAAGCAAAAAAATTATCAACTCTATCACTTCTAGCCCTACGCAACTCATCCTGCCAGCGGTGATATACAAAAAAAAAAAAAAAATTAGGACCCGCCGCCGTCTTCACGAACGCACAGATATTATCTAGGTTGTGTGTGCAATAGGCAGAAACTGCAATTCAGGCAGTGTCCGAGAATAGGGTATATGCATGTGACTTCGAAAAAGCTAATAATTTGTTTACATATTCTCTATTGATATAGAAATGTATATGTATATATTTTTGTTGTTAAATTTTTATTGTGAAATTTAATCATTGAAAAGTAGATAATATAAATCTCAATTCCAAAATATCTAAACGTAACGCTATTGGCAAGAGCGAACCCTGACGTCAGACTTCACATTTTATTTTGTTATGAAGCTTTGGCGGGATATCTTTTTGTTTTATTTTATTTCGCAGTTGTTTGGTGTTTTCTATAAAGTTAAATTTTAGTTTTTATCATTTAATTGTATATCTTATTTTATTTTGATTAAAAAATCAACGAAACCAGAACAAGGGCCAGTATGGCAGCGTTTTTATCACCCGAAACTGAGTGCAGTTCTACTTTTTGTTTCTTACTTTAATAATTAAATGTCATAAAGGTCTACATTATGTATTAAATTAAATACACAACTAAAAACTTAGTCATTAAATAACCCGCCCCTGACCATTCCCGGTGCAAAGGTGCCCATAATGCTTGCAGCATTACCTCGCTGAATAGCGATGGCAATCCTTTGCACCAAGAACTTTAATAATTTAAAATTTTGTGGGTGCTATATTTTTTTACGGTAACGTATTAATCCAAATAATCAAAATTCTATGCATGTACCCTATTACCTACCAATAACCCTGTATGTATACCCTAACAACAACTTGTTGACAGGTACGAAGGGCAGCGAGGGCGCGCAGTTCGTCACATTGCAGCAAATGGTCGTCTCGGATAAGGGACAACATTCGCAGCAAGCCTTTGTAAGTGATAATACTGATTAGGTATCGTTTGTTACTTAACTTTGTTATTTACAAAATTGAAATGTGTTAACGGCTGGGTTACTCCAGTGAATCAGAGTGGAATAGAGCTTGAGCTGGTTTCCTTAACAACAGTTCTCACTGCGGGCTAGATGACGATGTAATCTGTCCAGCGTATCAGCCTATGCTCGTCCACCGCTGGACAACGGCCTCTGCTAACTCGCACCATAGCGTCTCCAGTCATCAAGCATCTGCCTGCAGTCTCTCGCAGGTCGTCATCCCACCAGGGTCCGAATTCTGCTAACCTATCGCTTTACTATGACAATGGTATCATCGCAGAATCGTCCATAGAGAAAAGAAACTCTAGATGGTGCGTGCGGTGCTATTTGCATGTGGTATAGATTTATTTCCACCTTGACACTTTTGACAAGCGTCCCTTCATCTGTTGTTTCTTTCATCAAAGATAAAATACCAAAATTCTAATACAATACCATTATGGTGTAGCGAAGGCTTTAGGACGTTCTACACTATGGTTGCCAGGTCGCGGTCATAACTCAAGAGTACGTCTATCCAAATGTCCGTTATTTAATAATGAAGTATGTGTATTGTTATGCATTTTAAGTATACTGCAGGTCTCGACAGAGCTTACACATTTGCTCCCCTTGGAGTCGAGAACCTAGGTCCGTGGGGTTCCGAGGCTCTTCGGGTTTTAAAAAAAATATCTGAGCGTCTGGTCGAAGCGACGCGTGACCCGAGAGCTGATGAGTGTCTGGCGCAGCGCATCAGCATTGCCATACAGCGGGGCAATGCAGCCAGCGTAGCGGGGACGCGACGTCTGGTATTGATATGGATCTGATGAGTGTCTGGCGCAGCGCATGAGCATTGCCATACAGCGGGGCAATGCAGCCAGCGTAGCGGGGACGCGACGTCTGGTATTGATATGGATCTGATGAGTGTCTGGCGCAGCGCATGAGCATTGCCATACAGCGGGGCAATGCAGCCAGCGTAGCGGGGACGCGACGTCTGGTATTGATATGGATCTGATGAGTGTCTGGCGCAGCGCATCAGCATTGCCATACAGCGGGGCAATGCAGCCAGCGTAGCGGGGACGCGACGTCTGGTATTGATATGGATCTGATGAGTGTCTGGCGCAGCGCATGAGCATTGCCATACAGCGGGGCAATGCAGCCAGCGTAGCGGGGACGCGACGTCTGGTATTGATATGGATCTGATGAGTGTCTGGCGCAGCGCATGAGCATTGCCATACAGCGGGGCAATGCAGCCAGCGTAGCGGGGACGCGACGTCTGGTATTGATATGGATCTGATGAGTGTCTGGCGCAGCGCATCAGCATTGCCATACAGCGGGGCAATGCAGCCAGCGTAGCGGGGACGCGACGTCTGGTATTGATATGGATCTGATGAGTGTCTGGCGCAGCGCATGAGCATTGCCATACAGCGGGGCAATGCAGCCAGCGTAGCGGGGACGCGACGTCTGGTATTGATATGGATCTGATGAGTGTCTGGCGCAGCGCATGAGCATTGCCATACAGCGGGGCAATGCAGCCAGCGTAGCGGGGACGCGACGTCTGGTATTGATATGGATCTGATGAGTGTCTGGCGCAGCGCATCAGCATTGCCATACAGCGGGGCAATGCAGCCAGCGTAGCGGGGACGCGACGTCTGGTATTGATATGGATCTGATGAGTGTCTGGCGCAGCGCATCAGCATTGCCATACAGCGGGGCAATGCAGCCAGCGTAGCGGGGACGCGACGTCTGGTATTGATATGGATCTGATGAGTGTCTGGCGCAGCGCATCAGCATTGCCATACAGCGGGGCAATGCAGCCAGCGTAGCGGGGACGCGACGTCTGGTATTGATATGGATCTGATGAGTGTCAGGCGCAGCGCATCAGCATTGCCATACAGCGGGGCAATGCAGCCAGCGTAGCGGGGACGCGACGACTGGTATTGATATGGATCTGTTGAGCAACCTATCGATTGTTTGCAACAGTCTGCAAGTAGCTCAATTGTTTCAATTGTAAATACTAGTTCTAATTATATATATTATTTGATTGTAATTTTCTTTGTGAATTAAGTATATCGTCATCAAAAATAAAATAAATAATGCTGGACAATCTATACAGCACCATCTAGCCCCAAGCTAAGCAGAGCTCGTGTTATGGGACAACCCATATTTGATAGTCCAGCATTATTTATTTATTTTATAATTTGATTTGTTGTAGAAAAGCGAGACAGGCATGCGAGGGGACATGTCCATTCCGTTCACGCGGAGACTCAACCGATTGAATTCCAACTCCGTCAAGATTGTTACCCTTCTGACTGGTATGTGGAATTATATTGTAGTTACATATATCTAGATTATTCTAGATGAAATTGTCATGAGGGTAATATTTGGTCGCTCAGAATTTTTGTAAAGAGGTTTAGTAAAATATCGTACGAGACCCTTGTCTCGTTAGTTTTCAAAAACGGTGTTAACCGTATAAATTTACACACACGAAGTCAATCACTCATTTAGGCTCAAATATAAGGAAAGAACAACAGTTCGGCCTTGCCCAGCTGTGGGATCCAACTTGGTGATAAGATCAGATTAGATTTATTAGATTACTATCAATATCAATAGTTTTGTTACTGGGTGGACGCACCGGTAACAAAACAAATTGATTTGATAGAAGGTTGTCGCAGATCTGGACCGTACCACTTCCGCACATCAATAAAATTGGCATTCAAATATAGGCTTTATCCCGTAAAATTTAGATGCATTTTATATCGAATTCATCAGATAATACATTGCTCGTGGGCGACTCGCTTGAAGCCTGCGGTCCAGTTTGTCACTAAAATATATCTAATGACTAGCTTCTGCCCGCGGCTTCGCACGCGTTGTTTCCATGGAAACGTTTAAAGGTGATTTATATCCCACGGGAACTGATTTATGGGATAAAAATTAGTGTTTTATTCCAGGCCTAGAATTATCCGTATGCAAAATTTCAGCCCGATCCGTTCAGTAGTTTTAGCGTGAAGAGGTAACAAACATCCATCCATCCAAACTTTCGCATTTATAATATTAGTGTGATAGTGTGATTACGAGCTTTAGCCCATTTTTGACACTTTTTTGTACTATGCGGTGCTGGATTACGTGGTATGTCCTTTATCGTTATCTGGGTGTGTCTGCATGGTTGAATGAAATCTTCCTTTTCCCTGTGGTTGTCTCATTAATGGTATGAATTGTGTTATTTTGCAGAGCCATCAGACACCCGCATGGAGGATTCAAGGAAGATTGTCGACGAGATGAATGCAGACCTGCCGTTCGTCAGAGAAGGTACCGTACTCAATCCTAAAGGGAACAAATAACATCATGCTAATACACTACGATGATGATGCTCTCACAGCCGAAATTCGGCATCGGCGGTCAGTCTTAACGGATCCTCATCAGTCGGGTGCGCAGGAAATATTATAATGCACAAGTGTGCGCGCAAATACAGGTGCTCTCTATTCCCTCACTCTCATAATCCGATGGGACAGCAGACCGAAACTTCCGGGAGAGGTCAGGCGCAGGACCGACAGCTTAACGGGCTTTCCGAGGCACGGGGGTGTAACACCAGCAACTTCCTGACTCCAAGCTGCTATTGTGAATTTTTCTTGCTAGAACAATTCCAATAACACAAATCTTGGCCCAACCCGGGATCGCGGATGAAAACACACTATATTGCATTGATATAACGGGCAGTCATATCGCTAAACGCGATATTTTTCAGGCAACCTTTTGCCACAGCACTACTTACATCAGTGAGATGTGGCCAAAAGGAGCCCAGCAGAAGCAAGCAGAACCAATAAATAAGTGAACTTTATATCTACTCAATCCCGCTTAACTTTGTTATCTGACGTGGGTGGCGACCGTTGTGGCGCGCCGGGCGAAGATCCGCCTGCGACGCAGGAGGTTGAGGGTTTGATTCCCGCCTCGGGACAAATGTTTCTACGATCTTCAAATATTTGTCCCGGGTGTTCTGGGTATTTTCTATGTATCATAAAAAATATCTATCTATGTAATGTATTAAGTCTATCAGTCATTTAGTACCCAAAACACAAGCCCTGGTAATCTTGGGGCTAGATGATGCTGTGTGGATTGTCAAGCATTATTTATCTGTTTATTTCTCGTCTGGCAGGTGTCCACGAGACCATCGAGAAGCAGACCAATGACGAGGAGAAGAAGAAGCTGCAGGAACAGATGCAGGAGCTGGACGAGCTGATGAAGTTGCTGACTGAGAATACTACTCCTGGCAGTGCCGTAAGTTTCGTAATATCCGACTTTAAATAAGGAGGAGGTTCTTAACTTTGCTATGTGTTCCTATTTGTTTTGTTAAGTCTTCAAAACTGTTGTAAAGGCTTATGTGAAAACAGTCGCAGAGCAATCGAGACGTCTCGCCGTCGTCGGGGCCTTTTGATCAACCAGTTTGTTTTAATCCCTGGTTTCTAATTCTAATTTTAGTCCTTAGTGGGGCATCCTGGGATCTGCACCGATATCTCGCATTGGATTGTATTGTCCATTGTCACCCTGCCTCACTAGGCCCTAACCAGACCAGCTCCTTGAAGTATCGGAGCAGGACTTTTGGTGACTGACAGCTTCGTCTCAGCTTTTCTGTGGGTGTGGGGGTTTGATGCCTCTACGAGACTCTTCAGTCAGAAGAAGCCAGACGGGAAACGGCCCGTCTGGCCTCCTCTGTGGCCGTGCAGTGTTCCACATCCCTGGCATATACTTCTTTCAATTACGAAGAATGGAATAACAAAAGAGGAACTTTCGCTCAGCAGTACGAAGTTTCCTGTAATGGGAAAAATCTCTATATGCACTACAGCAAAAAATATATATTATATTTAATCAAAACGTTCAAAAAAGAGGCCTGATTAGCAGTGGGGGACTGCTGGGCAGAGACCTCTTTATTTCAACCCACTCCTCGCTATTAAACTACAAAGCAACTGCTTTGCAAAAGATAACCAAGAAATAATATCCCAAAAAAAATTGGTTGTCTGTAAAGTCGGTTTACTGACGATAGTTGAACGTCTTTCTTCACGTCAAAAATGTCAGCCAGTGTCTTTTTCGTAATCTACGAGTTCGAGTTAGTCGAAAACGAGGGTCACAGCACGGCTCGCTTCGCTCGCCGTGCAGTTCCCCAAAAGTCGCGTTGCGGTTCACTTCGCTCACGAGGGTCACGAGGGGGGGGGGGGGGGCACGAGGGTCTGTCACGGGTTCCTACTCCGCCGGGCTAGCCTAAATTTGAGCGGACCGTGATAAGTTTTACTCCTACCTACCTAACCAGGGAACTACCTTTATGGAAGAAAACAAGCATAAATATGGATACCTTATATTAAGCAAATAACACAATTTACATGCAATTTATCAGTCTTATTCTATTAGTGAAGATCTTACGTTTAGCTCTATACAAGGCCAAGATTTACCTCATGGATTCACAACTTATGGCTAACTTGAAACTCACAACGAGCCTCTGATGTTGTCTTTCAAAAAAAAAAAATGGATACAAAACTTATAAACAAATGTTCCAAGAAAAAAAGGATACAAAATTCTATTAACAAGGTCAAAATTGATTCTATAATGCCGTGACCACCTATTCACAGTTCTTACGGTCAACTCCACCTAACCTTATGCTAGGCCAAAGGTGTCCACGGATAAAGCCGAAGATCTGCTCAACAAAACAGGCAGGTAATGGGTGCGAGAAGCGCCTCCACCCGCTCCTGTTGCCTACTTCGGTGCGGCCAGCACTAACAGGTCCGACTCGTAAAGTACTTAACCTTTGGAAGCGAAGCTTCCAGGGGCAAAATGATGTGGACTAGCAACGGTTGCCTATACAGTCTACCTAACAGAGGATTCTGCGATTCGAGCGTTTCACTAATTCTATCCAAAGAAAGCAATCCTAACAACAAAATTTTACCTAAACCGAAATATAGCCAATACAAACACACACTAGGATTCTGGAAGAGACAGGGGCACCGATCCCCAAATGACTGGAAAGAACACACCTTGGTTTCCGACGTGCGCAGTGGCTGGGGTTCCCGCGATCGTCGCCACGTCGACGCTCAGGATACGGGACTCTGCTCCCGTCGCCTTTCGCCCTCGCGGCCTTTCCGCTGAACGCCTCGGCCTCGCCGTTGCTGGATCGCCTGCCCGTCGGAGCTGTAGTTCAGCTCACCCTGGGCAATTCGTCTCCCGTTTTCTCCTCTCCTCTCGGGGCCTGCTCCCGGCTAAAAAATGTCCTGGGGACTCCGACGCTCGCCTAGCCTTCCTCGGGGTTTGTTACAGTCCTCTGCGCCGACTCCTGGATGAAACCTCCTCTTGGGTTGCGGCGGGAAATTCTCGGACGTGTCGAGAAGCAGGAATTATCGGCGTGGGCGGCGCGGATCGTTCCACCAAATCCAACTTGAAAATCCTCCGAGTCCAGTCTCACCCCCGTCTTTATCACTCCCAGAATGTCACTCCGCCTGTGAGCGGTCCGATATATAACCTTCGTCTTCGAACTTTCTAGACGGTCTTGCTTCGAGCTGCGATCACTTCTTTCCTTCCGGCAAACAAGATCGAATGTTCTAGCATGAGGGCCACCGCACACCTGTCCCTCGCGCGCGGCGTTTTTCGTCGTGCGATCATTTTTTCTCTGGCGAGGTAGTCCTGTTTGGAAATTATTGGGTTTCTTCCTCGCGAATTGGGACTGCCCACGAAGCCTGTGAACTTTTCCATAACATGATTCCGAGAACAACACATATTTCACTATTTTGGTCCAGAGATAAATTAATTTATTTCGTACGATCGAACGTTTCCGAAGCCGACGAATAATTGACTCGTTGTGCGTCACTCTTTATCGAGCTCCCAGTGTGAGCTTTCGCTACTCCTCGCAAGATGTCACCGCAAGCATATTTTTCCCGACGCTGTGCTGTGAAAACCTGACTGCCTCATTGTTTCTCCTTTTCACGTTGAGTTTCCATCGAATTCCGGCATCCCTTCATTCTTTTAACTGACCAAACTAGGTAGCGCTTTAGAATATCTAGGCAACATCCGTGATCTCGTTCAATCCCTCGATAATAGATGTCGCCCTCGGTGAGGGAAACAATGGCTGAAATATCTGTCTGCGCTAAGGATGCGTACCAATCTAATGACTTCGCTCAGAGCTAGGTGGCGCTGTGAGTCTCGTAATTGAAATAATTCGTGACAGGTCACAGCCGTCATCAAATTCGTAATCCTCGCCCCTATGTTAGTCGAAAACAATACCCATATCAGATTTTTTTATGGGGAAGGGGGTTCGGGGGGGGGGGGCACACGAGGGTCACAGCCGTCATCAAATTCGTAATCCTCACCCCCATGTTAGTCGAAAACGATACCCATATCAGATTTTTTGATGGGTGACCCCCTTTGGGTTGAGGAGGGCAGGGGACAGGGGGCGAGGGGGGTCACATCACGGCTCGCTTCGCTCGCCGTGCAGTTCCCCAATAGTCACATTGCGGTTCGCTTCGCTCACCGCTCTCGCTTGCACTTCAAGCCTTACATGGAACGCCTCAGAGCGAGGTAACGCCGCATGACGTCATAGCGAGGTAACGCCGCATGACGTCATAGCGAGGTAACGCCGCATGACGTCATAGCGAGGTAACGCCGCATGACGTCATGTTTTTTCGTGCGTGCAGCCGGCTCTATCGAATTATAAGACGTTGTCACGTCAAAAAATTTCGACTTCGACGGGACCTGAACCCGCAATTTCCCTCGGTACGGGCGCTACCAATTGCGCTAAGAAGTCGAGTGATGTAACACTCGAAACATTTTGGGATTTCCTTTATCCAATTATTAATTTATCCAATCGTGAAGAGGCACTTGTCTATTTCCCGGCTCGTGATGTTGAAAATATTATTAAAAATATGCGGCGGGGTAAGTCGCCAGGTCATGACGGACTCAGCATCGAGCACCTTCAGCACGCGGGGGTGCACCTGCCTCATGTACTTAGTCTGCTCTTTAATCTGTGTATTAAGCATAGTTACATGCCTCCAGACCTCTTGCGGACAATAGTAGTGCCAATTGTTAAAAACAGGACAGGCGACTCGTCTGATAAGACCAATTACAGACCAATATCATTGGCCACAGTGACTGCAAAGGTGCTTGATGGTCTCCTTGATAGACAGCTGGGTAAACATCTGAAGCTACACGACGCTCAGTTCGGCTTTAGAGCTGGGCTCTCCACGGAGAGTGCCATCTTTGCCCTCAAGGAGACTGTCACGTACTACACCAAACGAGGGACACCAGTTTTCGGATGCTTTCTCGATTTATCGAAAGCATTCGACCTGGTGTCCTATCAGTTACTGTGGGACAAACTGTCAGCTACTGGGACGCCGCAGGAGGTTGTGGGATTGTTTAGGCACTGGTACGCACATCAGGACAACTGTGTAAGGTGGGCGGATGAAGTATCGGACACGTACAGGTTGGAATGTGGGGTAAGACAGGGCGGAATATCTTCGCCGAAGCTTTTCTGCCTGTACGTGAACGAGCTCATCGGCGAGCTCAGCAGCATGCATGCGGGGTGCTCCATCGATGGTCAGAGGATCAATAACATCAGCTACGCGGATGACATGGTGCTGCTGTGCCCGTCGGTGTGCGCGCTTAGGCGGCTGCTGCTTGTATGCGAGGACTACGCCGAACGCCATGGGCTCAAATACAATAACAAGAAGAGCGAGGTTATAGTCTTCGCTACAAGCGGCCGCCCCCCCAGCGACATCCCCCCCGTCTGCCTGGATGGTAGCGAACTGGTCAGGGTAAGTAAATTTAAATATTTGGGACATTGGGTCACTGCTGATCTACGTGATAATTGTGACATAGAAAGGGAGCGTGGGGCACTGGCGGTACGAGGAAACATG
Source organism: Eupithecia subfuscata (assembly GCA_963564075.1). Lineage (NCBI taxonomy): Eukaryota > Metazoa > Arthropoda > Insecta > Lepidoptera > Geometridae > Eupithecia > Eupithecia subfuscata. The sequence continues at coordinate 1,055,545 of CAUWYO010000001.1, read as the reverse complement.
CTGATCCGCAGGTTCGCTCATTGTTCAGTAGAGGTTAAAGTCTCGTTATTTAAATCCTACTGTCAATCTTTTTACACCAGCGGCCTGTGGGTTACTTATACCAAGGCGTCCATCAGTGCCCTACGAGTCCTCTATAATAATTTGTTTAGAGCAATGGTGGGGCTGCCCAGATACTGTAGTGCGTCTGGCATGTTTGCTGACGCACATGTAAAGGACTTTTACGCAGTAATTCGCAATAAAATAACATCGATAAAACGCAGGATACTGGGCAGCACCAACAGCCTGATAGAGGTTCTGGCTGATAGGCATTGCAGTAAACTGCAAAGGCACTGGATGTCAAGCCTGATCAACCCCTGCGCTAAACAAATATATTACATAAATTAATTCTGTTAATAATTACTGTATTATTGTTTGATTATCTGTGTGACATTTAATACTACTCTAATCTATGGATCTTTGTGTCTGAATCAATAAATGAATTTGAATTTGAATTTGAATTTGAATTTAGACTGATTGTGAGCCCTCAGTCTAAAGGAAATCCCGCACTATAATAACAAAAAGGAAAACCATTTTCTTCCATCACAACAAGTTCCTTTAAGGTCACTGAGAAATACTGATTAACTAATAAATGTGTAACTCTTGCAGGACGCAAGCGAAGGAGGACGCGGCCATGCGCATAGCTGACGTCACGACGCAGATGTACTTCGCCCTCAACTCCAAACTCAAGCGGAGGAGCAAGATCATCAGCGTAAGTAAATACCAGCATACAGCTTTAGCGCGTTTGTGCACTAACTGGCTCTGAAGTCTCGCTCACTTTGCATAGAAGAAAGAGATGTCCTCTATTTCAACACAGAAAGACAGTTGACCGCAGACCATTTAGCACCCTGACGGAGGAGTACAAGCTGAAATGAACTTTATTTATTCTCAAACAATTATTACATTGTGTCGGAATTTTTCTTAATATAAGGTGCCCATTGTTTTAGTTTATACGACTAGAGTAATTAATATATTTTGAATGTAAGGTATGAAATTAAATACAGGTAACAATACACAAAATGTCAAAAAATGGAAATTTTACATGTCAAAAATACGCTAAATAAACATTATTTAAAATATAATTACACAGCGATGTTACATCCTCTAGATTTAAGTAATACCACGTAGTACGTTTTCCATCGTAATACATCGTCACACTGTTTAAAGCACTATTTTTTTAGGCTTAGTAAGAAGATCTGAAAAAATATTATTCAAAAACTCACGTCATTCACCGTTCCGGCTTACCGCCGCCGAGGGGCGCTGGCGTCATTCGTTTTTCGTGTGACGCATCGTCAACATCGAGTGAACGAGTTTTACATCGAAAATCGCTAATTTCTTCCGCAATATCGAAGTGATTTATAGTTATGGGCAAAAGTAAGCATAAGAATAACATCGATAATGATATTCGTCGAAACATTCGACAAAATGAAAGGAAATTGGACCGAGATAAAGGTAAGAATGCATAACTACCCTCACATCGTATATCGACAAAGTTCAATGTTTTCTTATCAACAATCTTATGACAATTCCCCATTACCTACGTGCTACGTACCATCTCAATGTGGTAATACGTGATATTATCCAGATGGTTACACAAACTATATATCCCTTAACATGGTGATACGAAATGTTACTACAATATTCAATGTTTTCATACCAATAATCTTATGACAATTACCCATTACCTTCGTACCGTCTCAATGTGGTAATACGTGATATTATCCAGATGGTTACACAAACTATGTTCCTTAACGTGGTGATACGAGATGTTACCCAGGAATCATATCGTGGTTCTTTCTTAACGTGATGGTACGTGATGCCATCCAGAAAGTAACCGTCATCGATCAGATATTCGATCGCTGAGCCCGGCCTACGTCGTGTGACTAGGTACATTCTCCCGACATACCCTCGCCCGAAAGGTATACGACTTTCTGGAAGTACACTACCCAGAACCAAGCATGGAATCCATTGTGAGTGTGACTCCGTTTGCTTAAGTCTCCAGGAGCGCTTCAGCTCCCAATGCCGATCTCAGACCCCCATATAATACCAGGTATAATATAAATCTACATCATCGACGTCGGTCGAGGCATTAGCCCCTACTCTGGGCTAAACACTCGTAGCTGAACCTACATTATGAATTCCAGCTGAAATCTTAGAAATTGTGGTACAGGCCGAAAATTGGGTGAAAAAACACCACCACAAATCTCTGAACGTTGGGGAAAATATTACTGGGCGGACTCGCCGAGGAGCCATAGGAGGCCCTTGTAGATAAATGCTGATTCCCCAGAATACCGCTAGTAGGTACGGGCCACAAAACCCAATTCTGAGAAAAGTGCCGTTTTGTCTGAACCCACAATAAGAGATTGGAATATTCTCAAAACCAACTGGAATCGGGAATAGCGACCTGCTATTCCTGCTATTCAACTTCACTAAAGTTTTTATACAGGCTGACTTGCCCAAGCTTGAGGTCATCAAGTAAGCGTCGGACGTGTCAAAAGTTGTGACAAAAACGATTACTCACATTACTGGATAATGGTTTATTCGGTTACAACAAATAATTAGTCATAATGGTGAAAGTTTCCAGTCTGGAGACAAACCTGGTGAAACCATAAAAAGCTCCAGAGGTCAAGCCAATTAAATCAAGGAACCTAGCTCCTCACTTAGTAGGTTCCAACGTAAACCCGGGTTACGATAGGTAATCTCTCGACCCGCTCCTCTTCAAAACACCGTGAAGACAGCAGCAGCCCGCACCGGTACTACGAGCCGCAGCCTTCGACGTCCAGGGGGAGGGGCTCCAGCTCGACGCAGCCGCGCCCGCTGCACCTCCAGCACAAGCCACCGCCGCCAACCAAGGCCGCGACCGTCGACACCAAAAGAGGTATGTACCTACATACTGGTACAATCCAATATTTCTACTGAAATATTGAGCTACAATCTAGTAGAAATAATCTAGTTATTTGTTCTATGCAGGGGCCATGAGATTCCCTTCGTTAATTTTATGCTACAGAATACTGAACCACAGCCGCAATAGCATTCTACCTTTTCCTTAAAAAGGAAATGAGTATCACTGTAAAACTTTACAATTCTAGGTAATATCTACGAACATTGAGCAGCCTCACCAGTACGTACTACAGTACACCTAAAGTAACGATGAATTTCGATTTATACCTACTCAATGTCAAACATTCAATAAATATGCCATAGCTTCGTATTTGAAAATGGAAGCACAGCTTGTAAGTTGGTAAATGATGGGACATACATGGCTAAATGTAATCATATGCCTCATACTTTTAGTAGGTACCTATGACGTCTTTTTAGAATAATTTTTGGCCACGGCGGCGTCCAGCCTCAATAGAAACTAGCCAGTAGCAGCGCCCATCAATATTCATCTATCACATAAAATATCCATGTTGTAGATTAGAACAACTCTTGCGTTCTCTCTCGTTTGCCTACTCTATGATCTTTGTTCAGCGACGTATGTTTTTACCCCAGCTAATGTTTTACTCGTAGTAGCCTAACTATATTATAATGTTTTGTATCGGCTCATGCTACAAATCATAAGAAAACGCAGTAAATACCGTGCTGCGTAAAAACGTAAAAACGTTAAGGGTTTAACGCATTCACTGCCCAGCCTCGGCAGTGCGACCCGCAGGGCCGCGCGGCGCGGCCCTGGCCCCGTGTAGCGGCACGCGGCGGCGCGGCGGCGGCGCGGCCCGCGCACTCTACATAATCAGTAATCACGGATATTTCTAGGATTTGAAAAATAAATGCATGCATTATGCCATTGCAATCAATCTATCTAATCAAATTATGTAATTACCTCAAGAGAAAGCCAATGAAATGTTGAATTGGTAACAAGTACCTAACAAGTAAATAATGCACAATTAGTAGATTCTATTGCACCTTGCGATTTTGCATAATTCATTGGTAGACCAACTGCAGCAGTAGCATTATGGTTGGATTTACACTTAACGTTTTGAACGCAAAAAGAAGGTTGGTACCTACTACCTATCGCTTCACAATCAAACGAGGACCATCACTACCAAAGGCATCTTTAATTTTAACTGGTGGCCAACTATTGCTGTTATAGACCAAATAAATTACAAAAACAATCATCATCATCATCATCAGCCTATATTAGTCCACTGCTGGACATAGGCCTCCCCTAATGAATGCCATAGCAACAAAACAATAATATGTTTGAAATTTTTACTGATTCGTTAATGACTGGTTGGAGGACTGTATCTAGTAGTATAATATCTGTAGAAGTAAATCGCTGTACCGATCTATAAATGAAATGACTCGCACATTGATTTCTCTGCGCTTCTAGCTGCTTTTTTAGCGCAGCGTAACTAAAACTAACTAACACCACTGCAATCTCATACATAAATACCTACACACCACACCTCAATGAAAATTGCAGACAAATATGGTAGTGGTGTGAAGTTAGGAATATTTTTATTTTCGCTTTTTTTTCAAGTTCGTGATAATATTGATATTGATACAGCCCAGGCTTCTAGGAATTCCAACATCGATACGGTATGGAGCCTACGTCAGACTTCATCAGAGTAGTTATGGGAACATTGTTCGTGAGTTTGGTTAACCAAATATCAATTTATTTGCATCTGTGCTTAACTTTTCATGTAACCAATTGTATCTTCGAAAAATGATCGCGGGGCATATGATATCGTAGATGTGTTAGGTACTTACCATAACTTGCGATAAGCTTTATTTGTACACATTCTCTCCCTGCCAATCGGTATTAAAATTTCATAAAGAATTAACAAATAATAATAAAGCTAGTGATGTAATCATTGTTCTTTACTGGATTAGTCAACCGTGGTACCTCCTATTTATGATGTTCATCATCATCATCAATGGCATTTACGTTCACTAAGGTTTATGTGGTACGGGTTTGTTTTGAAATTAGTCATCAGCTCACAAATCATTTATTTTAACTCGCATAAAAATCTTCACATGTTAATTTCCAGGGAACCTCCCCAACTATGGTGCAGTATTGTGTTAATGTTATTTCATTACCTTAAATCACAATTAATCAGTAAAATGTAGGTAGCATTAAAATAGTGGGATATTTTTGTCAACTGAATAATTTAAATTGTTATATTGCAATAGAGAAATAAGATAATTATTGATATCGGTCAGCGATTATCGTTGATCATTGGTAAGATAGACTTGTAACAGTTATCCTAGTAAGTGGTATATTTATAAAGGAGTTTTTCAAAAATAACCTTTCCGTTCTCGTTGATCATTGGTAAAGTGCACGTGTAACAATGATTCTATGTAGATACGTTGTCGAAAAGATTGTTAACTCCTATTTGTACAAGACATTGAACTCAATCGTATCGTTATTTATACAACATACATCACATATTATACTAACTAACCACCGATAATATTATTAAAACATCTACTGACCTTATCTTTCACTTAATTACTTCCAATTTTTTTGACAATTGCAATCAATTTCCTCAGCCAAACTTTCATACATTTAAAGAAATATGTACTTAGTCATTTTCGTAATAATAACGTTATTTAGTAAATAAAACCGAAAAATAAAATTGGTCATCTGGAGTAAACGTGTCCGTGTTCTGATGCAGTATCATAAGGTTATTAGTAAAGTTTACTATAAAACTACAAAAAGCTTCAGGTTATTGTATTATTTTTTCATTAGAATTAACTATGTAATGCTACCTCGTTACAATATGGTGTTAAGAATAAATATATTGATTTATTTTCATTCTGCAACAGACTCTTAACATCTACGTGGTATTACTTAAATCTAGAGGATGTAACATCGCTGTGTAATTTATGGTTAAAATAACTTACCTAAGTGTATTTCTACCAAAATTACACGAGATGTTACATCCGAATAGATTTAACTCCCGCCCGCCCTAGGACACAACAACAATCCTGCGTGTGTTGTGCCAGACCCACCAGTTGCAGAATGCTCCTCTTGCTGAATGTGCTCTGAAAAGAATGACGCCAGCGCCCCTCGGCGGCGGTAAGCCGGAACGGTGAGTGACGTGAGTTTTTGAATAATATTTTTTCAGATCTTCTTACTAAGCCTAAAAAAATAGTGCTTTAAACAGTGTGACGATGTATTACGATGGAAAACGTACTACGTGGTATTACTTAAATCTAGAGGATGTAACATCTCGTGTAATTTTGGTAGAAATACACTTAGGTAAGTTATTTTAACCATAAAAAAAAACTATAAAATATTAAAACCAAAAGTAAAATGTCAAAAATATAATAAGGTAATATTATTACTAACTATCACAGATTCTCTGGGTCAAATTTGTCAGCACAGAATTCCTCTACTGAGTAGTAGCACTTCCTTAACAAGAATTCTTTGAGTTTATTTTTAAAAATGTTTGGATTGTGTATACTTTTATAAGATGAAGGTAATTTATTGTACAGCTTTAAAGCCTGGTGCCGAACACTGTGCTCTGAAATATTAAGCCTAGGTGTAAATTATTTTACTATATCCCTTCTTCTTGTAGTCTCTCTAAGTGTCCTTGCTTCAGGGGTTTCGAAAGAATTCAAATGTTTTACTAGGTGAGTAAGTATAACTAAGAGATATAGGCAAGGCACAGTCAGTATGCGTAGTGTAATAAAATGTTCCCTACATGATTCCGTTTGAGAAATGCGTAACATCGTCCTAATGGCTCTCTTTTGCATAATAAAAGCTGAATTTACATTATATTTATAACTGTTTCCCCAAAATAAAATACTATATCGAAGTTTGGACTCAACTAGAGCAAAATACACTATCTTCAACTGCTTCAGTGTTACTGCATCTCTCAGACTTCTTATGGCGTAACAAGCAGAACTTAAATAATTCTCAATACATTTTAATTCAGTCTTCCAATTTAGAAGCATGTCAATATTAATACCTAAAAATTTTACTATGTCAAGTGATTTAATCATTGTGTCATTAAAATTAACAAGAAGCTTTTCATCATTTCTGGAAGTGGTTTTAAATAACATTAAATTAGTCTTATTCATATTTAAAATTAAATTATTAATTTGAAACCATTTGTTGAAGCCAACAAGAGCGTTGTTTAGCTTCACTGTGAGTTCTGAGGTTGTGCCAGCTGAAACAATTGCGTTTGTATCGTCAGCAAAAACAACCAAATTGAGATCCGCTAATTGATATTTCATGTAATGTATGAGATCATTTATGAATAAGAATATAAATAGTATGAATAAGATTGGACCTAATATGGATCCCTGCGGTACCCCCCTAGTAATTTTAGTCAAGACTGAATTGTAAATAACTTCTTTGCTACCATTAACTGCTCTTACCTCGGTATATTGGTGTCGATTGCTTAGGTACGAGTGAAACAAATTTAACGGTTTTCCTCTTATTCCATAATGTTTCAGTTTTTCAAGTAGGATGACATCCCAACAAACAATTAGGCGTCAATTAGAGCTTCTTTTAGAACTTAACGAGATATAAAGGCGGTACAGCAGTAGCAATTACAACTTTTGGCGACGAAAGAGCGTAGACTAGCAAAATATTTCACTTAGAGCTGTACAACATAGTTTTAAGGGCAATAACAAGGTGAGTTTAAAGGTTAAAGATATACAGCAGCAATTTTCAACACTACAATACAGGTAAAGCATCTTGTGTTATAGCTTTAAGTGAATCTTACAACGAGGATCTGAATAAGAAGTAAGCATTTACTACAACCCCCCAAAGTGCTATGCAAGCGCTAATTAACTCTTGCCAAGAACCAAAAGTTGTACAAAAGCAATAATTACCGCTACCACATCTACAATGGTGCTCTTAAACTCTTGTATAGCACTAAATACCTGAAGAGGTACAAAACTCTCTTATATTACTTAAAGTCGAACAGTAGGAATATTTTTCGCCATCATAGAACTTCTAGTGCTTAATCTCACTACTGTATATTATTATGTTTAGGTCGAGTAAAAGATCTTAATACCTCTTCTGTAACCCGTATTTGATCACTTGTTGATATCAGTGCAATGGCGACGCACTACAAGTCAAGCGGGAGTTTTCTGCGAAAATCTGATCTGGGTTCCGTACATAGTTTTTCAGAAAATGTGTGTGAAAGTGCTACAACAACAAGCGATCATGAGGAAGTACTTTGTGAAAATATGGATCGAGGTTCCGCACACTCAAATTTGATTGATATTGAAGAAAGTAGTGACAGTGAGGACGTTTCTAATGACCATTTAAAAAATCTTAATTTTCGAGAACAATTGTTTTCTCAATTGTTCTCTAGATTTTTTAAAGTTATTTTAAAAATTGATAAATGATAATGATATTGTAGAAGTTAAAGAAATTCAGTCATTACCTGACTTCGATGTTTTTCATATTCATGGTTATAAAATGAAGAACAAACTTGATATATTTCCGCTCCCGATTAAGTCATCGTAGCTAAATAAGTTATTCAGCTGAGGATAAGGCTGACAATCGTGAAGAAGTTTTGTTATATGTTATGTGAGATGTACAATGTAACCTAGCGTGTATTCTCAGCATGAAAAATCACTGTATTTTTTTCCTATACTTCACACAATTGAAAATATCAAAATAAATAACCACATCTTTATTCACAAAGAAAATTATACTAGTATTTACAATTGAAACAATTGAGCTAACATTAAACAAAATATTTCAATCACATTTCTTTTATTCTCTTCGTAAAACAAATTAACTTAGTTTTTCTTTAAATTAATTATTCAAATAATTATTCATCACACTGAATTCTTATATTTGTCTTCTAAAAAACTATAAAGCAACCATATTGTATGATTAAGATTCTTGAAATTCAGCTTACCATCAAGATTTATCGTAAGTATATTGGTAATCTAAATGTTGTACTTATACCTATATTCACGATTTCTTATCTGCTAGTCTAAGAACAAAGACAAATTTGTAAAAGTGGGTACATGTGCTTAACCAAAGGATACAAGATTTAATTTTAACCTACTTATTAAATAGACTACTACATAATATAATACAATACATAAAATACTATAACTTAACAAATACTATAGTTATATACATAAATAAATTAAATAAATACATAAAATACAACAGGATCATAAAGATAGGTAATGCTCTTTGACTTTACGCTTGAAAATGAAGAGAGAGGGGCTAGCACGAATATCGTGTGGGAGAGAATTCCATAACCTAATTTTCGATTTTCTCTTTTTTGAGTATCACTTTCGACAACTATACAATAACTTTTGGCACATTATAAGAACCTCGGTACCCCACGGACCTAGGGTCTCGACTCTAATTCTACTACGGATCCCTAAATTTATTTATTTGCAAGGTTAGAAAAATACAAGAAAATACGGTTTAAATGCAATATTTTACTTTTGCTTCATTAAGTGTTCTAATATAACACTAGCACGATACCTTAAACTGGAATAAACAACGTTTTATTGGATTATTACAAAAGTTTTATGTTACTCCATATCTAATACATTATTTATTTTCAGTAAAGAGACACCAGACATATCGCTTGAATAATTTGTTAATAATACATATACTTATTCACAGTGTACTTACCTTCGCAGTGAAAAATTGACCTCCTAGTTCAATAAGTTGAAACACGATTTCTTTTATTTTCACTCTCCAAACGAATGGCGCCGTTTTGGACCCGACAATATATTATAAATAATTAATACGCATAATTTTACGCACAAAAACGAGAAGAGAAATTAATATTTGTTGATAAATAAAAAAAAACCTGATGTTTTAGCACCTTATGCAATCTCAAAAGTAGTTCATTGGTTTAGTGTCAATAATCTTTTGTTAAACGAAACCAAAACAAAATGTATTAGATTTATTCTACCTAATGTTAAACAAGTGAAGGCTGATGTAAACGTTAAAGGAGAAACTTTAGAAATAGTAGAAAGTACCGTATTCTTAGGAATCACCTTAGATAATAAACTTCAATGGGGCCCACACATAGATAAGCTATCGAAGAGACTTAGTTCTGCAGCATATGCAGTCAAAAAAATCCGTCATCTTACAGACGTGGATACATCTAGACTTGTTTATTTCAGCTACTTCCATAGTATTATGTCTTATGGTATACTGCTGTGGGGGAACGCTGCAGATATTAACACCGTATTTGTGCTGCAGAAGAGGGCTGTTCGTGCAATCTATAATATGGGTCCCAGAGAATCCCTGTGTGATAAATTCAAAGAAATAAACATAATGACAGTACCATGTCAATATATTTATGAAAACTTGTTGTACACACATAAAAATATAAGTCAGTTCCCTAAAAATAGCGATAAACATAATTTGAATACCAGAAACAAACATAAGCTCGCTGTGCCCACAACTAGGCTACACAAAATTAAAATATCTTTTAAAGGGCAATGTATACGCTTCTACAACAAAACTCCTAGTGAGTTGCAAAAATTATCAGTAAATAAATTCAAACAAATTGTTAAAACCTTGCTGTGCAAAAAGGCTTACTATAAAATATCAGATTATCTAGAGGACAAAAATGCTTGGGACGGGTTTTGCTCCAACTCGAAAAATAACAACTAACAGGCTAAAGGTTTCTTCGTCGCTTCTTTACTTTAGTCTACATACCGAAGCGACAGAAATCAAAAAATATCACTTTATTTCCGTGTCAGTGTTTAGCTTTATATTTTGACCTTTTCTAAGTGTACATTTATTGTATTTATGGAAATAAAGAGTTTTTGATTTTGATTTTTTGATTTCTTATAATAGCCCTTGTGGATATATACTAGAGCTCAAAGCGTTAATAATCACCTATTTGCCACCCTCATATCACTTAAAGACATAGTGAGTGACATTGTAGTTCTACTGTACCGCATAAGGAGTTAGTATTCACCTATTTGCAGCCTTCTTAACACCCAAAGAATTAATAAACGATGTTTTAATCTATTGTACCACTAAAAGAGTTAATTTGTGACTATTTATCACCTTTTTATCCCTTGTAGTATCAGTTTTCGCTACTATAGCTCTCTTAAAGCTCTATTATACCTCTGAACCCAATCTGTAACTCTGCTTTACCGCCATTAAGCAACCCAAGGTGATAAAAAAGTGTGCCCATTTCGGGGTTATAGTAGAGTTATAGCGCGCTCTAACTCCTAATACTAACACTTATTTATAACTATAAGATCTGATTAGCGCTCTAATAGATTTTATATAACTCTTGTCTTAGCGCCTAAGTGTTAGTTGGGTACTGGTTAGAGACTCCGAATTTTAATGAAGACCTAAAACTAGTAGGTACCAACCTACATTTCAGATGGATCTCTCTGTATGCTTCGGTGATAGGGTGTGGCGGTAAATTTTTCGACTTTTTTCAAAATATTTCGAAAAGTATTGAACCTACAGAAATTTCAAAAACTGTTTTGAAATTTACAAACTGATACCTTTCATATGATACCCCACTTAGAGGGGTAGCCCCCCGTTTTGAAAACTACCCCCCCCCCCCCTTTTTGACCATTTTTCAAAAGTGTTCGTTTCACAGACTTCTCTATATTTTTCCTGTAAAATATAGATCTATACCTACAAACGCTTCATACATTTTGAATGGATCGCTCTGCAAACTTCGGAGATAGGGGGGGGGGGGAACGGGTAAAATATCGACTTTTTTCAAAATATTTCAAAAAGTATGAAACCTACAGAAATTTCAAAAACTGTTTTGAAATGTACAAACCAATACCTTTTATATGATACCCCACTCAGTGGGGTAACCCCCCCTTTTGAAAACTATCACCCCCCTTTTTGACCATTTTTCAAAAAGTGTTCGTTTTACAGACTTCTTTATATTTTTCCTGTAAAATATAGATCTATATCTACAAACGCTTCATAAATTTTGAATGGATCGCTCTGCAAACTTCGGAGATGAGGGGGGGGGGGGGGGGGGAGGGTAAAATTTCGACTATTTTCAAAATATTTCAAAAAGTACGAAACCGGTTCGGCGTCACCCTAAATTACGTACCGTAACGCACAGTCCCCTAACCCTTAAAGCTATGTACCTTAACTGTATAGTCGATAAACTAAAACTTGTTTTGTTTGTTCTCAGAGTCGCTATGGCCGCCACACGCCGATGACGAAGCAGCTGAGAGAGGAGCCGTCGCTGCAACTGTGCGCCGTGCTGCTGCGCTACGCGCTGCAAGCGGACGCGGCCGCTGTGCAGGCGGACCTGGCGGAGCGGCACCTGCCGTCGCTGTCCACTCTGAGACAGGTACTGATTCTAACTATTTACTTTGTCTTCGTCAGAAACAGTAAATAAATCTGATAAGGGACTTTTCTACTATTAAGAATCGACCTCTCCAACTCGGCCCGTGTAAATTATCGTTAAAAAGTAAATTATCATCGAAAGAAAGCCTCGTTGCTGATATATCAGTTATCTAGTAGGTAACCATAATAAAAGCTCTGCTTTATTTGAGGCTAGATGTTGCTGTGTGAATTGTCCAGCATTATGTATTTATTTCGATGGCTGTTCTATTAAAAACATGTTTATTTTCCAGGGAGTAATCGTCCTCAGCAGACAATGGAAGAACATCCTCTACACGCCGTTGCTTCTGGAACACAACTACAAGAGCAAAGTTATGAAGCCGCTCAACGTCACCTTCGCATTGCCTGATCTACTTGAGGTACTTATACTTTCAAGATTATTGTTAGTGTAGTAAGGTTTCATATTCATAAACCTTTAAACTTTGCTTGCTTATTGTAATTGGAATAAGGTTTCACCATCACCTATTTTATTAAATCTCTCTGAAACATAAAACCTTCTTGAGTTGAATACTATCTTCCCTTTTGTTGGTGAGGTAAAGTTTCTGTCGCACAATGCTGCCAAATTAGAATTTTGAGCTGTATGTAAATTAGAACTCTACGCTTTTGCTTATAAGGTTGTAATTTGCGCAGGATTCTGTGGAAGGCTGGCAAGAATATCAGCTCGACAACGAAGCTTTGGACGAGAACTGCCTTCTTTTAAACATGGACGTGGAAAAACTGGAGAATACCGGTAAGCGTTTTTATTCGGACTTCTGCCACGATTAGTTGGTTATTCTTAAAATATTGGGATAAAAGGATCAATTTGTATTCTCAATTTGGGTGTAGGAGATGTAACACACCGCTTGACACAACAAGTATTGTAAGCTTATTGCATTGATCACTTGCAAAATAACACTTGATGGACAAATCTAGAATCCTTTCTTAGTTTTGACCATATGGTCAGGTCAAGACAACTGCGGTAGGATCTTTAATGTAAGGCCCAGACCTACAGCCGGTTGCTCGTACGCTGATCATCTTTCAATCTCTTGTCTACGTCAAATTAGCAAGACAACGAAAAAAAACAACTATCTAATCAAAAACATAAATGTGAAACTAGCCAATTTCGTTCAGATGGCTTCACCTATAAAAGAGCTGAGATCATTATAGAAAGTTTCAGAGCTGTTCTTAATCTTAATTTGTTACGTTCTTTCATTATTTAATTAGTGTCTTAAAACATATGGACATAAACTTACCAGTTTAGGTCCACCGCATTTGTTTTAATGTTGGACTTTGATAATGTCTGAGATATAGAAGGGGCCAAAAGCGTGCGCAACCAACGGTACGTGTAAAGATACTGCTATTATTGCATCGCCCGTTACTTTCCGAACTTGGCTGACGCTCTGCGCGTGTCTCAACTTTACAAAAGATTTGATCATTGATTTAGTTAACACTTTCATGGCCAAAGACGCAGATGATTTCCCCCAGCCCCCCAGTGAATGTGTTAATCAGTGTATGAACAACGGGCTGTTACCATCGTATGGCCCATCCGTAGAATTTAGGGAAAACATACGGTCTCACTACATTTTTCGATGCCGAATCACGGTGAGGAAAGGCTTTGGCACTTTTCTGGAGTTATTGCAGCCTGGATTATATTAATAGAAGTGGCGACTGATGTTTAAATTTCAAAGTTCAAAGTCATTTATTTGCGAACACGAGTCATAAAGATGTAAATAATTAATATAAAAGCACAACATGTCTAAATACCTAAATCTAGGGCATGCAAATATTAGGTCAGTAGTTTTTTTAATATATAAATTTAAAATCAAACAAAATAAATTTGTCAATCAAATTACATAAAACATTGAGATCAATAAAATTATAAACTTGGTACGCACTTATTACTAATCAATCAATATTTATGTCCATATATAGTAGAAAATCATTTATGTGATAATAATATTTTGATGTCAAAAATTTATTTAGTTTATTTTTAAACATTGTCAGCGGTAGCAATTTAACATTGTTCGGCAATTTATTAAAAATTTTTGGTGCCATTCCATAGAAACTTTTCTTAAGTAGTAATTTGCTTCTATATTCGTGGGCTTAAAGTCATAATCATATCTCTGCAAAGACCGAGCCGCCTAGAAGCTGATTCTGTATCGCCAAATGCGGGGAGACTCTATGAGTGACCAAACTAGGTGTTTTGAAGCGCGCGCTTTAGTAGCGCGCGTTTTAAGAACCATCTGGTCCGATGTGGAGTATCATTTGTACGAATGTATCGGTACCAACGAGCGCCGAACGCAACGCCCAATGTGTATCTGTTCTAAATCCACCGTTAATTACTGTAAATTGTTGTATTGTACCTTCGTAAAGTGTCTTGGTAAATGGTAAACCAACACTCATTGTTGTGAAGCGGCGGCGGCGCTTGCGCACCCGCGCCCGCACTCGTTCCCTTCCACGCCGCCCTCCGGTTCGTACGCATGCAATGTGTGCTCTCTGTCTTGTGTGCTAGGGCTGGGTTTAGCTTGACGCATGACTGTGTGTAGTTTTTTTGTCTGCTTTTTTGTTTCCCGTCTTTTGTAGGTATAGCACGCACGCCTCGATAAAATTTTACCGTCTTTACTGTCGTGTATTTGTTAATATTCACACGAGAAAGTGCGAGACAAAACAGTCGACAAATTTGTCTCGGTGTGAATGCGAGCCTTACTGGTTCTGTTTTAAACCTATGAGATACTCTTTGGTTGTTACTAATTTGCCCAACCCTATTTTGGTCTTGATTGAACGATTCGATTAATTTTTTTCACGTTTTTCTATTCTAATAATACACAAGCTCTGTTAATTTTGAAGCTACAACCCGTGCGACTTAACTGTGCACCTCACTCCACACATGTGTGGAGTGAGGTGCACAGTTAAGTCGCACGGGATATAGATGATACTCTGAAGAAAATATCCAGCGTCATTTTTATGTAAGACAAGAGAAGTAACCTTTGGCCCTTTCTTAAAGAACTAATTAAGAAGGACATACATTATTTAAGGCGATTTTTTACTTCACATCGTTCTACGTTCGCTGTTTGAACTGCGACCAGACAAAGTCTCGACATTTATCAAAGAAAAACCTATCTATAGCTAGGCCATGCAATTTATGGTTTACATTATCCCATATCTAAAATCCATACCACTAGTTGTCAGCTAACAGTGGGGTCAAGCAAGCGTCTTCTCGACGCTACCGTTATCCTCGGCAACCCTATCTGAAGCTAGGCACACCAGCCATGCCCGTCCAGTATCTAAGCTCCATGCCACTAGTTCGCTAACCCCCCTGTGCACAGTGCGCGCGGCGCAGTCCGGCCGCGCGAGCCTAGTCTTCGACGCTGCCGTTCTCCACGAGGAAGCCTGCCTTCCACGACGACGCTATTGCAAGTGAGTATTCTTCATCTGTTTTAATGTTACATGGGTGGTAAGATCTTCTAGAAGTCATTGAACTATGAAAGTTAATGATAAACACACTCCTGTCAGTTTATTTTGTTGTAAAAAGAATTGAAGCAGCCTCAGAATGTCTATTGCGATCGTGAAACATGTGTCAAAAATCTTCGACTCCCTGTAATGGCTAAACCCTAAACTATCAGAAATTATAAAAATATAAAGTGTCATCAATCAACAAATAAATTTATCTAAAAAATTGAGTGTATATTTTGATAAGCCATGAGCATATGATTCATGAACCTATTTTGTCACATAGATAAACAATAATACATCCCATAATATTTAAACAAAAACTACGTATTTGTTCCTAGTCATAACAAACCAAGATTTCCATTCAATTCACCTGTAAATACAATACAAACACTTGTAGATTACGGAACACTGAAAGAAGACCTGCCGACCGTCGGCTCGAACCCGTCTCTCTACACGCCTCTCGGGAGCGACGAAAATATCAAGACGGATCGCGCGAGAGAGGACCTCTACCAGTGGATGGCTAAACAAGAACCTATCAAAGTGGTATGTGTATTGAAATTTGTGTCTTTATGTGGTGCATTCAAAGTTCAATCTAATCAATTCCTCCCGACGACGACGCGCAACGGTTGGTTCAAAATTTCAAATGTCTCCACGACCCTCATGGAAACGAAGAAACTATCAAGACCGATCGCACAAGAGGGGATCTCTACCAGTGGAGTGGTATGATCAATTACGTTTGTAAAGCAAACGCTTCAACGATATTACTGGTCAATTCTAGAAAGGTTCTGTACAAATGGAAAAAAATCTTTCAATTTCTTCAAATACCATAGTTCTTAGCTAAAAATATATATGTTTTATCATTCTCTGATCTACTGTCAACCGTAAAGTTAACTTCCAGGAGCCGCGAAACAAGAAGATCCCGGCATCCAAGATGGCGCCGCGCGGCATGGCGTCCTTCCCTGCGTGCAGCCTGTACCCGGTGCAAGGCTCGCTGATGCTGCTGGACGCACACCTGGTGTTCCAGCCGGTTTCCGCCGCATCAGGTTGCGCATACTGGTAAAGTTTATATTAAGAGGGCGCATTGCGTGCTATTTTGTGAAAAGGATAGGCATAAGATTTCGCGTTCATAGGAGCGGGACGGAGCATACGTTTTTGGAACGGCGTAAGCGCAAAAAAGTTGATGTTTTTGTTTATTTACAAGAAAGCTACACAATTTATGAAGAAACTGTATTATGGAACCAAGAATGAGTAATAATAATAACCTACGAATCAAAACAAAAACTTTCTGTTGACCGCAGGGTTCCAAGATCTCGACCAAATTAGACAGTGCACTTTCATGATTTTTTGTTATCGTATTTTTTTTTCGCAATTGGGTTCCCAATTAAGGAATCGAAGAAAATAATGTTGAATTTTATGTAATTCTAGTTTTATACGACGGGGATCCCGTGAGTACTGAGATCTAGGCCTAGTTTGACAAGCAAACCCGCTAGGTTCGCCCCTTAAGTCATTTGTTTTACAATGTCGTTTATTTATATCTATAGTTCCTTTCAACAGATAGTCTTCACATTCTAATGGACTATATTTTTCCGCAGACACCAAGAACAAAAGTGGCAGCAGCGATGATTAGAATCACTGGGCTCCAGGCTGTCGCTGCTCGCGTGGGTGGACACCTTTAGAATAGACATCGTGGTCAGCGACCTCGCGGCAAGGGACCGCAGGACGGCCAAGGGGAAAGGTATGTCCAAGTTTTAAGAATGATAATAAAGTGCCTCTAGCTTTTGTGTCTCGGGGCCCATTTCTGTAAAAGCAATTTCCTCTAGCTTTAATATAAAATGGCGGACCGAATTTGAAATTGTCTAAGCAGACATAGACAAAAATGTCTGCATGTTATTCGATAAACTGAAGGGAAGTTCAACCTCCCATGATCAAAGTCGTGTAGAAAAAAGGAGAACACACATAATAATACGTTAGAAAAAGTTGAAGCGCGACCTTAAGCTTTTGCGCAGATATTACGTCAGGTCCGAGCCAGCAAGTAAAATATCAACAAAATTCTCGTTCTCCAGGTAACCAATCCCACATGGACATGCCATCCGAAACCCCAGCATTCCTCTGCGAGAAAGTCTCCATCGACGTCGACCTTAAGAAAGTTGCCGACATGGCCGTCGACGAGTTGATCCAACGACAGAACGTCCTGTACATATCGAGGGGGGAGGTAAAGAAGCATATCAGCACTGTGCTCAACTTCAATATTAGCATCCGGTTTATATCGCAGCAGGTGAGTCTTGATAAAGCATTAGAGTATAATTTTTTGCCTATTGTTTTGTGAAGTTCCTCGCGATCACCAAGTCGTCTGTCCTGCAGCGTCTTAATCTTAATTTTATCGAGCGATGACATATATGGAAGGGGCAATTTTATCAATGTTGTTCTAGAAATAAATCTTAGGTATTCCGCGGCCTCCCCCGTAGATACCTAGAACCTTACAAAAATGACGCTCAAAATTGTCTACGACTTGTTTTAACGCTGACAATTTGCGCAGAGCCTGTCAAGTTTTGTGCATACGGAAGAAGAGATTAGTGGAGTCGAATTTATTTTATTTTATTTTGTAAGTAGGTACCTGAGAATAATATACACTTTATTTTTTATAAGGATTATTAAATCAACAGAATTCAGAAAAGATAACGGATCATTTATTTATAAAACTATAAATTGGTCTCAACAGTACCTATACAAAAGGGTCATTTAGGACATACTTACTTACAATAGTTTAAATAAGTTAACAAAAGTTAGGGAAATAAACTTAAAATACAAATTTCAGGAAGGCACTTAAAATTAAAAAAACTAGTTTCAGGCCGCGGCTTCGCTCGAGTCGTTTCCGGGAGAAAAAAGAAACATTATTTCAAGTTAACAAAGATCTTATAAATAGTTTTTAAATTTAAGCGATCTGAACACATTATTACTATACCTACTATTTAATTTTAAACGACTTTTAATGAACAAACACATACTTATCACAAATAAATAAATAAAAAATTAGAAACAATAGCCGCTCCATTCATCAACTTGGAACAAAATAAATATTGTAACATAGGCAAACCAAAAAACAATATTCAATATGATTTCTTAAGGATATGGCTAATATCACAATACAAAGGTAAAAATACATTTAAGCTTACTAAAAATAAGGACCTTAACGCCTTCCTAAATGAGTGGTGGGAAATCGCGCAAGATCGCACGGAGTGGAAACATTTGGGGGAGGCCTTTGCCCAGCAGTGGGACGGAATAGGCTGATTAAAAAAAAAAAAAAAAAAAAAAATAATTCCATCGTTTTTCTTCTGCTTGGACGAGTGATTTTTTCATTTATTATACGAGCACTTGTTGCACGTTGCACGAGTTGAAATGGGAGCTTATCATGCCAAATGGTTTCTCTATTGATACAGACGGTTTCAGGGTGCGCATTGTGAATCAATGGGGGGCGGCGAAAACCTTGATCAATGTTTGCATGCAACCAAATAAAGAGTATTTCAACCTCTCATGAACGGAGTCTACTTATAATGTAGAATAGAAGCAAGACGGCGATACCAAAATCCGCAAAATGTATCCCACTTGAACCTCTGCGAGGTTCTAACTATCCAGTATAACCTTCCTGTCCTCCCAGGTGAACATGCCCCTGCTCCGGCTGCTGCATCAGATCAGCAACATGTACCAGAACGTGAAGGACACGCAGATCGAGCTGCGCAGCCAGACCAAGGTCACATCCAAGGCCCATCGCCAGAACAAGCACACTGCCTCCTCGGGTAAGCGGAAAGATCTGTGGGAGACCCCTATAACTCAGCCTGTGGATGTCGGAAGACTAATGCAACCTACTAGAGGAAAGTCAGCAGCTTCCTTATTGGTATTCTTAACACCTCCAGTGCGATCTCTAATCCGCTTGTCAAGCGTGGTGGTCATGACAGAACCGACCTTGGGCATCGTATGAGTGCGGATCGGTACGGTGCGCAAATCGAGGTAGTTTTCAAGAGATAAATGTATATCTATGTATGTATTCTAGACCTTTGTGACACGTCGTCACTTACCACCAGGTGCGATTATGGTCAAACAAAGGTCGATGCACGATTAAAAAAAATTTAATTGGAATTTTAAATCGATATATACGTGACGTCAAAATTAATCCACCCATTCCTGCATGACGTTCCAGCGGATATATTGAATGACATTGCAGTGTCAGAGTTCCGCGAGAATCTGGTGAGCGTGTCGTCCACAGACAAGTACACGTTCTCTGCGTCGGAGGCCAAGTGGGACGTCCTGGCGCCGGCCCTGACGCCCGAGCCCAAGTGGGACGTCGTGGCGCCGGCCCTGGCGCCCGAGCCCAAGGTGCAGCCCGCGCGGAGCCGCCCGCAGAGCTTCGCGCAGAAGCTGAGGTCCACTGGGAAGAGTGTTAAGGGGAAACTTGGTGAGTGACGAGCTCTTTTCTTTTTGTATTTATTCTTGACTAGCTGCGCCCGACAACAACAACACACCAATTAACGTCGCACCCTTATAGGTCGCACCCCATAACATTTACTAAATTATTCCTGTGCCTTGTCGACTCGAAGTGCATCTTGGCCTCCTACCATCTACTTTTATATCCAGCCGTCGCGGTTCTTAGCTGTCTATCTAGCAACGAGTGCCACCATCGTATACTAACGCCACTTTCCTCCAGGCTACAGCTCCCTGAACGAAGGCGCGCACACCCCGATGTACGGCGGCGGCACCGCTACCTCCAGTGTTACCAACTCCATCCCGCCCGCGCGGCCGCAGGCCTCGCCCAGCGCCCAGTCGGCCGTAGTGGCGGAGAGGAACCTAGCGCCTAGGTAATACGAACATTCACTATACTACTAAACAGTAACTATACTACCAGTGTTACCAACTCCTTCCCATACATATTGATTGTATTTTTAACGCGATCCTCTCGTGAGACGTGAGATAGTAGCCGCAGGAGGTAGAACTTGAAAGCGCGTGCGAAGCAACGGCTAGAAACTAGTTACGTTATGGTGAATACATTTATACAACACCTGCTCAGAAAGTTGCTTATTCCTTTTCCAAACATAAGGTAGAAAGTAGGAACCTACGTCATTGCAGGGGCACTAAAATGCGGGACGGAAAACATGCAATTTCATTTCTCACGCGTGGAACGGGAGAGAAATGTGTATAAAAATCCATTTCTAACGTGTTATTTTTTTGAATTTTCTGAAATGTCAGCCGGTAGCTATGGTTATTTTCATAATCGATCAAACGACAAAAAGTTTTTATTCCGAATCCGCCATATGATATGGGCCTCTTCCGTATTCGGAGCAATAATTTAAATAAAGAAACATCTGAAAATCGCACGTGCGTGTATTTATTGGTACAATTGAGTTTAGAATTTTAATTTACTCGATTTGAAGATTCTAAAACGATGATTTTCCTCGAAGGTGTAGTATAAGGCACTACTACGAGTATGTATCACTCGGGAGAACGTGCGATTCCCACCTCGTGTGTTTTAAAGCTCAAATGACACACTCGATAGGTATTGGGCACTGTCTCGCCTAAGATGTACAATTTACTATTATTTTGTAGGTGCTGGAGAACGGTGTACTTGCTGCTAGATTTGTACGCCAATATGCCCGATGCCGAAACAATCACGCATCGGTAAGTAATCGAAGTTCTAGACGCGTAGAACTTACTGGAATGCGCAGGAAGCGTTGCTAATTGAGGACCTTATGTGACTGTGACAGGGACTGCGTCATTTCAGGTTCTCCGTGACGACGGAGTTGCCCGAACAATACCGACCTCGCAGCGGCGCGCGGCCGAGCTCGCGCGAACAGAATGCGAGCAACTCATCTTCTACGCCCGCTAATATGGGAATAGTGCTTGTTGGGGTTGCTAGGTAAGAAAACTTTGATAATAATCTGAGATCGCTGTGTAATATTCAAGTGCGAGTTCAATTGAAGCAAATGGCTCATGTATTTTTGATTTAATATTCAAGTAAACTATAAAAATTTTAGAAGAGAAAAATTGCTGCTGTTAGCCCACAAGACGTTACACGTACTGTGTCCCTGATACAGCCTACCATAGGATGAAAAATCGCGAATCCCACTTACAGTTGTATTTGTTGCAGAATCCACCGAACGCGCCTGCTCGCTTCGCTCTCCGGGTTGAAGTTAGAAGCCGAGATCACTTCGCTCCAAGCCTCGCTCTCCGCGTCCCGTTCCCGACAGTGGTCTCTGAGCGGCAACCTCGGCCGGTCCATGATCGTGCTGCTGGAAGGAGAGTCACCGCATCATCAGTAAGTTAATATTGGCGTACCGTACTATGTATGAGCTACGTTACAATGATGCTACGCTATGAGACGAATACGCGCGTATATCGGCCAATGTCTGCCAAAATAATGCTGGGCGTCAGTCGGCTGCTCTCGGGCGGTGGTGCCGACGGCGGCACTGAGGAGAGGAAATGACGTCCGACATACGCGTTAAAGGATGTTCTTTTGTCACCAGGACGGTGGTACGAGTGAGCGTGGGCAAGTCGCAAGCGCTGTACTCGTGGGAGGCGGGGCGGCCCGGTGCGGCTGCGCTGGCCAGCGTAGGCGGCGTGCGCGTGGACCTGCCGCAGCACCCGGTGGCGCTGCACGGTGTCATGACGCGCTCCAGCCGACAGCTGTCCAGCACGCTGCAGGCAAGTGTCAGGCACTGTACGACTGCGGGCCTATCGAGTTTCGAACTGGCTGTGCTAGGGACGCAGCCGCAGTGGAGTGCATGCTAAAGAGCTGCGGTACACATCGCAGCTCGCCGCACCGTCACAGTATGTCAATACTCATAGTGCAATAATAAGCAAACCGGCCATTTAATATTTTCATATACATTCTGGTTTCTACAAGTTTACAATGTGTCTGGTCAGGTGTCGGAGACTTTGGGGGGGGGGGGTGAAATACGGTAAATTTTATCGACAAATCACTATCCCACATTTTTTTTTCTCTCTCCATGATAAAATAGCAGCCATTTTGTTTTCTGTTGCCTCGAAGCACGGGTGCTTGTACTGATTAAGCTATAGCTAGCCATGTAGAGGTCTTAGAAAGGCGATAGAGGACTCATTTGATAGCCAATAATGTAGACAATAAAGCAATGATAACATTGTTGCAATTTCTATTTTATAATTGAAGAAAAGAGAATTTATAAAACAAAAAAATAGTTATTTTTAACATTTTTTTTGAAATTATTAGCTTTTTCATAAAATCGAAACTGTCAAGCTACATGTTTTTTGTTTCTGAACGATAGTACAGAATGTGTGCTTCAAATAAGTCTTGCATCTTAGCCCTAAGTAAGATAGTTTAGAAGTTATGACGAAAAAAAAATTGGGATAGTGATTTGTCGATAAAATTTACCGTATTTCACCCCCCCCAAAGTCTCCGACACCGGTGACCAGACACATTGTATAACCCCGTACCGTAATAAGCGATTTGAAAGTCATCTTGCGTCAAACAAAACAAAAGAGTTTTTCGCATTTGAATAGGTCGATGCATGGGTTTCTGGTTAGTATAACCAATAGCCACTTGAACGTCCAGCGCTGCGGCTGTCTAGGGCAACTTACGTCCGAGCGCAACCGACAATCAGCGCGTTTATAACGCCGCTGGACTTCAACGATAAAAAAATTTGCCAAAAAAAAAGTATTAGAGTAATTTTAAAACAATAAAAAACATAACTTACGTTAATGTATAGAGAATAAACTTGATTAATCATCTACCTAATCATTAAACTTAACTATAAATAAAATAGGTAATAAAAAAACACTGGCCATTTTGAAACACAAACGGTACTCGGCGATAGTTTTTTCAAAATTTATAAATTTTAGAGGAATAATAAGTATGATGTTCATATACCATTAAAACCAGTGATTTATCTAGAAAAAATACATGTATAGCAATCATAAAAATATACAATAAAACAGAAGGATTTACGACATAAATAACGTAAACATACTTTTGTTCCGAGCTTAAATCATTACACCTGTTTTCATTTTGTTGACAGACACAAAGTTTGTAAAAATGTAATTTGAGACGTGGTTTAGTTCGTTCGGTCATTATTTCCGCTTCCGTTAAACCACAGACTAGGCACACAAGAGCCACAGGTAATAACTAAAATCATCAAAAATCGGTAGCCAAAAGAGGTAGACGTCGTGTGGCCATTTTGTACCATGAACGTTGGCGGGGGTAAACGTTTGTGGTACTTAAGTACCACGGGACGTTCAAGTGGATAGAACTCTAACCAAAAGGACAGAATCTTTCTCCTCCTGCCAATAAAATCCTTTGCTACAAGATTACAATCTTCTGTACCTTTTCAGGAGCTCGGTGTGACGCGCACGTCTAGCCGCATGTCCCGAGGCGCGGGCCCGGGGGTCGAGGCCTCCTCCTCCGAGGGCAGCCCGCCTCCCGCGCCGCGCCCCGCCCGCGCCGCGCCGCCCGCCGCCGCCAGCCTGCCGGACCCGCTACATCTTCAGTTCTCCCTGGTGGTGCAGGTATGAGTATCATGTACTTTTAATCCCAGATGCGAAGCTGCGAGCTGAAACTATTTACTCATAAAGCTAATTTGATCTCTATTTGGTTTTCGCAGAGTCTAAGCATAACAGCAGCGTTACTCCCGTCGCTACAGGCTCAGTACAAGATGGAACACGTGCACAGTTCCGGCGTCACGGGCAATAAGGCGCACTTCACCATCGACTTGCCTCAGCATTCCCTCAGCGCCGTCACCAAACTTCAGGTAAATTGAACCTTATTGACTAATCTCCACCGGGAGATACCTAAGGTAAAAGAAAAAATGGTGGCCCTCGTAATATCAGCGTAAGAATCCAACACAGCCCGTGAATGTCGTAAGAGGTGACTAAGACACATACATCCACTGCGAAAAGTGCTTTTCCCCAAACAAGGGGGGCTTTTCCACAATCTTCATGCTTGGTCGGGGGATTGGTCATAGCAGTGCGGGTGTTGAATAATACAAAGAAGCGGCTGCTCTTCCTCCGGCAGGTTCCCTTAGTTGACTCTTCCGATATCCACGGGTTGTATGAAGGGGTCAATTTGTACGCCGCGATTACAGCGCGGCTATGTGATGGTGATGACACTAATCACTACATAATATTGTTACAGATCGCAGACAGCGGCGCTCAGTCTGGCGCATTACCGGCCGCCGCCGTGGTCGCGCTCCCCGCAGTCAGCGTCCGAGCCCGCGTGTTGGAACAGTCGTCGCGGGGCGCGCCGCCGCCGCCCGGCGCCGTGCTCCGAGCCGGGAGCTACCTCGCCGCGACGGCCAACATAGGACTCTTTGAACATACGCTGTCTACGGATCTCTTGAACCATCTGGTGTTTGTTCAGAAGGTCTTTATGAAGGTAAATATTGAGTCCTTGCAGTCGCTCCAGGGCCGTGCATCCGGTAGCTACGTCGTCACACCCAACAGAAAAGGCTGACTGTAACTAAAAAAGCCTACAGTTATCTCACGAGTTAATCCTACAACTACCAGCTCAGCACCTGGATACAAAGTTTGAATGTATTGTGTGTGTTCAGGAAGTGAACGAGGTGGTTCAGAAAGTGTACGGCGGGGAGAAGCCCGTCCCGCTGTGGAACGAGGACGACGGCTCCGCCTCCGCTCTCAGCAGGATCCTGTTCTCCCTCACCATCCGAATCAAGGTAACATTGACCTTTTTATTTATTCCACATCCCTTGTTTTACCGTTAGAGCTGTAAAGAGCGTGCCAATCCCTTTTCGGCTCAACGAGGCCTCCCAGACGAGCGTGAGTTGCGAGTGACGTTAAATGCGTTCTTTCAACGGAAATGACAACTCATCGTGTGGCACAAGCAGGCCTTTTGTATAAAGCAACACAATTCACGCAACTCATAATTACGCTCGTTATACCTCAGTCTTACTCTACTCCGTTTCTAATCTAATACCATAACACTTTTCAGAGGATCCAGCTAACAGCGACGACTCTCAGCAACTCGGCCGTGCGACTCGAGACAGGCGCCGTAGAGTTCGAGCTGTCGAACCGCGTACAGAACGTGCCGCAGCCGGCAGAGCCCTCGGAGCTCCGGCTGTTCGCCAGAGCGCAGGTAATGTGTTCAACATCATCATCATCATTCTAGTCCGTGACTCCTGAGTATTGACCTCCTTTCACTTCTGCAGCCTCCTCTATCCTGTACTTTTCGTATCCAAGTATGCCCTACGATTTTGATGATATCGTGAACACATCTTGGGAGAGGACGACCTGGTTTCCTTCAGCCTTTTCTTGACCACCGGATTAAGGTTCCACCACTTGGTCAAGGTTTTTCTTCAACAGCTATCACCTCGTCTGGCCAAGTGCCCTGCCCAACTCCACTTGAGGTCTATGACCTTGTCACCAGCCAGCATCATTGACCGTGTATTTTATAGAAAACTAGTTTATGCCCGCGGCTTCGCACGCGTTGTTTCTATAGAAACGTTTAAAGGTCATTAAATTTCTATCCCATGGCACAGATATTATAATACTATACTAGCCCATGGGCACTGATTTATGGGATAAAAAGTAGCCTATGTTTGATTCCAGGATTTGAATAAATAAATAACAAATAATGCTGGACAATCCACATAGCATCATCTAGCCCCAATTATTTGTATGCAAAATTTCAGCCCGATCCGTTCAGTAGTTTCCGAGGTAACAAACATCCATCCATCCAAACTTTCGCATTTATAATATTAGTGTGATAGTGTGATGAATGTTTAGGTTTCAAATCAGAGAATGATGGTAAGTGGCCGCCGTGGATATAATTCGGCTAGGGGGTAGCCGAATTATATCCACGGCGGCCGGTCTCAACAAAGACTACCTATGTGCGCAGGACATTATAGTGCACAAGTGTGAGCGCAACCACAAGTGAGTGCACTTGTGGTTGCGCTCACACTTCTATTCTCTCATTCTCATAAATCCGGTGGCACGGCAGACCGACCGTAAGGAGCAGGACCAATGTCTAAATGTTCTTTTCGACGCACGAGAGTGTAATACCGCCAACTTCCTGACTCCTGACTGCTTCTTTAAATTTTTGCTAGAAAAATCCCAATGTATATTAATGGCCCGACCTGAGATTTAAACCCGGGACCTCATTATCAGCGGTTCCGGTTGGTAACTTCTGAGTGTAACGTATGCCTTCCTTGCAGGTGGATGTGAACCTGAGCCTGGGCCAGTTGATCCGGAACGCGATGTTCGAGGAGGCCGAGCCTGAGTTCCAGCAGTACGCCTTCTTCAACACGAGGATCGGTAATAGGCTACTTGACTCAAATCAAATTTGGTGCAATTAATAAATATTTTCTGTAGTATTTGGACATAAGCACCAAAATTTATATATATCTGATAATCAAAGTGTAAGATAACTACACATTATTATTTAAACGTTTTTTTAATTTTGAACGCTGAAAACGCTGTCGGCCATGTTGTGACGTCATAGGCCTTTAAGCAAATTTCATGTCGGATCTTATACGGGTGAAATTCGCATGTAGTCTGTCTATATTTTTACAATGATGGACGTTTGCTGATGTCAATTGTTGGTTTTCTACTCGCAGCTAGGATTATGTCTGTGGTTTTCTACCCGTATGACGTCACAGCACAGATAAAAATAACTGACAGCGTTTCCGCCTGTTTACGAAAAGTAGACGCTTAAAATAAAATTTTGCGGTTTTATGACGTTTCGACGACCTCTGTGGCGCAGCGGGCGAAGGTCTGCCTGCGACGCAGGAGGTTGCAGGTTCGATTCCCGCCTCGGGACAAATGTTTGTACGATCTGCAGACATTTGTTCAGGGCGTCCTGGGTGTTTTCTATGTATAATAAAAAATATCTATCTATGTAGTGTATTGTATTAAGTATATCAGTTATCTAGTACCCATAACACAAGCTCTGCTTAGCTTGGGGCTAGATAATGCTGCGTGAATTGTCCAGCGTTATTTAAAAAAAAAAAAAAAAATTATTTATTTATAGGCCCTAAAAACCTACTTTAAAAAAGAGACAACTAGCCTTTTGATAGTGTCTGTCTCCTCATCAGCACGTCATCCACTGCTGAACATGCATCTCTCAGAAATGGGGTCTCGCAGTAATCACCACGCTTGCCAGGCGGATCGGTGATCACAGTAAAGATGCTAAAAATACACAGAAGGAAGCTGCCCTTCCTCTGCTAGTTTTCCTTAAGGCTAGCGTCCACTAGGCGGATCGGGTCGGGCCGCATCGCAACGCAAAAATACGCCTGACTATGTTTTGTATGAAATATCGTCTACTAGCGACGGATCGGAGCGCGGCGGGCGGCAACGCATTGGCGGATCGCTTCGCAGGCGTATTTCTGTCGGCGGTGCGCTGCGACCCGCCCCGATCCGTCTAGTCGACGCAGGCAGGCGGATGTGAGCGCACGTGCCGTGCTAATAAAAATAAACGAAAATGAACGAAGAACTGCTTATTTCTTTAGTGCAAACGTATAGAGAACTGTATGATCTAGGAGACCCTAGATATCACGATGAGCAGCGGTGCATGAATATATGGCAAGAAATAGCATAGATTTTGTATTGATTTTTTATTTTTTGCTCTTCCTCAAGAAGGTTTTGAAACCATAACATCTCTTCGTCTGAGCTGTCCATGGTAGCGCGATGTCAGTCCAAGCACGAAAACACGTCTGTAAGATCAAATCCGCTTAGGCGGTCCGCCGCGCCCCGTACAGATGGACGCAAGAGCATCACAGAACCGCGGCCCGTTCCAATGCGACCCGCCCCGATCCGTCCCTAATGGACGCCAGCCTTTAGTCGCCTCATACGAGGTCTACGGGCTAAGTCGAAGTGATCGATTCTTCCAACCGCCCGCCGCGACAACCACTACCACTTTCATCCTTATCCCACATTTCAATGTTCCAGCGATGCGAAACGCCTTCCAAGATGAAATCGTCTGCGGCGAAGACAAAGAGGTGGTCCTCATAAACCTGAAGCGGCCCCTCATATACATCCAGCCCATCGCGGTCGACAAGGCGATCCTGGTGTGGCTCAACTACAAGAACGCGTACGAGTACTGGAACGAGAAGCGGCTGAACTTGAACAAGGAGGTCCTGACGGCCACGCAGCAGGTTTTTGAAAAGGTAAGTGTATAAGGATGCCCCGAATCCATGGGACATGGAGTGAAGTTAAGGAGTTGTACTGAAAGGAAACATCAAATAATGTTTCCTTTCAGTAAAACTTCCTTACTATATTTAATGACAAAGAAAATGACAATAAAATCTATATATATATAAAAATGAAACCCGTTTTCCTTGGTCACGGCATCACGCGTGAACGGCTGGACCGATTTCGCTAATTCTTTCTTTATTGTGTTTGTTATTGTCAGGAGAAGGTTCTTATGAAAGAAAATATTAAGAAAGTTGGAAACATACATTTCCACGGGGGCGAAGCCGCGGGGCGCAGCTAATTCTAATTCTGAGTGGGGGAACTGGGATCTGCACTGACATCTCGCTTAGGAGTGTATTGTGCATTGTCCCCCTGCCTAACCAGGCCCTAACCAGCCCAGCTCCTTGAAGTACCGGAGCAGGACTTTTGGCGATTGACAGCTTCGTTTCAGCTTTTCTGTGGGCGAGGACGGGTTAGATCCCTCTATGAGAGTCTTCAATCCCGTTACCCGTCTGGCCACCTCTGTGGCCGTGCAGTGAACCACTACATGTTCCACAGCCTCTTCTTCCTGGAAGCAGCCGCGACATAGGCTACTCTCTGTGGCTCCAGTCTTGAGCAGATGATGGTTCAGTTCACAGTGACCTGTGATGATGCCCACCATCGTTCTCAGGTCCTCGCGGCTCATCTTGAGCAGCGTGTTTGTGGTTTTTCTATCTTTGGAGGGGAATATTGGTCTAGTATGTTTGCAGTCTGTTCGACGCTCCCATAATTTTTGGTGTTCTTTTTCTGAGTTTAGTTTTAGTTTGTTTTTTACTTCCGCTGTGGGCGGATTTGAGAGACTGATGTCCTGTTTTGTTGGGGTCTGTCTCGCTCCTTCTGTTGCTAGTCTGTCTGCTTTTATGTTGCCTGGACAGGATCGACTCTCCGTCCATTCAATGCTTTGTAGAGCGTTGTGGCATTCTACAATTGTTTTTGATCTCGTTTCTGTCCTATTGAGTGCGTTTATTACTGCAGCGCTGTCTGTTTTGAAGACCAGATGCAGCTGGCAGGTCAACTCTTTGATAGTTGCCTCCCTAAGCATAGGGAGCAGCGCGGGGCGCAGCTAGTAATATATATAATTTAGAACTAGTATTTACTATTGAAACAATTGAGCTAACTGCAGACCGTTGCAAACAATCTACAGGTAGCTCAACTGATCCATATCAATACCAGTCGTCGCGTCTCCAAAACGGTGGCTGCATTGCCCCGCTGTATGGCAATGCGGCGCTGCGCCAAATACTCATCAGCTCTCATGTCACGCGTCGCTTCGACCAGACGCGAGAAATAATTATTAAATAATTATTTTTAAACATTCCTTTATTTTTACAAATAAGAGAAACTGCATTCACAGAATTTTGAATTTTTTGCTTTATCCGATACTCGTACCGGCTAAAATCCAAAAATTATCACCCTTATATTTTATGACACTGATTGGTAGAGTCAATCATAAAAATCAAATCTATCCAATAAACATTGCAATGTTTATGTATTTGAATTGTAAATAAATAAGTAGTATTTATTAAATACTACTGTAAAATTAACACGGCATCGTCTAGCCCCAAGCCAAGCAGAGCTTGTGTTACGGTACTAGATAACTGGTACATAGATAGATATTTTTATGATGTTGTAATCTGTATGATATTTATTTAGTGAAAGCTTTTTGAGCCATACTATAGGGGATGCTGTAGGTAGGTAGGTGTCAATTCCGATGTCGCCAAAACTGAACTAATTTGACAAAACAAAAACTGATGCCATTTCATAACGATTGAAATAAAATGGGGACTACTATCCCATGGGAACTGGTTTATAGATAAAAAGCCTACGTTTTATTCCAAGTCTAGTCCTACACCTCTGCAAATTTCAGCCCGATCCGTTCAGTAGTTTTGGCGTGAAGAAGTGACAAACATCCATATATCCATCCAAACTTTCGCATTTACAATATTAGTATCTAATAATAATATTATAAAGAGGAAAGGTTTGATTTTTTGTTTGTTTGTTTGTTTGTATGAATTGAATAGGCTCCGAAACTACTGGACCGATTTGAAAAATTCTTTCACCGTTAGAAAGCTTACTTTTCAGGGAGTGACATAGGCTATATTTTATCCCGGAATTCCCACGGGAACGGGAACTACGCGGGTGAAACCGCGAGGCGATCGTCTAGTATCTAATAATTTCCTTCGCAGGTCCAGCTGACGTCGCAGATCACCACACAGACCCTAAGCACGCTGTTCCTGCAGCTCAACGTAGACGATATCGGAATATGTATTCCACTGAATCAGCCGCCCGTGGTAAGTCTTCAGATAATATTTTTTGCATGCTTTTTTCCCAAAAAAAATAGCCAATAAAAGTTATTCCAACTACGGTCAAAAGCTGCCCAGTGAAAACGTTTCGAATACGAAACGGAAGATTATAGAAATGGTGAATGAAGGCTGTCAAAAACAAACATTTTTACGACTTCTGTGTTTTGGACCGTTCGATTATACGGACGGACGATACCAATAATGTCATAAAATGTCACCGAGCACATACCCAATAGAGAGGAAATATGGTCATTCGAATTCCGAAACTGATCAGTGATTAGTCACTTATAAATGTCTATCATACTAGTGTTGTGCTGATATAATAAATTATGTATCGACACTCCCGATCTAACAAGAAGTACCTAATTAAAATGTTTCAATTTGATTGAGTTATCGTTGATCAGTGTTCCGGGCATATTATTTAATCGGTATAAAAATGTAGTATTTTTTTTTCTATTTCTAGTATCATTATTAAGGCATCAAAAACTTACTGTATATGAACTCTACGTGTATATAATTCGATTTTCACATAGATACTATACAGAAATTTGTAATTAAATTTCAATTAAATATAACAATGCCACACTAGTAGTACGTATTTGATTTGTTTGCTTTAAAAAATATATAAATTCTCTATCGTTGAGGTAAATAATTTTCGCGATGCTCATAGTTTTGTTTAACATTGACTATCGATATCGATAAAAATATTTGCTCGCCCAACTGGAGTGTGATGCTTGACTTTGAGTCGGCCAATCGGAGCCCAGCGGTCGCCGCAGTGATTTGGCGGATTGTTGTCTAAACAAAATAAATGACATTTCCTCTCTATTGGGTATGTGCTCGATGTAAAATTTAAAACACCAATATTTCTTTGGTTTTGTAACCCCTTTATTTACAAAATATATCTATACAGGGAAATGTTGGAATTCAAACTAGAGTCTTCGCTCTTACCTAACTAATGAGTGAGTCATCTTGTTAAAATTAAAACAATCTTTTCCATAATATATTTATTTATTATCTTTTACAGTGCGTTCACACTAAATGTATATACATTCACAAGAAATTCTTATACAACACAAACATGGTAAATATTCTAGATAGTAAATATGTAATTTAATGCATAAACGATATTTATTTAAAACTACATTTTTATATTATTCCGGATTCTAATATTGCATGACAAAAAACATGCCTTTCTGCTGTTTACAAAAGACTCAAAAAACAAACTATACGCAAATATAAGTGCCTACACAAGTACAAGGAATGTTGCCATTTAAAGAAATTATTGAAATCATCTTTTATAATTAGGATTTTATCAATCCATACAATGAAGTGCTGTACAAAGATGTGTTGGAGTGTTTTTTCCAAGTTAAAGATTCATTAACTGCATACGGTGCACAAACTAAAATGAGGGAAACTACGCCCTATTTTATCGACGGAAAATGTGTTTAGGTGTGTTTTATCAGGTAGAGACCCTTTTTTGTTAGCTAATGTTACAAATGCGCGGGAGGGGAGGGGGTGGGGGGCAAAGCTGGGCGAAGGACACAAGGACTGTGAATTATGTATTGTTATGATGACAGACAGTCGCTCCGAACTATTCGCCGTTGCTAGTTGTGTTTTGTCATTTTCGTTTGCTTACTTTGCCACTTTGTTTTCGATCGTGCGATGACGCGTTTAAACGAATTCACTCCGGCACATATTGCTGACATTCATTACTACTATGGAGTTGCACGAGGAAGTGCCAGAGCTGCGCGTGCAGCATACATAGCTGCGTTTCCTAACAGGCAACCAGTGCCATCTGCGCGCAACTTCCAGGAAGTCCACAGTAGATTATCTGTTACTGGACTTGGAATAACTAGAGATCGTGTGCCGCCTTCAGTAGCTATTGATGTCGCTATCGAACAGGCTGTACTGAGGGATTTGTATGCTGATCCTGAATGATGAACCTTAAGTACTAGAAGTTTGGCCTTGCGTCACGGAATATCCCAAAAATCAATTTAGTAATGAATCCGATACTGGTTTAGCCTACTGCCTAGCCTGCTGGACATTATGCGTTCCTTGATTTGAGGCTTTTTAGCTCCTATCGTTACAAATATCACATCACACTAATATTATAAATGCGAAAGTTAGGATGAATGTATAGATGGATGGATGGATGGATGTTTGTTACCTCTTCACGCCAAAACTACCGAACGGATCGGGCTGAAATTTTGCTTACAGGTAATTCTAATCCTGGAATCAAACATAGGGTACTTTTTATCCCATAAATCAGTTCCCATGGGATAGAAATCACCTTTAAACGTTTCCATAGAAACAACGCGTGCGAAGCCGCGGGCATAAACTAGTAATATTATAAACGCGAAGATTTCTGTTTGGATGGATGTTTGTTACCTCTTCACGCCAAAAGTACTGCACGGATCGGGCTGAAATTTTGCATAGATGTAGTGCCAGGCCTGGAATAAAACATACGTTACGTTTTATTCCATAAATCAGTTCAGAAAAAGTGTTGTGAGTGAGTTATATACGAACCTCGTTTGTGTTGGAAGAACGTACCTAAGGATGAAACGTTGGTAACAACACAAACAAGGTTCCTAAGTTATCCTGCCTACATTCATTATAACTGCGTTAAACTACGATAGTTTTTATAGTAAATAACGAAGTCTCGTTTGTATTTCTGTTGTAGGACTACACAGGGCCAGCGCTGGACGCCCAGAGCCGAGCGGAGGTTGAAGCGTCGGCGGTTGATAAACTGGGGAAAGTGAACGCTGCTATTGCGCACTACATCATGGCGTATTCTGGTAATAACTACGTTTTTCCGACGGCCCCCAGTTTGAGACGTTTTGTTTTGACTTGTTGTTTCCTATTACTTTCAGATCCTTATAACGTGGATTATGACGCAGCCATTATCTCAATGAATACCATCAACGAAATAATGCCGGAGTATGCTAAAGGAAAGGTAACGTTGCCTACCTATAGTGCCACCTAGCAATTTACATCATCATCATCAACCAATGTTAGTCCACAGCTGGACAAAGGTCTCCCCAAACCACGCCACGAATAGTGGTCTATTTTAATTTTAAATTAACGGGTATTTTAATTCTCCAACTCGAAACAATTGTATTATAATACATCGAATAAGAGTACCAAATTGCACAAAAAAATTAAATGAAACAAACGATTGCGTATTTTGGAGTTAAAATAGCCCTCCGGATCCCTTTAGCCCAAACGTTTGGACGGTTTTAACAAACGAAAGGTCGTCGGATCGCTCTCTTCAACCTCAACAGCCTTTATTGATCCACTACTGGACGCTGGCCTAAACCACTTCTATAACGTTCGTCGTTACACTAAAATCGACCACTTCAACTCGACCCGTGAATGTCTAGAGAGCCGACTAAGAAAACCTAACTCAGGAAGGGCGGCAGCTTCTTTCTATTTTTAACATCCACTGTGAGCACCAATTCCTCTGCTATTTGATTTGATTTGAATTTGTTGCTCAGACCAAAACTGGAAATAGAAATTAAAAAATGTAGTAAGCACAGCATTGTCCATCTTGGCTTCACAAAAACAGCCTATATTGGTCCACTGCTGGACACAGGCCTACCCTGGCAAGTGCCTTTAGATATTGTCAGGGGAGACAATAATCATAAAAATCTTAGTAGAACTTGCGTACTTGAAATTGCGATTGAGAATGACGTCATATTGCTCTCAAATTTTTATATTATATATTTGATCAGCTTGTAAAATTCGTGGAGCGGCAAGGAGCGTGCGCTTCTTACAGTCTCACCGCTAAGGCTGGGCAGTGAATGCGTTATAATTAAACGTACATTGCAAGCCAAGATGGTAGCTCATGACCATCCATAACCCCATTACAATGTTCACAGTTACCGGCCCGCAACCCAAAGTTAAAATCCCTCACCCACACGTGAAGAAATCAAAGATTCTCCTCGGCAAAGCCGGCGTGATCAACGTTTTGCAAGAGGATGCTCCGCCGCCGCCGCCTAAGTCACCTGACAGAGATCCTTTCAACATTTCTAATGATGTGTAAGTACTTTAGTTGAAGGAGTAATATACTAATGACCCGGCGACGACGGCTTGAAGGTCATCCGTTTCTAAAGAGATGTAACCTAGACATTTAACTGAGGCATTAGGCGTTTAGGTTTAGTGGACACATACAGTACCGATGATGCACATATGATGTAAATTTTAGAGAGCAGGTAGCTTTAGCTGTAGCCTTCCAAGTAACGGGATAGTTTTACCCACCTTGAATGCATTATTTGATCGCGATATTCGAAGACGTGCGCGTTTGTATTTCCTATAATACAAACGCGCAAATCTTTATGAATTCTGGAAAGTACGCGCGAGTGGCTGCGCAGTAGTTTATTTTAGGGAGTCAGAAGGAATTAATAATTACGCACTCTACTGTACTATGCGCAGTTTCGCAGTCGCGGCCACATTCACAGAATTCATAAAGATTTGCGCGACCTATAACTGGCTCTGTTTCCTAAATAGCAAATTGTAAAAAAATCTCCTCCCTTCCAGCTTTTACCAACCGAAATCCCAGAACCCCCGACTAAAAGTCGCCGGCGGGCAGCTAATCCAGCACAGCACACCGGTAGTGGAACTGCGAGCTCCGTTCATACAAACGCACATGGGTCCGGCGAGATTGCGCGCGTTCCACCGACCGGCTATGAGGAAACTGTCTTATGGACCGCTGGCGGCGCCTGGAGCTCATCCTGTACAGCCGTTGATCAAGCATATCAGGAAGAAGTTTAAGGTAACGCCATACCTTAAATAAACCTTCATCATCATCATCAACCTATCTCCCCATGGCTTCCCCCTATAAGCTGTTTATTGGCTGGGCATGCGAGTTCGGATCTATATTCTAGATAGTAGTTATTTTGGTGTAAACCGTCCTTGTAGCCGAATTTCGACCACGGCGGCCAGTCTCATCAGAGACTTAGCCAGATGCGCAGGTCATATTATAGTGCACAAGTGCGTCCGCAAACATAGGTGCATGCTCTATTCCCTCACTCTTATAATCCTATGGGACGGCAGACTGACACGACCGGGTAGAGGACAAGCTCAGGACCAACGGCTTAACGTGCTTTCCGAGGCATGAGTAAACGGTGTAAACCGTAATAAACTATCGAATAAAAATAAAGAAACGACTTATTGTTACAGCAACGCGAAGCAGAAAGACTTGCCTCAGGCGGTGGTGACGTATTCTTCATGAGAACGCCAGAAGACCTCAGCGGAAGAGATGGTGAAATTGTGCTGGTTGAATTCTGTGAAGAGCATCCACCGCTTATCAGCCAAGTCGGAATGTGTACTAAGATCAAGAATTACTACAAACGGACTGCTACTAAGGTATGTAAATTGATGACACCAACGCCATCTAGTTATTAAACCCCAACACTGCCAAAGACTGGACCTTAGTGGTACAAAGAAAGTTATGTCGAAGGAAGGAGAAGAGAGCCTTTGCCAAGCAGTGGGATAGTGTCACTGCTCTTATGTTTGTAAGGCGAAATCATCGACACTGTTTTTAGCTATTCTCGATGAAAATTGGTTCAGCCGTTCTAGAATTAGAATAAGCATTGCAATTTATACTTTATTTAGTAACTTAACTTATAGTACGTATACAAACACCATAAGACTGTTAAATTAAAGATAACACTTAAATGCTACAAAATGGCGTCCGACTCAGCATTTGTTGTGACAACTAGCCGGTGGGCACAGTTATCTCAACGCTGATCTTCCGTCGAAACCAAATGACGCGTTCTAATTTTACGAACAATTTTTTTACAATATAAATAAATACAAGTAAATTAGTCAAGAGAAATTAGTCAGAATAGTTTTTGTGGCATTGATCTTGGTTACATGAAAATTCAGTAAGAGTTTCTTTTCTCATTTCCAATAAGAACTCGTTTGTAAATCTAATAAACCTTGTTTTCAGGACAACGGACCAAAACCACTGAAATATGGAGAAGTAGCGTACGCTCATACAAGTCCCTTCCTTGGAATCCTACCGCCGGGTGCAACGCAACCGGTTGTGGAAAATAACATGTACCGAGCCCCGATTTACGAACATATTATGCCGCAAACTGACTTTCTTATTATTAGAACAAGGTAAATATAAAATAATAGTACATTATGGTACTAGTGTGTAACATTGGTGATTACCACCGAGGCGCCATTGAGGTAGGTCTTAAGAGAGCCGAGGACGGTAATCATCAATACACACGTGTATCATACGACGTTTTTCGACACACTTGCTCATAAAGTGTCTCTATGGTCACCGCAATTAGGCACAGAATGACACCCATAATCAAACTGTGACTTTTTCATTGCACTCACTAGTGAGATAAAGATTTTAAAAAACTTGATTTTACCCAGCGCCATCTTGTCCTTCCTTTTACTCAACAAATGCTCGCCTGTTAAAAAAATGCTCCTGTTAAAAAGGCTCAATTCACGCTGGGATGGCAGCAGCCTTCAGTGCCTTCAGTACAGGCAGTACTTTCAGTGTCAAATATAACTCACTAGTGAGTTATAGATTGTTGTTAAATAAAAAAAAATTGATTTCACCCAGCGCCATCTTGTCCTTCCTTTTACTCAACTCAACAAATGCTCCCCTGTTGAAAAGATGCTCCTGTTAAAAACGCTCAATTCACGCTGGGATGGCAGCGGCCTTCAGTGCCTTCAGTACAGGCAGTACTTTCACTGTCAAACCTATGTCAAATAATTTAAACATTGTCTACGAAGACCAGCTGGGCTATTCAAACTCCGCTACCCAGTCACAGACAAGTAGTTTTCCATTACACTAATATTATAAATGCGAAAGTTTGGATGGATGGATGGATGGATGTTTGTTACCTCTTCACGCCAAAACTACTGAATGGATCAGGCTGAAATTTTGCATACAGGTAAGTCTAACCCTGGAATCAAACATAGGCATCTCACTTTATCCCATAATCAGTTCCCATGGGATAGAAATAACCTCAAAACGCACCACAGAAACAACGCGTGCGAAGCCGCGGGCAGAAGCTAGTCTATACTATATTATTAATATTATAAAGAGGAAAGGTTTGATTTTTTGTTTGTTTGTTTGTTTGTATGAATTGAATAGGCTCCGAAACTACTGGACCGATTTGAAAAATTCTTTCACCGTTAGGAAGCTTACTTTTCAGGGAGTGACATAGGCTATATTTTATCCCGGAATTCCCACGGGAACGGGAACTACGCGGGTGAAACCGCGAGGCGATCGTCTAGTATAATAAAACATTTCCTATGAACCCATGTTTTAACAAATTCCGATTTAGTGCTACTTTTAGAAATTATTAATAATATTAGAGCTTTATTAATAAAAATCAACATATTACCCAATGCTACATTATATCATACTTTAATGTAACATGGGTTCGTGGAAAATGGTCTACAATTTGTGGAAAACTACTCTTCTGGAAGTTTAATTCCTTGCAAAACGCAGATACATAGGTCTAGTCGATACGCAGATACATAGGGAATCTCTAAAATAAAACTCAAACTGGACATAAAAACGGTAAAGTTTTTTTTATGGTTTTTTTTTAAATATTAGAAGCGTTTTACATAAAATAAAACGCATATTAATTTACTTACCTTTTTAATAGCTATACTTATGAGATAGGCCTATTGTTTCCCGCCACATTATTCAAATTATACAAGTATTTGTATTGAATATCTGTCAAAATTGACCTACAGCCAATGACAAGCTTCGTCCAATTAGGAATTGGCCAATCAGGTGTCTTCCCGCCACGTCAGAGAGGCGCGCGAGCGAGCCTGTGGCGCCACCATTTTGATTCTCCATTGCGTCGAATATCACCAGGCAGAATTAAAAGTTATAGCTATTAAAAAGGTAAGTAAATTAATATGCGTTTTATTTTATGTAAAACGCTTCTATTAATTGTACTGTCGCTTTTTAATAGCTATACTTATGAGACGTGTTTGTTATCGCCTGGTGGTGGTGAAGA
This sequence comes from Eupithecia subfuscata, assembly GCA_963564075.1. Lineage (NCBI taxonomy): Eukaryota > Metazoa > Arthropoda > Insecta > Lepidoptera > Geometridae > Eupithecia > Eupithecia subfuscata. The sequence goes on along the minus strand of CAUWYO010000001.1, from coordinate 1,016,285 downwards.
CACTCAACGCCAATGTGAACTTACTATAAGAAATGTTATAATCGTAAGATTCGTAAGCCGCACAGTTTTGAATGCAAATTAGTCATTGTGACATTCAAACGAAATACATAGCTAATGCACTTGTGCTTAGAGCACAAGTATTAAAAATAGCCACATTTAAAGGTTGGCATGTTATACCTAAATAATAACAGTGAAATTTCATTAAATTTATTGAAAAATTGGATTTTGGCTCTTTGCTACTGCCATGCCATGATAGAAGGTTCAACCGATGCTAGTATAATAAATAAATTATACTAGACAATATACACAGCATCATTAGCCCCAAGATTAGCAGAACTTGTGTTACGAGTACTAGATGACTAATAAACTTAATACACAATACAATACATTGGTATCCGTAAAATAAGACCTCAGCGGCCACGGCTCAATTTCTTTTAGAAACAGTTAATTTTGTAATTTATAACATCCTTGAGTTACGAAAATAAAATTTCTGATCCAAAATAAAAATAATGGACTTATCGCTATACTGGCCATAATAAAAGCCTCACCCATCAGGCTGTATGGTCGTTCTAAATCATTTAAATCATGTAGGTAGGTGGTTAGAAGCACTCTTCAAATTATTGCAGTACGTATAATTACGCACTGAACCCTTTTAACTATAGTGAAGCTATGCTCTTCTAAGATGTCCAGTTATGGCAAGTTCTTATAATGGGTTTCAGTAAATGATTAACTTTTCCCCCCACAATGTTTGGAATACAACGTTACAAGTGTTGAAATAACAGACTTGCATATATTTCCAACTGTAGGAAAGCTTACGGATCATCTGATCCGATATCAATAAAAATACAGCTACCTCTATTGAGAAAACCAACCATGTTATGTTTTGCTCTTAGAAACGTGCCATGGGTACCTTTGTATCTCATCTAGACTTCATTCCGAATATATATTTAGTACATACATTATATTCACAAAAGCATGTCATTCCTTGAAAGAGAGAAAATTATCGAGACATGTCTCATAATTGTGACTACCAGGCACTAGATATCCTAGTTTAAAAACCAGCAATACATTATTTGTTACAATGTACTCGACTTGTAGATAGATACGTCACTCATTGCTAATTAAATAATAAACAGCAACGATTTAACGCTTAACTAATAGTTATGTTAAAACATCTCTTATTATGTCAAATTACTGACTGCATACCGCTCTCGAAGCGATGATTGCAATTTTTTTCTCGTTCAGGATCATAGTTTACATAGCGCATCAGCTCAGAAGCTGACAATGATCGCTTGCTCCACCACAAAAATTTTAGAAATAGAAGTCTTCTATAGCGTAACACTATAGAAAATAAAAACAGGTCCGCGCGTCAAACCAGGACAGAAGCAGTAAGTAGGTACTGATGTTTTAAGAGATTAAACTCTCCCAGTTATAAAAAATTTTAGAAATAAAATTGGTAGTTAACATGTATCAAATACAGTTGAGAAACCACTTCCACCGATGATTAAAATGTTTGAAGAGGGTAGTTATTCGTAAATAAACATGGAAGGATTATTACCATACGATCGTACGTATCGATGATAAAAAGTTTGAAGAGGGTAGTTAGTCGTTAATAAACACGGAAGGATTATTATCGTACACACCCCTGCCGTTCTCACAATCATAACTCCGGACATGGCCGGAGTTTAATTTTAAACCAGATATACCTTGTATGTAACTGTTTAGCATACGCCAGACACATATAGATTGTAAGCCTCCAGGTCAGTGCCGCACTGACAGCAATATTATCGAGTAGTCATATTTACTTGTCAGACAAAATGAACACCTAAAACGGCCAAGGTCGGAGTTAAAGCTGGATCTATGCATTTGCGAGGGCATATCCACGGATAGACACTGTCGTGACACTGAGGGACAATGACGGGCCCTTTGTGGAGGCTGTATACGCGACCAAAAACCCAGCTAGGAGTGACAGCCGTGCAGCATGTAGAGATTTAGGCAAAAAATTCTGTATTTTTGGTAGAAGCTAGCCTGATTATACTAAAAAGTATCCCACGCATCATTCCAGTTCGTGTTGGAAAAAGGGATAAGGAAGTTTCTAATATTACTCATATTTAATGTAGACAAACCAGCATTCATCTTTTCTTTGCATTTCTATGATTACTTATCGTGACCTTAAAAATGTTGATGGTGCCCAACAGATTTTCATCTCGGGATGACAAAAATAAAATTGAGGGTAGATAATTTTAGCGAATCAGTCTTTTTAATGTGACAAGTCTGGTAGGCAACGAAATTTTATAGGTAGGTAGACGGAATGTCAATCTGTTTCACTCATTTCTGCGATCTCATGAACCCATAGAAATGTTCTGAAATCCTCTCCTACTCATCACTTATATACAGGTTACATATCCTAAAAACTACGCGGATGGTAGTAAGTTTAAGTAACTGGTTAATTAACAATGGTGAATGTAAGTCAGTTAATCAATGAATCATCAATCCATCAAACTTATCAACCTGAGTTGGATAAGAAGAGGTTCTTACAAAAAGTACGATATCCAAGGATGATTTTATCACAAGTGCGGTATACCAAAAGATTATATTAATCATACAGCTAAACGGCTTTTTCTAAAAGTTTATGTCAAACAAGGAAACAGACATAGCCCAATGTTACAGATGATAAATAATATTTATAATTTAACATCAATAGGTATCGGATACCTTGATAAGAAAATCGTCATAAAGCGGTAGTGCACCAAGCATATGCGAATTGTCTAAAAATAAATACTAACTGAGCTTCCCGGAAGTTTATATAGACGGGTATGCAATGCCCGAATCATTATGGATAATAGTTAGCTTTCTTGGAAGTTCTTGTCAGTAGGTACGCGATACCCTGGAATTTTTTCATCACTGGTGGATGTGCACCACGATGAATTCCATTCAATACAAACTCATGATGTGGATATCCGAATCATTATGGATAGAAGTTGGCCTTCCTGGAAGTTCTTGTCAATAGATACGCGAGGAGGTGCACTACGACGACTTCTTTTATCCAATAGTAACCGGTCAGACCTTTCTGAAGGTCATGTGAACACATACTTACGTTATTGCTTCCTTTCGACTTGTTGTTTGAGAAATATGATCATCACATCACGTCCATGATAATTATAATAGCTGAAACATATTCGGTGCGGCCGAATTTTGTGTGTCATCGCAGCCCTGCGAGGGTGCGCAAATAAACCCTGCGAGGGTTATTTTGATATGTATACTTGCAAGAAGATGCCCATGACAATATCAAATTTTGTGTGTCATCGCAGCCCTGCGAGGGTGCGCAAATAAACCCTGCGAGGGTTATTTTGATATGTATACTTGCAAGAAGATCCTATGACAATATGTGCTATTGCAGCCCTGCGAGGGTGCGCAAATAAACCCTGCGAGGGTTATTTTGATATGTATACTTGCAAGAAGATGCCCATGACAATATGTGCTATTGCAGCCCTGCGAGGGTGCTAAAACAAACCCTATTACTTGCAAGAAGATACATCGGGTGTGTTGCTTATACATTATTAATATGATTTTATTCCTTATTCATCCTTCAATCGTATGTTCTCGAGCGTGGACTTGATTCTGTTCGATAACCACAAACACTAGACACCAAAATATGTAAAAGTTCTGAAAAAAAGAAAGTTAATTTTGCCATCCTAGGTTAACACCTTCAGTGCCCTTGCAAAAGAGCTGCTCGGACAGTGCAGCAAATGGGCAGTGAATGGATAAGACAACCCAATCACGCAAATTATTTGTGACTATACTCGTACAGCGATATAATTTTTAAAGGCAGTAACAAAACATATTCTAGAAACAAACAAATTGTAGTTGATAGTTGTAACTGTGTGTTGTCGTATCAAATGATTCAGAAATATTGTTACATTCAGCTTGGTTTCAATATTATATAAGGAATCTTCCTTTAGTTGACATAGGACATTCGATTCTGAAAGCTAGAACTACATGGACACCCAAGCTTTTGAGTTGCGTCATGAAAAGCAAATCTAGCAGACGTTGAGCACAGTCCACGTATTATTTGCCAATTACTTATAATGTATGATCAGGGGCATTAATCAAACGCCCTACGTAGGCGTTCGTGGCCCACAATGCCCAATTACAATATTTTAAGAGTACTCACGATTTTATTCCCATGACCAATCCATGTCGAACTCTTTCTCCGGCTGTTCACGGCCCGTCGTCGATCCCACGATTTCAGTGGTCGGAATTTGGCATTTTTATCTTATTTGCATCTTTGCTAGAAAAAACAGTATTTCAGCATACAGGAACAAAAACCAACAAAAGACCGGAAAATAAAATTAACAAAACGAACGGTAAAACCGTTAAAATATCGTTTTAAAATAAAAAGAACTGCCGCTAATAATAGCGGAAATACAACGTGCTAGGTGGGACAAGCCTCAGCTTACGTCATTAAAATAATGAAAATGACCACGTGTTTGCGAGCACGTGTTATTAAATTCGAAATAAAAAGTCACACAAACATAAATAATTTACGCGGTACCACCTCGTGCGAGGTAGTAAAAGCGTTAGCTTTCGTTATAACAATGCGACTCGCACGTGTCGTCAGTCTACGAAATAATAGAAATGAAATGGACTGAGGAGTCCAAGGAATATTTTTACGAAATTAATTTCGCAAATTAAACTTTTTATGGTTTAAGATTGAAGAAAAAGGTTACTTACGCATTTTTCACCAAACCTTTACATTTGTGCACTTTGATAATAAATTCTTTGTGAATTAATGCACCTTCAAATATATCTGAAAAAGATATTTCTTCAAAAGCGTGCTACGTATTGGTAGCACGTCCGTACTCGGCGGGAAACTAAACGCCAATGGAGAATCAAAATGGTGGCGCCACAGGCTCGCTCGCGCGCCTCTCTGACGTGGCGGGAAGACACCTGATTGGCCAATTCCTAATTGGACGAAGCTTGTCATTGGCTGTAGGTCAATTTTGACAGATATTCAATACAAATACTTGTATAATTTGAATAATGTGGCGGGAAACAATAGGCCTATCTCATAAGTATAGCTATTAAAAAGCGACAGTACAATTAATAAAATTTTACCATTTTTCCGCAATTATAATTTAATTTTAATCAACCTCATTAATTACGTTATACAACATCAGAATGTTTCCATGCTGTTTTGTAGAAAATTTTATGTAGATTCCAAATATATATAAATGTTACGAGGTTAGTAGATAATAATCAAGAAATCAGCGAAATAATGCATTGCGATGCATTTCCGCGGATTTTCCGCGGATTTTGCGGAAGTACCTGCCACACAACGGCGGTAGCGGGGCGCGGGGTGTGCCACTTGAGAGGATATTAAAAACCGCTAAAATTTGCATTTCGCGCGAGTCTGTGTCAGATTCCGAGTCGATGTCTCGGTAGCGGTATATAGTCTGAATAGCACTGCAGTATCGCTTAAAAAGGCGCACGATGCCATCCCAGTGTGAATAGAGCCTTACACTAGCATTTTCTTGCAAATCCTGAGCGAGCACTTGATCTTCTGTTTACGTTGCATGGAATATTTTTAGCAATTTGACAGAGATATACATCTAGGCATCATCCATAAGTTTTGCTTTTAAACTTTGCTTTATAAAGTTACTAGTTTATGCCCGCGGCTTCGCACGCGTTGAAATGTAATGACACAACAAGATTCCAGGATTAGAATTACCTGTATGCAAAATTTCTGCCCGATCCGATCAGTAGTTTTGGCGTGAAGAGGTAACAAATATCCATCCATCCAAACTTTCGCATTTATAATATTAGTGTGGTGTGATGTGATAGTGTGGATGACGATCTGCGAAAGATTGCAGGCAGATGCTGGATGCGGCAAGCTGAAGACAGGGCGCTATGGCGCTCATTAGGGGAGGCCTATGTCCAGCTGTGGACTAATATAGGCCGATGATGATGATGATGATTATTATTAATAAATAAATAATGCTGGACAATTCACACAGCATTATCTAGCCCCAAGCTAAGCAGAGCTTGTGTTATGGGTACTAGATAACTGATATACTTAATACAATACACTACATAGATAGATATTTTTTATTATACATAGAAAACATCCAGAACGCCCTGGACAAATGTCCGCAGATCGTACAAACATTTGTCCCGAGGCGGGAATCGAACCCGCAACCTCCTGCGTCGCAGGCAGACCTTCGCCCGCTGCGCCACAGAGGTCGTCATGATGATGATGATGTGATAGTGTGATTATCCCATAACCGAAAAGTGCCGAAACTCACCCAGTTCTTGAACAATAGACCTAATTCATACATGTTATTGTTTATTTCAGGCAAGCATACTACATTCGTGAAGTTGACGCTATATTCGTCGCTGGTCAAGAGTGTCCACTTTACGAAGTCCCCGGTCCTAATTCAAAACGGGCCAACAATTTTGTCAGGGATTTCCTACAACATACAGGTGACGATACAGGTAAGTAAATTAAAATCGATTAAACAAATATGGCTTTGCATTTTTTAAAGTTTCATAGACGACTAGCTGCGCCCCGCGGCTTCGCTCGCGTGGAAATTTATGTTTCCCACTTTCTTAATTTTTTCTTTGCTATAAACTTCACGGAGCCCGAGACCTTTCCAACGAATGCAAAACCGTGGAAATCGATTCGTGCCTTCTGGAGTTATAGCGTCAGGAAGGAAAACCCGACTTATTTTTATATAGTAGATAATCATCCAACCAAAGCGATTACAAATGAAGGCACCCTTACACAGTAGACAAGTTTAATAATTCCATATCTAATGTCTAAGAGAAACTTAGAAACTGTGGCACCAAATCGTTTCTGCGATGCGTCGCTTTTTTCCACGCTTAACTGACTTTGATTTTCTAAATATTTCTCTCTAATTCCCCTTATCCCTCTTTTAGGTGTACATTTATAGATTGTTTTGGAAATCGCGCGACAAGCCGCGTCGAATCAAAATGGACGATATAAAGAGGGCGTTCCCTTCGCATTCTGAAAGTTCGATCCGTAAACGATTGAAATTGTGCGCGGATTTCAAACGAACGGGATTGGACTCTAATTGGTACGTATGAAGAGTGAATTTCCCTATATTTCGTTTTTATCCTGTGTTGTGTTGTGTTTTTATCCCTCCTCAGTCCTATTTATTCCTATGTTAAGCAAATAAAAAATATGAAACAACGATCCTACGGCAAATGTGATTTGATATTCAGTGCTAGATGTTATTTCCATGCTTTTTAATGATCTTACTACAAATTTATTCTTTACTTCCCAAACTAAACTGCCTATCATACGTATTGATTTATTTGTGTCAAAATATTAGTTCTTCTAATATTATTGTCTGTGGTAGAAATAGATAATGTCGTGATGTGTCGTGGCTTCTAGACGTAATAGCTCATTTGAAAAAATTGTAACAAATATTTCACATGTATTTTTAATTGCATTATAGTCGAACACGGACTGACGTGAACGTTTATACAGGGTGAGTCACTTGCACGGGCACTGGAGGGGTACCTTCAACCTTTCCTTGCAACTATAAATCTCAAAATTATATTTATACTATTCATTTGATATTTATTAGAATAAGGTACTCTGTAACCGATTCAAGTCCCATGCAAATGACTCTTGTATAAGCAACGTATTGAATTTTGTGTTTTACAGGTGGGTGATAAAGCCGGATTTCCGACTGCCATCAGAGGAGGAGATTCGGGCTATGGTCTCGCCTGAGCAATGCTGTGCGTACTTTAGTATGGCGGCCGCGGAACAAAGACTCAAAGATGCGGGTTATGGAGAAAAGTTTATATTTACTCCGCAGGAGGATGACGATGAAGAGTTGCAGTTGAAAATGGATGACGAGGTATGATCCTCAACCTCAACAGCCTATATTGATCCACAGCTGGACGCAGACCTCTGCCTATTAAGCGGGTTATTGGCTTTTTTCTCATGGTGGGTAATGCCCATAATCCCTATGCTGGGCATGCGGGTTGGGGATTGCAGCTTGATGGTGGACTGGTTCTGCAGGAGGCGCGGGGCAGCATCGCCGCTCCGTGCTGGATATCTCTTAGTCGCCTCTTACGACATCCGCGGGAAGAGTTAGGGTGGTGAAAAGTCTAAGCCGGCACCACACGGCTATACGAAATAAAATGAACGAATACCATATAATAATTACGAATACTATACAATATGATAATAGTAAATGAATATGAAACAAAATAAACGAATACTAGTAAAGACTAACCATCAAAAGAATGGTAACTCTTTCGAAGTTGTTCTTGTTCCGAATAATAATAATAAATTAGATTACTTTATAAGACATATCACATTAGTGACAAATCTGCAGCATGCCCTCCTATTTGCACGGCAGTAATGGCAAAACATGTAGGTCATCCATTTATATTTAACACTAGACGATTGCCTCCCGGTTTCATCCGCGTAGTTCTCGTTCCCGTGGGAATTCCGGGATAAAATATAACTTATGTCACTCCCTAAAAAGTAAGCTGAAAGAAGTTTTCAAATCGGTCCAGTAGTTTCGGAGCCTATTCAATACAAACAAACAAACAAAAAACAATCAAATCTTTCCTTTTTATAATATTATTAGTATAGATAATTGCATGCTCGCACCATGTTAATACTCATATTTTATGCAAATAAATTATTATTGTTCTAGTATTTACAATTGAAACAGTTGCGCTTACTGCAGACTGTTGCAAACAATCAAGAGATAACTCAACTCCTTCTGTTCTTACTAACTATGTATGTACTTGTACAGGTGAAAGTCGCCCCATGGAACACAACTCGCGCCTACATCCAAGCTATGCGCGGCAAATGCCTGCTCCAACTGACCGGTCCAGCCGACCCGACCGGTTGCGGCGAAGGTATACCTGATTCCCTATGTATATAAGTAGTATATTATGTAGGTATATATATAAAATATTATGTATGCAGTATATTTTAAGCGTAGTAGGTATTATATTAAAAGTATTTATTTATATAACCTTCATGAGCACACAAATCCCCTAGTACTATCCAATGATCCTATCCATCCACGGTTATCTGGTAGAGATCTATCGCTCTCGAGCGATAAGACCGCCACTTGTCACTTAGATTTTAAGCTGTTTTGTTGTATTGTATACTAGTTTCTGCCTGCGGCTTCGCACGCGTGGTTTCTATAGAAAAGTTTCAAGGTTATATCTATCCCATGGGAACTGATTTATTGAATAAAAATTTAAGCCTATTTTTGATTTGTCCTGTATCTCACCGAGATTAATGTTTTCTGAGAATAAACACTTAGGTACCTCCAAAAACTCTATCGCTAACATTGAGGTAGTTTCAAGTCGTAATTTTTAAATAGATGATTTTTGAAAACTCATAAAAGGCAACCTTAGACTGTCTCAAATATAATAGGATAGTGTACCGGGTAAAAAAATATAACTATTTAGTCCGTCAGTTAGATTATCAGAAGATATTGGACACTTATTTTTTCTTTTGTCAATCAAACAAAAAATTTCAAAAATAAAGTGCGTCAAAGTTTGGGAGTGGGGGCTAGTGTCGTCACACCTTGCTAAAAAGTGGCGCAAGGCGTGACGTCACGCGGAACTTTAACTGGCTATCTTCATCATGTTTTTGTTAAATCTACAAAAGAAAAAAATATGGGTGTAATATCTTCAGTAGGCCAAGGACGGGGATTGTTTTCTAGGGTAAATAGACTGACATCGCAACGTCATACATTGCGTGCATTATTGAAGTTAGAAGAAATAAATTTCTAATAACTTACGCATTCGATGACGAAGTGACGTGATTTTTCTCTACTCAACCTAGAGAACAATCCCCGTGCTTGCCTTACGGTTAATCTAACTGACGGACTAATTAGATTTTTTAAGGAAAATAGCCTATTAACGTTGGGTCCTCAGATTAGTAGTTTGACGAATTCATAATGAACTGAAGAAGAACAACTGAAGCGGGGTGTTCTTCCATCACAGACTAGGTTCATAGTTAACCCGCTTACGTTCATAATTTTATAGTGAATTCGACCTTATTTCTCTGCTATAGGTTTCTCCTATGTCCGCATCCCGAACAAGCCAACACAGCAGCCGAATGAAGAACAACAGCCGAAGAGAACCGTGACGGGAACTGACGCCGATCTGAGAAGACTTAGTTTGAATAACGCTAAGGCGTTGCTGAGGAAATTCGGCGTACCGGAGGAAGAGGTAAATTCGACTTTGTTTGTGTGAGATATGCAAGCCATAATTTTGCTAAACTCTATCATTGTATTCGCTAGCGAAGCGTAAAAGTTGTGTACGAAAACAGCGACTCTAGCGGATAATTTGTGTGTACTGAAAATAGCAAGTTATAGCTTTAAGAGAGCAAGTTTTAGAAGAAGAATCGGTCGTTTTAGCGCTTTTTGTATACATGATGATACATTTCCATGGAGAAAATGTTTTAAAATATGTATGTACTTATATAAAAGTGCATTGACTTGCGCCTTGCGCGGGGGTCGTATTGTGAATGTTTGTGAAGGGAGGTGAGCGCGTCTCTCAGGCCGGCGCCGCGGCCTGCACTACTGAAAACATGATTGACGTGAAGTAGCAGCTATGTGCTGTGGCTGTGTTCACATAAAATAAACAAAACTAATTTGAATACCCTAAAATATTGTCTTATCCTTTTTATTTCAATCGCAATATTATTATTATTATAATTTGACAGCACTAACATTATTAGTGCTGTCAAATTAGTTTGTAAATTTTTTGTACCAATAGAATCTACACCACTGTGATTCGTTCAGAGATTTTTTCTCGATGATGGTATCCTATCTATATCCTATATTACAATTTGATGGTCGCCGTGGTACTCAAAACGGTAACAATAATGATTTTTATTCAGATCAAGAAATTATCCCGTTGGGAAGTCATATATGTGGTCCGTACACTATCCACGGAGAAAGCAAAGGCTGGCGAGGAAGGTATGACGAAGTTTTCCAGAGGAAACCGATTCTCAATCGCTGAGCATCAAGAAAGGTATGTTGTTCTTACATGTACCTAAATTTTAATTGTAAACTGGACATGCCTTGTGTAAATTCAACTTTTCACGTTAACAAACGGAAATCATAATTTTCCTCGTTCGATACTAATCCAAGACTGTTAATTGGGCATTAATCCTTATTTCAATGACAAACCGCCGGTTTCTCGCTGATTATTTGACCATTGATTTGTCAAGCGCTTGGCCAGAAAACTGCATATTTAGTGATTGATTAGACATAAATGATTTGACAAACTGGTCAACTATTTTTTGTTCTAAATCAACCCAATAAGCACTTGGCATTTGTCAAGAAGTTTGACCATTGATAAGTTTAATCTGCATTCGAGAAACCGTCGCTAAGAGTCTTAGTTAGACATCAGTCTTTATTCCAATAACAAACGGTCTAAATTGCTTTATTTCAGGTACAAAGAAGAATGCCAGCGTATATTTGAATTGCAAAACCGAGTATTGCAAAGTACAGAAGTTCTCAGTACGGACGAAGCTGAGAGTTCAGTCAGTGAAGAGTCTGATCTGGAGGAAATGGGAAAGAATATTGAGAATATGCTGGCTAATAAGAAAACTACCGAACAAGTGAGTTTGCTTTCAAATTTGAATAGGCAATTCCGAAGTATTGTGCTTCTTTTTAACGTCCGATTTAAAAATAGATAATATTTTGTTTGAAAGGTGGCTTAAACGAAAGTGTTCTAAGATATGTTTGATGAAATGGTACAGCCGTGCAAATGTAATGAAAAATTGTCTTCAGTGGTGTTCTGATATATATATTTTTGTGAATAAATCTTCCTTTGACCACAATCTCACCTAATAGTGTCACAATCACTTTAGATATTTCCAATCAAATGCTATAATCGTTTTACTATGTCTTATATGCTCCTACAAGTTAAGTATTTACCGTCCAAATTTTGTATAAATTGTTATGATTTAGCTATCGCTAGAAAGAGAAGAAGCAGAAAGAGCTGAGCTTAGAAAAATGATTTTGGGCGGAACTGAAAAGAAACCACAGATCAACCAGAATGACCCATCGATCAACAGTCAAGGTAAAGTAACACACTGGATATATATTTCTACACATATGAGTTCTTAAAACTATTCTACTACCTTATAAAAGTTATTGCAAAAGGCGCATTGCTGTCTTACATCGACAAATTAAATGAAGGGCTTTCTACTTATTGAACGTTGCAACTGCTGACAGATTCAATTCAAATGACTTTATTAAACACAAAATAACATGTAGACGTAATTTATAAGCAGAATTTATATGCAAATTATATGCAGTCTGAAATAACAATGCCAATTTTAATTTGAGAGTAGCCTAAGCCTCTACTCTTTCCTAAACAAAGTACGAGAAGTCACTTAAGGCGAATAGTAGGGGTGATAGTGGCGCCACTACATATTTAATTTAATCATTAAGTTATACAAAGGAATTATCAAAAAATCGGACCGCTGGTAGACGATACCTATCACAAGCTTTTATTTAATGTATCTGTAATAGTTTTGTTTTGTGTTATTCAATCAAAAACCTTGTTTGGAGAGCTTGGTGGCCACCAATAGGAACTAAACTCTTGAAACAAGTATCTGCCTAAATAATACAGTACAAAACTATTAAAGATACGTTTAAAAAAAGCTTATGATAGATATCGTCTACGCGCGGTCCGATTTATTGATAATTCCTTTGTATGACGTAATTATAAAATTAAATATGTAGTGGCGCCACTATCACCCCTACTATTCGCCTTAATCAAGCAATGTCCGATCTTATTCGACGCTGAATACAGACCCTGATGCCATAACTAGGTAGATCACACAACTGGCGTGTCTCTGTAGAACCTTGACACAATAAGAAAACAAACGCCAAACACAGTAACAAACGCAACTTTTGGCGTTTGTTACTGTGACATGGTTCTACAGAGACACGCCAGTTGTGTAGTCATAGATAGTACACGACACACTATCTGCAAGATTAGTCGAAATTTTATCAGTATTTACCAGTATGGATTTCGTTTCTGATAAATGTTAGGAAATGAATAAGCGTTTTAAGTTATGTTAGGACAGTTTATTTTAAGTAAAAATAAATAAATCAAATATCGAGAATCGATTCCCACCTTGGGACAAATGTTTGAAGGATCTGCAAAAATTTGTTTCGGTTGTTCTGGGTATTTCCTAATTTTCCTATCACACTAATATTATAAATGCGAAAGTTTGGATGGATGTATAGATGGATGGATGTTTGTTACCTCTTCACGCAAAAACTACTGAACAGATCAGGCTGAAATTTTGCATACAGGTAAGTCTAACCCTGGAATCAAACATAGGCGACTTTTTCTCCCATAAATCAGTTCCCATGGAATAGAAATAACCTCAAAACGTTTCCATAGAAACAACGCGTGCGAAGCCGCGGGCAGAAGCTACACTTGCGAGCTTTAAACTGGAATCGCTTCAAGGGTTGTTCAAGACTAATTTTTACAATTTCTTTGCAGTGAACTATGAGTTAAGTTATGTTTTCCCTTACGCAGGATTTATTGGCGACGATAAATTTTGATTTAATGCACGATAATGTCCGCTGCCACACCGCAGCAGTGACTAGACAGTACCGACAGACGTCTTCCATGTCGGCATTCCCACACTAGACTGGCCAGCCCTTATTCCTGACTTGAACCCAATCTGGCATATGTGGGACGAGCTAAAACAGCGGATACGAGGGAGAAATCCAGCTCATCCAGCTCCGGCGCCGATAGAAGCCGATAGATGCAACTTCGACCTATTGCAATAATTCCCAAAATTTAAGTAGCCAATTTAATTAATTTTAAATCTTCTTGATATCACTTGAAAGGTAACAAAATTACCTTTCAAATGATATACCACAATCTATAGTTCATTGTACATAAATTGTAAAAAAATTGTTTTGATCAACTCGCGATGAAAGCGATTCCATTTTAAAGCTTGCAAGTGTAGTTTATAGCAAAACTAGCTTCTGTCCGCAGCTTCGCGCGTGTATTTTCGGTAAAATAAATACGTAGCCTATCTAATGTAGTATCTAAGTTAGGCTTTGCTCGAAACGTGCGCCAAATTTCATCTTGATCTGTTCAGTAGTTTTGGAGATCCTAGGTAACAAAAATTCAGACTTCACAAACTTTCGGCTTTATTATATTAGTAGGATTAGTAGGATAGGATAAAACGTCAAGAGCGAGTCAGACTCGCGCACTAAAGGTTCCGTATAATTATAGTCCTCGTTTATCAGTCATCTAGTAAGTACTTACCCATAAAACAAACTCTGATTAGCTTGGAACTAGATGATGTTGTTTGAATAGTCCAGCATTTTTTATTTATTTTATTATTATATACCTATAGTTGCCTAGTATGGATCGGATCCGTTTAGTTATACTGCTCAGTATAACTATTCGGATTTTTTTGTTCATTTTGTTATATTGTATGACTAATAGTATAAGCCATTACATAATTAATAGTATAACTAATAGTATTTTTTATACAACTATAGGTTAGTATAACTACAGGTTAGTATAACTATAGGTAACCCGGCCCATGTATCGCACAAGTGAGCCATCCTGCGCTATGGATAGCGGCGAGAGGGGGTGGGTGATTGTATTCACGTGTATTTTATTCACCCACCCCCTCTCGCTGGCCGTTTTTGCAGTACTTTGTCGACGTAAATACTATGTATATCCATGCCAAATTACATCCTCCTATTACCAACAATCTCCGAGCTAAGCCGCGGACGGTCAAACGGACATGGCGAAACTTTATGGGTTCCTCGTTGATTACAGAACCTTAAACAATGACCCGAGTCGTTTTTTATAGCTTTCGATTTATCACTAGATAAATACAAGTCCTCAGTGTCACTACCTACTATGCCATTATCGTATATTAGTTAGGTATGTAATTTATTTTTGACTAGTTTATGCCCGCGGCTTCGCCCGCGTTGTTTCCATAAAAAACGTTTAAAAGTGATTTCTATCCCATGGGAACTGATTTATGGGATAAAAAGTAGCCTATGTTTGATTCCAGGATTAGAATTACCTGTATGAAAAATTTCAGCCCGATACGTTCAGTAGTTTTGGCGTGAAGAGGTAACAAATATCCATCCATCCATCCAAACTTTCGCATTTATAATATTAGTGTGAAGACAAAAAATCAACAAATTACAACTAGTATTTACACCTATATCAATTTCCTAAAAATCTAAACCGGCTCCAGAAAACAGAGTTCCCAGAATACTGGCAGCATTGCCACGTTGAATGGCAATGCTAATTCCTTGACTGAAATAGGGACGGTTATTAATAAATTTTAAATAAATCCTTTTTATTAAGTACATAGATTTTATAACGCGCACTTTATGGCATCAAGCTGTGACGAAAACGTATCAGGCGTAAAATTACGTTTCGTCCCTGAAAATTCTAAGATAGATTAAGACTCTTGATGTACCTACTACTTGTTGTATTTTAATCGAGCGGTTTTTGATTTGCAATAAAAAAGAAAAATAGTTCCAAATATCTCACAGGGCGTCAACTGGAAATTAAGGTATGTCAATGTCAAACGAAAGGAAAACCTTTCAAGTTTCTACAAACCATGAATCTTTAGGGTTTGGTGTTGGATCATGCTACAAACACTATCCGACTAGACGACCTCGGCGCAGCGGGCGAAGGCCTACCTGCGACGAAGGAGGTTGCGTGTTTAATTCCCGCCTCGGGACAAATGTTTGTACAATCTGCAGACATTTGTCCAGGGCGTTCTGGATGTTTTCTATGTTTAATAAAAAATATCTATCTATGTACTAGTGTATTGTATTAAGTATATATCAGTTATCTAGTACCCATAACACAAGTTCTGCTTAGCTTGGGGCTAGATAATGCTGTGTGAATTATCCAGCATTATTTTTATTTTATTTTTTATCGAAAGAATTTTCCAAATCGGTCCATTTTGACGTCTACGGTTGTTTTCATTTCATTTGACATTGACATATAGCCTAATTTCCAAATGACGCCCTGCCACCTATCGAGATATTTGGAACGAATTTTTTTCTTAAAAAAATGCAAATCGAAAACCACTCATTAGCCGCGTCCAGACCGGCTGAGCGCCGCTCGCGAGCCGCGCTCAGACTTCCTGCTCGCGAGCCGTGACACCCGAGTTAATTTGTGAAAAGTTCCGAGCCGGGCTCGCAAGCCAAGGTGAGCCGGTTTGAGCATTCAGTTTCACTGGCTCGCGAGTGTCGTTACGTCCGTCCACACCGGGCGTGCAGATCAGACTGAGCCTTTGAGCATCGGCAAAAACCGACAACGCATGGCTCGGGGCCGAGCGGCGCTCGGCCGAGCCAACGTGTGCCCGAGGGAGCCCGAGCGCCGTCCACACCGGCCGAACTATTGGCTCGCGAGCGTGGCTCGCGAGCCACGCTCAGCCGGTCTGGACGCGGCTAATGAATTTGTTTTTTTCTTTCAGAAAGGAGTTCCACTCGAGGACAGTCGGAGAGGCGTCTAAGAGATTTCGACGAGCTTTCGTCAGAGGGCGCCTAGTAGACCGCCTAAGTAAGTTACAGAATTATTACTAGTAGTTAGCTCCTTAAAATAACATCGTCGTGAGGGGTTTTTCGAATGGGGGGGTTATTAATCCATGTTGTACAGCTCATTCTCCTGATTTTATAGAGATCCGACAGGGGTCTGTCTTGCGTGGTTCCGGATGACGGTTTGAAATTCCTTGGAGCCAAGTTGTAGAGTTCGTTCTGCTGATCACGTAGACAGACACCCCACACGCTTTGAGCAGGGACGAGAGAAAATTCATTTCCCTCGTCCATGGGCTGGAGTTTGTTATTTTCTCCTTATTCTGGAATGGTCAAAGAGGATAGCAAAATTGTTGTAGAATTTGTATTTCAAAACAAAACATGATACTTCAGCGCAGATTCGGTTTCATTTCCGATGTCATAGAACCACCAAATGAGAGGTCTTTAAAATGATCATTAATTCGAAAAATCATTTAAAGTCTTGCCGCTTTGAAATGATTTGAGAATGTAGGTACATTTCAAAAACCATTTTGAAATGTACTCAAGTATACCTTTCATATAAATAATTAAATAAATAAATAATGCAGGACAATTCACACAGCATTATCTAGCCCCAAGGTAAGCACAGCTTGTATTATGGGTCTCTAGATACTTGTATTATGGGACTGATATCTATATATATAAAAATGAAACCCGTTTTCCTTGGTCACGGCATCACGCGTGAATGGCTGGACCGATTTCGCTAATTCTTTTTTTGTTGTGTTTGTTATTGTCAGGAGAAGGTTCTTATGAAAGAAAAAAATTAATAAAGTTGGAAACATTAATTTCCACGGGGGCGAAGCCGCGGGGCGCAGCTAGTACTTAATACAATGCACTACCATATACCAAATTTGATTTAATTGATTGATTTTACCCCCTTTAGACCCCCTTGTTTCAAAACCCCCTCGAATGATTTGGCCTCACTAAGTTACCAGCATATTTCACACGTCTCATTTCAGTTCATCAGTTGGACAGTTATGCTCGAAGTGACTATTTTACCATACAGTCAAATCACCCAAGCTGCCACTGATAACTTCTTTCGCTTCGCTCACTCCGTTCAATTACTATTATTCATTAGAAAAATAAATCAAATTAAAGTGTCTGTTGTATTGTAATCACACTATCACACCAAACCTACTAATATTATAAAGGCGAAAGTTTGTTCGAAGACAACATGTGTGCCTAAAAATAACATAGCGTATTCCCTCTAAATCCGTTCAGTAACAATCGAGTTTCAATCGCTTATAAAGACAGGCAGACACCGCGGAGGACCTGGTTTTATAATATACCTGAGTCATTTTTATTTCCTTTATTCTTCCAGGAACCTCATCATCATCCACCTTCGAAAACTGGCTGATATCCTTAGAACGGCGCAGAGTTGCTGCTGAAGAGAAAACAGCAGCAGCATCGAAGACTATGGCGGACGCTGCGCTTTACAACACACAAACTCTGCGGTTGGTCGCTAAAGCGTGCATCAGTTTGAAAAGCGATTTGTCTCAAGGTATCAGTGAGTCTTAATTAACTGTGGTCGTACTATGATGGACACTGTTCTTTAAGCATAAACTTAAGGTTTGTTGCTGGAGCGTCCATCAGTTTGAAGAGTGATTTGTTGCAAAGTGACAGTTACTCGTTAACTCCTACATTAACAATGCACTGTACTTTACAACGTACAAACTGTTACTAAAGTGGGCATCAGTTTGAATAGTGACCTGTCTCAAGACTTGAGTGAGTCTATGAATTATAAAAAATAAAGTGTATTAGAATAAGTGACCTGTAAAAGTGACTTGTAAAGTTGTAACCCAGAATGTCTGAGAGAATTTTGAAAATTCCATCTGGTAAAACGGGACCACCGAATTTACGTAGCATTACAAATTATACATTTGACCATATAGATATACCATGACAAAACCACTCAACCTAAACCGTTAAGCTCTATACAGTGGAACTTAACTTTAAAATCAAAATAAAATTACACAGTAAAAGTACATATAAAAATTACGCGAATTCAACATGCCGCGCCATTAATGAAACTGGGCGTCAGATGACAAATCAGACGATTGTTCCTTTCTCGCTCGCACAATTATTTCCAGACTTTTGCAAACAAAAATGAAACTTACCATCTTATAATATACATAGTTCATTTAAAAGTGTAAACTCGTCTACATGACTCGGTAATTCGGTATTCGCTTCAAAAGATTCTTTATAGAAATTCGGTAGGTATTCGCGTCATAGTAGACGAGTTTACACTTTTAAATGAACTATATTATAAGGTGGTAAGTTTCCAAAAAGGTGCAATAGTTGGGCCATCTGTGTACGATCATTATATAAATTCGATATCAAAGAACTCAGATAGTAAGTTTCAAAGTAACATTATTTTGAGGATAGAGTTAAAAAATCACACATAAAAAATTCAAATCATGTAATCTTTAATTTTTTAATTCATGCTCTACGTGTCCACCTCTCTTCCTAATACAGGCCCTCATTCTGTTGTGCAAACCGGTTTTGCGACTCTGCTCGTCAATTGACCCCTTATCTCGTTCGCCGCACGATAATTCTTTGTCGGAGAATTTCCACAGTAGATACAGGATGGCCGTCTTTGTACACGATGCTTTTCATGTGACCCCAAACATAAAAATCCATCGGAGTCAAATCCGGGCTTCGTGCGGGCCATGGAATGGGACCGCCTCTTCCAATCCATTTGTTTGGGTAATTTTCGTCCAGCCAGTCGCGCACACTTCTGTGGTAGTGTGCAGGGCAACCATCGTGTTGGTACCTCATGTCCCTCCTTAGGGCAAGCGGTAAGTTTTCAAGAAGAAGTGGCAAGTCATTTCTCAGGAAATCTTCATAAGATTCGCCTTGCAAGTGTTCAGGCAAGAAATACGGTCCAATCAGATAATTGTCGATGATGCTCATCCACACGTTCAGGTTGAATCGGCGTTGCGAGCCTTTAACCCTTTTCTTATTTGGATAACCATCTTGCTTCGGTGCCCAGAAGTGTGCGATGTGAAAATTTGTTATGCCAATTTGTTTCTACTGCATGTACAGGAGTGTAGTGATATGGGTATTGCCCTGCAGTGTGCATTGTGAACCACACTTTTCACTGAGATATGCCCAGACGATTCGCAACAACATTTGTTGACGTGGTAGGGTCTTCTATGAAATATCGTTTTATTTCATCTTCGTCGTCCACGTTGTATACCTACCAAATATAGCTGAACCTACAGCTGTAATCCGGATTGATGGTGAACTAATATTTTGATGTTGTTCAGTCTATAAAAGCGAAAGAAACTCGTATTACATGATTCGGCAGAGCATGGCATGGCTTCTGGATTGTTTATTTATTTGTGTAAGTAATTTTTGGAAAACTTACACTTTTCCTTTTTTTTGGATAGGTATCCAACACACACTTTTTCACATTTTCTTGGAAACCTATCCATTAACACGTCATATTCACTTGGATATCCAAGGTAGATCTTGTAATATTTTCTTGGATATCTGATATAAACATTTTCTTTGGTATCCATCACAATGATTTACTTGACAACAGTACGTATTTAGCTCGATTATATATAACTGAGAAAAACTACAACAGTTGCTCGGTCTCACAAAACCTTTTCTTCAGATGTAGAAGGTTCTAGATGTTGAAGGATCTCTCAGACAGCTTCTCTGAAGGTGATCCGCCCTCCACAGGACTGATCAGTGCGTAGCTTTAGATTACGCAAATGCGAGAAATCCTAGTTTGGTTGTTGATGTCCTAACGTGGACTAGGTTTGGTCATTGTGTTTTAGACAAGTAAGCTTTTCCTGCATTCTGGTCTGTTATCCGCAGTACAGTGCTGTTTAATCAGACCTGGTTGACTGATGATGACCAGGATTCTCACACGAATACACTCCGCAACCTGCGTACTAGTCAGAGTCAGGAACCAGATATGCATTTCTGCCATTTTGTTCAGAATATAAAAATTATATCTGTATATAGGTGTAATCCGGATTGATAGTGTTCTGTTGACTTTGATGTCGTTCACTTTATAAAACTGATAGAAACTTGTAATACATGATTTGGTAGAGCATGGCATGGCTTCTGGATTGTTTATTTATTTGTGTAAGTAATTTTTGGAAAACTTACACATTTCACTTTTTTGGATAGGGATCCAACACACATTTTTTCACATTTTCTTGGAAACCTATCCATTAACACGTCATATTCACTTGGATATCCAAGGTAGATCTTGTAATATTTTCTTGGATATCTGATATAAACATTTTCTTTGGTATCCAACAAAATGATTTACTTGACAACAGTACGTATTTAGCTCGATTATAACTGAGAAAAACTACAACAGTTGCTCGCGTCCCACAAAACCTTTTCTTCAGATGTTGAAGGTTCTAGACTCTCAGACAGCTTCTCTGCAGGCGATCCGCCCTCCACAGGACTGATCAGTGCGTAGCTTTAGATTACGCAAATGCGAGAAATCCTAGTTTGGTTGTTGATGTCCTAACGTGGACCAGGTTTGGTCATTGTGTTTTAGACAAGTAAGCTTTTCCTGCATTCTGGTCTGTTATCCGCAGTACAGTGCTGTTTAATCTGACCTGGCTGACTGATGATGACCAGGATTCTCACACGAATACCCTCCACAACCTGCGCAGTAGTCAGGGTCAGGAACCAGATATGCATTTCTGCCATTTTGTTCATTCACGGATTGTGAGTGCACTCCTCGCAGGAGCCACTCTTATTTGGATATTTTCGCATGCGTGTGGTCCCACCTGCACCGTCTCCGGTCTTGTTACTCGTACATCTGAAAAATTACTTTGCTTATTTGTCATTCCAATAAAGCATTGATTTCTGTAACGATAGATATTTTGTGAATTTGGAGTTTATAGGTATGTTTGCTTTCGCTGTTTAGGAAATACAGAGCTAGCAAACATAAAAAGGCAGCGAAATAGGCAATTGCAAGGATAAAGGATCTTCTTCTTCTACTGCGTGTACTGGAGTGTAGTGATATGGGTATTGCCCTGCAGTGTGCATTGTGAACTACACTTTCCACTGCGATATGCCCAGACGATTCGCAACAACATTTGTTGACATATGAGTCGGTCTCGGTCATATCATGTAGGAGCCCTCGACTGGCAGCTATTAAAGCCACAGCTGGAGACCGGTCCTTCATAGTGGTCTCTGTATATATGCCAACTGACTCATCTGATAACTTGCCTATTTTTACGGAAGTTCTGAGCGAAATTAGTTCTATCGAGGCCAGTTGCGATGTTGAAAGTATTTTTATCTTAGGGGATTTCAACGCTCACCCTCATGAACGATTTCACAAAGAGTTGGTCAGCTTCTGCTCGGATCAGTCATGGGTTTGTGCTGATGTGGAAAAACTGGGGCTAACCTCGAATAGTTATACCTTTGTTAGTGAAGCTCACGGATGCAGAAGGTGGTTAGACCACTGTGTCGTTTCCGCATCAGCATGGCACACGATTGTAAATGTAGGTATAGAAGAGGATATTTACATGTCAGACCATCTCCCTATTTACATAGAATGTAATCTGCTCGCAGTAAGGCCCAAATTAATTTAAAATAATTCAGCACCCCCGAGTGCTGTTCTTTGGGGTGAAAGGAGTATTGACCAGACTAAGAGATACCATTACCTATGTAATAAATGGCTACAAAACTTTAATCTTCCTACGGAACTTGAAGAATGCGGTGATGGGTTGTGCGGCCATCCTGGTCATAGACTTGTCCTCGACAAAATGTATAATGAAATTGTTTCTATCTTGTGTGAGGCGGCGATGCAGACGAAGCAGTGTGGGGGTGGCAGGCCGAGAAGGGGTAAGGTATTATGTGGGTGGAATAAACATGTGCAGGCGGCCCACCGGGAGGCCAGACTTAAATTTGAGACTTGGGTGCTTCACAACCGGCCCACTTCAGGCGATATTTATGATGAGATGTCGAAAGCTCGTAAAATCTTTAAGAGCCGCCTGAAGTGGTGCCAAAACAACCAAGACCAGATAATCATGGATAAAATAGCAACGGAACGAGCAGCCAAAGATTTTTCAAAGTTTTGGAAATCCACTGGGAAATTAAATTCTAGGCCTGGCCTCCCGGCGTGTGTAGAGGGGTTGAGTGAGCCGAAGGATATTGCACAAATATTCATGGAACACTTTAAGGTGCAATCTCCTCTCGGCCCTTCGGCTGTACTGCCCGATACTGAGCGCATCTGGCAGGGTGATGAGACTCCGCTTAAGTTCTCAGAAGATTGTGTAAAAACAGTAATCGAAAAAATGACTAGAGGTAAGTCACCAGGCCACGATGGGCTCAGTATCGAGCATTTGAAATACGCGGGTGTCCACTTGCCGAGGGTACTGTCCAAATTTTACTCCATGTGTGTAAGTCACTCGTACTTGCCTGCGGCCTTAATGAAGACTACGGTAGTACCTTTAGTTAAAAACAGGACTGGGGATATCTCGGACAAGG
Source organism: Eupithecia subfuscata (assembly GCA_963564075.1). Taxonomy (NCBI): domain Eukaryota; kingdom Metazoa; phylum Arthropoda; class Insecta; order Lepidoptera; family Geometridae; genus Eupithecia; species Eupithecia subfuscata. The sequence continues at coordinate 993,201 of CAUWYO010000001.1, read as the reverse complement.
GAAATTACCGCCCGATCTCCCTTGCCACCACCATAGCCAAGGTATTGGACAGTATGCTTGATTCTTGCCTACAGAATTGTATAAACCTGCAGGACGCGCAGTTCGGGTTCCGACCCGGACTATCGACAGAAAGCGCTATTTTAGGGCTCAAGCATACTGTCCAGTATTACACGGAACGTAGAACGCCGGTGTACGCCTGTTTTCTCGACCTCTCTAAGGCCTTTGATCTTGTATCATATGACCTACTCTGGAGGAAGTTGAGAGACAGGGGTATACCGGTGGAAATACTTTATCTGTTCCGGTATTGGTACGCAAATCAAACCAACTGCATTAAGTGGTCTAACATATCTTCGGAGGCGTACAGGTTGGAGTGCGGGGTGAGGCAGGGGGGGCTAACCTCGCCTAAGCTCTTCAATTTGTACGTCAATGACCTCATAGCCGAGCTCAGCAGCATGCGGGTCGGGTGTCGCGTGGATGGTGTTAGTGTAAACAACATCAGTTACGCGGACGACATGGTGCTGCTGGGCCCGACTGCGGGGTCTATCGAGGATATGTTGAAGGTTTGTGGATCCTACGCTGCATCGCACGGCCTCACCTACAACGTGAAAAAGTGCGAATACATTGTCTTTGGGACCGCCGGTAAGACCCCAAAGAACACTCGCGACTTAACCCTAAATGGTACCAACATCAAGCGAGTCACTGAATTCAAATACCTAGGGCATTTCCTTACCGACGATCTCAGGGATAATGTAGACATAGAAAGGGAACGTAGGGCTTTGGCGGTTCGAGGCAACATGTTGACCCGTAGATTTGCCCGTTGCTCTGACGAAGTGAAAGTTACTCTATTTAAAGCTTACTGTCAGAGCCTGTACACGGGTAATCTATGGGTTAACTACACCAAAAAATCGTTGGATGCCCTACGTGTTCAGTACAACAATACTTTTAGGATGCTGCTGAGACTTCCCCGTTTTTGTAGCGCCTCGGAGATGTTTGCTCAATATCGAACTGATGGTTTCCACGCCATCATTCGGAAGAAAACAGCATCTCTGATGAGCAGGACGAAGGCCAGTCACAACAGCATCCTAAAAACTGTGGCGGAGCATTGTCTGTCTCCTCTGTGGAGACATTTTACAAAATGTGTTGGACCGGTCTGTGGGTATGATGTTTAAGTCGATGTTAGATGTAAGTTAGTTATGTGTGCAATGTTATTTAATGTGACCTAATTTATCTAATCTTAATTAATATTAATTTATTGACTATGTATTTTTAGTTTATCTGATATTAATTTAGAATTTTATTTAAATTTGTGTGTGTGTAATATGGATTAATAATTATCTGAAATAAATGAAATACAACAATATCACCTTGTTCAGCATATGTTAGCAAATTTTCTTTACTAAACTTTAATATATTAAAGTAACTCAGCATTTTATGTTTTCTGTATAAAATGTGAATGCTATTCATAAGCATTTTTAAATTATTGATTTTCTTATATTATCGGCAGATAAGCAGTTTTTTCCTGACAAAGTTTTGGAACACTTTTGCTTAAGCGACAGTTATTTCATGATATAGAAGAGCTATAGAATTGAAAATGTTTCATAAAAATAGATACAATTTTAAAATAGTTAATTACATTTTGATACACGAATTAAAATAAAAAACAAAAGAGTGACGATTTTTTTAACAAAAAAAAAACTTTAAACTTGATTTCCCACAAGTAGCCTTTTGGCGCTTTAGCATTTCTTCCTTTCCAATGACGATATATTTCACTTCTTCTTATTCTTTTCGCATATATCACGCTCCTAGACCTACGTGATTCATTGTTGGCCACACCATTACTTACCACCAGGTGAAATTATGGTCAAAAGAAGGTCTATTCACAAAAAAAAATACCCCACAGTCAAGAAACACTAATCTAAATCACCAGCTTCTGCCCGCGTCTTTAGACAAGTTTTTCTGATTATAATTTCCTTGCCGCTTTTCTCCGGCTACAGTTACCTTAATAAGATCTACACATTGGTATGGTAAAACGTCTTATTATGTTGACATTAATCATTATTAATATCGTCTATAAAACATAGCGATCCGAAATAATTGTATTAATAACAATAACTGCTCGTAATAACTGGTTTAACTCGTTAGTAGTTGAATCAATTAACAGCTGCAAAAACGAAACTTTACTATCATTCATTAATATCTGCTTGTGCATGGTAAATATAATAAATAAGTATGTTTGTTTATTTGTCCTATTGAAGAAGTTAAAAAGGATAAACAGCCAAGCTTTTGGTTTCTGATTGCGTTTGGTTTTTAATTTACATTTTTCGTCCATATAGGATGCTTTTTGTACATAAGTGGTATGGTAATACAACCCATAATGTAACATCGTTTCACACATTAAAAATAAATTAAGAAAAACATAAGAAATGATACATTTCTTTGAATAATGAAGCGACAAGGTAGAGTCATGAAAATACGCTAGTATAGAATAGCTTGCTCTCTGAAACATGCAGTTATGCAGTTTTTTACTAGAGATGAAACACGAGTACCTATTGATGCTGACTGATATTCCTGGAAGGCATCATAACAGTTTTTGCTGTTATGATACATTTTATCAACTAAGCGGCAGCGTAAACTATGCCTCTAGTCGCTAGAAGAAAAAGCTAAGTGTGCGAAGCTTAAAAAAAATACAAGGTTTACAAAATTGACGCCCGCCAGCCTGTCGTTCGTGTAGTCATCGAAGAAGACTTCATCTAAAAAAATAATGCTGGACAAGTCACACAGCATTATCTAGCCCCAAGCTAAGCAGAGCTTGTGTTATGGGTACTAGATAACTGATATACTTAATACAATACACTACATAGATAGTTATTTTTTATTATACATAGAAAACATCCAGAACGCCCTGAACAAATATCTGCAGATCGTACAAACATTTGTCCCGAGGCGGGAATCGAACCCGCAACCTCCTGCGTCGCAGGCAGACCTTCGCCCGCTGCGGCCACGTCGGCGCCCAGCCCCGAGGCGGTAACCCGGGCCACGGTCTCGTTTGTCCACGCACTGGAAGATTTAATAATGATAAAAGTATTTCAGTAGGGTATCCAAAAAAAATTTGAAAAATGTCTGAAATTTTTCACAAACGATTTCGGCTTCTCATGCCATTATGATTCATTTTGTTACTTACACTTTGTACCTTAAATAAAACTTAGACTCTAGTCAAGTTTATTTCTGTGATGTCTTATTATAACAAATAAATATTATTCGTTTCTATTCATATTAGTGTCGATTCAGATGTCGCCAAAACTAAACTAATGTGACAGCACTAAAAATGTTGCCGTCCCTTTCACAATGATCTAAATAAAAAGGATGGCATCAATTTCGGTGCTGTCGAAATAATTTAGTTGAGTTCTAGCGTCATCAGAATTGACACCGATTCATTGTTATACATTACGTATAAAAAATCATCAACATTATTATAATCAATTACCCTGCAAAACGATCATGTAGATTAAAACTGACTGAACTAATGATACTCGCTACAGCTCTTGGCTCGCGTCCAAATCACTACCGCCAGTGCATTTAACTTCACGAATTACCCCACAAGATGATTCCATACATGAAGACTGACTGAACTATTGCACAATAGACAAGATACTCACAGCAGCTCCTGGCTAGCATCAAAGTACGCCTGCAACTGGTCAGCTAACTCCAGCTGTCTCTCGCCGGCCTGCGCGCGCGCAGTCAGCGCCGCCAGTGCTTCCAAGACCTCCTCTAGCTTAGCGGTCACGTGCTCGCGGGCGTCGGGGAAGGCTGCGCCGAGTCTGGAAGGAAGAATGTATGGTAATATAAGGTTAATTAAAGTATAATAATAAATAGAAGGTTGGGAGAGGGGAAAACCTTATAAAGTAAATAGTGCTAATCAATTGCTGTGGACATATAAAATAACAACACAGATGGAAGGTTTAGCTCCAATTTAATCAAACTAGGTATATTTAGCAAATGCTGTCTGTAGACACAAAGTACAACAATATAAACGGGGGTCGGGGAAGCGACCTCTTTTAAGCTAATATATTTTTTGAGTTTTTTGTTCCTGGTAAGTAGTTATAGTTTGGCTTCGCCCAGCATGTATTTACAGCAATCGGTTCTTATAAGAGGGCTCTGCGATCCCCAAACCGCAAGCCCAGCGTGGGGATTATGGAATAAATCCCTAAGAAGCCAGTAAGGATTAGTGGAGGCCTAGGTCCAGCAGTGGACTGCTATATGTAAGTCCAGATTTTTTTATTGTAAACACTCCACATTTTAGTGTTTTCTCCAATTCCACTCGTAAAATGGTAAAACGAGATCAGCACAAAACCAAATCATCAAGAAATCAAATAAAAAAAACTTTATTCACAAAGAAAATTATACTAGTATTTACAATTGAAACAATTGAGCTAACTGCTGACTGTTGCAAACAATCTACAGATAGCTCAACTGATCCATATCAACACCAGTCGGAAGCGTCCCCAAGACGCTGGCTACATTGCCACGCTGTATGGCAATGCTGATACGCTGTGCCAGATATTCACCAGCTCATTATGAGAAATTATATTGTAGAATTCATATTGTCGTTAAAAGAGTCATTAAAAAAGTGTTCAAATATTTCCAGTCTTAACATTCGACGGCTATACTCTAGTGTTATTGTCATTGTTGTGCATACCTGTCGGCCTCCTTCACTAGCTGCGCGTGCGCCTCCAGCTCGCTCCGCAGCGCCGCCAGCGAGCGCGCGTGCTTCCACCGGCACTCACTCCCGCGCCCAGCGCCAGCTCCTTCTCCGAGAGCCGTGCGCAGGTCTCCTCCGCCAGGCGGTCGAACTCGTGCACCTGACGGGCGCCGGCGAGGGCCTGGGGGAAGAGTTAGTGTTATTGTAGCCCAGACAGTGATCGCGTACTGTAGCACTGACTCACTGACTGTGCCTATGCATAATACACCGGTTAATTAAAGATTGTCGAAAAATCATCATAATTTCAGTAGAAAGTCATTCACTGCTAGACATAAGACTCCTCAAAAGATAGCAGCAGCTACAAAGACGGGCGCCGGCGAGGGCCTGGGGGGGGGGGGGGGGGGGGGTTAGTGTTATTGTAGCCCAGACAGTGATCGCGTACTGTAACACAAACTAAGGAAGAAGTTTTATCTAGGCATACTAGACATAAAAATAAGATTTTTATGTTAATCAACATTCTACGCTTTTCTCCAGAAACGAAAGTAATTTTTTGGCCTATTTATTGGCATTATATTATAACACATGTTTTTAACCTTTATGGAACAACCTCTTCAGAATCTACGACAAGCTATTTAGTTTAATTTGTTTCGATTTTTTTTTCCGTGTGTATTTTTTACAAGGCTTGCAAATGCTCGAATGTTTGAACAAACCCTCCATTCATCCATATAAATACTAACATAATAAAAGCGATAGTAACGTTGTCTGTCTGTATCCTATTCACCTAAACGATGATCCTAATGAAATTCGGAAGAGCGGTACCTGAAAAGCGCGTGCGAAGCCGCGGGCAGAAGCTAGTAAATAAATAATTTAAAGAAAACGTTACTTTAAGCAATTACATTTTAAAGAACTTCTCCGAACTCCTAACCTTCTTTGTAATAAGGGCGATATTCTTTCGTATACCTCAGATAGTCCATGGTAATGGGGTCCACTGGGTAAGCTATCGAAAATAATTCTGTTCTGCAGCAATATTTCGGTCCCATCATCTTACAGAGACAGGTGGACTAGTTACCTTGCAGCTGCTGCTGGAAGTTGTCGAAGGCCTGCTGCAACGTCTCCACGTGCTCCACATCCAGCCCGTACTCGTCGCTGGCCGCAACGCTCATCTGTTCTGACACCCACTCCTGCACCTCCAAGCATTCTTCGACGAACCTGGAGGAAGAATGAATAAATAAATAATGCTGGATTAAATCACACAGCATCATCTTGCCTCTTAGTAACAGAGCTTGCGTACTTTTGCGTGTATGCTTGCGTCAAGCTCCGCTCCTTTACACTACCTAATCTCGGACTGTTTTTCGTAAATTTTTTTACATATCAATTTAATTTTTTTTAATGGAATTCAGCGGCGTTACTAACGATGCGTTAGCATAGGTATAAGAACACTTTTTGTGTGCTGCTACTTTTATAATTTTTACAGTTAATTTTTAGATTTCAGTTATGTTAAATTTTCCCATTTTGTAGCAAGTAAACCACAGTTGGTTTACTTGCTACAAAATGGGAAAATTTGTGTGTTTTATGTGACAAATAAACGATTTACGTTTTTTTTTTAATATTAAAAAGTGAGTAATAATTTTTGTGTACCTATCAGATAGTATACTTAATACAATATGTTACATCTATAGATATTTATTATACATAGAAAACACCCGGAACTAATTTCTGAAGATCGTTCAAATATTTGGCCCGAGGCGGGATATAAACCTACAGCCTCCTGCGTCGCAGGGGGACTTACGACCGCTGCAAAAGTAGTTCATTGGTTTAGTGTCAATAATCTTTTGTTAAACGAAACCAAAACAAAATGTATTAGATTTATTCTACCTAATGTTAAACAAGTGAAGGCTGATGTAAACGTTAAAGGAGAAACTTTAGAAATAGTAGAAAGTACCGTATTCTTAGGAATCACCTTAGATAATAAACTTCAATGGGGCCCACACATAGATAAGCTATCGAAGAGACTTAGTTCTGCAGCATATGCAGACAAAAAAATCCGTCATCTTACAGACGTGGATACAATGACATCTAGACTTGTTTATTTCAGCTACTTCCATAGTATTATGTCTTATGGTATACTGCTGTGGGGGAACGCTGCAGATATTAACACCGTATTTGTGCTGCAGAAGAGAGCTGTTCGTGCAATCTATAATATGGGTCCCAGAGAATCCCTGCGTGATAAATTCAAAGAAATAAACATAATGACAGTACCATGTCAATATATTTATTAGAAAACTTGTTGTACACACATAAAAATATAAGTCAGTTCCCTAAAAATAGCGATAAACATAATTTGAATACCAGAAACAAACATAAGCTCGCTGTGCCCACAACTAGGCTGCACAAAATTAAAATATCTTTTAAAGGGCAATGTATACGCTTCTACAACAAAACTCCTAGTGAGTTGCAAAAATTATCAGTAAATAAATTCAAACAAATTGTTAAAACCTTGCTGTGCAAAAAGGCTTACTATAAAATATCAGATTATCTAGAGGACAAAAATGCTTGGGACGGGTTTTGCTCCAACTCGAAAAATAACAACTAACAGGCTAAAGGTTTCTTCGTCGCTTCTTTACTTTAGTCTACATACCGAAGCGACAGAAATCAAAAATATCACTTTATTTCCGTGTCAGTGTTTAGCTTTATATTTTGACCTTTTCTAAGTGTACATTTATTGTATTTATGGAAATAAAGAGTTTTTGATTTTGATTTTGAGTTAATTGCCGTAGTTCATGATTCATATCTCGCTATAGATTCGTCGGAATCAGCGGGGCTGCCAGCTTGACGTCAAGATAGCAGCCACAGTGAAATACCTAAATATCTCCTAAAGTACTGGGGCACTATTTATTTTACTAAGGCCATCGGGGGCACTATTTCAGGACACAATTATTGGCATAGTTGAAACCACCAAATTCCATGGCAGGGCTGCTAACTTGACGGACACCAAACGAATGGGTTACATTTTCGGTTTCGTACAACATTTGTCCCAAGGCGGGAATCGAACCCGTAACCTCCTGCGTCGCGAACCTTCGCCCAATAGATGCACACAATGTTTAAGAAATAATGCTTATAATTATTATGTTATGCCTCCGGAGCCGGTATGTCGGTATTGTAAGGGTGCTTTCCGAAATACGATTACAGCGCCGTTAGCGATTAAAACGTTATTTGGCGTTGCAAATTAGTTAGCACGATATTGACAGTTGAGTGGCATCACCAATTCGGAACACTTGTGAACGCGCTTACGGTCACGAGCCGCGTGTCAAATGTCTTTGTACGTAGAGTAGTATTGTTCTGTAAAGGTTATTGTGAATTTTGACAGAGTAAACGTCAGTTTTGATAGAGCGCTCACAGTGATTTCAGTTTATGGGATGGTCGGTGATATCGCAAAATGGTGCATATAAAGACGTCATCTATGACGTCACACGGGACATCGTTGTCGCGCTCACAGTGATTTGGAACGCTTGTGAGCGCGCTATTATCGATTTTAGCGTAATTCGGAATGCAGCCTAAGTTGATAGGTATTTTTACGATTCAAAAAGGTAATAAATGGTGAGATCCGCTTGAATAAGTAAAGTTAAATACAAATGAAGTGTCCATGGATTCATCAGGACTACGAGTCTCAAACACTATATCCTACCAATATTATAAAGCTGAAAGTTTGTGAAATCTGAATTTTTGTTACCAAATCTCCAAAACTACTGAACACATCAAGGTGAAATTTTGCGTACGTTTAGAGCAAAGCCTAACTTAGATAACAGGCTCCTTAATATACCGAAAATAAGCGTGCGAAGCCGCGGGCAGAAGCTAATCTATATATATAAAAATGAAACCAGTTTTCCTTGGTCACGGCATCACGCGTGAACGGCTGGACCGATTTCGCTAATTCTTTCTTTGTTGTGTTTGTTATTGTCAGAGAAGGTTCTTATGAAAGAAAAAATTAAGAAAGTTGGAAACATAAATTTCCACGGGGGCGAAGCCGCGGGGCGCAGCTAGTCTATATATATAAAAATGAAACCCGTTTTCCTTAGTCACGGCATCACGCGTGAACGGCTGGACCGATTTCGCTAATTCTTTCTTTGTTGTATTTGTTATTGTCAGAGAAGGTTCTTATGAAAGAAAAAATTAAGAAAGTTGGAAACATAAATTTCCACGGGGGCGAAGCCGCGGGGCGCAGCTTGTTAAAAATAAAATAACTTACCAACAGATGTTCGTAATCCTGTCCATAGTCCTCGCTGGAAGCGGCTGCGTACTGCTCCTGGATCCAGCTCTCCAGCTCTGCGCTCTCTGCTAGGTACTCGTGCCTATAGACACACAGAAGACATGTTTTTGACGTGACGACGTCTTATAAATTGGTTTGCCGGGTGACACTTCAAGAAACTGCGTTACGCTCCGCTCACGTTATGCGCTCACAATGAGAGCTAGTGAGAGGCACGCGTCCCTTCGAGAGCGAGAGAGACAGACATAAAAAGTGAAAGGAACTCAAAGTCGTTGTCACGTAAAACTTTCGCCCGTATACCGACTTTACAGGCAACCAATTTTTAACAGTATACAGAGTGGCACATTTAGATCGGTTGGTATGGGAAAGTCTGAAACTTTACGACATACGAAGATCTCTTCTTAGGAACCATGCCATCGATTTTAGCAACAAGAAAAACTGCATTCATGCATTTAGAAAAAAACTTGTACTTATCTCGGGAATCGAACCCGGACGTTTTGAAAAATAAAACTAACACTATTTATATTTAGATATCGATTGTGGTCTTAAGCAGTAAGTGTTACTATGAAACATGATGTCTAAAATGAATAAAATGCATTGTTTTCTTAACCTTTCATTTATTTTAGCAAGCATTTTAATGTATTTTTTATATTAAAAAAAAATTGGTTGTTTGTAAATTAGGTTTACGATCGAGATGTTTACGTGATAACGTCTTATTGCATGACGTCACGCGCTCGTGAGGTTTTGGTGTGACACAAGTTTCTGAACATGTCACCCGACTAAAACGATTTTAAAGACGTTATCACGTCAAAAAACTTGAGAGGTGTCAAGGGACACCCGGATGGAACGAAGTTCCTTTCGATTAATCGCGCGTCCTCGCGTCATCTTCAGTGAGGCCGCAGAAAACTGATATATCCCGCTCACTCCAATCAATGACACGTTGCGCGAGCGAGCGGAACACACGATTGTTCGAATCGAAGCGCACCTCGGCTCAACTCGGCTGCGGTCGTCGCTTCGGTTCTCTTCGTCAAATTATGTCGTTACAACTTTTCGTAAGAATTTTTTCCGTCTAGCCCCTTTCACAACGCGCGATAAGGAACTTCGTTCCAAAAGCTTGGGACGGGTTTTACTCCAACTCAAAAAATAACAAATAACAGGCTAAAGGTTTCTTCGTCGCTTTTTCACTTTAGTCTACATATAGAAGCGACCGAAATCAAAAATTGCACTTTATTTCCGTTTCAGTGTTTAGTTTTATAATTTGACCTTTTCTAAGTGTACATTTATTGTAAGTATATTTTATGGAAATCAAGAGTTTTTGATTTTGATGAATCAGCCGTTGTGGACGATTTAGTTACATCCTCACCTGCAGACGCTCTCGACCAGCGCGGTCTGCCTCTGCGCGGCCCGTCTCTGCAAGCTCTGCAGAGACCCCCTCAGCAGAGCGTGTCGCTCCTGCAGAGGCCCCGAAGGCCCCCGATCGAGCGAGGCCGCCACGTGGCCCATCTCCGAGATTATGGCCGCGTACGTGTCCAGCTCTAGTTCCACAGCCTGGGAAAAGAACGTTCAAATACTACATTTAATTTTAATACTCTACTTTTTACAAACTTTTATTTAACTTGCCCTGTTAGTATGTATTTACGTATATTGGGACAAATCATGCAAGTCTTGGAACTGAATTCTTATATTTAAACTGAACATTTATAATGCTTTAAATATTCATTATGAATGTAAGCGGGTTAACTACGAACCTATTTTGTGTTGGAAGAACACCAAATAAATGATGCTAATAAATAATTTCAATAATTAAAAAAACATCATTTCCAGATCTGTAATAACATAAACGGAGCTACAATGAATCTGTTTTCCACGGGAGTCAGTTCGAACATATTTTGTTAGTGTTCCATCTACCTAGATACGCGTGACGCCTGCTCATAATAAAAGAGCAAACGTTATTGAACATTATGCATGAAAATTAATGTAGGTGAATAAAATATTTCTTCTTGTCACGTACACCAGCCATCAAGCATGTGCAAGTACATTTAATTTTATACTACAAGCTTCTCAGAAAGTTGCTTATTCTGTTTCAAACATAAGGTAGAAAGTACGTCGTTGCAGGCGTACTATAATACGGGACGGAAAACTCTATTGAATTTCATCTCAAGTGTTTAGCCGGAGAGAAAGGTGCATGGAAATCTATGAAATATCATGAAATAGCCGGTAGCTATGGTAATTTCTGAATAGGTGAAACAACATTTTAATTTATTTTTAAGACTTTCTTGAGTGCAGGGTAAGGTGCCTATGAGAAATAAATGAATGAATGAAACAAAAATTACAGAATAATAAGGTAAAATAGGTGGTGGCGCTGGTTTGGGTCGGGGTAGCGCCTTAATTAAGTAGGTACCTGGTAAAAAAAATCTTATCCGTGTTGTTGTCATCAGCCTAAAATTAAGTACCTACTTGTACGTTGACTTGTACCTACTAATGTGTTTTTTGGGTAAAATAAACTATCTATAACTCTCTTTCTCTCTCTATTAACATATTTTATTTTCCCAGCTGACTGAGTTCTTCCGAGAGGAGAAGTCGGGTGTGTTCGTGGCTGGTAATGGTGATTTTGCGGTGGCGCTATTCAAAACTCCCAGAGGTATTTATTTCTGGCCTTATGTACTAACGTTATATAATACACTTTACTGTAGTTATTTCACTATACTATTGTTATTCCAGTTATCTTTAAATATAAAAATCTCGTGTTACGGTGTTTGTGGTCACACTTCTCCGAAACGGCTCGATTGATTTTTCTGATTTTTTAAATGTGTATATTTGATAGGTCGTAAAGGTAATTCTATATTCAAAATTTCATAGATTCTGATTTCAGATTTTATTTATTCACCATCTTATTATTACACTAGCGACCCGCCCCGGCTTCGCACGGGTGCAATAAAATACTACTATTATACATTTATGATTTCTCAATCAAAGAGCAATGAGTTTTCATTCAAAGAAATTAGACCGAACCACAGATCACTATATTATAATTATGTACCAAGCTACGATCAAGGAGTATTTATATACCCTGGGGAGCGATTTCTTCCGTCCACGGTACCAAGACCGAACCATAGACATGTTTATACTTAATTGACGTTTACTTTGCAACGCCGTTACAATTTTTTTAGCAATTTATTCATTATCATATTTAATCCGAATTTTCCGCCTATAAATTGTCGACTCGGATCGACTAATTTTTTACGCTCTTCAATTTGATGTGCATTTCGTTCGAGTCTACCGTAGACCGGTCCAAAATTATTAATATAGAACAGGGATTTCCAACCTTTTACCCTATTTGCCTCACCCAACGTTATGCAAAAATACTACGCCCCCCTAGGGATTGAAATGGGAAGTCGAAATAAGAAAATTAAGCATACAATGAAAATATCTAAAAGAGTGATTTTATTTTTATTCAAATGACAAGTAGGTAATATATGTATTTAGTGAGAACACTGTGGCTGGACTATATTAACCAATTGGTGAATTCGTGGCTTCATAGTAGTCAGTGCACAGCGAAGAGGAGGAGGAGTGTACAAACACATTTCCAGTTTCTTGAGTAGGTATCATCCAGCATTGAGGAGTTTGGGAAAAGCTGAGAAATTTTGAGCTTTCCACAGTAGCAGTTTTTCAACAAAAGCTTTGATGATATCGTGATGAGCCATGATATTAGATTTCATTTCATGCTTGTAGCTTCAAATTTAAGCTATTCAACGATTCAAAAATATCCGCAAGATATGCAAGGGATCATGGAAATGTAGCATTTGAAAAAGAATGATCTAGGTCCATTTTACCTTGCCGTTTAAGAAAAACTAAATCGTCATCTTTGAGCTCGAATAATCGCGTGAGCATATTTCCTTTTGACAACCTTCTTACCTCTGTATGAAATAACAGCGTCGAGTTAGGACAAATCACAAAGACCAGCAAATAATCTCGTGTTGACAGCACTGTTTTTAGTGTAGTTCACGTTTTTTAATAGGCAATTGGAAGTGTTTTAGCAGCCAATGCTTGCCTGTGTATCATACAGTGTGTTGATAGTATTGACGGATTTTTCTGTGGTTGCTCAGTTCCATTTTCAATAAAAAGTTATAATACAGCTGAAGCCGCCCTTGAATCACCCCACGCCCCCCAAGTGGGGCGCGCCCCACTGGTTGGGAATCCCTGATATAGAAGATTATCTATCACTAATCTGAAAGCATACCGCTAGAGTGTCCCTATCCAGATTATCATCCACGCGGGCGAAGCCGCGGGACGCAGCTAGTTATTTTATACAGAAAGTAGTATAACTATAAGTCAAGTCAAACGTATTCAATGCATTTCAAAATTATAGTTATTCCACTCTTTTATTTTCTGTTTGGCAGTTCGACTGACAATCAAATAGTCATGTCCTAATGCTTTACCGATTCGATTTTTTATGACGATCGATTTTGTTTATGAAGAAGCTGTATCGATTTCGTTATTGTAGCTCAACATTTTGTATTATTTTACAGACTTATACTATTTATGTATATTACTATATAATTTATACCATAGGTATAGTCTCGTAATGACTATATACTATTACTACGTGTACTATATGTACACGCATGCTTGCCAGTTTGTGCAAGTAAATCAATTTTACTATAATATACTATATATACCTTGTATTACCTATTGATTATACGTACCTACTAGTAGTTCTACGAACAGTAGGTAGACGTCGCGAACACTAACTTTTTTCAACAATTAATTTACTTATTAAGTACTAAAGTGATTTAAAACGGGATATTTGGGTAGGTAGGTACCATGTTTTTGGTAATTCCTGTTTGTTCCTTCAAATTTCTGTGTTTCATACTTTTTGAAATATTTTATACACAGTCGTAATTTTACCCATTCCTCCCCTCCCCCATCTCCGAAGACTGCAGAGCGATCCATCTGAAATGTACCTATGTAGCGTTTGTGGATAGGTATGGATCTATATACTTTACAGGAAAAATACAGAAAAGTTTATAAAACGAAGACTTTTTGAAAAATGGTCATTATGGGGGGGGGGGGGGGGGGCTACCTACCTCATCGAGTGGGGTACCAAGTGAAAGGTTTGTACGTTTCAAAACAGGTTTAGAAATTAACCTAATCTTCGAAGTACCTATGCAGAGCGATCCATCTAAAATGTAGTTTGATACCTACTATTTATAGGTATTTATTAAATAGCAAGATTTACTTACTTTAAAGAATAGTATGTCTCTAACCGGTAGGCACATTATATACATAGGTACATAATATGTAAAAGTATGTGGTCGCTAAGCGACAAAGTCCCTTTACTTTTATACAAATTAAAAAAATTGACAAACGTTCGAAACCCTCGGCGCGCGAGTTACACTCGCACTTGACGGATCTTGTTCATCTCATCATTTGTTCGGCTTGCAGCTCGCGGCTGCCATAGAAAGCTATGCCCGCCCGCCCCGGGGGTAAGATAACTGTAGATACCTACCTAGGTAATTGTTTAGTATATAGGTAAGTACCTAGCTCAAAACGAATGAAATGATTTCCTTACCTTTGCACACCATGCAAGAATAGGTAGGTGGGACATCGCAGTGGGACCACGGTTCCGGAGTGGTACGTAGGTAGAAAACTACCTACGCGTCTATTTCTCCAGAGCGGATTAAATCATTTTTGTGGCTAATAGCTATCAAATTAGGTAGGTACCTACGTATAATTGCCTATAAGTAAACTTGGAAAGGTACCTAGGTATTAGGTAGGTACAGTTCACTTCACTTGATAAAGGTAATTTTTAAACAAATGTTGCACAACCCGATGCTCTGGTCGTTTCTATGTATAATAAAAAATATCTATCTATGTAATGTATTATATTATGTATATCAGTCATCTAGTACCCATAACACAAGCTCTACTTAGCTCGGGGCTAGATGATGCCGTGTGGAATGTCCAGCATTATTAATTTATTATTTATTTCAATTCCCTCATAATCCGATAGATAGGTAGGTATATAAAATAGTACCTGTAGGCAAGGTAGGATGATAGCAACCTTTATCGCGTTTGTTTAGTGAACAAAACCACAGGGATTAGGTATGTTATTCAGTAAAATGTGGAGCTTATACAGGGTGTTGCTGAGGTAAAGTGTGCTTTGTATCGCGTGGAACGAATCGTAGGCTTACCTATTTATGGTAAAATTATCATGCAATGTGAAAATAGGACTCTTTTCTGCAAGTTTCGGCGTAACAGCTTCATTCGCCAATTTCAGTAAGCATTTCGGACAGCTAGGATTGTGTCGTTCATGAACGAACGGCTCATATGATCCGGATCACGGGCCGCTCGTGATTGTTCCGAACAGTCTCGACGAAAAGACCCGTTCATTTCTACGTTCGGTTCATTGTGAACGACTGAGACGCGCGCCGCGACATAACGCAAAGATCCGCTGCGTCTTGCTCTCGCGAGGCCGTAAGTGGTGCGTGCGAGTAGGATAGGACACATTCTGTGGCTTATATCATCTACTCACAGCCTGATTAAAAGTAGATAGGTACCTTAAGGTAACGTAATAGAGTCTGTTGTCGCAGTATGGTACTTAGGTATTCATTCCTTTATTCCTTACCAAACATTACGTAGGTATAACACGCAGAAGTTAACTAGGCACCTCGTGCCTAGAAGGTTCCTTGGCACCAGGTGCCAAGTTGATTTCTGCGTGTTGTACACAACTGTTTTCTTCCTATAATAGTAAAAATATTACTACTGATACTTGATACTTTTGTTCCAATTTACTTGAAACTTTAGAGACCTTCCTTACAAATAAATGTTTTAACTATTTACCAAAATACCTATTTACATTCCATACGAAAACCAGTTAGCAACCAAATCGATTTTATACTGACAGACGAATAATAATCATAATCGATTTACCCGATAGCCCAAGAGAGGAGGCTATTATTTTTCGAGTAGGTAGGTAGGTACATGTAAGTACTTGGGCATCTAAGTAGGTATGTAGGTAGGTACCTACTGTACGTACCTACTACCTAGGTAGGTTAGGTAAGTAGGTACCTCTATGTAAATTATTTACCAACAAGGAAACCCGCTTGCACAAGTTCATAAAAATATCAAGCATAGGTAGGTAGGTATTAAATCAAAGTGAAATGAAAGCTGATTGAAATGGTCTAGCAATAGTCGGATAAGCTTTGTAAAGTTTTGGTAAGTACCTACCTAGGTAGGTAGGTAGTCCTTAGGTATTATTTCTAAAGTAGCTTTCCTCAAAGTCGTCGCATCAATCAATCCATTTTTTAGTAGCCTTGGGATCCTTTAGGAAGTTAAAATTTATAAGAAAAGCATCAGACGAACGAAGGTGTTATTGTAGGTACCTAGGTAGGTAACTAGGTATTAGCATTCGACACAGACAAACCTCACCTCAAATTAATAAGCTTAGCTACTACCTATTCAATTACCTAAATTAAATTCTCATTCAATTCAATAGGTAGTAGCCGTGGTAGTAGGTAGGTACCCAGGTACCTAATTGAGTAGGTACCTACCTAAGGAGTTATATATTTTTCTGTCGGACAACATTACCTACTTGCTTGAGTTTTTTTATAGCTCAGTATCTAGTACCTACCTACCTAGTAGGTATCTCGCAATTTGACCATTTTAGACGCACCTACCTAGGTATAATAAAACGACGGTTGTTGGAGGCACGCAAGATAGGTAGGTAAGTATTTACACATCTTTCTACCTCCTGTGAGGAAGATATACTAACGAAGATATAGGTACCTACCTACTAGAAGAATCTAACTTGAGACGTTATAAGTAGGTAAGTACCTATCTCAATTCAGGTCAATAAATATCTACCTACCCAGCAGCGAGTTTTTACTCTATGTACCTACCATAATTTAATGATCATTGGATCATGAATGATATACCTAGACCGAGAATTCGAAAAGATCCACCACAGAACCAAATCAGTCAGTAACGAAACGACGCGACGACACGCAACGAAACGAACCGATCTCGCACAGGCTCAGATCAGTCAGTCACAAAATCGAAAAGATCCGCCGGCAAAAACAATCATTCAAATGAACGGATCATATGAACCGGATCATTTTCATAACGGGTCGTGACTGATATGGATCTTTGTGAATGAACGAACGACACACGCCTAGGACAGACTATTTCTATAGTACATTCTGTGTTTCTTTTGTAATAAAGCTCATAGTAGTTTAGAGTGCATGAAAGCCAACAACATGACATTAGAGGAAAAGAAAGATGTAATTAAAAGAAAAGGTGGATGCTTTTTTTGTTTAAAGAAGGGCCATATGGCAAAGCAGTGTAAAACTTTTGTAAAATGCATCTCGTGTAATAGGCGCCATGTAGTAATTTTGTGTCCGGACCTACATCAACAAAAAACTTCTCAAAATATAAAAAATAAGAGTGAAGAGAAAGTAGAAAAGAAGAAAGAAGTTTCCAGCAATTTCACCAGTAACAATACCACTACATTATTACAAACGTTGATTGTTAAAATTTCAGGAAACAAAGGAGAAAAGAAGGTCAGGGCTTTGTTGGACTCAGGTGCGCAGCGAACATATGTAAAGTCAGCATTGGCTGAAGAACTGGGATTAGAAACAGTAGGTAGCGAGACACTGGGACACTCACTGTTTGGTGGCTCGCAGAAAGCAGTCCAGGTACACAAACTGTTTAAGTTCAATATCAGTAGCATAGATAATACATACCTTCTATACACAGAATAACTTTTATTCTGTTTCGAATCAAACCTGCAAGCTGCATCTCAGGCGGACCTTCGTTTACCTACAGTGCCACCAGGGATCATCGATTTTGTTTCCTCAATGGCTCTACGAAAAGGTAGCTAAGTAAATAAACACGATTCCTTGCGAAAAAAAATTGGTTGCCTGTAAAGTCGGTATACGGGCGAAAGTTTTACGTGACGACTTTGAGTTCCTTTCACTTTTTATGTCTGTCTCTCTCGCTCTCGAAGGGACGCGTGCCTCTCACTCGCTCTCATTGTGAGCGCATAACGTGAGCGGAGCGTAACGCAGTTTCTTGAAGTGTCACCCGGCAAACCAATTTATAAGACGTTGTCACGTCAAAAACTCCGTGACTGATTTGCACTCACAGCTTTCAAACACCCTGTATATCGCCTGAATAATTCATCAGTTTGAAATATGTAATTCCAGTTGATAATGGAATATTGAAAACATTTATTATGACGGTACGAAAGCGAGGGGTTAAGGGTGTTAGGTTTTCGAAAAACAATTCTGGTCATTGTTTTAGTCATTGCATTAAAGAAAGTCCAAAAAATAGTTTTTTAAGGCGTTTAGTAAGTACAAAGTATACCTAAGACCTAACCTATACTCCCAGCAGTGGACTAATATAGGTTGATGATGATGATGATACCTAACACTTTATATACACGTAGACCTTCGAACTCTCGAAGTAGCTTGACTCGCGAAGAACTGATAACTGTTGGGGGAAACGTGTTCTGGAGTGGAGACCACGACTCGGCGAATGTACTGTAGGACACCCTCCGGCAAGTTGGGTTGACGACCTGCGAAAGACTGCAGGCAGAAGCTGGATGCGGCAAACTGAAGACAGGGCGCTATGGCGTTTACTAGGGGAGGCCTATGTCCAGCTGTGGATTAACATAGGCTGATGGCGAGACCTTCGAAACGTTGAAGAGATAAGATAGCCAAATAGCTAGAGTTACTTAAAGCAGATTAGCTTCAGACAACGAAGCTTAGAAAGATCGGAATCTGGAAGTCTTTTACCCATTTCAGTGGTGCTTACACTAAAAATAGAAATAGTGAAACTTTAATTTAGGTATGGCTAAATATTGTGTAAGAAAAATCAGGCACATTTTCATTTTGTTTTTAAGTCGTAGCGAAACCGATTCTAAGCCCAATCACACTAATATTATAAATGTGAAAGTTTGGATGGATGGATAGATAATAAATAATTATACTAAATAAATAATGCTGGACAATTCACACAGCATTATCTAGCCCCAAGGTAAGCTGAGCTTGTGTTATGGGTACTAGATAACTGATATACATAATAATATACGAGTACATAGATAGATATTTTTTATTATACATAGATAGATGGATGGATGGATTGATGTTTGTTACCTCTTCACGTCAAAACTATTGAGCGGATCGGGCTGAAATTTTGCAGACAAGTAATTCTAATTCTGAAATCAAACATAGGGTACTTTTTATCCCATAAATCAGTTTCCATGGGATAGAAATCCCCTTTAAACGTTTCCATAGAAAGAACGTGTGCGAAGCCACGGGCATAAACTATACAAAATATAATATAGGTACAGTTATTTGGTGGCACAACTCAAGAAAATTTAGCCACCCTCTTAAATACATAAAGAACTTCTTAACTTTAAACTCAAGTTTTTTTTTGCGAGATTTTTAAAAGATCTCCGTCAAAATATGTAGACCGAATTCAGAAGACTCCAAAATGAGAACCCTTTGTTTAAAGAGCTCTTGGTGGTTGATTGAGGATCTTTTTGGTCGGACATTGATTCGTCAACTACGTATTGACAGGGTTTTGTGACCCTTCTGATCCCTATTTATTTTTCAAGTGTCAGTGGCTAAACAAATTAATACTTATTCTATAGAGTTCGTAATTGCTTTGTTTGCTAAATTATTTTACTCACACACACAGCTCTGCTTACTCTGGGGCTAGATGGTGTGAATTGTCTAGCATCTTTGTATATAACAAGATTCGTCAAGTGCGAGTGTAACTCGCGCGCCGAGGGTTTCGAACGTTTTTCAACAAGTAGGTATGTACTAAAGGTACCGGTTAGACTTCGCAATATAATGAATACCTAAAAATAGAAGGTACCTTCATTTCAGATTAATCTCTGCATGCTTCGGGGATAGGGGGTAACGGTAAATTTTTCGACTTTAAGATATTTTTTAAGGTATTTATTTTTATTGTTTAAGATATTTCAAAAAGTATGCTACAGAAAAAAAATTAAAAACTGTTTCGAAATGTACAAACCGACACCTTTCATTTGATACCCCACTTAGTGGGGTAGCCCCCCTTTTGAAAATTATCCCCTCCTTTTTGACAATCTTTCAAAGTGTTCTTTTTATTGACTTTTTCGACTTTTTTCAAAATATTTCGAGAAGTATAAAACTTAGAGATTTCTAAAACTATTTTGAAATGTATAAAACCTTTCGACCAAGCCGTTTTTAAGTTTTAGTGAGACTTACGAACAGCAACGGATTTTTGAATATACAGATAGGTAGCAAGTTCAATATTTATAATCTTTGTGGGATCCAGGTGCTACGTAAGGGAAGCCGCGAGAGACAGCTAGTTTAAAAACCAAAGTACACCACACACACGGGCTACACACACTTATGCGTCACAACATAACACACCCCACTGCTACCTACTTAATATTCTTTGAAAAAGTCTAGTGGAAAATTTAAAAACCTAATTTAACTACGTGACTCATGTCATGTCTCATTAAATCCACGTGTGTGTGATTCATTATTCACGATTTTACAGTACTACTTACATGAAAATAATTTTCATCGAGTCTTTCTCCCGGGTTTGAAAGGCCAAAGAAGAAAATACTGCTATCTCCAAGTTAATTAAATACTCGACAGTTACAACGGAGTTACATTATTTTCGAGAGAAGACGCTTGTAGGCAGTTTCTTTATTTTTGTTAGTTTTGCTTGAGCCAATCATAAGATTCATTTGAAAAAAACATACGTTTTTATACCAATCACAAATTATATGAGACTAGCGGCCTGTCCCGGCTTCGCACGGGTGGATATTAATTTTTAAAAAATTTGGGATAAACGTAGGTTTCTAATATTTCTGTAGCAGGACATTTTATACTTTTATCCAACTGCCCCGTTGGTATAGTGGTCGCGTGTTCAACCGCTGATAATGTGGTCCCGGGTTCAAATCCCGGGTCAGCCCAAGATTTGTGTTATTGGGTATTTTCTAGCAAGAAATATTCACTGTAGCAGCCCGGAGTAAGGAAATTGGCGGTGTTAGATGGCTTAACGTGCTCTCCGAGGCACGGGGCCTCAGAAAGCACATTAAGACGTTGGTCCTGCGTTTGACCTCTCCCCGGTCGTGCCCGCCCCCAGTGGATATCCCTTAGTCGCCTCTTACGACACCCGCGGGAAGAGTTGGGGTTGTGCAAATTCTAAGCCGGCACCACACAGCAGCGCACACACTTGTGCACTATAATATGTCCTGCGCAGCGGCTAGTCTCCCATGAGATTGGCTGCCGTGGTCGAAATTCGGCTAGGAGGACATTAATTATTATTATTTTTACCTACCTCCCTCGCTGCGTTGCTCGGGTGCGGCGTCATTTATTTTTCTAATAGTATTTTGTTTAGAGCGACATTTTTAAATTTTTAATATCTTTTGAATGGAATGTCCGATTTGAATAATTCAAAAGTAATCTATAGGTATTGAAACAGTCTTAATTATGAAATGATTTATTTGGATAAGGATTAATACAAAGGTATGGATAACATAGTCAGACTTTGGTCAGTATTTCCATCAACTTTTAAAAAGTAAAAAAATAGTTATACTGAGATAACTACAATAGTTGGACATATGGTATTGCTGAGTTTTTGACGTGACAACGTCCTATAATTCGATAGAGCCGAGGCTCGCTCTGAGGCGTTACCTCGCTCTGAGGCGTTACCTCGCTCTGAGGCGTTACCTCGCTATGAGGCGTTACCTCGCTCTGAGGCGTTCCATGTAAGGCTTGAAGTGCAAGCGAGAGCGCTCAACATCCGTCTCTCTCCTACTTGAGTGAGCGCTGCGTCTGCGTTGTCACGTTCAACTATCGTCAGTAAACCGACTTTACAGACAACCAATTTTTTTTGGAGATATTTATATATTCTTTAATATTGTAGAACATTTTTTTGTTCTATCATCAATAGTTTCCGCAGCGCATGCGATGATAGACAATTTATGGCTAATTTTTTTACACCTTGGGTTACAATATTGAAGTTTTAGTAGGGATCCCTAATTTTTTCTAGAAATTAATATAGCCTATGTTACTCAGGAATAATGTAGCATTCCAATGGTGAAAGAATTTTGGAAATCGGTCCAATAGTTTTTGAGTTTATTAAGTAAGTTAAGTAACAAACATACAAAAATACATAAATACAAAAATACAAATCTCTCCTCTTTATAATATTAGTATAGATAAATATATTTTGTATAGTAAAAATATTTATCTATGTAATGTATTCTATTATATAAGTATATCAGTTATCTAGTACCCGTAACACAAGCTCTGCTTAGCTTGGGGCTAGATGATGCTGTGTGGATTATCCGGCATTATTGGTTTATTTATTTAGACTTCAGTCATAACATAACATAACCGCTACAACAATAGAGTTCAAGCCTGCTGAAACGTCGGAAAAATTAAGGAAATCAACGCAATAAATACCCGTGAATAGTTATCTTATTAATTTAACCAACCACCCAACCTAATCAGGCAATCTATTACCGACGAAACGTAATCGCCCGTCATGATTGAAACTACCAATAGGAAACGTTTGTCAGATGTTAGATAATGCTTGTTGTGCTATTTGGCCATTTCCAGGTCGGAATTTGAGTGCCGACTAATCACTGAATTCGAGCGTAAGATCGTTGACTGGGAGCAGTTTGCCTCAGCTGATTGGTGTCTCGGACCGGTGCGGCCTCGGACAACAACTTGTGTGTGAAACGAATAGAGAGTTTGGAGCGTAGGCGACTTCGTCAGGTTGTTTTCCCTCCGCTTTTCTGAGGAGACGCGTCAGCCAGTGATGAGGCAGCGGTGTCCCCCGCCATTGGCGAGGAGAGCGGCCAATGCGCGCGCTTCTCACGCCAGCCCAAGAAACGAAGGGTCTCCGCCGCGCCGCCGCGCCGCGCCGCCTGGTGGGCACTCTGGCTCAGTCCAACTCGGGCCCTTGAATAGGACTGCGTCACGCCGCGTCGCGGTCGCGTATGCGATTAAATTCTTACTTGAACAATTTTCGGAGTGAAATTGTGCATTCCTATTAATCAAATGGATTTCTTAGAAGCCTCCATTGCTTCCGCGGGCTAGTTCTCTAGTAAGTAATGGCTTTATTAATAAGTTAAGTTGAATGTGTCACGCGGATGATAAGAGATGGCGCTAGGTGTCATGTTGGAGGCCCGTGTCGTGTCAATGAACTGCATTTGATATGCAATGCTAGGTAGGTATAATACGATCGATCGAACGCTGCTTTTACCTAAGTAAGGTTGCATGTTAGGTAGGAATAGGAACATCGTTTTACTTTTTAAAGCCAATCTAAAGTTATGGTCTCGATTCGGAGCAGATGTCCCACCCAACCGACTGACAGTGTCGATAGGTAGGTACATTGTTGACTGATAAGTTTATTGATAAGGCAAAATTATTACACAAAAAGCTCAAGTAAGATACCTCTAGGACGCTGGAAGATCCCAAGCCAACGTTTGCATTAGTTAGGTGCTTAGTTAGCTACCTTTAAAGGTATGGCTCTTAATCGTCAAGATCCGGAAATGTTGTTCTACGATCAAACCAAGAGATAGGAGGCTTAGCTTGGGGCTAGATGATGCTGTGTGAATTGTCCAGCATTTAATTATAACAACACGAAATCTCTACTTATAGGTAGGTAAGGTGTCTAAAAATAAACTGGATACACGGAACGCTAACTGTGGTAGACGACGGAACGGAATGTACCTAGTTCCCACAATCTCATTCCCACTACACGTCCAGTTAGAATCGAGAATTCCTATAGGAACCGATACATCGACGTTCTAGTAAGATCTTTATTAGTTTGCCGCAACCAAACGTGTCAATGGATTGCAAAAACAGATCGCTACGTCTGAAACGCTGCGTTTCAGACGTAGCGATCTGTTTTTGTTTTTGCGTTTCAAACGCAGGAGGTACCTAGCTATAATACATTGAAGGTTTACTGAGTGAGACTTTTATCGTGTTATCGGAAGCTAAATCGTCAATAAACATTCAACTCGTTTGTACAATCGTGGGGGGCGACTTGGTAAGTAGGTGGAATGCAACGAAGACGGTACTACCGCCCCTATTTTGTTGCACGAACGTGTACAAGAGTCTAAACAATATCGAGTTTCCATAATGTTATTGAAAAGCCACAATGGCCACAATTCCATACCATGGTAGGTTACCTAGTAGGTAGGTACCTAAGATAGAGAATCTGCCACTTGATACCAACGTGGTACAGTCTCGGTCAGAAGTGGTGACCTAGATTCTAAATACATTGTCTTGCAGCCATTCGTGGTGCTTACGACTAGGGTTGCCACCTTTTTTTCGAGCAAATAGAGTACCTCTATTTAGCTGGTATGGGGGTTTAAAAAAAGTATGCCATGTAAAAATAGAGTACTTAACTTACTTATTACCTATTCATTATTTTGATGTTTTTTAGAATTTAGAGTGGCTGTTGGCCGAAATGGCGAGCAAACAAACCTAAAAGATATTACGACGAGCGGAGCGAGCCGCGAAATTTTTTTCAGCAAGTTTTAGTGGAAACGAGCCAAAATGAAAAGAAAAACGAGTTTTTAGTGGCTGATGCCAAAAATTGAAAGAAAATAGTGATGAGTAGAAAAAGAAAATAATGACGGAGAAGAGTGACCAACGCATAATTTTCAGGCTTGTAGCTTCTGTTGCCCAAAATAGCAAGCAAGCTAAGGCAACACCATGCGCAGAGGCCGTGACCATTTCGGAGACTTTTTTGGCCGCAGTCAACAAAAGAAATTACTTTTCCGGTAGTTTTTTTCCTTGTTTTGAAGGAAAAACGTATTAAAAACCGCAATATAAAAATATCTCGTGGTAACGTGAAACAAACCACAATTAGGCATGAATAGATTCCATACTCCATACTACATCACTACTTCTTCAATGTCTCTTTCTTTCAGGAACAAACTCATATGAATGAGCCGTTTCGATAGGCGTTTTTGACTGAAAAGATTTGCATAGCGTTATGGTCCGCAAAATGTCCGCAGAGATAGAGAAATATCTCAAATGGAGCAAAAAGATCAGCAACACTGGTCGCACCGAAAAAAAAACAAGTTGATTATTGCCATAATGACGTTTTATGTTGCGTTCAAACGCAATGTGTTTTATAGAATAACACGATGCAATCCGTTCTGTTACATTACACTCAAAAACTTCAACTTTAACGCTTAGTACAGTGAAGTGAACATTAAAATAAAAACTTGAAAACCCAAATAAAGTATTTTGGCGTATTTTATTGTGCTCATAAAGTATAAAGTACGTAAACCCGAAATATAGTACAATACCTTATTATAAAGTACGGGTGGCAACCCTACTTACGACCTTTATAAAATTAATTATTATTTTGGTCCTTGATTCAAAGCCACAAAGTCATTTACACTTAGGTACTCGTAATTACCATAAATTTGAGGCTCAATATCATTAGAAAATAAAACACCAACAATTAAAACGATTTGTCATAAGTATTCTTTAATAGGTATTTCGCTTAGGTATGCATACCATAATACTTAAATAATATTGAACCGAAACTTGGAATTACTTGAAATCTACTATTTTAAATCGTACTACTTACCTACGTAACTTTAAGCGAGTATGATCTTAAAGTATGTCTCCAATTATGACCGCGACTGTACATACCTACAAATAAACAGTAAGTAGGTACTTACCACAGAATAGATAGCAGTACAGTAGTACCTCACCTCACTAAAATAGGTACAGTGCCATCAAGATAATTATGTACAGTACATATAGGTATGAATGACGTAAGCCTATTAAAATACCTCTGAGTCGGCGCGGCGCGGCGTGGGCGGGGAGGCGGCGCGGCGGCGGCGGCGCGTGAGCAACTCAGCATTACTAGGTATAAGTCGCGTAGATAAAGATTGGGATTGCTGTTGACTTGCTGACCCGTTTACGAGACAAAACAGGCTAAGCATTAATTTTCCTGAAATTATGAATGTAAAATTTCATGGCCTTTTATGATGCTATGTTATCTGGAAAAAAAAAATTCTTTGCGATTGAGCCTTTTGATTGTTATCGTAAAATTGCCGGTGTTTTTTTACAATTTGGTGGGTTCGATTCCCGGTTCAGAAAGGCGATTATTCAAAAATCTTTGAATGCAGTTTAAATTGTTTTTAAAATCAAAATCTCAAAGTCTCAGTCTCTAAGTCTCTATCATCTAGTCTTTCTCAATAAAATGTTCTATCTACAATATTTAAGATACTTTCCCTCCATGTGGCATAGCCGTGGGACGCCTTGTATAATAGTGAAACACGAATTCTCTAACTTCCTACTGTAATTTCAGCAATTGGTGACTTAAGGAACAAAAAAAGTTCCCCGTTGAATTCTTTTGTATGCTATGCAGCTCTGGCGTAGCGTCCGCGTCGTAGCACGCTCTACGAAGCTCTACGACAAGTACACAATAACTTGGATTTTTGAGGTGGGGTAACTTTACCTTAACAGCCTAAATTGGTCCACTGCTGGACGCAGGCCTCCCCCTTGTAAGCGCCTTTTTGGCTTTTATCTCATGGGGGTAGTACCCATAATCCTCAGGCTGGGCATGCGGGTTGGGGATCGCAGTTTGGGGTTTGGTGGTAGAATTGTTCTGCAGGAGGCGCTGCTTCCCGCCCCCGGCAACGGAATATAATAATATTCCCGGCTTTCATAGTAAAAACATAAGTAAAAATCACTACTAGGTACTACGTACTACGAACTCTGCTCTATTTTCAGTGTTTTTTAGGGTTCCGTACCGCAAAAGGAAAAAATGGACCCATAGATAGGATCACTTTGTGGTCCATCTGTCTGTCTGTCCGTCTGTCAACCCTCTTTTCTCAGGAACGCGTGGACGTATCGAGTTGAAATTAACGTCAAATACACAAGTCCGTAACCTTTTGAAGCCGTGATATAAATAAAACTTCTAAGTCAACGCACTCAAAAGTAACAGCCGTTTATATCCGAATATTTTGAAATTTCAAAGGGCCACATGCACACAAAACCTATAAAGTACTTCCCGTAGACCTAGAATCATGAAATTTGGTGAGCCGCAACGCAAGATCTTATAGCACAAGCAAAGGGAAAAATCCGAAAAACATAAATTTGTAATTTATTCACTAAAAAAATTACTTTTAATGCTCGCCATGAACCAAAACCTATAAGGTACTTCCCGTAAACCTAGAATTATGAAATTTGGCAAGAAGCAAGGCCTTACCTATAGCACAAATAAAGGGAAAAATCCGAAAACAGTAAATTTGTAGTTTATTCACAAAAAAATCCTATTGATTCCCAAAATGGACCGAAAACTATAGCGTAGGTACTTCCGGTTGACGTAGAATCATAAAATTAGGCAAGAAGCAAGGTCTTATAGCACAAGTATAGGAAAAAATCCTAAAACCGTATATTTGTAGTTTATCAAAAAAAATCCTTTAATTCTTGCTATAGACTAAAACCTATGGTACTTCTCGTCTACCTAGAATCGTAAAATTTGGTAAGAAGCAAGGTCATATAGCACAAACAACGAAAAAAATTTGTTGTATGATAGATAACTAAAAAAAATTGTTATGATTCTCTCCCTCGACCAAATATACAAGGTACCTACTTCATGTTGACCTAGAATCATAATATTTGGCAAGAAACAAGGTCTAACAATTAAACGGAACCCTTAGTGCGCGAGTCCGACTCGTACTTGATATTTCATCGCAATATTTGATCGCCTTTTATTATTTTAATCGAATATGGATCTATATTTTACTGGAAACATATCGAGAAGTCTATAAGTAGAAAACTTTTTGAAAAATGAATAAAAGTGGGAGGATTTTGTTTATCGTGGGGCTTCCTCACCGAGTGGGGTATCAAATGAAACGTATCGGTTTGTACATTTCAAAACAGTTTTTGGACATTTTATAAG
Organism: Eupithecia subfuscata; assembly: GCA_963564075.1. Taxonomy (NCBI): domain Eukaryota; kingdom Metazoa; phylum Arthropoda; class Insecta; order Lepidoptera; family Geometridae; genus Eupithecia; species Eupithecia subfuscata. The sequence goes on along the minus strand of CAUWYO010000001.1, from coordinate 965,281 downwards.
TTACTGTGCTAAATACCTACTTTTTTAAATACATTGAAAATAGTTAATAATTGGCCATAGCGCCTAATCAGAAAGTAAATCTAAAAAGTAGTCCGTTTGTTAAGTTTGCAGGGCCCGTACTTTTAAAAACGAAAACGAAGTTTTCTATGGTCTTGTTATTTCGAAGTTCACGAAGTAGGTACCTACCTAAACTAAGAAATTATAAAATTTACGAAATAAGTGATGTGTGTGTAAGTGTATGAGACACCTATGTATGAGAGAAGAGACAGAAAAAAAAGAAACCGCCAGAGAGTAGGTATAGCAGCAACCATTGACAGCAACATTGTTAAGTCCCTGATATCTAACAACCATCTATTTCTTGAGAATCCTAAAACATCACAGAACAGACGTGAAATGAAACACCATTATCGGATTGCTACGTTGTCAGCTTTCCGAGCACCCCTGCGACGTTGCCAAATCGCACCAAATCCCGGAGCTTCCCTAATTTTACCTGCTTCTATTGTGGGCTTTTGGAGCGGCGAAATACACGTCTGATGATAAAAAGTCGATACTCGATGCAAGCACTCGACGCTCATTAACTGTGTAACAAGAGGTTATAAAAATAATTTGCTGATGTAAGTAAGTACTTATCTAAGCAAAGATCGTTAATAGGTATGTAGGTAGGTAGGTACCTCCACGTCCAACATTAGTTAATTCGTTCTGTATTCTAAGAAGGTTCCTTAGGAAATTTCGGCTGTTAGAATCTTTTGATTCTATCATTGGTTAGCAAACTAGATTTTTAGATTTTTTTAGAACTGATATTGAGAAACCTTCGATGTTTTTCACAATATCTAAATAGGTAGGTAGGTACCCACCTCGAATTCGCAAAAAAGGAACCCTTATAGGTATGATCACTTTGATGTCAAACCCCTTTTCTCAGGAACGCGTGGAGGAGTTGAACACGTAACCTCTTGAAGCCGTGATATAAATAAAACTTCTAAGTCAACGCAATCAAAAGTTACAGTTGTTTAGTTAATGACACCCTCCCTCCCCTGGCAAACCTTAAAAATATTTATGAACAAGAAACGAGTTTTGTAAAAAATAAAGTTTCGAAAACGTCATTATTTTGGAAATGATTACCTACGTTACGAGTACAGTTTATTATAATATCTGTGCCTAGGTAGGAGCTCACGCTGTCGCAGGAAATTCAAGGGCACAGATATTATAATACTATACTAGTCAAGGGTAAACAAAAAAATATTGAAATATTGAACCAAAATTTGTAAAAACTTTTAACACTTTCATGGCCCAAGACGCAGACGAGCCTCTCGACCCTCGTGTGGCGGCGGCGCGCGGCGGGCGGGGTGCGCTCCTGCGGGTGGCACCGCCGAGGCTGGGCAGTGAATGCGTTAATAAATAGATAGATAGAAACTACTTTATTATACCACACAAAGACATGAAACAATATAGAGAAAAAAGCTTAGGATACAGGAAGTATAAAGGGCGGCCTGGCAACCTTGGGATGGACTGGACTGGACATGAAAAGAACAAAATAGACAGTGGCACTGAATAAATCTATTTAGATAGAGAATAGAGAATTCTAATTCCGTGATTTAGATACTTACATAAAGAATCCAAATACTTACGCTATACATACTATAATACCTACAAAACCTACAAACATTATAATAAACTAGTTTATGCCCGCGGCTTCGCACGCGTTGTTTCTATGGAAACGTTCAAAGGTAATTCCTATTCCATGGGAACTAATTTATGGGATATAAAGTAGCCTATGTTTATTCCAGGATTATAATTATCTGTACCTATACAAAATTTCAGCCCGATCCGTTCAGTAGTTTTGGCGTGAAGACGTTACAAACATCCATCCATCTATACATCCATCCATCCTAACTTTCGCATTTATAATATTAGTTTGATGTGATGATATTAGTGTGATATAGTGTGACTTACATACTTAAACATAAAATAAGGTTGTCTAACTTTTACAAGGATAAATAATGCTGATGAAGCAGTGTTTTGAAGATAGGGAGTGATTTGGCATTCCACAGACGGGTTGCTTGTACATAAATATTTTGTTCTTTTATAATGTTGATAAAACTTGAGTTTTTACGCAATGTTTAGTTATTTATGAGCTCACCTTGTCTAAACAATGTATCTAGTAACATGGGAAAAATTTATCAAATCAATCTCTCCGTGCAAATAGCCCCACTAGTTCGAATCTATGGACGATTATACGACGACGATACGATACCATTGTCTGTGATATTGATATATGATACCAGTGTCATCTAAAACTATTGTTTAGCAGAATTGGGCCACAATAGATAAATATTTATCTACTGTGATTGGGCCCCTGGCTTTCTGAAGTACCTATTGCCGATTATGCACTCTGAAAAATTGTCTTATTTTAATTTAGCTACAATCATCTACCTAATTCAGCTACACAAGCGATAAGCTCGATCGCCGACTAGGCAGTCGGCAGGTTGTGCGTTCACTTCATCGGAATCGGACGGAGCGTAACGTACGCGGCTTCGGTATTTACAATAGGTATCCCGATGGGGTGCGTCCACTGCTTTCGGATTTTGCATCGGCAATATAGGTTAGTATAGGTTTATTATAGGTTAATGTAGGTTTTCAAAGCGCTCGAGAGAAGCTGCTGTCCGAAACAATGTCTTCATCACTATGAGAATATTGATGCGGATGTCATCGGCAGAAATACCAGTCTTTGGCATCGGTATCGGCATATGCCGATCTAGTGGACGTCCACTGCTTTCGGATTTTGCATCGGCAATATACATAGGTTAGTATAGGTTTATTATAGGTTAATATAGGTTTTCAAAGCGCTCGAGAGATGCTGCTGTCCGAAACAATGTCTTCATCCCTATGAGAATATTGATGCGGATGTCATCTGCAGAAACACCAGTCTTTGGCATCGGTATCGGCATATGCCGATCTAGCGGAGGCTGTGCCATAGAAATGAATACAAAGCAACAAATCCTAACGCTGCGTACGCTCCGATTCCGTTGGACGCACAGCTGGGCAGAAAATCCGCGATGCGGTGTAAATGACATGTGTTTAATTGATTTATCTCACGAAGTCCGTTGGGCTATGTACCTACACTATGACATCATAGTGAATGCATGTACACATTGTTTTAGTGTGCTTATGCTCAGAAGCAATCGCTCTCGCCCCACAGGTATAACAATACAAGGTATGCTACTCCGAGAAACAACGGTCACGTGGGTTTCCCAAGCCTACGTCATTGGTTTTCAAACTTTGTAGTTTTGGGAGATTCTAGATCTCGGTTTTAGGTTTTCCATTAAATTCTTCAACGTTTCCATAATTTGAGCAACAACGCTAATGAGCTCTGCACATAGATAAATCAATTTTTTCCCTTAAAATATAATTTATCTAATCGCAGGAACATTTTTTGTTCTCTTTTCGGGAATTTAAAGAACCTTATTTTACCGCCTTTCACACTTATACATTTACGGATAGAGTAACCGCCCATTTTATTTTAAAGATTTATCCGATCAACAACGCGAGTGATTCACCGGCATCAATAAAAGTTTGATACTCACCGGCAAATGAACGTAACCTCCCATTTTTGTAGCAAGTGGACAGTGACGTAGGCTTGGGAAGATCTCGGAGTAGCATACCTTGTTTTATTTTACCATGTCTCGCCCGAGACGCGGTCCGGGTCACTAGTGCTCATTGTATTCACGTCACATTTTGGTAGCGAGTACCGTCAGCATGACCACTAAGCGCAAAGTCACTACTACAACCAGGGCTCAACGGACTTCGTGAGATAGAACAACTGTACCTAATCTGCGGGTGCGGTATGGGGTGGCGGCGGAACCCTGCGATCGATCCATCTGCTGGCACTGACCCTACGTACTATCACAGATTAACTAGAAGTTATCCCCTTATAGTGTCGTCGTGAGGGTTTTAATACTTATTTAATTTTCTAATAGTATTTAATATTTTTTGCGATCTGCAAGAATTAAACTACCAGAAAAGTAGTTTTCTACAAATTGTAGACCATTTTATATGAATCCATGTTACAAAAATTATCATAATAATAGAGCTTTTGGTAGTAGGTAGGTATGTTGATTTTTACTACTTAATATTATGTATACCTATCTCTTAATAAGTACCTATTAGTAATTAGGTACTTACTCCAAAAGAAGCACTAAATGGACATTTGTTAAAACATGGGTTCATAGAAAATTGGATTTGTACTTATGGAAAACGAATTTTTCGCTATTTATAATTCCAGTAAAAATGAAAAACCGATAAAATATTTGAATTTCGTGGTAAAGTTGCAGCATTTTACGGTACGGTTGACCTATGACGTCACACGCAGCTAGCGCCGCCGCCGTCGGCTGGAGGAAACTCGCGCTATGCATGTGTTAATTTATTTAAAATTCCCTAATAAAATAACTCTCTAGGTAGGTATACTAATTGACGAGTCAAAATAATTTTACACGCGATTTTGTAATTTTGAAGTTGGTTTTATCATGGGTTCATAAAAGATAGTTTACGATCTGCGGCACTTGTCTTTTCCGTTTTTAATCCTTGTAGAAATTACAAAAATACACAGTGCTGAACAGTGTTTGGGAAAAAGTTAATGACAGATAGCATGACACATTTTTCGAAAAGTTAGTCTTTCGAAAGAAACGTCCGTTTGTTTGTGATGGTTTGTATTTTTTGGGAACTTCTGTGTTTTTTGTACGGAACAGGTATCAAGTGGTCATTAACGTAGTTAATTTTTATAGATAGAAATCTGAGGGGGTGAGTCCATTTGACGCTAGTAACGTAACGATAACGAGACATGATCGTGGAGTCTCCTTTTAGAATGTCATTTGCTTTTGCGTAGTTCTATGTCCGCACCGCACGATAGAGGCGTTGTACCAACTTCAACTTCTTGTCAAATGGCTTCTGCATCTGGTTTGACACAATTTTGCCAATGTCTGTCTCATGATAGCATCGCAAGCTTAATGGAGTGAGCAATAATAACCTCTATGTAATGTACAGTATTTACAAAAACTCCACAAAATTACAAAACAAAAGGAAAATTACTCAAAACTGCGGGATAATTGGTAAACCTAATAAAGAAAATAAAAATTGGTTGTCTGTAAAGTCGGTTTACTGACGATAGTTGAACGTGATAACGCAGACGCATCGCTCACTCAAGTAGGAGAGAGACGGATGTCGAGCGCTCTCGCTTGCACTTCAAGCCTTACATGGAACGCCTCAGAGCGAGGTAACGCCGCATGACGTCATGTTTTTTCGTGCGTGCAGCCGGCTCTATCGAATTATAAGACGTTGTCACGTCAAAAATAAAATAATTGAATTTACAATAAATAAACACCAAACTACCAAAACCAAACGTAGAAAACTACCAAATTGTATGGAAAAAGGTGAGGTCACGATCACGTCGTTACTAACGTCAAATAGACTCGCCTCTCTCTCTGAAAACGGCGTGTAAATTGTGTCGAGATTTCTGTCTGTGTATTAGCAAATTTTCTAAAAATTAGTGGAGAAAATAATACTTCATTTACTTACAAAGAAAATAACAATCACTTATTAGAAATAATAGAAACAGATTGGAACTAGTATTTACAATTGAAACAATTAAGGTAACTGCAGACTGTTGCAAACATTCTACAGGTAGGTAGCTCAACTGATCCTATCTCAAAGTCATTTTATTTTGTCCAATCAAACTGTTGAAGGAGTCTGTACCTTACCTACTTACTAGGTACTTAGTAGCTTATACGTTCTATTCTTTCAAAGTAATTTATTCTTTCCCCAAAACAGCTGTGGCTTAGGTCAGTGGCCGAGGTACTTACACCCATGCTGCTAGACGAGGACAGATAGATGACACGGAGAGTGGGAGCGATGAGACAGCATTACAAGGACATTGAACAAAAAGTTAACGTTGTGTAGAATAACAAAGATTTGGTAATAGCTTCGCGAGTTGTAATTGTTTCGGAACAGTGGATGCGTATTAGGTAATAGCGGTTTTACACTAAAACTTTGTCTGCTATCTTTCAGCAGGGATGTTCAGATTCAGACTCTCCGTATTTGAGCGGTTTTTAATACTTTCTGCGCTTTGCAAGGAACTAAACTACCTACCAGAAAAGTCGTTTTCATAAATAATAAAACATTTTTATATAAGTACCTAGTAGTTGACGCCTGTAATCAACTAGGTACTTACCTATAAAGAAGACGGCCACTAAATATTCTAGTAGGTAGTTAAGCTCTAGGTAACGTTGAAATTGAATTTCAAAAACAATTCGGAGAAATTCAAGCAACGATTAGATACCTTACCTACAATACGAGTACAAACCTAGGTATTATGCAAATGAAACGTCTAGTCTGTCCGTCGTCTGTCCATTTCGGTGCCAGACATATTGATCATCATAATCTAAGGCAGGCAGGCTTTCACAGGGGTTCAGTAGGAAAGGGGAAACGGGGACGTTTTAGATCATTAGCAGGGGAGAATTTCACCCTCGCGGTTGCCAAACCTCTGACTGAAAGAGATATAACGCTTGCTAGCTCCACAACCTCATACCCGAGTGAGCGAAACAACATCAGCGAAAGCTCCCCTATCTTTATTATAATAGGGGCGGAAGCGCCTACACTCTATTATTATTTATTCTATGTCTATGGTTATTATGTGACCCCGAGATCCTAAATAATTTATAGATCTTTAACATTAGCTATTCTCAAACAGCGTAGGTAAGTTCCGCAACGTTAGCACGATTGCGTTAGGTTAGGGTTATGTGTGGGTTCGAAGGTTCGAACCATACCAGTATAACTGCAAAAATGGTCAGTACACAGTCACTTACTGCTTAGATATGTTATGCTGCGTAAGTAGTTTTTAAGCAAGCGATCCTTCAAAATTATACCTACTCGCCATTTCGCCAAGTTGATTCATGTGGGGGGACGGGAGGGGCGAGGGCATGACGCGGGCGGCGCGGCGGCGGCGGCGGCGGCGGCGGCGGCGGTGGCGGCGGTAGTGCTTCGTATCGTCCTACCTTGTCCTAAGACCAAAGACATTGTGGCTAAATTGTTGGAGCCTAAGACCCACTCAAGCATTACAAATAAGGCATTATTTGAGTAAAAATCACGCTTCTATCAAACTCTTAATTCTGAAAAAGTACTTACAAAAGCAAACAAGCAATCCGTCAAGTGCGAGTTTATCTCGCGCGCCGAGGGTATTGAATATACTAAAGGCACAGACTACAGACAGGTACTACCGGTTAGAGATTACGCTACTTCATGAATACCTACCTAAAATAGTAGCTAAGTAGGTAACCCTTATTGCATAATTAAATTATGGATCGCTCTGCATAGGTACCTACTTCGGTGATTAGGGGGTAATGGTAAATTTTTCGACATTTTTTACGTCTCTGATTTAAAAAAAAATAGTTCTACATCGAAACCCTAAAAGTAACAACAAACGTAAGTCCCTACATATGTCACTTTTTGCCCCCATGCCACCCAAAACTAATAAAAAACATCAAAATATTATTTTACGCTTGTTTTTCGAACTTGTGCGAATTCTGAACTCTGTGTCCTACGCATAAGGTACAAAATAGCTTATCAATCACTAAAATTACTCGGCACCCTTGCATCCAACATGGCGTCCGTTTTATGAAGGGTTCCTCTAATCTCCAACCAACTGTGCAATATTAATAAAAAAATAAAATAAGTTTATGAAGACAGTGTGCAAACTGTTCAAAGAAGTGGTATCAGTTTCTGAGGTTGTTTAACATGGTGGATAAAAGATACCTACCTACTTCAAAATTTGTGAGCACCCCAGTGCTTCCAAAAATGAGCTGAGGTATATTTCTGACTTTTATATCACTAGTAGTTCTACGAACAGTAGACCTCGTGAACACTAACTTTTTTCAACAATTAATTTACTTATTAAGTACCTACTAAAGTAATTTAAAACGGGATATTTTGGTAGGTAGGCTCGGTAGGTACCTACCATGTTTTTCTAATTCCTGTTTGTAGGTAGGTATATAATGAGAACTTCTGTGGGGTTCATACTTTTACAAATATTTTGAAAATAGTAAGTACCTAGACCTCGCGAGCACTAACTTTTTTTCAACATAATAGGTAAGTAAATTATTACAAGTTATTTAAAACGGGATATTTAGGTAGGTATATGTACCTGCCATGTTTTTCGACGGAGACTCCTTGCAAATCGCCATGCCAGTGTGAAAGCATCTTATCACGGAGCAAAAGTGCTTACTTATCAGAATAAGCACCAGCATAGGTAGGCACCAGCCTTCCTATAATGGTGCTAAACTTGTCATAAGTATTATACCTAATATCTATGTAATTATCGGTGCCTCTTATTTTTTGACGCGTTGAAAGAAAGTAGGTAAAGGTAGTGTATCTACACTTTACCTACACCTAGGTAGATACCCAGGTAGGTATACCCAAAAATCAGAAAAACCCTTATAAGTAGGTACCTATGATAGCTCCTCAGAAGAACGATCCGATAGCTCAGATGCATAAAGTCGCTAGATTTTTTTCTCGATGTACAAACTTTCGTCTAGCCTCTTAGTACTTCAGTACCTGAGTACCTACTGAAGTACTAGAGATCATGCTTAGCTGCTGTCAATCAATAATTTTTATGTCACTGTCACTGTCGTTCATGGGAGTGACGGATTTTGACAAGGTTGCCTGCCTAGCCTACCATTTTACCAAAAAACAAAACAAAGATTGGTGTGAAGACTAAATCATGAATTAAATAACACCAAGCAAACTGAAAAATCTGAACAGGATAGCAAAACTTCGGTACTTACTTGCCTACCTTTATGAAGACAAGAACAATTCATACCTAGTTAGGTAAGTAAATAAATAATGCCGAACAAGAACAATTCACACAGCCTCATCAACCTACAAGTTTATGTACCTACGTATATACTATGAGGATACCAGAGCTTCCTGTGACAAAAGAAGACAAAAGTAAGGCACGTCGTCATAATATGTACTTACCTACCTATTTCCATGATATGAGAACAGATCATCACCTTTGTGGGCAAATTTACATATTGTTTTCTTGAATGTTAGAGGTACCTATAACTTAACAGGTTGCCTATACCTTCGACGCTATACTCGATAGGTACATAATACGTACCACTTTACACTAAAGATACAATAGAAAGGTTTAGGTACCTAAATGGATTCCGAGTTAAAAACTTAACGCTAACATTCAGTTGTAGTTGTAGGTAATTTGTAGGTTACAATATAGCGAATTTTCTTCCATACTTATCTATTAGCTAATGTTTAGGTTTACATAGGGCAAAATACCTGTTAGCAACTTTGTTTGACAGGCTGGAAATGAAATGATTACCAGGTGGGCATATATACTTATCTACTCACTCAGCCCACATTACCAACCAATGCCTTCTCTTTATCATGTTATTCTGTTTGGCCCCGTGCTAATTAGGTATGTTCCCACCTACATACAACGGTTGGTTAGCTAGTAATTTTATTAATTCAAACTATTGCATAATGTTCTGATGATATAGGTAAAGAATATAATAGAATAGAACAGAAAACTCTTTATTGCACACATATCAAAATAAGTATTTACGAACAAAAGATATTACAAAAGATGTGCTCATGACATGAGTGATCTACCAGACAACCGTGGATGGATAGGATTGTTAGATTGAACATGGGGATCCGTGTGCATTAAACCTACTAATGTTCTTCTCAGTACTTAGTTCATTTCAACCAGAATTAGGTAGTCATATGTACCTACCTACATACCATAGCCAAAATGTAGGTTCTCTATTATTTACCTAGTACTTAGTGTAGGTACTTCCAAATAGTTTCTGTAATAACCTGCATAGGTAATGTGGGATCCAATGATGAACTTGTTAAGAAATATTGTTTTTCTTTATAAGAATGGGAAAAAGGCTTATTGCCCCAGTTTGGATATTGGGAATGGTATCCATGCATAAATTGGTGTGGTTTTCATTGTGTGGTATTGTTTTATCATTTGCTATATTCATAGTTCATAGCATAAATAAACCTACTAACTACTAACATACTAACAACTAGATTAAAAAGGACAGGGTAACTATGGCCAATCCAATTAGCACACCCAACAACTAAAATGGGTTCCATTGTCCAATGGGTTTATCTTATCACAGATCTTAAAAAGGTTTTATGTATCAAAAAAGCAGACATTCAGATTATTATTTCATCTATAAAATAATAAACATAGGGACAAATCAAATTCCAACCAAACCCTATGTGAGGTCCGACACACACCTTATTTAATGCAAATCCTACCTTGTCCACAGAACTGAACCAGTAGATAGTGCCCAGAAAAAGAAAGATCAAGAAAAGGAGCTTCAGAGTCCAAGTTATCAACAGCTCACAAAGGCAGATAAACACAACAACGAGAATCAAAGCATCAATGTCCCAGTGAGCCAGCATGTGCCAGCGCAGCAGCTGCTGTCGCCAACACACAGCTCAGCACAGCTGCCTAAAGAAGACTCTAAAGACAAAACCCTACTAAAAGTTGCCAACTCAACAACAATAACCCTCATTGAGAACGCCACACTCAATGGAGACAAAGATAAAGACTACCCAAAAAACTACTTCACCTTAGAATCTAAACTAGACAAAAAAGATGATGGTAAAAATAGCATCACAATAACTAAAACACTGCCAAAACAATCTCCGAACGGCCAAGCTGATAAAAGCAAAGCCCAGGCAAAATCAGCCAAGAGGCCGCTACAGTATTTAGAAACTCTTGCTGAAAAGGCTGGAATAACTTTCGAGGATAAGTACGAGGCTGCTAATACTCTCCTGGCTTTAGATAAACAGAATAATGTTAATCGAAGGCCGCCCGAGTTAAAACAGCCGAAGACGGAGCCTGAAAATCATAGCCAGGCTGACCAATACAACCAGTATCGCACACAAAAAGAAAAAGATGACAAATTACAGGTATGTGGTCTTGTACTTAAATTAATGAACTAAGTCTAAAAGTAACTAGTCCTATCATTCCTATCATTTTAGTATTTTAGTCCACAATACACAGTAGTTCTTTTCCATCATCTATTAGATCCAGCAACAAATAATTCAGCAGCAGCAGCAACAGCAATTACAGCAGATTCAACTGCACCAGCATCAGTTGCAGCACATGCAACAGCAAGCGTTGCAGAGGCAGCACCAACAGGTGATACAGCAACACATTAAGAACCAGCAGGATCAACAGGAGTTGGTGAGTACTTGAGTCTGTCACTTTATAGCTAATTTATCCATTTTTAGGGTTTCGAAGATCGGTTTCGAAACCCTTATGGTCTCGCTTTGTCTGTCCTTTTTTCCCTCCTTACTAACTCAGCAACTACCGCAGCGATCAACTTGAAATTTAAAATAATAAGACAATTCGTGCGCCTGTACAGATTTTAAGAAAAAAAAATGAAAAAAAATGAAAAATGAAATTAAACATTTTCCATACAAATTGTGATGTCGAAATTTTAAAAGAGACCTACAAAGTCAAGTGGGGTATCAAATGAAAGGTAATGGTTTGGACATTTCAAAAAAGTTTTGAAATTTCTGTAGGTGTCATACTTTTTGAAATATTTTGAAAATAGTCGAAAAAATACCCATTCCCCCCCCTTATCTCCGAAGTTTGCAGAGCGATCCATTCAAAATGTATGGAGCGTTTGTAGATATAGATCTATATTTTACAGGAAAAATATAGAGAAGTCTGAAAAACTAACACTTTTTGAAAAATGGTCAAAAAAGGGGGGGACAATTTTCAAAAGGGGGGGCTACCCCACTTAGTGGGGTATCATATGAAAGGTATCGGTTTGTACATTTTAAAACCGTTTTTCAAATTTCTGTAGGTTTCATACTTCTTGAAATATTCTGAAAATAGTCGAAAAAATACCCATACCCCCCCCCCCTTATCTCCGAAGTTTGCAGAGCGATCCATTCAAAATGTATGAAGCGTTTGTAGATATAGATCTATATTTTACAGGAAAAATATAGAGAAATCTGAAAAACTAACACTTTTTCAAAAATGGTCAAAAAAGGGGGGGATAACTTTCAAAAGGGGGGGCTACCCCACTGAGTGGGGTATCATATGAAAGGTATTGATTTGTACATTTTAAAACCGTTTTTCAAATTTCTGTGCGTTTCATACTTTTTGAAATATTTTGAAAATAGTCGAAAAAATACCCTTTCCCCCCCCCTTATCTCCGAAGTTTGCAGAGTGATCCATTCAAAATGTATGGAGCGTTTGTAGATATAGATCTATATTTTACAGGAAAAATATAGAGAAGTCTGTGAAACGAACACTTTTTGAAAAATGGTCAAAAACGGGGGGGATAATTTCCAAAAGGGGAGACTACCCCACTGAGTGGGGTATCATATAAAAGGTATTAATTTGTACATTTTAAAACCGTTTTTCAAATTTCTGTAGGTTTCATACTTTTTGAAATATTTTGAAAAAAGTCGAAAAAATACCCTTTCCCCCCCCCTTATCTCCGAAGTTTGCAGAGTGATCCATTCAAAATGTATGGAGCGTTTGTAGATATAGATCTATATTTTACAGGAAAAATATAGAGAAGTCTGTGAAACGAACACTTTTTGAAAAATGGTCAAAAACGGGGGGGATAATTTCCAAAAGGGGAGACTACCCCACTGAGTGGGGTATCATATGAAAGGTATTGATTTGTACATTTCAAATCCGTTTTTAAAATTTATGTAGGTTTCATACTTCTTGAAATATTTTGAAAAAAGTCGAAATTTTACCCGTTCCCCCCCCTCTATCTCCGAAGTTTACAGAGCGATCCATTCAAAATGTATGAAGCGTTTGTAGATATAGATCTATATTTTACAGGAAAAATATAGAGAAATCTGAAAAACTAACACTTTTTCAAAAATGGTCAAAAAAGGGGGGGATAACTTTCAAAAGGGGGGGCTACCCCACTGAGTGGGGTATCATATGAAAGGTATTGATTTGTACATTTTAAAACCGTTTTTCAAATTTCTGTGCGTTTCATACTTTTTGAAATATTTTGAAAATAGTCGAAAAAATACCCTTTCCCCCCCCCTTATCTCCGAAGTTTGCAGAGTGATCCATTCAAAATGTATGGAGCGTTTGTAGATATAGATCTATATTTTACAGGAAAAATATAGAGAAGTCTGTGAAACGAACACTTTTTGAAAAATGGTCAAAAACGGGGGGGATAATTTCCAAAAGGGGAGACTACCCCACTGAGTGGGGTATCATATAAAAGGTATTAATTTGTACATTTTAAAACCGTTTTTCAAATTTCTGTAGGTTTCATACTTTTTGAAATATTTTGAAAAAAGTCGAAAAAATACCCTTTCCCCCCCCCTTATCTCCGAAGTTTGCAGAGTGATCCATTCAAAATGTATGGAGCGTTTGTAGATATAGATCTATATTTTACAGGAAAAATATAGAGAAGTCTGTGAAACGAACACTTTTTGAAAAATGGTCAAAAACGGGGGGGATAATTTCCAAAAGGGGAGACTACCCCACTGAGTGGGGTATCATATGAAAGGTATTGATTTGTACATTTCAAAACCGTTTTTAAAATTTATGTAGGTTTCATACTTCTTGAAATATTTTGAAAAAAGTCGAAATTTTACCCGTTCCCCCCCCTCTATCTCCGAAGTTTACAGAGCGATCCATTCAAAATGTATGGAGCGTTTGTAGATATAGATCTATATTTTACAGGAAAAATATAGAGAAGTCTGAAAAACCAACACTTTTTCAAAAATGGTCAAAAAAGGGGGGGATAATTTTCAAAAGGGGGGGCTACCCCACTAAGTAGGAAATCATATGAAAGGTATCGGTTTGTACATTTCAAAACCGTTTTTAGAATTTCTGTAGGTTTCATACTTTTTGAAATATTTTGAAAAAAGTCGAGTTTTTTTTCAAAAGGGGAGGCTACCCCTCTGAATGGGGTATCAAATGAAAGGTAACGGTTTGTACATTTCAAAACAGTTTTTAAATTTTCTGTAGGTTTCATACTTTTTGAAATACTTTGAAAATAGTCGAAAAATTTACCGCTACCCCTATCAACGAAGTATGCAGAGAGATCCATCTGAAATGTAGGTACCTACTAGTTTTAGGTATTCATTAAATTTTGAAGTCTCTAACCGGTACCTTTAGTACATACCTACTTGTTCACAAACGTTCGAAACCCTCGGCGCGCGAGTTACACTCGCACTTGACGGGTCTTGTTTTTACTAAACAAATTACTTAAACTTTGATATCTCAAATTATTCACATGTAATTTTCTTTCTTCTCACTGATGACAGGCGTAATATAGGCCACTGCTGATGATTATGTTTACATTATCTTTCTTTTGATTTGACTTTGAGTACCTACTCAAATCTATGGTACTTGAGTGCTAGTCATCCTGTTTTGTTTGCTGAAAATAAACTTAAATAATGGACTTTAATATTCTAAATCAATAATAATTGCAATCTTTCTTTTGAACTTGTGCCCATCTACTTAATATATTCAATACACCTAGTTATGAATGAAGCATCCAATTATATTTTTAAGGTTTCGTGCCCAAAGGATGCAAATGAAACCCTATTACTAAGCCTCCACTGTCTGTGCGTTTGTCAAAGGGCTCTACCTCATGAACCGTAAGAGCTAGACAGTTGAAAGTTTCACAGAATGTGTTTTCCACGTGCCGCTAAACAGCAAATACTAAAAATAAAATAAATATTTAAATTAAAGGGAGCTCCCATACAAAAAACACGATTTTTTGCCTATTTTGCCTCTAAGTTTGTCGAGGCTGTATCTTTTAAACCATAATAGGTAGACATATGAAACTTCTATAGTTAAAATTTAATAAACAAATACCAAAAATAACATAAAGTAGAAAATTTAAGGGGGTCTCCAAACAGTTGGTGTTTTTAGAGTTTCGTTTGAGAAATAGGTTTGAACGATGGGGTTTCGTACCCTCAGTGTGCGAGTATACTCACTCTTGGCCGGTTTATTTCTTCTCTGATTTTTAGTTAAGTAATTAATTAATTAATCTCAATTAAGTATAAATAATGCTACTATGATGTCCATTCATCATTTCAGTATCAGATTTTTTCTTTCATTACGCCGAAAGAAAAGCACTTATTAAAAATATTAAATTCTTAAATTTAGCATCTAAAATTCTTGAATTTTATGCTTCTATGATAGCTGTAATTAGATACAATACTTATTTGCTTTGATGTACAAAAAATTTACATTTATCCTAAATCAGCTAAGTCATATCCCGGAATCTTACTCATTAACTTGTTTCGCCCATGCAACCTATAAGAAGATATAAAGGAGCGTACTACAGGTTAGTCACGGTTTTTTCGACCGTAGCTTCAGAAGCAATTTCAGCAGCAACAACAGCAGCAACAGCAGCAGCAACAACAGCAACAGCAGCAGCAGCAGCAACAACAACAACAACAGCAACAAAAGACAGAGCTATTGCAGGTCACACAGTCGGCAGACGGGCAGCAAAAGTTTTTACAGGTATGTATGCAAATGTCCTCACGTAGTCATCATTATTATCATTTTGTATGAGTAGATTCGCCCTCATAATCTTAATATATATAAATCACGTGTCACGTTGTTTGTCCGCGATGGACTCCTAAACTACTTAACCGATTTTAAATTAAATTAGCACACCGTGTGCAGTTTGATCCAACTTGAAAGATAGGGTAGCTTAATTCAGGGAAGGCTTAAAAGGTGAGAGCGGTACAAAGTTCGCCGAGTCAGCTAGTAAAATTATAAACCTCGCTCAACTTTAGCAATGGATAAGGAGTGACAAAGAGCCGTACGAACTTCCGGGTCTGTTTTCTCGGCTGAGTATAATCTTGGAGTCTATCGTGGGCTTCGGTCTTTTTGACTTAAAGGTTCAGATTTCAGCTGTGGTATTCCTATAAAAAGCTTGACGGAGCGTTAAGCTGTGGGGAAATAACTACTGTTTTTTTTAAATTCTGACTTATGCCTGCAGGAGAAAACAAACGACTCTTTATTGTTTAGAGATGCTCATAAGTGAGAGGGACTAGATACCTAGGCTAGGTAGGTGTTTTGGTAGTTGATTGTTGTTGACACGACCATCGCATTATGCCCATCTGTGGGTGTAGTATACCGGTTAAAGCACCATTGGTTGAAATTAAATCAGTCAGTAGCCGTTTATCATTTAAGAAAACGTGGCTGCTGCCACTTACTATGAACTTTTTACTGTCTTCGTACGGTAAAATAAGGCAAACTAGGTAATACTCGTACGGTTTGTGTAGCTTAACTTGTGAGTGGAATTTTTCCGTTTACGGCCTAGATTTACAAATAATAAAGCATTTCACGCAGCATAATATGAATCGAACCAGCAACCTTCGTAGTCTATTTAACTAGCGGAAAATATAATCAACTTCAACTTCTTGAAGACGTGTCTGTTTCATCATAACGTCGCAAGCCTTTTAAAGGCATGCGGATTTATAAAACTTAGCTTAACAAAAAATAATACACATTTGACGTTAATGCGTCAAAGAACTACGAATCTATCCAGTGACAGAGAGTTATAAATAAAATAAGACAAAAAAACTTACGC
This sequence comes from Eupithecia subfuscata, assembly GCA_963564075.1. Lineage (NCBI taxonomy): Eukaryota > Metazoa > Arthropoda > Insecta > Lepidoptera > Geometridae > Eupithecia > Eupithecia subfuscata. The sequence goes on along the minus strand of CAUWYO010000001.1, from coordinate 948,650 downwards.
ATTAGCAAAACAAGGTAATAATTTTACAATTAGCGCCATTACTAAAAAATAAAAATCATCCTAAGGCATAGTTATCTTTAGGGGAGAAGGAGTGAGATATGATAAGTGATAATGTTTTTAGCCGCTGCATACACAGCAGTTCAACGTACCCGGCATTGGAGAAATTAATCGTAGTTTCCTGGGAACCCCTCAAAACAATGTGAACCTGATTTTTGACAAGAACCAAAAGCAGGGTTTGAACGCAGAGATAAAGCCGCAACAAGTGAGTGCTACAGATCTTTCTTTTTACAATTATAAGCGTGGGTTAGTTCTTGTTTGAAAAGAGACATCTCAGGTATAAGGCACTCTCATATCCGCATTAATTGAACTCCCACTTTGGTCCAAAAATTGTGTAGTTAGGTTAGCCGAACGATTTAAATTGTGCTGTTTTCTATAAAATAATGTAGGTATAACTCTGGATTTCAACCATAAAAGCAAACTCTACATAAAAAAACTACGGGTGATATAACCTCTTCGAACACGGCACGGAATGGGTGTAGTAAAATAGCATTTGAGCCAATTCATGAGTAAATTGATGCACAATAAAACGTTATAAAGGCAGACCAATTTAAAGTCGTACTTGCAGCAGTATAAAGTTCTGTTTACAATTTCTCGTTCAATGAGTAACCAGTGATTTTAAGTGGGTATTTTTACCTCTCTGTTAAATGACACGTGACAAAACACGAGAAAGCTTTTACATCTGTCGAGTCAGTGAAAATTGCCATAGGTATCTAACATACGCACAAAGGATCGGATAATATTCAGTTGATTTAAAAATGACGTCGCAATGACAAGAACATCTTAACAAGTAACAGTACCTAGACTGAAATAGTCTTCTGCGGCTTCGTTCAATATCATAAATTTAATTACCTGGTATAATAAGGCCCTATGTCTTCCCAGATTAATTCTAGAAAGTTTCTTGACTAATGAAATTCTTGAATTGAGCGCAGGTTCTTATGGTATCTTTGGACACAGGTTATTTTTTCAAGAGAGATATTTTTTGACGATAAGTACTCCTTACGCTCCGTAATTATTAATGAGTTGTTCACACCTATGATACAAAGTGGCGAATCAGAGAATAGAGAGAGGGCACAACAATAAAAACCAATTAAGGTGATAATTGCTCAAGCCCACTCGAAGGTGACGTAAAAAATAACGGGCCTTGTAACCGGTCGTGTGAACTTTATATGCATGATAACGCCCCTTAAAAGTTATTTTAAGAAAGCGTCATTCCTTGCAATCAGCTGCTTTTAAGATGGTTACTAAATTAAAAATCAAAATAAATAAATAATGCTGGACAATCCACACAGAATCATTTAGCCCCAAGCTAAGCAGAGCTTGTGTTATGGGTACTAGATGACTGATATACATAATATAATACATTACAAAGATATTTTTTATTATACATAGAATGCTCTAAAAATATATTTTCTTATATAACCGACTATTCGTTGTACATATCGAAAACATAATTTCGATGATTAATAATTATAAGAACTATTTAATCTTCTACGGTATCCTTCACGCGGTTATAGTGCTATATAACACACACTTCATAAATTGTTTTCACAAAATAGCGCGAATTCATTCATCAAAGAATCAATGAACCTTCAACGTCACTTTGTCAATTCTATCAGAAGGCATTATTCTATATTATGTTCGTTAAAATTGTAATTTTACCGCGTAAACCCCGCGTTAAACGTGGGGTGTTATGCATTTCACTACGACATTATACATCAAAGAATCAATGAATCTTCGAACGTCACTTTGCTAATTCTATCAGAAGGTGCTATACCTATAGGTTCGTATAATTGTAATTTTACCGCGTGAACCCCACGTTAAACTTATAGGGTGTTATGCCTTTCGCTACGACAGTATACATGGTGTTTTCCTTCGCAGATAGACGGTCAATCGCAAGTGGTTCAGCAGCAGATGAACATGTCTCAGCACGACAACACTCAGCAGCATCACCAAACGGTGACGGTTGTCTCGTCTATGCCCAGCTCGATGGCGCATCAGGTAAGAACCCACTTCTTATTTTTTCTCTACCCTCTTTGTTTTTGGGGTCCAGTCTCTATCAATGCAAGAGTGCCACCACCTCCGTTCAATGTGCTCACATCGTTCTCAAACAAAATGTGCGTCATGAGCTCTTGATGCGTTACAGTAGATTATGCACCGAGGGCATAAAGCAGTGTCTTACGTAACGGACGTCGATCATTGAATCCTGTGCGCAACTCTGGCTTCTAGAATAACTCACGAACGAAGCGAGGGAGTTAGGTACTAGAATCCTAAATGCGAGAGGGTTTGATCACGCTTACGACGAAGACAGCTGCACGAGGAGAACACCCTACTTTTCACACTTTCTGTGAGTAAATAGTAAAAGTTTGGTGCCGTGTCCGCGGCATTAGTTTTTCATTCCGCCTACTGAACAGAAGTACCTACGTTAGAATTTCGAAGAAGATCTCTTTTTACGGATCTTGGTAAACATTTTAATTCATATTTTCATGGTGTAATATAATATCCACCAGGTATAACACTCCGAGAAACAACGGTCCCAAGTCGTCTGCATTATCCGCTACGGTGGTTCTCAAACTTTTTAGTTTGGGGAAATTCGAGATCTAGATCTAGGTTTCGTTATAATTTTATTTATAACTAGCTGCGCCCCGCGGCTTCGCCCCCGTGGAAATTTATGTTTCCAACTTTCTTAATTTTTTCTTTCATAAGAACCTTCTCCTGACAATAACAAACACAACAAAGAAAGAATTAACGAAATCGGTCCAGCCGTTCACGCGTGATGCCGTGACCAAGGAAAATGGGTTTCATTTTTATATATATAGATGTAACTAGTAATACACACAGGTTTTCAGGTTCAAAATCTGGCACTGGAATTATGACGGTTTCAAATTCTCTAGGAGCAAAGATGTTGTGAGCTCCATCTGCTTTTGAAAATAAACTTATCTTTGGATAAGATTTTGCCATGAAATTCTTCAAACTTACCTAGTTTCCATAATTTGAGTAACGCACATGGATAAATCAACTTTCCCTTTGAAAAGTATCCAATCGCAGGAAAACTCTTCAGCCACGGACTCTTTTTTCGGGAATGAAAAGAACCTTAATTTAACGCCTTTCCCACTTACACTCTACAGTTACGGATAGAGCAACCGCCCATTTTATTTTAAACCGATCAACAACGCGAGTGACGCTGCGCCGCCGGTGCACGGTGACGCGACAATAAAAGTTTGGTAGTCGCCGACAAATGAACGTAACCTCCCTTTTTTGTGGCAACTGGACAGTGACGTAGGCTTGTAAAGATCTCGGAATGTTAGACCTTTTTTTCTTAGATCATGCATATTTTGATGTTCCAAATTCAATCTCATTATTCCGTTGGGTGGTTGGGTGTAATAAATAAATAAAAATAAAAATAAAAATATTTTATTTCGAATATCAATTGATCCATATTTTGTTAGTAACACGATTATAGAAAAAACTTAAAATTATGGTTAGTAACAAATAATCACACACACTAATTTAATTAGGTACAATATAATATATAGGGTAATAGGTGAAATATGACATTATCATATTTCACCTATTACCCTACGCACAAAACATAATATAAGTAATGTCATGTAATGTCAAGTAATGTCATAAGTAATGTCCATTATCCTCAAGTATAATGAATGAGTTTGATGTTGGTACCTTAAAATATGTTCATAGGAAATGTGGACCACGGAGACTCGCACTAAGAGATCACATTCGATTTGTATAAATTTGGTAAAACCTTCACCTTATGCAAACCTGAAGTTAACAGTTAAAAGCACTTGCTTTTCGTTAGAGATACATGACGTATAAAGTGCGTTTTACGACATGAAGTGTGAAAAATTATTTAGATCTGAACGGTAACAAAAAAATAACTATGTACAAAAAATAAAAATAAATAACTATGTACTATAAAAATAAAAAATACTACTTTATCTATACACATACAATAATGCAAATGCAGCTGTCTCCCGGTCTATAAAGCTAGGTTCACATTGCTGTGTCGGGGTGTGTCGTGGCGCGCCAGAGCGCAATCGGTTACGTTCATTACCTATGACTAGATTCACATTAGTAAGGCACCCCAACAGAGTTCCGTTCCAACCACCAACGGTACGACAGTGCTACAAAGTGATCCGTGCGAATAAAATCTAAAATACCAGTTAAAGTGTTCTATTACCAGATCATAATTAAACAGGTGTTTAATAAACGTATCAGAAACATTTTCAATCAGTTACAACTGGAAGCAACAGTGAATTTGCCGAGTTCAATAAAAAATATAACCTAAAACAATCGACGAGCAACGTGCACACTCGTCACAGTCCCAGCGCGAGCCCCATTGTATTGTCCGGTGGCGGCGCAGCGAGGTGCATTCCACAGATAGTGCCTACACGCAGCTTACGAGTAAAAACACGGTCGATTGTCGATAACTGGCGGGATACCTACGACTACCAATAACATAAACGGTTCATCCAAATTATCATTTCATAAGTGGATAACTTCATTGGGCGGCTACCTACCGAACTATCTACCTACTTGTTACCGAACTGGATTCAAGAAGAATAACCGAATAGTACCTACCTACAAAGATAACCACCATAAACAAAATAAATAAGCCGTTGCGGCTAGGAACTGTGCGCTTTAAGTAGGGACGGTGCCAAAGTGAAAATTGTACTGGTACCCATATTGATTGGTATTGTATAATTTTATAAATAGGCAGCTTCAGGCTTTAGGCATTCCTTCCAATACATAGGTACGTAACCTAATGAAATGATAAGGTGTTTGTTTTCATGAAGTGGTCTCTTTTCCAACTTTCTTTGTCAATTAATATCTAAGTAATAGAGGTAGGCACTTAATAAAGATCAGGTTTAGGGTCGCATGGCTGGCTACTGAAATCGCAAATGGTACACAGGCATTGTCCCAGTGTTTAAATAGACATAGGATTACCTAGATTGTAACCAAACCAACTTACATATAGGTTACGCTTCGTTTGATAAAAACAAATAGGTACCCTAAGTATCCGATTTTCAATTGCTCCATTAAAAATCGGCTAACGGAGGAAAGATAGATTAGGGAAAGTTACTGTGCTTGCTCATTAATTTGATTAAAAGCCAAAATTATTGTTTAAACTAGGAGTAGTGTTTTAACTAAGTTAGACTTATTTGGTGGACCGGGGTACTGTAGTAGAGTGGCGAGTTAAAGATAGGGGCAGAGCACAGTAGGTTGAGTAGTTGAGATAACTTTGGAGGAAGGATCTGGAGACACTAAGTAGACCTAGAGTAAAAAATGCGAAAACGAAACACCGCAATGTCAGCGAAAGCGAAATCCAGTAAATTGGACCGTAAAAGTCCTCCGCCATCTGAAGGCTCCGAAGCTTCTAAGAGCAGTGGTGCTTCGACTCGGACTGGTACTGAGGAACAAATCCGAAAGGAGGCTATCATAAGAAGTGCCGAAAGAGCCGGAGCAGGATCATCCTCAGGGCATCTACCTGCAACCCCTTCAAGAGAGCGATCACCAGCTTCCTCGTATAAATCCAGATCATCTACTGGCGAATCGGGAACTCCATGTTTACCGGTCCTTTCGACCTTACCAACGGCAGCAAATAAACTGTTCCAAAGCGCTAAGAAACAAATCGAACAATCAATTAACCTTGATACTAGCGTGAAGGAAAATGTTCTCGCTGATTTGTCAGGTTTGTACGAAATCGTACTTCGTCTGAGTGAATCCCGACAAACTCTTCAGCTCCAACTGGAGAAAGCTCGATCGCAGACCAAAGAAGAACTATACATTCGCGAAAAGGACCACGCTCGCAAGCTGGGGCAACTAGCCGACTCTGTAAAAGAAGTGGATGTCAGATCACCTTTAGGAGAGATATTGGCAGAAGTAAAGTCTCTGAGGCAAATCGTTGTATTTGAGCTGGTGGAAAGCCAGAACAACTCTACTAAACAAGACCATGCAACAAAGCCTGACACTACACAGCTGTGCAATGAGCTAGCTCAACTTAAGGAAGCAACGGAGAACTCTATGGTTGAAATTAAAGAAATCAAGAACCTTATTAAAAACGCGGAACCTCGAAAGACGTATGCGGAAATGACGGCAACACCTAACAAAACATCGCATTCTATAATCGTTTCCTCGTCATTAGATAAAGATACAAGTGAGGACGTACTTAGTGAAGTTCGCAGAGCTGTAGAAGCAAAGCAGACTGGAGCTCAGATAGACCGGATTAGGAAAACTAAAAACCAAAAAGTGGTAATAAGCTGTAGCACACAAGAAGAAATAATCAAAGTTAGGGAAAAACTAACAAGAATAGAAAAGTTAAGTGTCGAGACAGCGAAAAATAAAGATCCATTGATAATAATAAAAGATGTTTTGGCCTTCAATACAGATGAGGATATAATTGCCTCTCTAAAGACACAAAACAGTCGCATGCTAGGAGATATACCTGAAGAAGAATTCAGGGCCATCGTTAAGTACCGCAAAAGAGCAAGGAACCCACATGAGAATCATGTAGTACTGCAAGTGTCTCCACAAATCTGGCAGAGAATGACCGCTTGCGGGCAGGTACATATAGATTTACAAAAAAGGTATGTATACGACCAGTCTCCGCTAATCCAATGCACAAAGTGCCTGGGATACGGTCATGGACGTAAGTTGTGTAAAGAGGCACTGGACCTCTGCAGTCATTGCTCAGGTCCACATCTGAGGAAGGACTGTCCGGTTTGGACAGTGGGTGACATCCCTTCATGCCGCAATTGCTGTCTGGCCAGGTTGGATAGGCATGACCATAGCGCGTTCGACTTAACATGCCCAGTCCGTAAGAGATGGGATTCACTGGCTCGGTCCAGTGTCGCATACTGCTAAAGAAATGGGCTCCACTACCAACACTAGCACAATAAATCCAGACATTACACAGCCAAGAGACTCGCAAGTATATTCGGTGATACAAGTAAACCTACAACATAAAAGGCTCGCCACACAGGAACTTCTTATTGAGGCTGCAAACAGAAAAACAGGATTTGCACTAGTGCAAGAACCATATGTGGGAGCAAAAGGCGAGTTGACGCAGCACGCAGGAACTAGGGTCATACAAAAAACACAAAATAGAGAAAAACCAGTTAAAGCCGCAATAATAGTTTTTGATAATAATATAGAAGTTTTCGACGACCCAACAATGACAACAGAAAACATAGCGGTTGCGAAAATTAGAACAACGAAATGGGAAATAGGACTTGTATCAGTATACTTTGAGGGCGACCAACCTCTTGAGCCTTACCTGAATCACTTAAGCTTAATAATAACAAAACTGGAATTACCAAATATATTGATAGGAGGAGACATAAACGCATGGAGCCAATGGTGGGGGAGTAAAACGGAAAACCAGAGAGGAGCTGTCATGTCTGGGTATTTCGAAGAAAAAGAACTGCAAATTCTAAACGTGGGAGACGATCCAACTTTTGAAACGATAAGAGGGGGGAAATTATTTAGAAGTCGAGTAGATGTTACAGTCTGTTCTATAGGGATCCTGGATAGGGTGGACAACTGGACAGTTGATAAATCCATATCAAGTTCAGACCACAACGCCTTGACGTTCTCTTTGTTATTAGAAAAGCCAAACATTAAAAATATAAACAATAGCACGAGAATATATCGTCGCCGTAGAGCGAAAAGTCACTAAGTAGGTCATTTGGTGTTTTGAGTTATGAAGGTTTAAAGTTTTGAAAAACAAAATAAAATCATAACTTTTTTTCGGTATGGGATATTTCTAATTTTATGGTCTCATATGTTAGGAAATATAAAAGCTCTTAAGGTCAATTCACTACAGTCAATGAATGACTGATATTTTCAGGAAAAATGAAAAAAAACTGACTTAGTTACTTTTCGCCCTCAAATCTTGTACTAACTTTGTGAGACAATGATTTGTTAAAAGTCACCAACTGACTTTTCACCCGTGTTTGGATAAGTTTATTTAGTGTTTAAGTAATTTTTCTAACGCTCTTATCTGCTTAATTTTATATAATTTCTGTTTCTCGAATCAGGTAATCAATAAGAAAATGATAAATAATCAAATGCAGTTGTCATACTTCCTTGAAAAATACAAAAAAAAACGCATTCACAACAAGTTATAAGTAAATTAATGTTTTCGACGTATTGTTAAGATTTTAAATATTGAAATCCTATTAAAATGATTAATGATAGCATTCTGGTCCAGTGAGTCTTGACATTGTGAATGTCGTATTTCTTGATCATGATTATCGCTTTTCCATGGCATAATCGCTTCTCAAACATAGACCGATGACTGAGTAAGCTTTCACAATACGGCCTTATAGTTGCATCGGGCACCAGCAGCTTTTCTGCAACATCTTTGTGTGTAGCTGTAAAGTAGAGAGTACTCGTACAATGAATGAAGATAACGGGGAATGGTCCAGTTCAGACGACGAACGCATATCAACGGGTTTTTTTTTTTCTTGGCCTCTGAAATACATTTCAGTGTGGTACAAACGAACATTACCTGGACGGAGGGCAGTTACCCGAAATATTCAAGTTTTACTGAAAGGAAACATTCCTTTATATTATTTAAACTGCTGGACTACTTGAGAAGGCAACAACAGCCTGTAGTGGTCCACTACTGGACGCAGGCCTCCCCCTGACAAGCGCCTTATTGGTTTTTATCACATGGAGGGTTATGTCCATAATCCCCATTCTGGGCATGCGAGTTGGGGATCGCAGTTTGGTGGAAGAATTGTTCTGCGGGGGCGCTGCTGCCCGCCCCCGGTGGATATCCCTTAGTCGCCTCTTACGACACCCGCGGGAAGAGTTGGGGTGGTGCAAATTCTAAGCCGGCACCACACAGCGAACTACGCTGAGTCCTCGCCGAGTCATCCATTCTTTACGGGAGTGACATGGTAATGTTGACAAAACTCCTTTAAAATAAATAAAGAAAAAAAGATTCATCCATACTGCAATGCTTGAAAACGAATGTTTTCAATCAGTGCGTCTTACCCGTCATGACCTACGGAGCTGAGACGTGGACACTCACCTTAGGGCTGATCCACCAGTTCAAAGTCGCTCAACGAGCTATGAAAAGAGTAATGCTCGGAGCTGTTCTAAGGGATAGGACTCGTAACGAATACATCCGACAGAGAATCAAAGTTATCGACATAGCTCTTAGAATAAGCATGCTAAAGTGGTAGCGTGCCGGCCATGTCTCGCAAAAACCAACAACCGTGTTCTTGAGAGGAGACCGGGACTCGGCAAACATAGTGTAGGACGCCCTACACCCAGGTGGAGACGGCCTGCCAAAGACTGCAGTCAGATGTCGGACGCGGCAAACTGAAGACACGGTGCTATGGCGCTCATTAAGGGAAGGCCTATGTCCAGCAGTAGACTAACGATGTTGATGAACCAGCGAAGACGTTTTGGACAGGTGGCTAGGGCCTTATATAAGTCACTAGCCACCGAGTAAGCAAAATCAAGAGCGTAAAAGTAACTAAATTGCACGTTTAATTGTTTATCCTAACACAGACGTACGAAAGTTTGGCTTTAATAAATCAACAAAACACTTTAGCTATCATTCAAAACCAAACTTTGTAGTCAAAATTTTGGGGCGAAAACTAACTTAACATGTTAAATGATTTCTTGCTTTAAAATTATGAAGTACAATTATCGCAAATAGCGATCTAGAAGACACTAAGTCGACTTAGTTAGTTTTCGCTTTCAAGTTGTGTATCAAACCTGCTACCACATAACTAATCAAGTATATTTAGTTATTTCTCGACTAGACTGGGTCCTGGCAACAAGTTATTATTTTAGAAAAGAAATTAACCAACCCGACTTAGGTTTATATTTTGCAATTCTTTCAAGTAGGAAAAAAGTATCTAAGCCTACTTAGTTGGTTTTCGACTAAAATGCTGTAAGCCAAATGTAGAGTTAGTGAATTTTTTGCACAACCTAAAATAAAAACCGTGATAGCTAGGGATAAGGTTGTCAGACTGAAAAATGCAGAAAAAATCGGGGATTTTGATGGCACATCTAACTCGATTTGGCCCAAATAGCGAGTTAGTGACCTTTCGCTCTACGGCGACGATATAGAACTAAGAAAACTGACTGGAACCTGTTTAGAAATACGGTAAAAAATGAGCTACAAACAAAACACCTAACAAAAGTAAATATAACTGATATAAATGCAATTAAAGATTTAGAAGATATCGTAATTAAATATACAGACACAATCATAAACGTTTGCGATAAAACATTCAAGAAGACCAAGACTAACGTCAAACATAGAGTGCCTTGGTGGACGCAAGAACTTGAAGAATTGAAAAAAGAAATGATTAGGAAGAGAAGAAGAATATCATATGCAGCACCAAGAAGGAGGCAATACGTAGTTGATGAATATTTAGAAGCCAAAAATATATATGAGGCAGAGGCTCAGAGAATACACACTGAGAGTTGGAAGAAATTTTGTACAAAGCAAGATAAGGAGAGCCTCTGGGATGGAATTTATAGAGTAATAAGAAATACCACAAAAAGGCAAGAAGACAAGCTACTTATGCAAGATGGTAAAATTCTATCTCCGGAGGGCTCAGTCAAGTTGTTGGCAGATACCTTTTTTCCAAAAGACTCTCAAGAAAATGAAGACACCGCACATAAAACCATAAGAGAACAATCAAGAGAAACCAACACCCTACCACCTGAAGAGACTACCGACCCACCGTTCACCATGGCAGAGCTTAAATTTGTGGCAAGCAGCTTTAATCCTAAAAAAGCTCCAGGCTCTGATGGATTAACCGCCGATATATGTTTGCACGCAGTTGAATCAGATGAACACCTTTTCTTAAATTTATTAAATAAATGCTTAGAGTTAGCCTGCTTTCCGACAATATGGAAAGAAGCCGCTGTTCTAGTACTACGCAAGCCCGGTAAAGAGGATTACACAGCTCCTAAATCCTATAGACCAATCGGGCTTTTATCGGTTCTCGGGAAAGTGCTAGAAAAGTTAATGATAAACCGCATCAGGTACCATATGTTACCTCTACTAAATCCGAGACAGTACGGATTCGTGCCCCAGAGGAGCACTGAAGACGCCCTGTACGACCTACTTACATACATCAGGGAACGTGTAAAATGCAAGGAATTGGTACTGATGATTTCATTAGATATCGAAGGGGCGTTTGATAGTGCTTGGTGGCCTGCTATAAAGTACCAATTAAAACAAAAGAAATGTCCATGGAACTTAAGAAGGTTAGTAAATAATTATTTTGAAGGTAGAAGCGTACAAATACGGTACGCTGGCCAAGAATGCAAACGGACAACAGACAGGGGGTGCGTGCAAGGATCGATAGGAGGGCCTACGTTCTGGAATATTCTGCTGAACCCACTTATTGACAGATTGGAGGAAATGGGCACTTACGTTCAGGCTTTTGCTGACGATATAGTTTTGGTTTTCTCGGGACAAAGCATGCAAACACTAGAACTACAAGCGAATGATACACTTATTGAAGTTTATGAATGGGGAATAAGAAATAAATTAAAATTTGCGCCACATAAGACTAACAGTATGATTATTACTAATAAAAAGAAATATGAAACACCGGAATTAAAAATGGGAAATAAACCTATTCAATTAGTAAATGAAACGAAAATATTAGGATTAATTATAGATAAAAAATTAACTTTTAACGCCCACGTAACACATATTAGTAAGAAAGCAACAAATATATACAAACAATTAGCAAGAATGGCTAAAACAACATGGGGGCTAAGCAATACCGTCTTTACCATAAGGGCACACGGGGCCCGTGCCCAGGGCCCCCATTCTCAGGGGGCCCCGAAGGATCGACAATTTCTCTTACACATTTATTCTCAAAACATTTTTGTCGGGCACATTACACTTTTTTCACAGATCAGTAATCTTAACAGAAGGTATTTACCTACTACTCCATTATATCGATGACTGCGCCTATTCCTACTGTACTAATTAATAATATTTCCGAACGCATCCTACCTAATTTACTAAGTACACCATCTAGCGATCACTCACGCAATCACTCGGGATTCCAAAGTCAAGCTGCGGCCATTATGGCCGACTTCCCGATTTTTTTTTTGTTGTTTTTTGTTTCGTCGAATTTATGTACTTAGAGTCAACTTTTCAGCCATGTCAATGTCTTAAAACTTGACTGACAGTGTCAAGCTGACGTTAAAACCATAAACTAACCAAGTTTAGAAGAAATTAAAAAAAAAATCGTATATGTATTTAAAATTGAAATGACACCCGCGCCATTTTTTTATCGTTTTTTCTGAATTAAAATTAATTTAAATTAAATGGCTTGGAAATGTGTTCTTTTTTGTGTTTAGTGTAATAATATGATGGTAAATCTCTAAAATAAAACTCAAACTGGACATAAAAACGGTAAAGTTTTGTTTTATGATTTTTTTTAATATTAAAATTTTACCATTTTTCCGCAATTATAATTTAATTTTAATCAACCACATTAATTACGTTATACAACATCAGAATGTTTCCACGCTGTTTTGTAGGAAATTTTATGGAGAATCCAAATATATATAGATGTTACGAGATGTTAGTAGATAATAATCAAGAAATCAGCGAAATAATGCATTGTGATGCATTTCCGCGGATTTTTGCGGAAGTACCTGCCACACAACGGCGGTAGCGGGGCGCGGGGCGTGCCACTTGAGAGGTTAATGACATTATAAATATCAAAATATAGTATGATATTATCATACTATATTTTGATTACCTACAATAAATGGTCATAGGTACTTTGTAAAAGATGTTATATAATTCACTTTTTTACTTTCCAAAAGGGCCGCGAATTCTTGTGTGCCCAAGGGCCCCAGCCTAGTTTAAGACGGCCCTGGGGCTAAGTCCTGAGGTAACCAAAACGATATACGCGGCGGTAATAGAGCCAACTGTCCTGTATGCAGCAAGTGTTTGGTCACCAGCCGCGAAGAAAGTTACCATTCAGAAAAAGCTAAACACCCTTACTAGAGGATTCGCACAAAAAATATGCAAATCGTACAGAACAGTATCCTTGAACGCAGCCCTAGTCCTGTCCGGGCTTTTGCCACTTGACATACGCATCAATGAAGTGACTAAGTTGTACGAAGCCAAAAGGGGAAAACCAATGGAAGAAATTTTGATGGATAGAGAAATGGAAGATAAGATATGTTTCTTGGAAGCGCCTCATCCTGCAGAAGATATAGAAATATGTTACAAATGTTTGGATAACATGAATACGGAAACATTACTAGAAAATGAAATAACAGACGACGAAATAAAGATATTTACTGATGGAAGTAAAATAGAAGGGAAGGTGGGAGCTGCAATGTCATGCTGGGAAAAAAAAGAAGAAATTAAATCAATGAAATTTAAGCTAGAAAATATATGTACTGTATTTCAGGCAGAAATGTATTCGCTGTATAGAGCATTAAAATGGGTTAATACTTATAATAAAAATGATAAATTTACAATACTAAGCGACTCCAGATCATCCCTAGACCTAATCAGAAATAGAGCAACATTTCATCCCTTAGCATTTGCAATCAGAAGAGAAATCAAAGAAATTATAAACAAGGGAAAAGAAATAAGATTATTTTGGGTTAAAGCACATGTAGGCATAGAAGGTAATGAAAGAGCAGATGAGTTAGCAAAAGACGCGGCACTAAAAAAGAGAACACGCGCAGACTATGATAAATGTCCGGATTCATATATTAAAAGATATTTGAGAAAAGAAAGTATTGAAGAACTACAAAGACGATACGATGAAAGCAAGACAGCAGAAACAACAAAAATATTTTTTCCAAATTTAGTTAAAGCTCACAGTATTTTAAAGAAAATTAAAATCAATTTTAAAATAACACAACTTTTAACTGGTCATGGGGGCTTTGCACATTACCTAAATAGATTTAAATGTAAATATGCTTCCGGATCGTACATACCAGCAGGATGTATGTGCGATCCGGATGTAAACGAAACAATAGTACACCTCATACTGGACTGCCCGAGGTATTGTTTACGTAGATACGAACTAGAAATGAAAATAGATAGACAACTCAAAAAAGAAATTTTAAACGAAATACTAGACGATAAAAACACAAGAACAACTTTTTTGGAATTTTGCGTTTGCGTCGTGGAGGACGCTATTAAAAGAAACAAGTAGAGTAGGTAATAGTAAGTATGTATTTTGATTTGAATGTTAGGAATAGCAAGATAGAATCATTTATTGTTTATCAGATATGTTTTATTAATGTGTTGGACAAATCGCGAGTAGTCATAATAAACATACTTTAAATCTACACAACACATAACTTGGCGACAGACTCGGTTATTATAATAATTATATGTATACTTATAGAATATATAAATGTTAGAAGTTACAAGACTAAGAAACCTATTTATATAATATATTATCGAATATATTCCATATAAATAGAATATTATGTAACATGAAAGTAGAAAAAAAAAAAAAAAAAAACAATAGGTCTAACTAACATAAGAAACTATCATGAGCGCAATATATATTAATGATTATATATTGCCCGCATGAAAATAACTATACCAATGTAAATATTCAGTTGTAAATGTAATTTTTTGTAGTGTGGTTTGTGTATATTTAATAATATTAGTTTTTATATTTAAGTTATATTTAAGCAAACATATGTATATCAAAGAGGAAAGAAAAAAAATAAAAAAAAATAAAAGACAAAAAAAATAATAATAATGATAATAGACAAAACAAAAAAGACAAAACAAAAGAAAAATATGAAAAAAGAAAGAAGAAGAATAAGAGATCATAACATAACTTATGTATGTATATATGTATAACAAAACGACGACACGACCAGACGCGAAGTTGCACTGATCGCTTACGTATTAAATTAAACAGCTGGCTTAAGCAAAATGTTAGCCTTAAAAACGTCTCCGATCCATATCGGAGGGACTAAAGGCGGAACAAACAAAAAAAAAAAAAAAAAAAAAAGGCACCCCAACACAACCTACTTGCGCTCTGGCGCGCCACGACACACCCCGACACAGCAATGTGAACCTAGCTTAACACGTACACCAACACAGAAACTAGCACAACTCCTCGCTAACTCACACATCGCCGCCGCTCCGCGCCGGTAGGTAATACAGTGCGCCGAGCTACGTCGCAACACAACCGTAAATACAACCAACATTAAATATTAATAAATAAAATCCTACCCTCTATTATGGTTTGAGATTTGTAAAAATAATAACTTACGCTCGATTTCAAAGTTATTGATAATTTTAAAGTTAAAGATTATTATATTTGCATGTCATCTTAGCGTTGATAAAATTTTAATATCGCAATAATAAAGCTTGCTCGCCAGCCATAAAGTAACTAGAAATAAGTAACCATAAGTAATCTCATTATACGTAAACTGATTAATTTTTAAATGAGAATAAATTCTCTAAACCGAGGTAGGTAAACTTTTCACGTAAATTGCAAACATACGTCAATCTTTATGTTGTTCGATATCGCAACAATACTATGCATCTCTACTAATATTTATTTATTTATTTTATTAAGGTAAACTAAACCACAGCGTTACATTATATTTAACAACATTATATTTACAGATTATTTAGAACAAAGAGAACAGCAAAGTAATTCAATAAAATCGAACGAATCAAACTCGTTGAGTTCAAATTAACAATAGCATTGTAAAGTTTGTATTAATTGTTCGTAAACCAGATATTTTTTTCTCGAAAGTAATGGCCCGATTCTGAATAATATTTTACAAAGGTTTTTGTTATTAATGTGCGTAGCCCTCACATCTAGGGTAATTTCCAAGCTATTATTTGTTTTCTTGGAATATTTTACTCAGTTCGCTCGCTTGAGCTCGCTGTGCACTCGCCTTGAAATCGTTCGCTATCGTCAGTGTGATATGACACTTCGCCAGTATATTCGCCGGAAACCTAAGTTACTACGCTCCATTGCCCTGAGGGGTGCTGATTGTATCACAGGATCCTGGGTCCCGAAAGGAAGCAGCGGTCACAAAGCGATGATGACACGGATTGCAGGATGTTAGCATCTTCCAATTGATTGATTGTGACGAGGAATTGAGGGTCGCCTTTGCATCTTGTTGTCGTGTTATCCCTGAGCACTTATAGGTTACGTTATGGTCTGTTTAATGATTATTCTTCAGAAAATAAAGTATTGGTGATTTTGATATTGATTACGAGAGCGAAGCCGCGGGTAGAAGTTTGTCTATTATTAGGTTGTATTATGGGCCTCTTGTCATCTATTTCTCAAATAGACTAATCGTCACTGTCACCAGTTACAGAAAATCAAATAATTTACGATACTCCGGCCAAACTCAAGGATGCAATGCTTGTAAACAATGTCCCCATAATTTATGTAAAAGGGTGATTCTCCGTAAAGACGTCCTAAATCTGTACAAAATTGTCCGACCAAATTATTTTAGATTTTATTAGAAAAAAAATTAACAAGTGCTACAAAACTATCAGCTTAATCATAATAAATGAACAGCCTATTGAATTTTTGCTTTTTCGATATTTGTGTATCTTTTGCCTTATTTTTGCTTTGGCACTAAATAAAATGGCGATAAAGCGCTAACATCCCTATGGTTATTAAGTCAAGGCTAGTTAGGTCCTTATAAACCTTAAAAACGGTAAAATAACATACTGGATTTCTTTTTTTTTTGCTTTGAACTTCTGGCAGGGGACTGTTCTTAAAATGCCTGGGACAAACTTTGGTTTAATGGATTTAATGAAACAAATTAATTTTCGGTACTTTTTATTCAAGAAGATTGTTAGTTAAATAATTAAGTTTATAAACATTAGGGACCAAATTATATATTATGGACGAATAACTTAAAATTTAATCTTAAAGTTTTAATTTTGGGAATGGGACAGCCCAGGGGACTGTTATTTCGATGGTTTACGAATGTATAGCAAAAAAACCAAAACTTATTTCATTTTAGTTATCAATGGTCCAAATAGAAATGTTTTTTTACTTTCGTAATAAATTTGTTTTAGTAACAAAATAACAATTTTTCTAATAAAAAAATGCCTGGGACAGCAAAAAACATCGTTACAGAGAATCACCCAAAAATCACTTTCTTGCTGTTGATTTGTGGTCAGAATTGGCACTACTTGTCGAAATGATCTTTTGCCGTACTAACAATCAGTTTGCAATGCTAGCAATGCTAGCAACGCTTGAATAATGCTCACAATTATTTTAAAATGACGCCAGAAAAGCGTTTTATATTTTTAGTATTGTGAGTTGTAGACAAAGATTTTATCTTGAGAATAACTATCTATATTCAAGCCGAGTGTAGATAGTTACTTGCTTCTGAGTTTGATACTGGTGTAATAATCGTGGTATCGTAGCATTATAATCAAAGAAATATCTTCTCAAACTAAACATACAGCCCACTAAAATAATTCCAATCCGATCGTTTAAACAAATTGAAAACTAGTTTCGCTAAAATATTCATCCGACTAAGATTAGGATTTCTCTCGCATTGCAAGGCCAGCTTATTTCTACTTTTTATGAGCTGGAACTTGGGAGTTATCCATAATACGTCTTTGGGCTGGACGGTCAGTCATTAAACGATAAATTTTGCCTCCTTTTAACCGTCTTGCCAACTTAGATTTATCACCCTTTAAGATGCGTTAGATCGCTCGTAAAGGTTCGCTAGGAACGAATTCGGTTTAACTTTTAACATGTCGTAAACCTGATTGATGTAAGATGATTTATCGTTAAGGGCATTTGGTTGCTTTCCGGAGTTTAAGGTCCGCTCTGAATAGAGCTCACCTGATCAGTACTCAAATGTTAATTGCTGAACGTGGCTCCCCAACAGGCTTTGCTACCGTGCCAACCTGGGCCTAATCACCACGGTTGGCGAGAGGGTTGATGAAAATAAAAAATACTCAGAAAGAAGCTGCTGCTCTTCCGTAGGTTACGACATCCTCGGGCTCGTTGTAGGCGTCGATTCTTACGCCCCACCGTCACGGCTATAGATTTCAATTAAGGTACCTACAAATTTAACTTAACTGATTTCAAAAATTCTTTCACCATTAGAATGCTACATTATTCCTGAGTAACATAGGCTATATTTAGTTCTTGAAAAAATTAGGGATCCCTACTAAAACTTCAATAATGTAACCCAAGGTGTAAAAAAATTCGCCATAAATTGTCTATCATCGCATGCGCTGCGGAAACTATTGATGATAGAACAAAAAAATGTTCTACAATATTAAAGACTATATAAATATCTACAAAAAACTTAGCGCTACCATATGTCCAACTATTGTAGTTATGTCAGTATAACTATTTTTTACTTTTTAAAAGTTGATAGAAATTCTGACCGAAGTCTGACCATGTTAGCCATACCTCTGTATTAATCCTTATCCAAATAAATCATTTCATAATTAAGACTGTTTCAATACCTGTAGATTACTTTTTGAATTATTCAAATCGGACATTCCATTCAAAAGATATTAAAAATTTAAAAATGTCGCTCTAAACCCTCTAAACTAAACACTATTAGAAAAATAAATGACGCCGCACCCGAGCAACGCAGCGAGGGAGGTAGGTAAAAATAATAATAATTAATGTCCTCCTAGCCGAATTTCGACCACGGCGGCCAATCTCATCGGAGACTAGCCAGATGCGCAGGACATATTATAGTGCACAAGTTTGTGCGCTGCTGTGTGGTGCCGGCTTAGAATTTGCACAACCCCAACTCTTCCCGCGGGTGCCGTAAGAGGCGACTAAGGGATATCCACTGGGGGCGGGCACGACCGGGGAGAGGTCAAACGCAGGACCAACGTCTTAATGTGCTTTCTGAGGCACGCCCCCGTGCCTCGGAGAGCACGTTAAGCCATCTAACACCGCCAATTTCCTTACTCGGGGCTGCTACAGTGAATATTTCTTGCTAGAAAATACTGTGATAATGTATATAACACAAATCTTGGGCCGACCCGGGATTTGAACCCGGGACCACATTATCAGCGGTTGAACACGCGACCACTATACCAACGGGGCAGTTGGATAAAAGTATAAAATGTCCTGCTACAGAAATATTAGAAACCTACGTTTATCCCAAATTTTTTAAAAATTAATATCCACCCGTGCGAAGCCGGGACAGGCCGCTAGTGTTAAATAAAACAAAATCCGTCAAGTGCGAGTGTAACTCTCGCGCGGTTTTGAACTTTTGTTAATTATACATAATTATATGTACTAAAGGTACCGGTTAGAGACCTAGCTATTTAATGAATACCTAAAAAAAGTAGGTACCAAACACATTTAAGATGGATCGCTCTGCAAACTTCGGAGATTAGGCGGTAATAGTCAATATATTGACTTCTTTCAAAATATTTCAAAAATTAGGAAACCTACAGAAATTTCAAAAACTTAATTCTAATTCTAAGCCGGCACCACACAGCGATACAACAGATATAAACCTCAATACGTAAATAAATTAGCTATTTAATCGTATTCCCACAATCACAAAGCTTAACCCACTAAAACAGTTTCTACCAGTAAACTCAACAAGAAGTTAATCCATGATGTAAACTATGTAAGTTGTTTGTTTCAAGAGAAATGGAGAAAGTAATGTGAACAAGCGAAGCGAATGCATTTAATGCTTTATGTATTGTTTTCTAATGGCGAGGCGGTAACGTGTCATTTTATGGATGTATTATAGCTATACACTAGCCAAACTGCATCGTGGTTCGTCAATCATTCTACATCGAATGGAACCACGATGCAAATAAGTAAAACTTGCTTGACGTCAAGTTTTAGATATCTTACTTCCTACTATTCTACTAATATTATTAAGCCGACAGTTTGTGAAATCTGAATTTTTGTTGCCTAGGATCTCCAAAACTATTTAACGGATCAAGAGGAAATTTGGCGTATGTAAAAGCAAAGCCTAACCTAGATAATAGGCTACTTATTATACCGAAAATACGCGTGCGAAACCGCGGGCTAACAAATTTTTATTATCAGTTTCTTAGTTAGGCTGTATGTATTTTTTTATGTATTTTCGTTGATTTGTTCGTGAATTATGGACCGATTTTGAAAATTCTTTATTGTAATAGAAATTAGTAATTATCCTGCAAACTTAAAAACAGTATAAAATTAAGGGATTTGATTCGAAGTAAGTTTTTTGGTTTTTTAAAACAATTAAATCATTTTATGGAAGTTTTTATAGCTACATAGTTAGATATTTTAAACGTTGATTGATTGATTTAATAACTAGCAAGGCTGTTGGAAACACCGCTGCATAATTCGCATAGATAGATAGAAAATTCTTTATTGCACACTTAAATAAAATAGAAACAATTTATGACAAAACAACTTAATAAAACCGGCCAAGTGCTAATTGAGACGCACACGGAGGGTTTCGTACCATCGTACATATCTATTTGGCAAAGGAACCCTAAGAATGGAAAATTTCAAGGTTCATAAGGTTTTTTTTATTATAGTGCGTAAGCCTCGCACTGTGGCTAATTTCTAATTTCTAAGAAATCTAATATTATCGCAAAAAATTTTGCAATGAAAAAATAAAAATAAATAAATAAATAGTAAATTTTCGTGTTCATAAGATAGAGCCCTCTGTCAGACGGAAGGACGGACAGCGAATGCTTAGTATGTAATGGGATTCCGTTTCCACCCTTCGGGTATGGAACTCTAAAAGCCGATAGCGATTAATATTCCACATATTTGGACAATCTTTAGATGGTGGCTTCATGATATTTCTCTTTTTCATTTCTCTACATTGTGATGTGGCTAGATTGTAATCATACTAGGGTACATTCTTTAGAATTAATTAATGTGCACTGGGTAAAAAAAGTCAGTTCAAAAAGTTAAAGGAATGCATCCTTTAACTTTTTCCTTACTATAACGAACTTAGTATTTGTAGAAAACTAGCTTCTGCCCGCGGCTTCGCACGCGTATTTTCGGTATAATAAGTAGCCTATTATCAAAGTTATGCGTTGCTCTAAACGTACGCTAAATTTCATCATGACCAATTCGGTAGTTTTCGAGATCCTAAGTAACATCAGATTTCACAAACCTTCGGCTTTATAATATTACTAGCTTCTGCCCGCGGCTTCGTACGCGTATTTTCGGTATTATTAGTAGCCTATTATCTAAGTTATGCGTTGCTCTAAACGTACGCTAAATTTCATCTTGATCCTGTTCAGTAGTTTAGGAGATCCTAGGTAAGAAAAAATCAGTTTTCACAAACTTTCGGCTTTATACGAGTATTTATATATAGTAATTATTAGTAGTAGGATAGTAGGATGTTCGGTTTATTACTAACATTACAAGTATTTTCCTTGGATTTGTTTACAAAAGGCTCGCAACGTCGTCGGTTATCGGGAGTAAATACAGATAATGTATGTAGGTGACCGGTCATGGCGTAGCGGGGCTTCGGTTACACACCTTTACCCGACGTGGCTATGAGTGTGGTTATGATTGTAGGCTTAGGGCATGTATATATGACCTTTGAATTGGATTATGTCATGTCAAAGTGTGTAGCCGTGTGGTGCCGGCTTAAAATTTGCACCACCCCAACTCTTCCCGCGGGTGTCGTAAGAGGCGACTAAGCCTGCAGAAAAATTCTGCCACCGAACTGCGATCCCCAACCCGCATGCCCAGCGTGGGGATTATGGGCATTACCCCCATGAGCCAACAAGCCGCTTATCAGGGGGAGGCCTGCGTCCAGCAATGGACCAATACAGGCTGTTGAGGTTGAGGATGTCAAAGTGCGACAAATCCACAAAATCATTCGAAAACTGTCATCAAGCTTGTAAGAAACGATTGGATCGTTATCATACTACGATAATTTGGCGTGTTTTAAAGATAAACCGAGTTCTAATTCTTCTAGTGGCGACATCAAGTTTAAATTCGAGTCTAATTTAGTTTGATGACACATCAAGGTATACCCTTTCCTGTAAAATGTTATGCGTGGTCACACATAAAAACAAGACCCGTCAAGTGCGAGTGTAACTCGCGCGCCGAGGGTTTCGAACGTTTGTCAACAAGTAGGTATGTACTAAAGGTACCGGTTAGAAACTCCGAAATTTAATGAAGACCTAAAACTAGTAGGTACCAACCTACATTTCAGATGGATCTCTCTGCATGCTTCGGTGATAGGGTGTAGCAGTAAATTTTTCGACTTTTTTCAAGATATTTCGAAAAGTATTGAACCAGCAGAAATTTCAAAAACTGTTTTGAAATGTACAAACCGATACCTTTCATATGATACCCCACTCATTGGGGTAACCCCCTTTTTGAAAATTATCCCCCCTCTTTTTGACCATTTTTCAAAAAGGGTTCATTTTACAGACTTTTCTATATTTTTCCTGTAAAATATAGATCTATATCTACAAACGCTCCATACATTTTGAATGGATCGCTCGGCAAACTTCGGAGATAGAGGGGGGGGGAACGGGTAAAATTTCGACTTTTTTCAATATATTTCAAAAAGTATGTAACCTACAGAAATTTGAAAAACGGTTTTAAGATGTACAAATCAATACCTTTCATATGACACCCCACACAGTGGGGTAGCCCCCCCTTTTGAAAATTATCCCCCCCTTTTTTGACAATTTTTCAAAAAGTGTTCGTTTTTCAGACTTCTCTATATTTTTCCTGTAAAATATAGATCTAAATCTACAAACGCTCCATACATTTTGAATGGATCGCTCTGTAAACTTCGGAGATAGAGGGGGGGAATGGGTAAAATTTCGACTTTTTTCAAAATATTTCAAAAAGTATGAAACCTACAGAAATTTGAAAAACGGTTTTATAATGTACAAACCGATACCTTTCATATGATACCCCACTCAGTGGGGTATCCTCCCCTTTTCAAAATTATTCCCCCCTTTTTTGACCATTTTTCAAAAAGTGTTCGTTTTTTAGACTTCTCTATATTTTTCCTGTAAAATATAGATCTATATCTACAAACGCTCCATACATTTTGAATGGATCGCTCTGCAAACTTCGGAGATAAGGGGGGGGGAATGGGTATTTTTTCGACTATTTACAAAATATTTCAAAAAGTATGAAACCTACCGAAATTTTAAAAACTGTTTTGAAGTGTACAAACCGATACCTTTCATATGATACCCAATTCGGTGGGGTAGCCTCCCCTTTTGAAAATAATTCCCCCCTTTTTTTACCATTTTTCAAAAAGTGTTCGTTTTTCAGACTTCTCTATATTTTTCCTGTAAAATATAGATCTATATCTACAAACGCTCCATACATTTTAAATGGATCGCTCTGCAAACTTTGGAGATAGGGGGGGGGGGGAGCGGGTATTTTTTCGACTATTTTCAAAATATTTCAAAAAGTATGAAACCAACAGAAATTTCAAAAACTGTTTTGAAATGTACAAACCGATACCTTTCATATGATACCCAACTCATTGGGGTAACCCTCCTTTTTTAAAATTATCACCCCTCTTTTTGACCATTTTTCAAAAACGGTTCATTTTACAGACTTTTCTATATTTTTCCTGTAAAATATAGATTTATATCTACAAACGCTCCATACATTTTGAATAAATCGCTCTGCAAACTTCGGAGATAGGGGGGGGGGGGGGGGGAATGGGTATTTTTTCGACTATTTTCAAAATATTTCAAAAAGTATGAAACCTACAGAAATTTCAAAAACTATTTTGAAATGTACAAACTAATACCTTTCATTTGATACCCCACTTGACTCTGTAGGTCTCTTTTAAAATTTTGACATCTCAATTTGTATGGAAAATGTTCATCTTCATTTTTCATTTATTTTCATTTTTTTTTTCTTAAAATCTGTACAGGCGCACGAAATGTATTATTATTTTAAATTAGTAGTTGCTGAGTTATTAAGGAGGGAAAAAAGGACAGACAAAGCGAGACCATAAGGGTTTCGAAACCGATCTTCGAAACCCTAAAAAAGGTAGCACTCCGGGAGTGCCGGCAGAAGTGAAAACTTCAATATTAACGTTGTGTTTAATTATAAGTATAAAAGTACTATCATTCATACTACACAACAGTCAAGCAATCAGCTGTCACCATCCTTGGATACGCGTGGGACGCTGTACATAAACACACACGGTCATTCGCGCAAGCGCCCTGTGCCGCCTAAACAGAGCAGCACACTCAGGCACGGTAGAAAGAGTGGGAGATACTAGTTCCTCTCCCTTCCCCTCGATCTTACGCTTTTTCGATCAGCATCACGTGACCCTGACGCGAGTTTGAAAGTTTTTACCCATACAAAAAAAAGTGCTCAGCGCCGCTAAAGAAGTTTTCACTTCAAAAAAATATACGCCTCGACTTGAGAACCTCCTTTGTTTTTCGTCGGTTGAAAAGTAGATCTTCTCGATCTGGTAGGGTCGCTGCAAGGCGCTAAATGTATAAAGGACTCGAAAACGACGGAAGTATTCGTAAAATAATGCGTACAACCCATACTACACTCAGAAGCGTAGAATTGCGTGGTATGCATGATTCATCCAAAATGTTTTACGTGACACAAAACAGCTCGTTAAAACAAAACAGATAACGCAAGTGCAGTACGATAAATACTTACATTCCGAACGCAATATCGATATCTACACTAGGTGCAAGAGTTGGAGTACAGTCAAAATAGGTAACCCAGGTAGCTGTGTGGTGCCGGTTTAGAGTTTGCACCACCCCAACTCTTCCCGCGGGTGTCTAGAGAGGCGACTAAGGGATATCCACCGGGGGCGGGCAGCAACGCCTCCTGAACAATTCTACCACCGAACTGCGATCCCCAACCCGCATGCTCAGTGTGGGGATTATGGGGATTACCCCCCATGAGATAAAAGCCAATAAGGCGTGATGTCCAGCTGTGGACCAATGTAGACTGTTGAGGTTGAGGTTACGCCGTGACCGCCACTCACGGCGTAACAATATACACTCGAACCACAGCTCCGACTCAGCCCGTCTCCCTGGCTATGGATGTTGTAAGAGCCGACTAACTTACCAGAGGAAGGGCAGCAGCTTTCACGGTCGAAAATCCGCCTGCCAAGAAAATTATATTATTCAACGAATAACCGCGCGTGCGTACCTGGCAGCGTACATACATTTACCAACACGCGCCGTGTAGATGTGTAGAAATTTTTTTTTTTTTTTTTTTTTTTTTTTTTTTTTTTTTTTTTTTTTTAGCTGGACAATTCACACAGCATTATCTAGCCCCAAGGTAAGCAGAGCTTGTGTTATGGGTACTAGATAACTGATATACATAATAAAATAATATACGAGTACATAGATAGATATTTTTTATTATACATAGAAAACGACCAGAACACCCTGAACAAATATCTGCAGATCGTACAAATATTTGTCCCGAGGCGGGAATCGAACCCGCAACCTCCTGCGTCGCAGGCAGACCTTCGCCCACCGCGCCACAGAGGTCGTCTAAAGAAATGTAAACACCTTTCGCGTCGCTTACATCGCTGTTAGTAGCATATAAAGTCGACTTCGTAGAAATCGGCTGCCACTTCAGCGATACCTGTGTAGGCTGTGTGGTCAAATAACTGGACCGGTTTTGATAAAATATGTTAACTCTTTCCCCAGGAGAAGGCCCCTGGACAGCCCTATCCCTGGCCTGCCGCGGCCGTCACGTGCAAATAGCGGAGCTCCTGCTGTCTCACGACGCGACAGACGGCGCGTGTCGCGCGCTGCGCCAGTGCCTGCAGCACTCGCTCACGGAGCTAGCGGCCAAGATACTGGCTAGCAAGGTAACTGATACTGCATACTACAGGGGACATACTGTACCCGTGCAAATAGCGGAGCTCCTGCTGTCTCACGACGCGACGGACGGCGCGTGTCGCGCGCTGCGCCAGTGCCTGCAGCACTCGCTCACGGAGCTAGCGGCCAAGATACTGGCTAGCAAGGTAACTGATACTGCATACTACAGGGGACATACTGTACCCGTGCAAATAGCGGAGCTCCTGCTGTCTCACGACGCGACGGACGGCGCGTGTCGCGCGCTGCGCCAGTGCCTGCAGCACTCGCTCACGGAGCTAGCGGCCAAGATACTGGCTAGCAAGGTAACTGATACTGCATACTACAGGGGACATACTGTACCCGTGCAAATAGCGGAGCTCCTGCTGTCTCACGACGCGACGGACGGCGCGTGTCGCGCGCTGCGCCAGTGCCTGCAGCACTCGCTCACGGAGCTAGCGGCCAAGATACTGGCTAGCAAGGTAACTGCTACTGCATACTACAGGGGACATACTGTACCCGTGCAAATAGCGGAGCTCCTGCTGTCTCACGACGCGACGGACGGCGCGTGTCGCGCGCTGCGCCAGTGCCTGCAGCACTCGCTCACGGAGCTAGCGGCCAAGATACTGGCTAGCAAGGTAACTGATACTGCATACTACAGGGGACATACTGTACCCGTGCAAATAGCGGAGCTCCTGCTGTCTCACGACGCGACGGACGGCGCGTGTCGCGCGCTGCGCCAGTGCCTGCAGCACTCGCTCACGGAGCTAGCGGCCAAGATACTGGCTAGCAAGGTAACTGCTACTGCATACTACAGCGGACATACTGTACCCGTGCAAATAGCGGAGCTCCTGCTGTCTCACGACGCGACGGACGGCGCGTGTCGCGCGCTGCGCCAGTGCCTGCAGCACTCGCTCACGGAGCTAGCGGCCAAGATACTGGCTAGCAAGGTAACTGATACTGCATACTACAGGGGACATACTGTACCCGTGCAAATAGCGGAGCTCCTGCTGTCTCACGACGCGACAGACGGCGCGTGTCGCGCGCTGCGCCAGTGCCTGCAGCACTCGCTCACGGAGCTAGCGGCCAAGATACTGGCTAGCAAGGTAACTGATACTGCATACTACAGGGGACATACTGTACCCGTGCAAATAGCGGAGCTCCTGCTGTCTCACGACGCGACAGACGGCGCGTGTCGCGCGCTGCGCCAGTGCCTGCAGCACTCGCTCACGGAGCTAGCGGCCAAGATACTGGCTAGCAAGGTAACTGATACTGCATACTACAGGGGACATACTGTACCCGTGCAAATAGCGGAGCTCCTGCTGTCTCACGACGCGACAGACGGCGCGTGTCGCGCGCTGCGCCAGTGCCTGCAGCACTCGCTCACGGAGCTAGCGGCCAAGATACTGGCTAGCAAGGTAACTGATACTGCATACTACAGGGCAAATAGCGGA
This sequence comes from Eupithecia subfuscata, assembly GCA_963564075.1. Lineage (NCBI taxonomy): Eukaryota > Metazoa > Arthropoda > Insecta > Lepidoptera > Geometridae > Eupithecia > Eupithecia subfuscata. Next base: position 921,356 of record CAUWYO010000001.1, on the reverse strand, counting down.
GCTCCTGCTGTCTCACGACGCGACAGACGGCGCGTGTCGCGCGCTGCGCCAGTGCCTGCAGCACTCGCTCACGGAGCTAGCGGCCAAGATACTGGCTAGCAAGGTAACTGATACTGCATACTACAGGGCAAATAGCGGAGCTCCTGCTGTCTCACGACGCGACAGACGGCGCGTGTCGCGCGCTGCGCCAGTGCCTGCAGCACTCGCTCACGGAGCTAGCGGCCAAGATACTGGCTAGCAAGGTAACTGATACTGCATACTACAGGGGACATACTGTACCCGTGCAAATAGCGGAGCTCCTGCTGTCTCACGACGCGACGGACGGCGCGTGTCGCGCGCTGCGCCAGTGCCTGCAGCACTCGCTCACGGAGCTAGCGGCCAAGATACTGGCTAGCAAGGTAACTGATACTGCATACTACAGGGGACATACTGTACCCGTGCAAATAGCGGAGCTCCTGCTGTCTCACGACGCGACGGACGGCGCGTGTCGCGCGCTGCGCCAGTGCCTGCAGCACTCGCTCACGGAGCTAGCGGCCAAGATACTGGCTAGCAAGGTAACTGATACTGCATACTACAGGGGACATACTGTACCCGTGCAAATAGCGGAGCTCCTGCTGTCTCACGACGCGACAGACGGCGCGTGTCGCGCGCTGCGCCAGTGCCTGCAGCACTCGCTCACGGAGCTAGCGGCCAAGATACTGGCTAGCAAGGTAACTGATACTGCATACTACAGGGCAAATAGCGGAGCTCCTGCTGTCTCACGACGCGACAGACGGCGCGTGTCGCGCGCTGCGCCAGTGCCTGCAGCACTCGCTCACGGAGCTAGCGGCCAAGATACTGGCTAGCAAGGTAACTGATACTGCATACTACAGGGGACATACTGTACCCGTGCAAATAGCGGAGCTCCTGCTGTCTCACGACGCGACGGACGGCGCGTGTCGCGCGCTGCGCCAGTGCCTGCAGCACTCGCTCACGGAGCTAGCGGCCAAGATACTGGCTAGCAAGGTAACTGATACTGCATACTACAGGGGACATACTGTACCCGTGCAAATAGCGGAGCTCCTGCTGTCTCACGACGCGACGGACGGCGCGTGTCGCGCGCTGCGCCAGTGCCTGCAGCACTCGCTCACGGAGCTAGCGGCCAAGATACTGGCTAGCAAGGTAACTGATACTGCATACTACAGGGGACATACTGTACCCGTGCAAATAGCGGAGCTCCTGCTGTCTCACGACGCGACGGACGGCGCGTGTCGCGCGCTGCGCCAGTGCCTGCAGCACTCGCTCACGGAGCTAGCGGCCAAGATACTGGCTAGCAAGGTAACTGATACTGCATACTACAGGGAACATACTGTACCCGTGCAAATAGCGGAGCTCCTGCTGTCTCACGACGCGACAGACGGCGCGTGTCGCGCGCTGCGCCAGTGCCTGCAGCACTCGCTCACGGAGCTAGCGGCCAAGATACTGGCTAGCAAGGTAACTGATACTGCATACTACAGGGGACATACTGTACCCGTGCAAATAGCGGAGCTCCTGCTGTCTCACGACGCGACGGACGGCGCGTGTCGCGCGCTGCGCCAGTGCCTGCAGCACTCGCTCACGGAGCTAGCGGCCAAGATACTGGCTAGCAAGGTAACTGATACTGCATACTACAGGGGACATACTGTACCCGTGCAAATAGCGGAGCTCCTGCTGTCTCACGACGTATCATAGGTCACTTTTTCGCCTCTAGTTACGGGTGGGCGGGGTAAACTGAACTACTTATGAATGAGTTACTCTACTATTGGTGACTCAAAACGAGTGAAAGGTACGAGTGACCCATGCATGAGTCACCCGTACCTTTCAGTAAGAAATTGCAGTGAGTCACTGCTATTTCTGACTCATACGTTTTTGAATTATTTGCAACATTGTAGCAAAGTTATTTATAATGAAAATGCATTTTCCTTCCATTATAAAATTCAAAAATATCCTTACATTGTGTTTGACCTCTTATTTAGAGGCAGATTTTAAATTCCATCTTTTTCTTGGTTCTAGGCATGCCCGGATCCAGACTACAAACTGAACAAATCCACGGTCTCCGAGACCGTGTTCAAACGACGTCCCCTAGACTCCGCGCTTACTTACAACGCGGTCTGTCCGACTACACCTGTTATGGTGAACTGGAGAGAACTACACTGCCCTCTGCCGGCGATACGGTGAGTCTGTGAGATGTGGCGTCTGATGGACCTAGCGTCTTTAGGGCGTAGAGGCGCGAAAGCTAGTATTCAGACTTAAACATCATTTATTTGTCTCATCACACAAATACAGCTTTCACTGAAAGTTCACAGCATTTAAAATTTTGCCGTTCCTTATCGATCGAAATGAAAAGAAGTAATTTTAAATTGGTCATCGGACTCTCAGACCGAATTAATTAATTCGGTCATCATTTTAAAAACTCTTTTTATGTCGGTTGTAAAGAAAAGGACGGCAACATTTTAGTGCTGTGAAATTAGTTATACCTATTCTATGAATTTATTTTCTGTTGGTGACCATGAAGTTTCGTAATTGTTGACAGGTGAGTGAATGAAGACTGAATGACAGAATGAAGTATTTCGTAGACGCAGTAACTTTTGACATAGAAATACAAATCTGTCGACTCGAAAAATAAGGGGACTTACGAAAGTTTCGGTTCTTATCCAGCCGACATTGTATTTGTATTTATTTATTCCATCGTAGGTACACTTGTGTTACACTTGATGTCGTTACATTCTACGTTTATGTACTATTTTAATAATTACATGTATAGGTATTTCGTTACAGGAAACACCATAAGGTACCTAGTAACGAAGATTATTCCATGAAAACGTATTGAAAAGTAGCTTCTGCCCGCGGCTTCGCAGGCATATTTTGGTATAATAAGTAGCCTATTATCTAAGTTAGGCTTTGCTCTAAACGTACGCCAAATTTCATTTTGATCTGTTCAGTAGTTTTGGAGATCCTAGGTAACAAAAATTCAGATTTCACAAACTTTTGGCTTTAGTTTGGTTTTTGTGACATCAGAATTGACAGCATTATGTTTTTTTTCCAGCATGTCTTGGCTCCGCCTAGCCGCCCTCACGGTGAACAACAAGCTAAACAGCGAGCGCGCGGCTTTACTCGCGATTACAAGGATAGACGTGTCTAACAACGAGCTGAGGTGTCTGCCGCCAGAGATATTCACATTGGGGAGTCTCAAGTAAGTGAGCGAATGAATGATCGAATGAGTGTGTGAATGATAGAGTAAACTAGAACAGAAGTGTCCAACATGAGGTGTCTGCCGCCACTCACTTACTTGAGACTCCCCAATGTAAATATATTTCACATTGGGGAGTCTCAAGTAAGTGAGTGAGTGAATGAATGAGTGAGTGAGGGAATGAATAAGTCTATGTATCCACTATTCAGTATTTTATTTATTGCATTCAACAACAGGTCCTAGTGATGAGTTAGTGAGTGAGAAACTATACTCGCCATTAGAAGGATAGATGTGTCTAATAATAGAAGCGTTTTACATAAAATAAAACGCATATTAATTTACTTACCTTTTTAATAGCTATACTTATGAGATAGGCCTATTGTTTCCCGCCACATTATTCAAATTATACAAGTATTTGTATTGAATATCTGTCAAAATTGACCTACAGCCAATGACAAGCTTCGTCCAATTAGGAATTGGCCAATCAGGTGTCTTCCCGCCACGTCAGAGAGGCGCGCGAGCGAGCCTGTGGCGCCACCATTTTGATTCTCCATTGCGTCGAATATCACCAGGCAGAATTAAAAGTTATAGCTATTAAAAAGGTAAGTAAATTAATATGCGTTTTATTTTATGTAAAACGCTTCTATTAATTGTACTGTCGCTTTTTAATAGCTATACTTATGAGACGTGTTTGTTATCGCCTGGTGGTGGTGAAGACACTCAACGCCAATGTGAACTTACTATAAGAAATGTTATAATCGTAAGATTCGTAAGCCACACAGTTTTGAATGCAAATTAGTCATTGTGACATTCAAACGAAATACATAGCTAATGCACTTGTGCTTAGAGCACAAGTATTAAAAATAGCCACATTTAAAGGTTGGCATGTTATACCTAAATAATAACAGTGAAATTTCATTAAATTTATTGAAAAATTGGATTTTGGCTCTTTGCTACTGCCATGCCATGATAGAAGGTTCAACCGATGCTAGTATAATAAATAAATTATACTAGACAATATACACAGCATCATTAGCCCCAAGATTAGCAGAACTTGTGTTACGAGTACTAGATGACTAATAAACTTAATACACAATACAATACATTGGTATCCGTAAAATAAGACCTCAGCGGCCACGGCTCAATTTCTTTTAGAAACAGTTAATTTTGTAATTTATAACATCCTTGAGTTACGAAAATAAAATTTCTGATCCAAAATAAAAATAATGGACTTATCGCTATACTGGCCATAATAAAAGCCTCAGGCTGTATGGTCGTTCTAAATCATTTAAATCATGTAGGTAGGTGGTTAGAAGCACTCTTCAAATTATTGCAGTACGTATAATTACGCACTGAACCCTTTTAACTATAGTGAAGCTATGCTCTTCTAAGATGTCCAGTTATGGCAAGTTCTTATAATGGGTTTCAGTAAATGATTAACTTTTCCCCCCCCCCACATTGTTTGGAATACAACGTTACAAGTGTTGAAATAACAGACTTGCATATATTTCCAACTGTAGGAAAGCTTACGGATCATCTGATCCGATATCAATAAAAATACAGCTACCTCTATTGAGAAAACCAACCATGTTATGTTTTGCTCTTAGAAACGTGCCATGGGTACCTTTGTATCTCATCTAGACTTCATTCCGAATATATATTTAGTATATACATTATATTCACAAAAGCATGTCATTCCTTGAAAGAGAGAAAATTATCGAGACATGTCTCATAATTGTGACTACCAGGCACTAGATATCCTAGTTTAAAAACCAGCAATACATTATTTGTTACAATGTACTCGACTTGTAGATAGATACGTCACTCATTGCCAATGTACTTTCATCCAAAATAGTTTTGGTTCAAGATGCAGTCGTGACTGTTCCTCGATAATGCTAATTAAATAATAAACAGCAACGATTTAACGCTTAACTAATAGTTATGTTAAAACATCTCTTATTATGTCAAATTACTGACTGCATACCGCTTTCGAAGCGATGATTGCAATTTTTTTTCTCGTTCAGGATCATAGTTTACATAGCGCATCAGCTCAGAAGCTGACAATGATCGCTTGCTCCACCACAAAAATTTTAGAAATAGAAGTCTTCTATAGCGTAACACTATAGAAAATAAAAACAGGTCCGCGCGTCAAACCAGGACAGAAGCAGTAAGTAGGTACTGATGTTTTAAGAGATTAAACTCTCCCAGTTATAAAAAAATTTAGAAATAAAATTGGTAGTTAACATGTATCAAATACAGTTGAGAAACCACTCAACCACTTATCATACAAAGCAGATAACTCAGAAATTCCACCGATGATTAAAATGTTTGAAGAGGGTAGTTATTCGTAAATAAACATGGAAGGATTATTACCATACGATCGTACGTATCGATGATAAAAAGTTTGAAGAGGGTAGTTAGTCGTTAATAAACACGGAAGGATTATTATCGTACACACCCCTGCCGTTCTCACAATCATAACTCCGGACATGGCCGGAGTTTAATTTTAAACCAGATATACCTTGTATGTAACTGTTTAGCATACGCCAGACACATATAGATTGTAAGCCTCCAGGTCAGTGCCGCACTGACAGCAATATTATCGAGTAGTCATATTTACTTGTCAGACAAAATGAACACCTAAAACGGCCAAGGTCGGAGTTAAAGCTGGATCTATGCATTTGCGAGGGCATATCCACGGATAGACACTGTCGTGACACTGAGGGACAATGACGGGCCCTTTGTGGAGGCTGTATACGCGACCAAAAACCCAGCTAGGAGTGACAGCCGTGCAGCATGTAGAGATTTAGGCAAAAAATTCTGTATTTTTGGTAGAAGCTAGCCTGATTATACTAAAAAGTATCCCACGCATCATTCCAGTTCGTGTTGGAAAAAGGGATAAGGAAGTTTCTAATATTACTCATATTTAATGTAGACAAACCAGCATTCATCTTTTCTTTGCATTTCTATGATTACTTATCGTGACCTTAAAAATGTTGATGGTGCCCAACAGATTTTCATCTCGGGATGACAAAAATAAAATTGAGGGTAGATAATTTTAGCGAATCAGTCTTTTTAATGTGACAAGTCTTGTAGGCAACGAAATTTTATAGGTAGGTAGACGGAATGTCAATCTGTTTCACTCATTTCTGCGATCTCATGAACCCATAGAAATGTTCTGAAATCCTCTCCTACTAATCACTTATATACAGGTTACATATCCTAAAAACTACGCGGATGGTAGTAAGTTTAAGTAACTGGTTAATTAACAATGGTGAATGTAAGTCAGTTAATCAATTGTGGAAACACAGCGAGCTCTTGGAAGGCTTAGACAACATAATAAAGAATACATTATCATCGGTTTTGAATATCGATTTAGATGACAAGGCATGGTCGCAGGCCTCCCTGCCTGTCAAATTGGGAGGCTTAGGTATACGCAAAATTTCAAGTGTAGCCCTACCAGCGTTCTTGTCTTCTGTCTACAGCACTAGTTCTTTAGTTGAAAAAATTTTAAATCCTTCTCTTTTGGTCCCACCTGGAATGTCATTAAAAATTTCATTTTTAGACGAAGCTCGAACGGCTTGGCATAGTGCTTGCCCCGATGCTGCTCCCCCAAAATCACTTTTGTCCCAACGGCAATGGGACGGGCCTCTGTGTGAGTTGACACGGAACTGTTTGTTACAAACGTGCTCCAGCTCTGCAGATCGTGCCCGCCTCCTGGCCGTTTCTAAATGGGAGTCAGGACATTGGTTGCAAGCATTTCCTTCATATAACACTGGTACTTTATTGGATCCCGTAACTTTCCGTATCGCAACATGTCTCCGGTTGGGTGCAAGGTGTTGCGCGCCTCATCAATGCCAGTGCGGTACTGCTGTCGAACAGCTTGGTCATCACGGATTATCGTGCACTAGGGCCGCTGGTCGGATATCTCGCCACGCTAGCCTTAACGACATCATCCGGCGGGCCTTTGTCACCGTTAACGTACCAGCTATTCTCGAACCGAATGGTCTGTTGCGTGACGATGGTAAGAGGCCCGACGGTATGACACTAGTCCCATGGGAGTTGGGGAGGCCCATTGTGTGGGACGCTACATGCGTCGACACACTTGCGCCTTCCCATCTTCCGAGGACATCCGTGAGGGCGGGTGCGGCGGCAGATTTGGCCGAAGATCTCAAGAGGCGCAAATATGCAGGTCTCGACAGAGCCTACACATTTGCTCCCCTTGGAGTCGAGACCCTAGGTCCGTGGGGTACTGAGGCTCTTCGGGTTTTCAAAAAACTATCTGAGCGTCTGGTCGAAGCGACGCGTGACTCGAGAGCTGGTGAATATCTGGCACAGCGTATCAGCATTGCCATACAGCGTGGCAATGCAGCCAGCGTCTTGGGGACGCTTCCGACTGGTGTTGATATGGATCAGTTGAGCTATCTGTAGACTGTTTGCAACAGTCGGCAGTTAGCTCAATTGTTTCAATTGTAAATACTAGTATAATTTTCTTTGTGAATAAATGGTTAATCAATGAATCATCAATCCATCAAACTTATCAACCTGAGTTGGATAAGAAGAGGTTCTTACAAAAAGTACGATATCCAAGGATGATTTTATCACAAGTGCGGTATACCAAAAGATTATATTAATCATACAGCTAAACGGCTTTTTCTAAAAGTTTATGTCAAACAAGGAAACAGACATAGCCCAATGTTACAGATGATAAATAATATTTATAATTTAACATCAATAGGTATCGGATACCTTGATAAGAAAATCGTCATAAAGCGGTAGTGCACCAAGCATATGCGAATTGTCTAAAAATAAATACTAACTGAGCTTCCCGGAAGTTTATATAGATGGGTATGCAATGCCCGAATCATTATGGATAATAGTTAGCTTTCTTGGAAGTTCTTGACAGTAGGTACGCGATACCCTGGAATTTTTTCATCACTGGTGGATGTGCACCACGATGAATTCCATTCAATACAAACTCATGATGTGGATATCCGAATCATTATGGATAGAAGTTGGCCTTCCTGGAAGTTCTTGTCAATAGATACGCGAGGAGGTGCACTACGACGACTTCTTTTATCCAATAGTAACCGGTCAGACCTTTCTGAAGGTCATGTGAACACATACTTACGTTATTGCTTCCTTTCGACTTGTTGTTTGAGAAATATGATCATCACATCACGTCCATGATAATTATAATAGCTGAAACATATTCGGTGCGGCCGAATTTTGTGTGTCATCGCAGCCCTGCGAGGGTGCGCAAATAAACCCTGCGAGGGTTATTTTGATATGTATACTTGCAAGAAGATGCCCATGACAATATCAAATTTTGTGTGTGTCATCGCAGCCCTGCGAGGGTGCGCAAATAAACCCTGCGAGGGTTATTTTGATATGTATACTTGCAAGAAGATCCTATGACAATATGTGCTATTGCAGCCCTGCGAGGGTGCGCAAATAAACCCTGCGAGGGTTATTTTGATATGTATACTTGCAAGAAGATGCCCATGACAATATGTGCTATTGCAGCCCTGCGAGGGTGCTAAAACAAACCCTGCGAGGGTTTTTTTTTTTTTTTATTACTTGCAAGAAGATACATCGGGTGTGTTGCTTATACACTATTAATATGATTTTATTCCTTATTCATCCTTCAATCGTATGTTCTCGAGCGTGGACTTGATTCTGTTCGATAACCACAAACACTAGACACCAAAATATGTAAAAGTTCTGAAAAAAAGAAAGTTAATTTTCAAAAAAAAGAAAGGCACCTTCAGTGCCCTTGCAAAAGAGCTGCTCGGACAGTGTAGCAAATGGGCAGTGAATGGATAAGACAACCCAATCACGCAAATTATTTGTGACTATACTCGTACAGCGATATAATTTTTAAAGGCAGTAACAAAACATATTCTAGAAACAAACAAATTGTAGTTGATAGTTGTAACTGTGTGTTGTCGTATCAAATGATTCAGAAATATTGTTACATTCAGCTTGGTTTCAATATTATATAAGGAATCTTCCTTTAGTTGACATAGGACATTCGATTCTGAAAGCTAGAACTACATGGACACCCAAGCTTTTGAGTTGCGTCATGAAAAGCAAATCTAGCAGACGTTGAGCACAGTCCACGTATTATTTGCCAATTACTTATAATGTATGATCAGGGGCATTAATCAAACGCCCTACGTAGGCGTTCGTGGCCCACAATGCCCAATTACAATATTTTAAGAGTACTCACGATTTTATTCCCATGACCAATCCATGTCGAACTCTTTCTCCGGCTGTTCACGGCCCGTCGTCGATCCCACGATTTCAGTGGTCGGAATTTGGCATTTTTATCTTATTTGCATCTTTGCTAGAAAAAACAGTATTTCAGCATACAGGAACAAAAACCAACAAAAGACCGGAAAATAAAATTAACAAAACGAACGGTAAAACCGTTAAAATATCGTTTTAAAATAAAAAGAACTGCCGCTAATAATAGCGGAATTACCACGTGCTAGGTTGGACAAGCCTCAGCTTACGTCTTTAAAATAATGAAAATTACCACGTGTTTGCGAGCACGTGTTATTAAATTCGAAATAAAAAGTCACACAAACATAAATAATTTACGCGGTACCACCTCGTGCGAGGTAGTAAAAGCGTTAGCTTTCGTTATAACAATGCGACTCGCACGTGTCGTCAGTCTACGAAATAATAGAAATGAAATGGACTGAGGAGTCCAAGGAATATTTTTACGAAATTAATTTCGCAAATTAAACTTTATAAGGTTTAAGATTGAAGAAAAAGGTTACTTACGCATTTTTCACCAAACCTTTACATTTGTGCACTTTGATAATAAATTCTTTGTGAATTAATGCACCTTCAAATATATCTGAAATAGATATTTCTTCAAAAGCGTGCTACGTATTGGTAGCACGTCCGTACTCGGCGGGAAACTAAACGCCAATGGAGAATCAAAATGGTGGCGCCACAGGCTCGCTCGCGCGCCTCTCTGACGTGGCGGGAAGACACCTGATTGGCCAATTCCTAATTGGACGAAGCTTGTCATTGGCTGTAGGTCAATTTTGACAGATATTCAATACAAATACTTGTATAATTTGAATAATGTGGCGGGAAACAATAGGCCTATCTCATAAGTATAGCTATTAAAAAGCGACAGTACAATTAATAAAGAGTTAGTAGCTTTAATATCTAAAATAAAGCACTTTGACTTTTGACTATTTAAGTTATGAGTTCAATGATTGCGTGAGCCAGTGAATGAGTCAATAGGTAACAATTTGCACAGTCACTGGTAATAGTTGACGGATCTTGTTTTTTGTCTGTGCTCTGTATCGTATGTGTATCGGTTAACAAAATAAACTCAGTTTTACTGTTACTTTTTACAAATTTTGGTCTGCAGTTTCGTATCAACTTAAATCGTTACGGTCCGTATTATTTTATTTTATTTCCAGGTACCTAAATGCAGCCGGCAACAAGCTCTCCCGTCTCCCCTCCCCCCCGACGGGCAAGGGGGGAGTGCAAGTATACACTGCACCTCAACTAACGGACCTGTACCTACAGGTAATTCTATAAGGTTAATGAATAAAATAATACAGCCATAAGGTTTAAATTTCTAAGTTAGGTACTAATGGGGGTGGGGGGCCTGGCCCCCCAAACCTCCATTTGAACTCTTGCTTTACGAATCTGCAGTAATTGGTTGGTATTTTGTCTAATGGTGTCTTTGCTAGTAAATAGGGGTATTGCTAGGTAAACGAGTTAACTATGAACCTTATTTGTGTACATCCTTAACGAATTTGTCAAACTCCTATAGTCTTTATAGTAAAATAAGAGTGTTGCATTATATACTTGGCATATTCATGTAAGAGTCAGGTTTTTTACTATCTCTGATTGCATGGCACGGTTTGGGGGGTGGATCTATTCAGAGAAGGTTTTACGTGGAAGTTATACAAAATATTCTACATTCCAATATTTTATTTACATGTTTTTCTTACTTGACTACTCGTCTTTCCAGGACAACCGCCTAGAGTCCCTCCCCGGAGCCCTATTCTCCCTCCCCCTGCTCGGCACGCTGGACGTGTCCAACAACAAGCTGCGCGCCCTGCCGCCGCAGATGTGGGCGGCGCCCGCCCTCACGGACCTCAACGCGGCGTTCAACCATCTGCGGGACTTGCCTACGGGCAAAGAGGAGGTTGGTGACTGGCGAGGGGGTTAGAGGCTTGTGAAGGGGTTAGTGACTAGTGAGGGGGTAAGTGACTAGCGAGGGGGTAAGGGACTAACGAGGGGTTGGAGAATAGTGAGGGGGTAAGCGACTAGCGAGGGGGTAAGATACTAGTGAGGGCTTAGTGACTAGTGAAGGGATAAGTGACTAGCGAGGGGGTTAGTGATTAGCGAGGACTTGGAGACTAGTGAGGGGGTTAGATACTAGTGAGGGTTTAGTGACTAGAGAGGGGATAAGTGACTAGCGAGGGGGTTAGTGATTAGCGAGGACTTGGAGACTAGTGAGGGGGTTAGATACTAGTGAGGGTTTAGTGACTAGAGAGGGGATAAGTGACTAGCGAGGGGGTTAGTGACTAGCGGGGGGATTTGTGACTAGTTAACTTTGACAAGCACCGTATTTTCAAATTATCTTTTCCGTTTCTTAGTTTTATATACTTGCACATGCTTCGTAATGAATATGATTATTTGATATTCCAGGACCCCCCCGAGAGCCCCGGCCCGCTCGCCTCCCCGGTCGAGCGGAGCGCCTCCGCCACCGGGTACTTCCCTGCATCCTTCACTGCAAGCATTACTGTACGTTTACTCACTGACATAATATTATAATTTTAATATTTTTTACAAAATAATACGTTTAACTTACGGTGGCGATTTGTGTGTATTTTATCTTTATTTACACTATTACGAGTATTATAAATGTGAAAGTTTAGATGTATAGATGGATGGATGTTTGTTACCTCTTCACGCCAAAACTACTTAACGAATCGGGCTGAAGTTTTGCATACAGGTAATTGTAATCCTGGAATAAAACATAGGCTACTCATGAGATAGAAACCGTTTCCACAGAAACAACGCGTGCGAAGCCGCGGGCATAGTGTCAAATGTATTAATTTATTGGCATGAATGCTATAAATCTTAGCAACATAACATTTACCATACCACTAGATATTGGAGTAAACTATACAGCCATTGATTTTGTTGTAGAAGTCAACATCTCGCAGTTCATCAATAGACCACAGTGAAGACTTGCCCGAGGCAGAGCCTATCCCAACGCTGGGCGACCGCGCTGGCAACGCAGTGTGAGTGTGGCTTTATGTCTTACTTTATTCCGGTAGTAACATTACCCTAATCATTGAAAAATATTCCGTAACAGTGTGGCGAGCTATCGTAAGACATGTCGTGTCAGTGGGGCGAGCAAAGCGACCCGCGTTGTGGCAAGGTTTATTTATTATGATTTTTAAATATTTATTTATTGAGAGAATAACATCATTACAGGCTGTTTATTAAGCTTTTAATTAAATTATGCCGTGTCATATCAGTGAAGAGAGCGAAGTGAGCCGTGATGTGTCAAGATATGCCGTGTCAATATGATGAGCAAAGTGAGCTTTGTCAAGAATTGCCTTGTCAGTGTGACGAGCGAAGCGAGCCGTGCAACCATACACAGCGTGGCTGCGAGCTGTAGCCCGCACACCTTCGGAAACTTGTTTATTTATTTGATTATTTTTAAGGAAGCTTATATGAATACAAGTTACAAGAACCTAGCAATAAAAAGCTAATAAATGGCTTTTATGGATAAATGATTGTGTTAATTATGTGTATATTATTTTCATAGTAGATTATCTCCTTCCCCTTTAGCTGGTCGGCGGCCGCCCGCGCCCACCCGTGGAAGGGCGCGGTGGGCGCAGCACCCCCCGCGCCGCCCGCGCGCCCCGCGCTGCTGGCCCTGTCCCTGGCCCACAACCAGTTCACCGCGGTGCCGGCCGCGCTCGCCTGCCGCGCGCCCGCGCTGCAGAGACTCAACATGAGCTACAACTCACTGAGGTTAGGTGCGACTCATTAAGTTAAAGATGACTAATTAGGTTAGACGTGTATCCGTCAGTTACTGATACATTAGACTTAAAATGAGCTATAACTGACGGAGGTGAGTCTTGACTCATTAAGTTAAAGGTGAATCATTTCATTAGATTGACGTGCATTGGTGAGTGACTGATACATTAGACACAATATAAGCTACCACTCACTGAGGTTAGGTGCGACTCATTAAGATGACTCATTAGGTAAGACGTGTATCGGTCAGTGACTGATACATTACACTCAACTCCAGTTACAACTCGCTAATGTTAGGTGCGACACACTAGTTAGATCTAACTCATGAGTCGGTAGTGACATAATATACTTTTTACTGATCTACAGCTCAACAGTCTCAGCTCAGCAGTCAACTGAGCTACAGCTCCCTGAGTTATGCCCGAATTATTTGGCTAGATGACAATGTTAGTGATAAGGTAATAACGTATTGGTGATTAACATGAATTTACTACATTATATTATTTATATGTGATTCAAGATGACAGATACAAGAGAGTTCATAGACATTATCATTACCGACCCGATATCACCCACTGTTGGGTATAATCTACCTCTAAGTTCTAAGTTTTTCTGGCACAAAACACTTACATGAGCTAATATTGACTGAGGTATATAAGCCGCATTTAACCAACTGAAGCGGTTCTTACAAGAACCGCCTCAGTTGGTTAAATGCGGCTAATGGCCTATGTTATGCAAAGACTTGGATATTCATCGGACTGTCTTAGTTTTTATTGTAATTACTGTAAAAATAGGTAGCTTGATAAATTGTACATAACTTAAATATTTCGATTAATATACCCATTAATACCTCCTATTGAATCAGGTGAGAACTCTGTGTCTAGTTAAACCTAACATTGGCTTTAAGGCACTTCTAACCGAAATGCAATGTTGTTTTCTATCTGAATAAATAATTCTATTCTATTGGCATGCCTGACTAGGTGTTATGTGACTCATAGGTCTTAACAGAGACATAACATGATTTCCACATAAGTTTTGTGTTGCAGGTCAATGTCCTACGTGACGTCATATCCCTCCAGCCTGCGCCAGCTGGATCTCAGTCACAACGAGATCACTTGCTGGCCGAGCTTACCTCAGGTAAGTTCGTTGCATCTTATCTTAAGTGTAGTAACTTCTTAGTTGCAAATTCTTGCTAAACAAACTTATTGAAATTGAATGTTTGCTTTGGTTTTAGTTTTATTTCTGTCATCTACCGTCTTTCAGTTAGCAAATTGTCGTACCGATTACAAACATCAAAAACAAAAAAGATCCAAATTAAAATTGAATATTCTATCGATGTACCGCAAGGTTCAATACCTTGCGGTACATCGATAGAATATTCAATTTGTCATAGCGTTAACATACATCAAAAACAAAAGAGGCCCAATACTGATCCTTGAGGTACACCAATGGAATATTTCCTTACTCCACACTACACCTACATCTCCTTTATTTTCTACTAGTTTCTGCCCGTAGCTTCGCACGCATTGTTTCCATGGAAATGGTTAAAGGTTATTTCTATCCTATGGGGTCACAAGTAGCCTATATTTGATTCCAGGCTTAGAGCTACATATGTGCAAAATTGCAGCCCGATCGGTTCAGTCGCTATACCTTGAACAGGTAACAAAAATTCATCCATACTTTCTCATCTATACTAATATTATAAAGAGGAAAGATTTGATTGTTTGTTTGTTTGTATGGAATAGGCTCCTTAACTACTGGACCGATTTGAAAAATTCTTTTACCATTAGAAGCCCACATTATTCCTGATGAACATAGGCTACTTTTTACCGCGGGAAAATGCTTCATTCCTACGGGAAAACGGGTAATAGGACAACGGGTAGTAAAAATTCAGCTAGTTTATAATATTAGTGTGATTTTATTTCTATAATAACTATAACTATGTCTTATTTCTTCCCCTCCAGCTAGAGAACTTCGGCTCAGGGTCCCCCCTCGCTTGCTACTGCCCCCACCGCGCCGCCACGCGGCCCCGCTCGGGGGGCGGGGTGCGCTCGCAGCTGATGAGCGCCGCCTGCCCCGCGAGGAGGCATCTGCGGCTAGAGGGGACGAGGACACTGGTGAGTATACACAAGATCCGTCAAGTGCGAGTGTGACTCGCTCGTTGAGGGTTTCGAACTTTTGTCAATTATACAAATACTCATTTCTAAGAATAATCTGAGCGTCTGGTCGAAGCGACGCGTGACCCGAGAGCTGGTGAGTATCTGGCGCAGCGCAGCAGCATTGCCATACAGCGGGGCAATGCAGCCAGCGTAGCGGGGACGCGACGACTGGTATTGATATGGATCAGTTGAGCTACCTGTAGATTGTTTGCAACAGTCTGCAGTTAGCTCAATTGTTTCAATTGTAAATACTAGTATAATTTTCTTTGTGAATAAAGGCTTATCATTTGAGCAATATAAAAAAACAAATTCTAAGAAATCAAATAATATCGCAAAAATTTTCGACTTCGACGGAACTTGAACCCGCATCCTTAAGCTAGGTTCACATTGCTGTGTCAAATGTGTGTGTTCTGTGTGTCTGTAATCGGTTACGTTCATTCATTATGACTAGATTCACATTAGTAGGGCACCCCAACACAACCTACTAATGTGAATCTAGTCATAGGTAATGAACGTAACCGATTGCGCTCTGGCGCGCCACGACACACCCCGACACAGCAATGTGAACCTAGCCTTAGATTTAGAGCAACGCGACACCTCTCGTCAAACGAACTAACCGTAACTTTAGTTTTTGAACAAGATTGGATAAACTTCAATGTTTCCCCTGTAGGTGGAGCTAACGGCGCTTGAGTCCAAAGGAAGTCCTAAAGTTTTTGCAGTTTTTCCTAAACTAAGGGATATCCACCGGGGGCGGGCAGCAGCGCCCCCTGCAGAAAAATTCTACCACCGAACTGCGATCCCCAACCCGCATGCCCAGCGTGGGGATTAGGGCATCAGATCTGGGGAAGCCAGCGTCTGCAACTGTGGAGTAGTATAGGGTGTTGAGATTGAGGTATGTCTTGTTGCAGATATTGTCTAACAATCTGCTGACTCGCATCCAGCTCACGACGGACGACGACGGCTACGCGGCCAACACGACGGACGAGGCCAATAATGATGACGATGATGAATGGGTACGTGTTATTGGAACGAAGTACCTTATCGCGCGTTGTGAAAGGGGGCTAGACGGAAAAAATTAATACGGAAAGTTGTAACGACATATTTTGACGAAGAGAACCGAGGAAAACCGAAGCGACGACCGCAGCCGAGTTGAGCCGAGGTGCGCTTCGATTCGAACAATCGTGTGTTCCGCTCGCTCGCGCAACGTGTCATTGGAGTGAGCGGGATATATCAGTTTTCTGCGGCCTCCCTGAAGATGACGCGAGGACGCGAGATTAATCGTTCCATCCGGGTGTCCCTTGACACCTCTCAAGTTTTTTTTATACTAGCTGCGCCCCGCGGCTTCGCCCGCGTGGAGATTTTATTATAGGGACACTAGCTTCTGCCCGCGGCTTCGCCCGCGTTGTTTCTATGGAAACGTTTTGACGTTATTTCTATCGCATGGGAACTGACGCGAGACTGACTGAGTCGCCTAGGTTTGATTCCAGGGTTAGACTTACCTGTATGCAAAATTTCAGCCTGATCCGTTCAGTAGTTTTGGCGTGAAGAGGTAACAAACATCCATCTATCCATCCATCCATCCAAGCTTTCGCATTTATAATATTAGTGTGATGTGGTCACTGAAGGTGATCACGGACACTCAATTAAATAGCAGAATGCATTTGTGATAAAACTTTATTTAATTTTATTCTATGAAGAGAGATTACATCGTGGCGAAGTGAAAAAGAACACCGGATATAAACAGCGAATCACACAGTCAACAAGAACAAAATTAAAAATTTAAAAAACCCCCGACAGATTTTCCTGAAATATGGCTAAGAACACTCGGGATAAAATTATCTATGACACAAAAAAACTAAACGAAAATCCGTTCATCCGTTTGGGAGCGACGATACCACAGACAGATACACAGATACACAGACAGATACGTCAAAGGTTTTTGTTATTATAGTGCGTAAGCCTCGCACTCTGGATAATTTCTAATTTCTAAGAAATCGAATTACATCGCAAAAAATTTCAACTTCGACGGGACTTGAACCCGCGTCCTCCCCTCAGTACGGGAATGTGATAACCAACTACACCACGAAGTCAAGTGACGTGGGAGTCGAAAATCTTTGGGACTTTCTACGGACTCAAGCTTTTGACTCCCACTCACTTGACTTCTTGGTGTAGTTGGTTATCACATTCCCGTACTGAGACGCGGGAGGACGCGGGTTCAAGTCCCGTCGAAGTCGAAAATTTTTGCGATATAATTCAATTTCTTAGAAATTAGACACGTCAAACTTATAACACTCCTCTCTTTTTGCGTCGGGGGTTAAAAAATGAGTTATTGTCCCCAGGGTAACGGCAACAGCCTCAAGGGTCGCCTCCTCTTCCCTCTGCTGTCAATGTTGGACGTCTCCTGCAACCTGCTCCGCTCGATACCTCCTGCTTTACATCTGCTGACGAACCTGTCTGTACTCAACATAAGCGGGAATAAAGGTTAGTCTCATAGGCTGTCTGGCAGAGATCCCAGTGATAAGGCCGCCTCGATGTTATTCTTGAAAGTTACGAAATAAATAATCATTGATTTATCATTGATTGTTGTTCTAGACCTGGATTAACATTAATATAGGCTACTTTTTGTCCCGGAAAAACGCATTTGAAACGGGCACAAGCTAGTTTTTAAAACGCTATTGAATTCTACGTAGCTTGATTGTTATGAACTTATGATAAAATACTTAAACTTGTTTTCATGTTTTTTTACTCTAAATCATGATTCCGAATTTAGACGACAGCAAGTGCAGGATGTGTACCTACTTACGCTAGAAAAAATACTGAAAATTCAAACCATTGTAAAAACTAGTCCGATTTAGATGATTCTTGTTTCTTCCAGACATATCCACTCTGCCCCCTCAAATGGGCCTCCTCTCCCGCCTGTGGTCGCTGAGCGCGGCGGGCTGCAGCCTGCAGGAACCGCTGAGGAGTATGCTGGCTGGAGACAGGTGGGTTTGAACTGTTCAACTTGAGCGGTGTAAAGTAAGGTACAGAAAGAAGAGGTTTTGTCTCTTTCGGTCTGAAAGTGTCATTGGATGAGTGCTATATACCTAGCATATGACATAGACAGCTTTCATAAAACGGGCCTTAGACTGATGTTTTTTAATTCCCGACGCAATAAGAGAGGGGTGTTATAAGTTTGACGTGTCTGTCTGTGTATCTGTCTGTGGTATCGTAGCTCCCAAACGGATGAACCGATTTTCGTTTAGTTTTTTCGTGTCATAGATAATTTTATCCCGAGTATTCTTAGCTATGTTTCATGAAAATCTGTCGGGGGGGATTATTTTTTTTTTTAATTTTGTTCTTGTCTTTGCAGATATAAGAGTGCGCACATCCTATCGTACCTGCGGGGCGTGTTGCACTGCGCCGTACCTTACACGCGGATGAGGCTGATGCTGGTCGGACGACAGGTAAATATGTAATGTTGGTCAGACAACAGGTACAGCAGGGTTACGGCTGAAAATCAGTGTTTTTTGCTTCTTGAGCAAAATATTACGCTGACCCATGGCCTTTTTGACATACTGCAGCACACACGGACAGTTTGCTTAGATGTTAATACCTAATGCTATTGTATGTTTTATTTGTCAACTCTATTTTATAACTGTTTATTTGTATTAGTGTACTATACAATTGCTGTAGACTGTATGTGTGTGTCTGAAGATGCAAATAAAGATTTTATCTATCAATCTATCTATCAGGTACATATGTTAAGCTGGTCAGACAACAGGTCCATATGTAATGCTGGTCAGACAACAGGTACATATGTAATGCTGGTCAGACAACAGGTCCATATGTAATGCTGGTCAGACAACAGGTACATATTTAATGCTGGTCAGACAACAGGTACATATGTAATGCTGGTCAGACAACAGGTACATATTTAATGCTGGTCAGACAACAGGTACATATGTAATGCTGGTCAGACAACAGGTTCATAGTTCTTTATTAATAACAGAAAATGTTACATGTCAGGATATTTATTGTCTAAGTATAAAATACAATTTTACAATTGTACCTACTTACACACAACATGAAAAGTAACTCAGCTTTAGCATACTAAAGGCAATAAATAAAACAAAATAAATAAATAACAGCATTCAATAGAATTAATAACTGAATGAACTCATCATAACTATAAAACGTTTGCTCGATAAGCCAACGTTTAAAAATAGCATTGCCTGCAGCCTCCTTAATTGAATCTGGTAACCTGTTGTATACTTGCGGAACTAATAAATACGGATAATATGAGTCAGCTTCGACAACTTAGTCAGGGACCGCGCTAGTGACACCAGTCTGTGCTGGTTACGAGTGCGATATGCGAAGTCGCCGTGCGTCGCGTAGGATCCGAGGTTGCTCCTCACATACACCGCTACCTGCGAGATGGCTATGCAGGGCAGTGTAAGGATACCTAGGCTCTTAAAGTGCGGCCTGACCGAGACATTGCTGCGTATCCGTACCATCGCTCGTATGGCCCTTTTTTGCATGTGGAACGCGGGTCCATATGTAATGCTGGTCAGACAACAGGTACATATGTAATGTTGGTTGGATGACAGGTAAATATGTAATGCTGATCGGACAACAGCATTACATATGTATTTACATATGTAATGCTGGTCGGATGACAGGTAAATACGTAATAGTGGTCGGACGACAGGTAAAATTCCATACTAGTTTCTCCAAGCAGTTCTGGTTTGTACCTGCACATAGACAAGGCTTCGTTTTGATTAGAATAGAGGAAATGTCAATAATGCTCAAATCACTTCAATAAAAAATAAATACGTCAAGTGCGAGTCGGCCTCGCGCACTAAGGCTTCCGTAAGACCTTGTGTCCTGCCAAATTATCATGATTCCAGCGTCTTGGGGACGCTTCCGACTGGTATTGATATGGATCAGTTGAGCTACCTGTAGATTGTTTGCAACAGTCTGCAGATAGCTCAATTGTTTAATTGTAAATACTAGTATAATTTTCATTGTGAATTCTTTATTTTTCCCTTTGTTTCTTACTAAATTTTATGCTTATAGGTCAACGGGAAGTACCCGATAGGTTTTGGTCTATAGGAAGAATCAAAAGTATATTTATTTTTTGGTGAATTAACTGCAAATTTATGGATATTAGGATTTTTGTCCTTTACTTGTGCTATAAGATTTTGCTTCTTGCCAAATTTTATGATTCTATGTCAACGGAAAGTACCCTATAGGTTTTTTGTGCATGTGATTCCCTTGGAAATTTCAAAATTTTCGGACATATACGGCTGTAAATTTAGAGTGCATTGATGTAAAAGTTTTATTTATATCGCGGCTTCAAGAGGTTACGGACTTGAGTATTTGACGTTAATTTCAACTCGATACGTCCACGCGTTCCTGAGAAAAGGGGTTTGACAGACGAACAGACAGACAGACAGGCAGACAGACAGACGGACAACAAAGTGATCCTATAAGGGTTCCTTTTTTCGTTTTGAGGTACGGAACTCTAAAAAACGATGGTCAAACTGTCTATTTCACAATATGTATTGGGTGATTTTAGACTGCTGGGTAAACTATTGTTACACAG
Organism: Eupithecia subfuscata; assembly: GCA_963564075.1. Classification (NCBI taxonomy): domain Eukaryota; kingdom Metazoa; phylum Arthropoda; class Insecta; order Lepidoptera; family Geometridae; genus Eupithecia; species Eupithecia subfuscata. The sequence goes on along the minus strand of CAUWYO010000001.1, from coordinate 900,367 downwards.
TGAAATGATGCAAATTGGACCAGTAAGTGTTAGTAAAAAGAAAACACACAAAATTATATATAACTAGGTTCTGCCCGCGGCATCGCACGCGTTGTTTCTATGGAAACGTTTAGAGGGGATTACTATCCCACGGGAACTGATTTATGGGATAAAAAGTAGCCTATGTTTTATTCCAGGTCTAAAATTACCTGTGTGCAAAATTTCAGCCCGATCCATTCAGTAGTTTTGGCGTGAAGAGGTAACAAACATCCATCCATCCATATATCCAAACTTTCACATTTATAATATTAGTGTGATGTGATCTTATCTCTATGTGATCATACAGCTGAGCATGAACCTCTTCTGATAGCGCAGGTGCACAGCACTGATCAGCACACACGGCCAGACCAAAACAATATTTATTTACTTAGGCATGTTAGTTTTAAGCAATTTATATATATTTGTTTTTTTTTTTATAATTTGTGTGTCGTGTCTGTTGTTCTAGCTTGATAAGCTTACCTGTATATTTTCTTATACCTGCACTGTCAGAATAAATATATTTTCATTTCATTTCATTTCATCTTTTTCCAGGGTATCGGAAAGACCAGTCTTCTGGAGTGCCTCAGGCAAGAGTCGTCCATACAACACAGAAGGAAACCCACTGATGTAAGTATTTATAATAAGGCAGAGACCGAAATCAACAGAGTAAGGGCCCCTTACTCTGTTGAATTTAAGGGGTCGTCCATATTATATTAAATTTATACCTGTATTTAGGGTCAACATTATCCTGAAACTTTTTGATACTTTTTGAAAAATACACGTGATACTGATAATTGCTACAAAACCACACGAATAATTATTCAAATTATTCTAATTTGAATAACGTGTATTTTTCAGTAAATAAATTCAAACAAATTGTCAAAACCTTGCTGTGCAAAAAGGCTTACTATAAAATATCAGATTATCTAGAGGATAAAAAAGCTTGGGACGGGTTTTGCTCCAACTCGAAAAATAACAACTAACAGGCTAAAGGTTTCTTCGTCGCTTCTTTACTTTAGTCTACATACCGAAGCGACAGAAATCAAAAAATATCACTTTATTTCCGTGTCAGTGCTTAGTTTTATGATTTGACCTTTTCTAAGTGTACATTTATTGTATTTATGGAAATAAAGAGTTTTTGATTTTGATTTTGATTTTGATTTTTCAAAAAGTATCAAAAAATTTCAGGATAATGTTGACCCTAAATACAGGTATAAATTTAATATAATAACAATAATTTCTGTAATATTAAGTACCGTGATAAAAATGGATGGGTCCGGTTTAAAAATCGCACGGTCAACGAAAAAATAAAAATAAATACAGGTGAAATCTCACTACATAGGGTGTAGTGAGATTTCACCTTCACATCAGAACACGACGACGTCATATTCTGATGTGGGGGGGGGGGGATGCTGTTTTTCTAAAATTCACATCAGAATTATGAAGTCTTCAGAAGGATGTCTTCTGCTTTCTTCTATTTATGTGGAACTTTACTGTATGTTTAACTTTCGCCCTCCAGCACTGGGCAGCTCGCATGGGCAGCAAATCCTCTCGGCGAAACATGTCGACCGTGGGCGTGGACATCGGAACTTGGACGTATGAGAAGCAGAGGTCCACGCGTGGGCCTGTGACGTTCAGGACCTGGGATTTCGGCGGGCAGCAAGAGTGAGTGTCGGAGTCGAGGACGAAAGCTGTCTTTGTTTTTCAAAATCCTCCATTCCAAAAACATTTGCTTAGCAAAGTTTTCTGTCGACGCAGGAGGTTGCGGGTTCTACTCCCGCCTCGGGACAAATGTTTGCTCGAACCACAGATATTTGTTCCGGGTGTTCTGGGTGTTTCTATGTATACATTCTATACCTATATGTATTGTATTATGTATATCAGTTATCTAGTACCCATAACACAAGCTCTGCTTAGCTTAGGGCTAGATACTGCTGTGTGGATTGTCCAGCATTGTTTATTACTAGTTTATGCCCGCGGCTTCGCACTTGTTGTTTCTATGGAAACGTTCAAATGTATTTGTAATTCTATCGGAACCGATTTATGGAATAAAAAGTTGCCTATGTTTTATTCCCGGCCTAAAACTACCTGTATGTAAAATTTCAGCCCGATCCCTTCAGTACTTTTGGCGTGAAGAGTTTACAAACATCCATCCATCCATGTATCCATCCAACCTCACATTTATAATATTAGTGTGATAGTGTGATTAGTATTTATATTATACTAATTTTAATAATTAAAACTAATTAAATTTTTGATTTTTAATTTTAATTATATTTTAATTATTTTTTTAATTATATTATATTATATTTATAAGTATTTATTCGTAGATACTACGCCACTCACCAGTACTTCCTCTCCCGCCGCTCTCTCTACCTCGTGGTGTGGAAGGTGACGGATGGGCGGGAAGGTCTGCTCTCCGCCCTCAACTGGCTCAGGTGAGAAGGCACCATCACCGTAATAATGTCCTCCTAGCCGAATTTCGACCACGGCGGCCAGTTTCATCGAAGACTAGCCAGATGCGCAGGACATATTCTAGTGCACAAGTGTGTGCGCAAACACAGGTGCACTCTCTATTCCCTAACTCTCATAATCTGATGGGACGACAGATCGACACGACCGGGGAGAGGTCAAGCGCAGGACCAACGGCTTAACGTGCTTCCCGAGGCACGGGGGTGTAACACCGCCCACTTCCTGACTCTGGGCTGCTACTGTAAATTTTTCTTGCTTGAAAAATCCCGATAACAACTACTTGCCCGACCCGGGATTTGAACCCAGGACCTCATAATCAGCAGTTGAACAAACTGACCGCTAGACCGACGAGGCAGTCAAACCATCACCGTAACACAGTATGTATTGACTAGTGCGGAGGGAAGTCACTCGACCACGGGTATCAACACTGTTGCGGTGGCCTGTTCGGGGTTGCTATTAGTTGGAATGTGAAACACTGAATTTATAGTTAAACTAGCTGCGCCCCGCGGCTACGCCCGCGTGGAAATTTAAAATTATCACTTAGGGTATGAAAAATAGATGTTGGCCGATCCTCAGACCTACTCAATATGCTCACAAAATTTCATGAGAATCGGTCAAGCCGTTTCGGAGGAGTACGGGAACGAACATTGTGACACGAGAATTTTATTTATAAGATTTTATGTCTTAAGAGCACAGTACATGTACATTATCTCAAGAGTAAATCGGAAGTAGTTTAAGCGGAAACGGAAACCTAAAAATATTTCCATAGAGTCATTACAAAGCATGTAATTCATAGATAATGAATTTGATGTCATCGACAATTTTGTTGGTATTTCCAACAAACACCTCGAGAATAGTGCATTTTACACCAAGGCGAGAAAGTGATCAGTTCCTACCGAGTGTGTCGTTGCCGAGGGCCTTAAAACACACGAGGTGGGAAGCGCACTTTCTGCCGAGTGATAAATAGTGCTATATACTACACCTTCGAGGAAAATAAAAAGCAGAATTAATTATTAATTGAAATCGCGCCCAATGATGTTGGTAAAACCTCATTGACCGCGCCAGCCTTTGGGTTCTTTTTTCAAAATATTGTTCGGAAATCGGAGGAGGCCTAATAGACTTGGAGTAAAAACTTTTTGTCGTTTGACCGAACGAAAATAACCATAGCTACCGGTCGATCTTTTAGGAAATTAAAAAAAAAATAACACGTTAGAAATGGATTTCCATACACTTTTTCCTCCCGCTAAAACACGTGAGAAATGAAATTCCATAGAGTTTTTCCTCCCGGTTTCCAATAGGCCTGCAAAGACATACTTTCTATTCTATAAAAGGAATAGGCAACTTTCCGAGCAGGTGTAGTATAAATCATGTTTATATAATTACTAGACGATCGCCTCGCGGTTTCACCCGCGTAGTTCCCGTTCCGAGGGAATTCCGGGATAAAGTATAGCCTATGTCACTCCCTGAAAAGTGAGCTTCCTAACGGTGAAAGAATTTTTGAATTTTTCAAATCGGTCCAGTAGTTTCGGAGCCTATTCAATACAAACAAACAAACAATCAAATCTTTCCTCTTTATAATATTAGTATCATCGATCAAAAATTTCCGGCCGGCCCCCCTTAGATGCACAATGCGCGCCCTGAAAACGTCAGTATCAAAAGGTATCCCATTTGGCATTTTGGGATACCTTTTCAACTAGTGTCATTTTAGCTCTCGGACCGAAAGCATGGTCAAGTGCTCGTATAAAAAATGCAATAATCGACCGACCAAGCAACAGAAAAAGGATGGAATTTCTTATTTTCAGTAAGTTTAAATTTAATTTTTACCTGTGTATTGTGATATGAGCCAATTGGGCCTTATATACTTGAGAAATCAGCATTAAATATTGTTGTTGGGTTTGCCTATGTAAAAATATTTATTTTGTTCTAAGTTGATGAATGGAGCGGCTATTGTTTCTAATTTTTTATTTATTTATTTGTGGTAAGTTGTAAGTGATAAAAAAAATTTCATGAAAAGACATTTAAAATAACTGGTTGAGGTTTATAAAATAACTAGCTGACCCGCCCTCAATTTTATTTCAGATTCAGATTATTTATTGATAACTCTTGTTACATGTCATAAACGTAGGTACAAATAATAAAAATTAGTTTACAAGTCCAGCATAGTTAATCATATCAATGAAGTAAATTATAAAAATAAAAGATATTGGTCATCACATGACAAATAACATATTCTACAATAGATTTATACAAAATTAAAAATAAAAATAATTTAATTTAAAATAAACAATAATATATGTGTAAATGTTACACCGTAAAATCGTTTTCATTAAAGAATTCGTCTACTCTATAGAAGGCTTGCTCGATAAGCCAGTTCTTCAGCTTGTTTTTAAAGGATTGCGTTGATCGGGAATCGGTAATAATTTTCGGAAGGCGGTTATAAACGGCTGGCCCCATCGCGTCGCTAATTTATAGTTGTATCAATAAATGATTCGTTATCTTTACCTGAATTCTGTTGATTTTTTATTCCTTATAAAAATAAACAGTGTATAAATTATTTTTAGGTACCTTCCTACCTACTTACAAAATAAAATAAAATAAATTCGACTCCACTAATCTCTTGTTCCGCATGCAAAAAACTTTACAGGCTCTGCGCAAACTGTCTGCGTCAAAACAAAACGTGGACACTTTTGAGTGTCATTCTTGTAAGGTTCTGGGTATCTACGGGGGAGGCCGCAAGGCCGCATACTTGATCGATGATTAGTATAGATGAAAACTTTCATAACTTACCACGATTATTGTAAGCCTTAAACAGTGTCATTTTGCTTGAAATAAACTTTTACTGTACTTTCATCAAGCGGTTAAGTTAAACTATAAGCCTATATTAGTCTGCTGGACGCAGACCTTCCCCAGATAAGCGCCTTGTTGGCCTTTATCTCATGGATAATGCCCACATCCCAATTCGGTGGTAGAATAGTTCTGCAGGAGGCGCTGCTGCCCGCCCCTGGTGGATATCCCTTAGTCGCCTCTCTAGACATCCGCGGGAAGAGAATAGAATAGAAAATCATTTATTGCCTTAATACAGAAAACAGAACATAAAACTATACTTATACTACTTAATGAAAACTAATAGATTAAGGCAAAAGGAGTAAATTCAGCATTTGCTGTAATGCATTATTATGCAAGCAGCGCTGTTTTTCAATTTACTCCTCTCGGATAGCTGGTCACCGAGAGGTTAAAGTGATAGCGGGATTATATACATACATAAACAAGACCCGTCAAGTGCGAGTGTAACTCGCGCGCCGAGGGTTTCGAACGTTTGTGAACAAGTAGGTATGTACTAAAGGTACCGGTTAGAAACTCCGAAATTTAATGAAGACCTAAAACTAGTAGGTACCAACCTACATTTCAGATGGATCTCTCTGCATGCTTCGGTGATAGTGTGTAGCGGTAAATTTTTCGACTTTTTTCAAGATATTTCGAAAAGTATTGAACCAGCAGAAATTTCAAAAACTGTTTTGAAATGTACAAACCGATACCTTTCATATGATACCCCACTCATTGGGGTAACCCCCCTTTTTGAAAATTATCCCCCCTCTTTTTGACCATTTTTCAAAAAGGGTTCATTTAACAGACTTTTCTATATTTTTCTTGTAAAATATAGATCTATATCTACAAACGCTCCATACATTTTGAATGGATCGCTCTGCAAACTTCGGAGATAGAGGGGGGGGGAACGGGTAAAATATCGACTTTTTTCAATATATTTCAAAAAGTATGTAACCTACAGAAATTTAAAAAACGGTTTTGAAATGTACAAATCAATACCTTTCATATGACACCCCACTCAGTGGGGTAGCCCCCCCTTTAGAAAATTATCCCCCCCTTTTTTGACCATTTTTCAAAAAGTGTTCGTTTTTCAGACTTCTCTATATTTTTCCTGTAAAATATAGATTTATATCTACAAACGCTCCATACATTTTGAATGGATCGCTCTGCAAACTTCGGAAATAAGGGGGGGGGAATGGGTATTTTTTCGACTATTTTCAAAATTTTTCAAAAAGTATGAAACCTACCGAAATTTTAAAAACTGTTTTGAAGTGTACAAACCGATACCTTTCATATGATACCCAACTCGGTGGGGTAGCCTCCCCTTTTGAAAATAATTCCCCCCTTTTTACCATTTTTCAAAAAGTGTTCGTTTTTCAGACTTCTCTATATTTTTCCCGTAAAATATAGATCTATATCTACAAACGCTCTATACATTTTAAATGGATCGCTCTGCAAACTCCGGAGATAGGGGGGGGGGAGCGGGTATTTTTTCGACGATTTTTAAAATATTTCAAAAAGTATGAAACCAACAGAAATTTCAAAAACTGTTTTGAAATGTACAAACCGATACCTTTCATTTGATACCCAACTCATTGGGGTAACCCCCCTTTTTGAAAATTATCCCCCCTCTTTTTGACCATTTTTCAAAAACGGTTCATTTTACAGACTTTTGTATATTTTTCCTGTAAAATATAGATCTATATCTACAAACGCTCCATACATTTTGAATAAATTGCTCTGCAAACTTCGGAGATAGGGGGGGGGGAATGGGTATTTTTTCGACTATTTTCAAAATATTTCAAAAAGTATGAAACCTACAGAAATTTCAAAAACTATTTTGAAATGTACAAACTAATACCTTTCATTTGATACCCCACTTGACTCTGTAGGTCTCTTTTAAAATTTTGACATCTCAATTTGTATGGAAAATGTTCATTTTCATTTTTTATTTATTTTAATTTTTTTTTCTTAGAATCTGTACAGGCGCACGAAATGTATTATTATTTTAAATTTCAAGTTGATAGCTGCTGTAGTTGCTGAGTTATTAAGGAGGGAAAAAAGGACAGACAAAGCGAGACCATAAGGGTTTCGAAACCGATCTTCGAAACCCTAAAAATAGATCAATCTAATGGATACAATTAAATTAAATGCATGGCGTTCTCACAATCATAATAAACATTTTACTATGGCAAATTTTCAGGTATTTGGGAATGTTCATGGGTGTGTAATGTAGGTATGTTGTGCATGCGTGTTTGAATGTTGGTTTCCCCCGCGGCACAAGAGTTGGGGTGGTGCTCATTCTAAGCACCACACAGCCATTGTGCCGCAGTGTGAACTGTCCAGCATTATGCTGCAATCGACGATCAATTGACGACCTCTGTGGCGCAGCGGGCGAAGGTCTACCTGCGACGCAGGAGGTTGCGGGTTCGATTCCCGCCTCGGGACAAATGTTTGTACGATCTGCAGACATTTGTCCAGAGCGTTCTGGATGTTTTCTATGTATAATAAAAAATATCTATCTATGTAGTGTATTGTATTAAGTATATCAGTTATCTAGTACCCATAACACAAGCTCTGCTTAACTTAGGGCTAGATAATGCTGTGTGAATTGTCCAGCATTATTTATTATTATTTATTTATTTATTTAATCCTGCGCAAGAGATCGGCGTCGCTGATGCGCAGGGCGCGCGGCAGCACCAACAGCTACCTGCAGGTCATTGCAGGAAGGCTGGATACAGCCTCCCCCTTTATGAGGCACTGGACGAAGGCTCATATTTTAAAATGTAGTTAATAATGCGACAATTTAGTTTACAATTTTGTTTATTGACGTGACAACGTCTTATAATTCGATAGAGCCGGCTGCACGCGGCGTTACCTCGCTCTGAGGCGTTCCATGTAAGGCTTGAAGTGCAAGCGAGAGCGCTCGACATCCGTCTCTCTCCTACTTGAGTGAGCGATGCGTCTGCGTTGTCACGTTCAACTATCGTCAGTAAACCGACTTTACAGACAACCAATTTTTTTTTAATTTTATTTAATGTTATTTGTTATCTACTGTATACTTAATTATTCTCGCTATATGGACTTGTGTATGTAAACTGTGTGCTTGTGCTGTGTCTGAAATAAACGATTATTATTATTATTATTGGCCTTTCAGATCCATACAAGCTCGCGCGCCCGGCTCCCCCTGCATAATGGTCGGCACACACTACGACCAGGTCGCGACGTGCAACCTCCCCGAGGGGGAATCCCCCGAGGCGTTGCAGCGTCTCATCCGGTCCCGGCTGATGGGCGCGCCGCATAGGGACAAGCTGGGGATTCCACAGGTCATGGACTCTTTGGAGGTAGGGCTCTTTTGTAAATGGATTATTTTTAGGGTTCTGAGAAGGAAACAAGTTCAAACAGGTTCCGTAAGACCTTGTATCATGATTCTAGGTCAACGGGAAGTAGGTACTCTGTAGGTTTTGGTCCATGGCGAGAATCAAAAATTATTTTTTTGCGAATAAGCTACAAATGTACGGTTTCTGGATTTTCTCCTTTATTTGTGCCATATATGACTTTGCTTGCTGCTAAATTTTATGATTTTACGTTAACTGGAACTACTTTATAGGTTTTGGTCCTGGGGTGGGAGAGCATTAAAAGTATTTTTTTTTGTGAATTAATTACAAATTTCTGGATTTTTTCCCTTTACTTGTGCTATAAGACCTTGCTGCTCACCAAATTTCGTGATTCTAGGTCTACGGGAAGCCCCCGCCCTTGGAAAATTCAAAATATTCGGACATAAACGGCTGTAACTTTTGATTGCGTTGATTTAGAAGTTTAATTTATATCGCGGCTCCAAGAGGTTACATAGTTGTATATGACGTTAATTTCAACTCGATACCTCCACACGTTCCTGAGAAAAGAGGGTTGACAGACGGACAGACAGACAGACGGACAACAAAATGATCCTATAAGGGCTCCTTTATTCATTTGAGATACGGAACACTAAAAAGGAACCGTTATAGGATCACTTTGTTGTCCGTTTGTGTGAAGCAAGGTCTACAGATACGGATACGGAACCCTCAATGCGCGAGTCCAACTCGCACCTGACGTTTTATTTACTTGTATGATGACTTGACATTTATTGTATTTATGGAAATAAAGAGTTTTTGATTTTGATTTTGATGTATGACACTAGGTATACTATCTGAATCTAACAACTCGTTCCAGGTGTCGTGCAGTACCAGACACAACATCAGACTTCTCGCGGATATCATCTATTCTGTCGCATTCAGTGTAAAACCACCGGGTAAGTTAACAATTAGGGGTATACCCTTTCCAATAAAAAAAGAATTATCAATATCGTACTACTCTGTAAAAAGTTATGCGTGGTCATACATAAAAAAATATACGCGTCGACTTGAAAACCTCCTCCGTTTATCGTCGATTAAAAATACGCTTTTGCAAAAAAAAAAAACAGATTCGAGATTAGAGAGATTAGAGTTTTATAAATTTTCGTAGGTAACTATCGTGAAATTGTTAATTGTTAAACTATTGGAAACGTTTTATGGTTCATTTCTATCCCATTCAACTGATATATGGGATAAAAAGTATCCTATGTTTTATTCTAGCCTAGAACTACCTGTATGCAAAATTTCAGCCCGATCCGTTCAGTAGTTTTGGGGTGAAGAGGTAGCAAATATCTATCCAAACATTCATAAATCTAAACATCCAAACTTGCGCATCACACTATCTCACTATTATTATAAATGCGAAAGTTTGGATGGATGTATAGATGGATGGATGTTTGTTACCTCTTCACGCCAAAACTACTGAACGGATCGGGCTGAAATTTTGCATACAGGTAAGTCTAACCCTGGAATCAAACATAGGCGACTTTTTATCCCATAAATCAGTTCCCATGGGATATAAATAACCTCAAAACGTTTCTATAGAAACAACGCGTGTGAAGCCGCGAGCAGAAGCTAGTTTATAATATTAGTGTGATTTCCCTATCATTTGAATATATTTTTAACACCCGACGCAAAAAGAGGGGTGTTTTATGTTTGACGTGTCTGTCTGTGTATCTGAGTATCTGTCTGTGGTATCGTAGCTCCCAAACGGATGAACCGATTTTCGTTTAGTTTTTCTTTGTCCTAGATAATTTTATCCCGAGTGTTCTTAGCCATGTTTAATGAAAATCTGTTCAGTCAATAAACGTCGGGCAGGTTTTTTAAAATTTTAATTTTGTCATTTTCAGGTAGTAAGGAGCCAATACTAGAGCAGCGCATCCCCGCCTCTTACTTGGCTCTGGAGGAGTGTGTGACGTCACTGGCGGCGGAGTTACCCGAGCCAGTGCTCAACCACAGCGAGTACAAGAGACTGGTGAGTGGTCGCCATAGAAATCTAAATAACAAGTCACTCTATGGTTGTTGCCTTCTAGGTGAGCATGGACAAGAGCATTTGCTAGAGCATTACAAAGTAACCTAACGTTTAAGAACGTTAGGTTACTTTGTAATGCTCTAGTGCTCTAACGTTCTTAAGGGTCCGGCGGAGGATGAATACCTGTTTGCTTACCTGCTACCGCACTCACCCTGAAGAAGTCCCTCGTTAAGGGATGAAACGTTGGTGTTCTTCCAACACAAATAAGGTTCGTTGCTAACCCGCTTACATCCGTTATGAATTCGTCAAATTACGATAGTTTTTATAGTAAACTACCTGCATTTTTACTACCCGTTGTCCTATTACCCGTTTTCCCGTAGGAATGAAGCATTTTCCCGCGGTAAAAAGTAGCCTAAGTTCATCAGGAATAATGTGGGCTTCTAATGGTAAAATAATTTTTCAAATCGGTCTATTACTTTCGGAGCCTATTCAATACAAACAAACAATCAACCAAATCTTTCCTCTTTATAATATTAGTATAGATTATTATAGATTTCAAAAATTATTAACAGATTGGCAGTTCGTAAAACTCGTTATTTTAGTAGAACGAGTTTTCTATATGCGTAGTTTCGACCTAAAGGCCGTCGTTGAGGTTGCATCCCCACGAATCGTGTCCGGCAGCCTGTTCTATACAGAGGGACCCATGACGTACACGGACCTCTCCGATTTGCACTGTTTTAATAGGATTAGCAAATTTAAGGTTAACAAATTTAGCTTGTTCGTTTTCAGGTGACGCAGTACATGCAGCAGAAGAGCCACAAGAGCTTCAAGGACGCAGCCGAGCTGCATCAAGCCACTATGTTCTTACATGAAAACGGTAGGCGTTGTGGTAACAGTAAGGAAGTCACTTGTACACGTAGATAGAAGAAAAATTCTAAAAGGCGACCAACCAAACCCGCGGGTTTGGTTGTCTAACTAGGTCTAGATCTCAGCACTCACGGGATTTCCGTGGTAGGAAACTAGAATTACATAAAATTCAATATTTTTTCTTCGGTTCCTTAAGGTTGCTCAAGCCGCTCGGTCCAACTCATCAGTGGGCGTGGCCTAAATGTATGCCATCTCACCTGACATAATAGACATTCCCGCGCGCTTGATGAAATGCACATAGATTTATTGGTACAACGGCCGCGTAAAAAAATGGGAATAGACTTGTAGCACAAGGGTTATTGTAGAAAAACTATTGAGAGTATCTTTTCAAATATTTATTTCAACTTTTGAATAACTAAACTATGTCGGTACGGGCTTTATTTTAGAGTTTTCTTTCTCCGTATGTCATTTGTTTTCACCCAAAGTTGGGCTAAAAACGGTGTTGAAATATGAAAGCTTAGTTTTTTACGGTTTCGGGCGTGTACAGACATAGATAATGACGAGATAAATTGATACTATCCTTAGTTTTGGATGGTCAACATCAAACAGCGTGGTAGTTACCTTCCACGTTTGTATGGAGAGATGAGCGACTCGTTTAGCATTAACTGGAAAATACGATTACGAAAAAAATTTCGAAGAAAAAAACATGAAAGCGCGCTGTTTTGCACCTAATTTGGTCGATATCTCAGGAACCCTGCGGTCTATAGAAAAGATTTTTGTTTTGATTCGTAGGTTATTACTAATTCTTTGGTTCCTTAATACAGCTTCTTCATAAGTTGTGTAGTTTTCTTGTAAATAAGGATAAACATCATTTTTGCGCTTACGCCGCGCCCGTTCCAAAAACGTATGCTCCATCCCGCTCCTATGAACGCGAAATCTTATGCCTATCCTTTTCACAAGATGGCGCGCAATGCGCTCTCTTAAGGGGGTACCCTACCTCGTTATTGTGTGAAGAGGATAGGCATAGGATTTCGCGTTCACAGGAGCGGGACAGAGCAAAGCGGCGTAAGCCCAAAAATCAAGTTTTTAGTAGTTATTTGCTCCCCACAAACATTAGAATAGTTAATTGAAAAAAAGGCAACATATAAAATGTTCTTTATACTTAGCTCAATTACTATGCTTAATCTCAAGATCGTATCATCTGTATTTAATGAGAAATTAGGGTTTTAGTAAAAAATTAGAGGTAACTTTGCGATTTTTTTCTATCGAGAAAATTTTATGGAATCGTGTTTTCGAAACATATGATCGATAGAATAAGTCCTGAACTTTACCATATATAAATTTCAAAGTTAAATATTCAGTAGTTTGGAAGATATGGAGGTCCGACGGAGTTGAAAATAAGCAATTTGAGGGTAGGTACCCCCTTAAGGTAAGTACGTTCTCGCATCGCTAACTCAACAAAAGGCCTGTGTTGTGTTACAACCGAACGCAAAGACACGCTATTTACAATCTAATGACACACAAAATATAGTGAGATCTCGTAGTTCGAGTCTCCTTGTTCAACATTTCCACACATATACAATACAATACAATACAATACAAAATACTTTATTGTACACCAACAAAAATACAATACACGAGACATTACATAAGACACAAGTACAATGGACGGCCATAAATTATGAGACATGTCATGACATATTATGAGGGTCTAAGTTAAAAATCATTGCTTCCTTGAGAAAAAATGTACATTTCTTCCAAGGGAATAATGAGATTGAACATAAAAATATGTCTGATATTTTTTACCAACAAGTTCCGTACATATTCGAAGTTCGAAATAATCTCTCTTCAGAAGGCGGAATAAGAAACTAACAACGCGAAACACGAACCAAATTTTTACCATTTACTCGCTGAAAGTGTGAAAAACCTCATTGTGCAGAAAGCTGTCTTTGCCTTGGGCGTGATAGATATTGACGTTATTGGTTCCCACACATAGCTACACTTTAAAAACAGAAAGAATAGTAGTGTGTGTAGAATAGTAGTAGTGTAGTGGTAACACATTGTTAAATGAACTTAGTATAGGTTTACCTAGGTCACCATTATTGCGAATCTTCTCAAATGACAACACTGGCGGTAGCGACAGCACAGGTGATGGTAGTGGTACTGCGCGCGTGCTGCGCCAGCAGTAACTACATTCATTTTCATATTCATAATAATAAAAATACATTGTTGATTGGGTAACAAAAAGAATAAAAAAGTTAGCACCGTGTAAGTTAAATTAACGTACAATGTTGATTATCGCTCACACTAATAAACAAAATAATTTATTTTAGTATACTGAGCTCCGCTCGGGGTTCCATGTCGCCCGTGACGTCAGACACTGCTCTCAGCCCTCGGTGCATGCTCCACTATTATTCACGACCTCTGTGGCGTAGCGGGCGAAGGTCCGCCTGCGACGCAGGAGGTTGCGGGTTCGATTCCCGCCTCGGGACCAATGTTTGTATCAATCTGCAGACATTTGTCCAGGGCGTTCTGGATGTTTTCTATGTATAATAAAAAAAAAATCTATGTATGTAGTGTATTGTATTAAGGCGGTACCCTACCTCGTTATTGTGTGAAGAGAATAGGCATAGGATTTCGCGTTCACAGGAGCGGGACAGAGCAAAGCGGCGTAAGCCCAAAAATCAAGTTTTTAGTAGTTATTTGCTCCCCACAAACATTAGAATAGTTAATTGAAAAAAAGGCAACATATAAGATGTTCTTTATACTTAGCTCAATTACTGTGCTTAATCTCAAGATCGTATCATCTGTATTTATTGAGAAATTAGGGTCTTAGTAAAAAATTAGAGGTAACTTTGCGATTTTTTTCTATCGAGAAAATTTTATGGAATCGTGTTTTCGAAACATATCATCGATAGAATAAGTCCTGAACTTTACCATATATAAATTTCAAAGTTAAATATTCAGTAGTTTGGAAGATATGGAGGTCCGACGGAGTTGAAAATAAGCAATTTGAGGGTAGGTACCCCCTTAAGTATATCAGTTATCTAGTACCCATAACACAAGCTCTGCTTAGCTTGGGGCTAGATAGTGCTGTGTGAATTGTCCAGCATTATTTATTATTATTATTAAATTACCAGGTGTGTTGCTGCACTACGATGACGCGACCCTCAAGGAGCTGTACTTCCTGAAGCCACAGTGGCTGTGCGACGTGTTGGCCCACGTCGTCACTGTCAGAGAGATCAACCCCTTCGCTGCCAACGGTAAGATTGTTAACACTATGAATAGTCTGTACTAATACTAGCTTCTGCCCGCGGCTTCGCACGCGTTGTTTCTATGGAAACGTTTAAAGGTGATTTCTATCCCATGGGAACTGATTTATGGGATAAAAAGTAGCCTATGTTTGATTCCAGGATTAGAATTACCTGTATGAAAAATTTCAGCCTGATCCGTTCAGTAGTTTTGGCTTGAAGAGGTAACAAACATCCACCCATCTATCTATCCAAACTTTCGCATTTATAATATTAGTGTGATTATAAAGAGGAAAGATTTAATTGTTTGTTTGTATTGAATAGATTCCGAAACTACTGGACCGATTTGAAAAATTCTTTCACCGTTAGGAAGGTTACTTTTCAGGGAGTGACATAGGCTATATTTTATCCCGGAATTCCCACGGGAACGGGAACTACGCGGGTGAAACCGCGAGGCGATTCTCTAGTAAAATAATAAAAAAAAAAATCCTTTATTATTCCTATATCAAGTTATTAACCCCCGACGTAAAAAGAGAGGGGTGTTATAAGTTAAACGTGTCTGTCTGTGTATCTGTGTATCTGTCTGTGGTATCGTATCTTCCAAACGGATGAACCGATTTTCGTTTAGTTTTTTTTGTGTCATAGATAATTTTATCCCGAGTGTTCTTAGCCATGTTTCATGAAAATCTGTCAGGGGGTTTTTCAAATTTTTAATTTCGTTCTAGTTTCATACAGTCAACAGCGCCTCTATCGTGCATACACAGAACTACGCAAATTTCATACTAAAAGATAAGATAAGATAAGATAAACTTTATTTGTAGCTGTAAAATATAACATTAATATGTACTAAAACTAATTAAACTACTAACACCAATTAAACTACATATACATATGATAATACTCGCATATAAAATACCTTAAAGCTACAAAATGGCGTTCGACTCAGCATAAGTTGTGATAGCTATAGGTTATAGCTACAACGCTGATCTTCCGTCGAAGCCATTGCGTTGCATACTAAAAGTAGACGTCACGATCACGCCTCGTCACAAACATCAAATAGACTCACCCCTCTGGTTTCAAGTCGCGATTTCTTCACAGTATCAATAAATGCCTGGAAGAGATACAATGGGCGGCCTTATCGCTTTTAAGCGATTCGACCGCCTACTGTACCTGTGGTCCTAAATGATATAAAGGTTTTTTAGAATATAAAAAAATATTTTGACGTGACAACGTCTTATAATTCGATAGAGCCGGCTGCACGCACGAAAAAACATGACGTCATGCGGCGTTACCTCGCTCTGAGGCGTTCCATGTAAGGCTTGAAGTGCAAGCGAGACCGCTCGACATCCGTCTCTCTCCTACTTGAGTGAGCGATGCGTCTGCGTGGACAGCTGCTATACTATAGTACATTTACATGTTTTGATCGAGTATCAAATGCTACCATTCCATCAGTATTTTCTTAAGACGTTGTCACGTTCAACTATCGTCAGTAAACCGACTTTACAGACAACCAATTTTTTTTACTATAGAACCTCTCTCCCACTTGCAGGTATAATGAAGGTGGAGGACCTCGCCCACGTGTTCAAAGCCTCTCCCCAACTCTCTCGCGCGGAGGAGGCCAGCTCTCTCGGAGTGTCTCTGTTGCACAAGTTCGAGCTGGCCCTCTGTTGGGACGCGAGAACGCTGCTGATACCACCTCTGCTGCCGCTGGACGAGCCGGCGGCACCCCAGGTAATGCTCAAGTTCACCCCATGTTAAACACTAGCTTCTGCCCGCGGCTTCGCACGCGTATTTTCGGTATAATAAGTAGCCTATTATCTAAGTTAGGCTTTGCTCTAAACGTACGCTAATTTTCATGTTGATCTGTTCGGTAGTTTTGGAGTTATCTATACTAATATTATAAAGAGGAAAGATTTGATTGTTTGTTTGTATTGAATAGGATCCGAAACTACTGGGCCGATTTGAAAAATTCTTTCACCGTTAGGAAGCTTACTTTTCAGGGAGTGACATAGGTTATATTTTATCCCAGAATTCCCAGGAGAACGGGAACTACGCGGGTGAAACCGCAAGGCGATCGTCTAGTATTAACTATTTAGATTTATGTATGTATGTGATTAGGTAACAAAAATTCAGATTTCACAAACTTCGGCTTTTTAATATTAGTAGGATATCTCTACATTACATTGCGCCTTTTAATACTCCTTAGTGCACCCCATATGCGACTCAAGTCTTCTTACTGCTGCCGCTACTGAGTCGCTGGCACCCCAGGTTTCCCTTGCAGGATGGAATACGATCTCACATCCCCTTATTTCATCCCTATGCACTCCATATATTGCGCCTTTCTTTACAATCCAACAGCAGCCGGCACCAGCCCTATATTGCAGTCGTTGCAACCTTTATTGCATGCCACATTACACCCCTTTTACTAAAAGGTGCACCCCTTTTATTATTAGGTAAAGCACCCTATTGCACATCTCATAATTAAAATGTTTGAGACCCCATTGTACCCCTTGGGCATGAAACTTTTCTCTTAAACTTCTTAGGCAGCTCCAAGAACATGGAGATAAAACATCCATAAGTCTATTCTTCATTAATCATCATCATCATCATTATTTTATCTTGGAAAATAAGTAAAACATAAAAATTCATAGAAATTATTTCTTACACTCACACAGATCTTACCCCATGTACTCGTACATATCCGACGATCCTATCTGTACCAGGTTGTCTGGCAGAGATCGCTCTTGAGCGATAAGACCGCCAATTGTCACTTAGATTATAATTATTTCATTTTAAAATAAATAAAATTAAATTAAATTCGTTTATTTCAGGCAAAAAACCCATATCACATAAGAAAAAGAAAAATCACACAGTTTAAAAATGTACAAGAATAAAATTACAATTAAATTAAATTAAACAAAAATTTATATAACACGGCGCTACAGCTACCGCACGTCACTTTCTGTTTCCCTCCATATGAAGGGAAATCCAATGTATAAATACAGGATTCTTGTAAACCTGGTCCGAGACAGCCTTCAAAACGCTATTTTTGGAACGGACCAACCTACCCCAGAACGATGCGACGCGCGAACGGACTATGGCGAAGAAGTCGGGCACTCCCGCTTCGGAGAACATGCTCGACGCACTGCAGCATCTCGGTAACCTCATAAGTGCCCGGTACGCGTTATTGTATTGGACTCTTATCGTGTTTATGGCCTTCCTGGTGAAATTCGACCATAGTTGGCATGTGTACATGCCCAAACAATACGCACGGAACAACGTGTTCTTGACGTCCGCGCTGCAGTTCGTGAAGCGGCGTGCGAGCATGTTACTCCTCACCGCGAGCGCCCTTCGTTCCCGCTCAATGTCGTCGTCGTCCCTCAGCGTCTCCGTCAGCAGGTGACCTAGGTACTTGAACCGCTGCACCACCTTAATGGTAGAGCCGTTCAAGCGAACCTCTGGCACCCTATCCGGACCTCGACCTGACCTAAATACCATCATTTCGGTTTTCGTTACATTGTATTTTAACCCGTGACCAATAGCATATTGCTCACAGGTTAACAACAGCTTCCTTAACCCCTTAACTGAGGGGCTGAGGAGCACCATGTCATCAGCATAACTCAGGTTATTTACGCAGACGTTGCCTAAATAACAGCCGGTTCCGGAACTCCTCAGCTCCTCGATCAAGCTATTGACGTAGAGGTTAAAAAGGTCAGGCGAGGTCAATCCACCTTGGCGAATTTTAAATTGTTTCTTAGTTTTAAGTGTGCAATAAAGTATTACTTACTTGTTACTTGTTTCTGGACTGGTTTCCGCAACAAGGCCACAGGTGGGCCCTTTTTGCGTGTCGGGTGGGGGGGGCTGTTAATCTAACCACCCGATGTCCTCCAGGAAGGCCAGCAGCTCGCTGACGCCGGTGCATGCCTCCCTAGGCGTCCTCGGTGTCCCAAGGTGTTGTAATCGTTGAGAAGCAACGCTATCGCACTCTACAAGCACATGCGTGGCCGTCTCCTCTGCGTTCATGCACCCTCTGCATAGGGGGCTATAAAGTATTTCTATCTATCCTAATTTCCCAGCTGCCAGTCCGAAACCGCGCGTGGTCCAGCGGCGCGCGCGGCAGGCGTCCCTGGCCGGCCCTGAACCCGCACCTCGCTCCGGGCGACTCCAACAGAGGGACCGACTCTCCTGCGCTCATACGTGAGTGGTTTATTGTTAACTAGACTATCTAAAAAGAAAATAGTTCAAATAGGTAAACTTTATTTACAAAAATTACAATCAAATAATCGAAACAAATTAGAACTAGTATCCACAATGAACCACAGACAGACAGAACATAGGTCCAAATTAAAATATAACGTAGTTGTTTTCAAAAATCACAGTAACAAAATGTTAGACAACTATATTTGACATCTACATTTTGTGGCGATCACAATAGGCCTATCATGGCCGCAGTAATACGAAAGCCACCAAAAGCAAAAAAAAATAGACATCTATACATAAGAGCCCCGTCCGCGAATATATCGGATTCCGGGATGGCCTTCAGGAGTTGAATATATCTCTCGTTTCCAGAGGAGCCCGCGGCCCCCGAAGGTATATCCCTGTCCCCGCGCCCCGGGACCCCCCTCACGCGCCTGCTGTTGGTCGCGTACGTCCCCTGCGGGTTCTGGGCGCGTCTGCACTCGCGGCTGTTGCCCGACCCCGCGCTACACAAGGCGCCTACACAGCTGTACAGAGCTAGCGAGGTAACAGAGTAGCTGGCGAGGTTACAGTAGAGTAGCTAGTGAGGTAACAGAGTAGCGAGCTCGGTAATAGTACAGTAGTTAATGAGGTAACAGAGTAGCTAGCGATGTTACAGTAGAGTAGCTAGTGAGGTAACAGAGTAGATAGCGAGGAAACAGTAGAGTAGCTAGTGAGGTAACAGAGTAGCTAGCGAGGTAACAGAGTAGCTAGCGATGTTACAGTAGAGTATCTAGCGCTAGCTTGGCCAAGCGCGATTATTTGAGTTTTGAGTCGCGTAAAATGAGTCGATTCCTACCAAAATCCTGGATTTGCCCCTCGATATAAAAATAAAATGTGACAGGGGTCAGTAATTATCTCAGCTTTCAATCAATCAATTTCCTCTTCCCAGATGGAATCGGACGAGACACTAACGCGCGCCCTCGACCTCGACTGGGGCTGGAAGGTGTGGCGCCAGGGCCTCAAGCTAGCGTGCGGCGCCCTGACTCTGTTCGCCGTGCGGGAGATAGCCGCCTCGCACGAGCCTCTGCTGCCGAGGGCGGGCGAGGCCGCCCGACATCCCTATGAGAATGTCAAGTGAGTCCTGTGCTATGTCTGTCTGCAAGGGGCGCCAGGGCCTCGAGCTAGCGGGCGGCGCCCTGACTCCCTATGAGAATGTCAAGTGAGTCAAATAGCCTACCCATGTGACTCACTTGACATTCTGAACATAGACAACGTGTGTGTATATGTTGCCAGCCAGCATCGGCTTGCTTCGCTCGCAGCACTGACACAGTGTGTCAATATACGCAGTGCGTCGATACTCGCAGCGCGGCTTACTTTGCTCGCTGCACTAGCAGAGTGTGTTATTATTATTACACATATTAAAATAAAGATTATAGTATTAAAATAAAGAAGTTAACATCCAGAAAGTAAGATCCCTTATTTTCGTTGCCCTAAATTCTTAATTCGTTGTCTTAATTCCAGGTTGCGTGTAAAACAAGATGGCGTGTGGTGCGAGTTCGACATACAGAGTAGCTCTTGCATAGAAATACAACTGCCGGCGGACAGCTGCGTGGTTAGGCGGGACGACGGCATGCCTATAGCGGGCTACCAGGTAACCCCATTGCACCCCCTATGACACCCCTTAACCCCTGGGGGTAAAATTTCGACTTTTTTCAAAATATTTCAAAAAGTGTGAACCTACAGAAATTCGAAAAACGGTTTTGAAATGTACAAATTGATACCTTTCATATGATACCTGGGGTAGCCCCCCCTTTCGAAAATTATCCCTCCCTTTTTTGGACCATTTTTTAAAAAGTGTTCGTTATTCAGACTTCTCTATATTTTTCCTGTAAAATATAGATCTATATCTACAAACGCTCCATACATTTTGAATGGATTGCTCTGTAAACTTCGGAGATAGAGGGGGGGAGGTTAGCGGAGAAAGAAACGTTTAGCCTCGTGAATGAATGTCGAGTGGTGTCAAATCTATAAATAAATGCCTGCGAGAAACCAAACTATCTTGGAGATTGCTCTTCTTTTCACGTCAGGCGTAAACAATAGGCCTTTTTTTTAATTTTTTCAAAAGCTTCAAAATAATTAGTTCTTTCAAAACAATCAACTTATCTTTAGGTTAGCTTCTGCCCGCGGCTTGGCACGCATATTTTCGGTATAATAAGTAACCTATTATCTAAGTTAGGCTTTGTTCTAAACGTACACCAAATTTCATCTTGATCTGTTCAGTAGTTCTGGAGATCCTAGATCACAAAGATTTCACATTTCACAAACTTCTGGATTAATCATATAAGTAGGATGCTACTTCGCGCACACAAGAATGAAAGATGATCCCCATTCTTCCAGAGTATAACCCTGGAGCCGAATCCATCGGTCCTCGCGAAGGTCCTGGCCGTGGTTTCCGACCACGTGGACTTGCTGCTGGAAGACTGGTACCCCTCGCTAGGTAAGATAAGATAAGATAAACTTTATTTGTAGCTGTAAAATATAACATTAATATGTACTTACAAAGAAAATTATACTAGTATTTACAATAGTGCATTTTACACCAAGGCGAGAAAGTGATCAATTCCTACCGAGTGTGTCGTTTTGGTCGTCAGCCTTAAAACACACGAGGTAGGAATCGCACTTTCTGCCGAGTGATAAATAGTGCTTTATACTACACCTTCGAGGAAAATAAAAAGCAGAATTAATTATTAATTGAAATCGCGCCCAATGATGTTGGTAAAACCTCATTGACCGCGCCAGCCTTTGGGTTCTTTTTTCAAAATATTGTTCGGAAATCGGAGGAGGCCTAATGGACTTGGAGTAAAAACTTTTTGTCGTTTGACCGAACGAAAATAACCATAGCTACCGGCCGATCTTTCAGGAAATTAAAAAAAAATAACACGTTAGAAATGGATTTCCATACACTTTTTCCTCCCGCTAAAACACGTGAGAAATGAAATTCCATAGAGTTTTTCCTCCCGGTTTCCTATAGGCCTGCAAAGACATACTTTCTATTCTATAAATGGAAAAGGAATAGGCAACTTACCGAGCAGATGTAGTATAAACAATTGAGCTAACTGCAAACTGTTGCAAACAGTCTACAGGTACCTCAACTGATCCATATCAATACCAGTCGTCGCGTCCCCGCTACGCAGGCCGCATTGCCCCGCTGTATGGCAAATACAACGTACCGAAGAAAAAAAAAGCTAAATACAATGTACCGAACATTATTCTAAGTTTGTAGGGTGCACTTCAACTAGGCCTAATGTAACTGTCATTCATTGTATTCATTCAACGATCCCATTCACTCAACGATATGGGATCGTTGAGTGAATGGGATCGTTGAACAGGAAGTTCAGTTGGGATCCGGTACTCGTAAGACACGCATGTAAAACTTACCACGAATAAATTATTATGTGAAACCCTACAAGTTGACGATTTTTCAGCCGTACATTTGATCCTTCAGTCGTAAATTTGATTCGATCAGAGTTACTTTCGAATTTATAATATCAGTATGGACTATTTAAATCATTATAATTTGATTGTAAACTTTGTCCCAAGGTACTCGCTTCGTGCACACGTCGGAGGGGCGCTGCCTCATCACGCGGGTGGTGCCGTGCCCTCTCTGTCTGCGAGACCTGGCCGCGCGGCCGAGGGACCTGGACCAACTGGCTCAGGTCTGACAGACATACACATCGCTATTACTTATCATGTCGGAGACATCTGCGATATGTCGCCTGCCATCAAAGATGTAAATCGTTAGATAGACCCTTTCCGCAGTGAGACCGTGTTGTCGCCAAGTGAAATGAGATAGCTCGCTCATTTGAAATCAGTGTACCTATTGTGTGTTTTTGTGGTATGTTTTTAACCCCCGACGCAAAAAGAGGGGTGTTATAAGTTTGACGACAGAAATAGTAGAGTAGTTGCCGAACGAAGTTCAAAGTCTTCGGGTCTTCCCTGACTTTCAAAGTAGACGCGTTGAAGGTTTTAACATTTTGTGAAATTGCTTGGACAAGGCTATTCCACTAAATTAATCGCTTCGCCATAATGGTACTCGTTTCGTCTCAGAATGACACATTTTGGCATTTTACCTTTGATGAAAGAAACTACAGACAGAGGCGGCGTAAGGCGTGGGCGAGGTGGGCGTCCGCCTACAGCCTCGCGGTGCAAAGGGCCGCGCCGCACGCCGCGGGCAGAAGCTAGTAAAACATAAATTGTCTGGTTTCCAGCAAGCATTCCAACGCCTCGAACTAAACGAGGCGGCGGCCCGCCCGCGCGTCTCTCAGGAGTCCAGGGCTTCCGACGCGGACAGCGGCGTCGGCGCAGAGTCCAACGGTAAGACATCACCTCACCCCAACACCATTCATCCACTGCTGGACGCAGGCTTCCCCCTGATAAGCTCCTTTTTCCGGTGGGGGTAGTGCCCATAATCCCCACGCTGGGCATGCGGGTTGGGGATCGCAGTTCGTTGGTAGAATTGTTCTGCAGGAGGCGCTGCTGCCCGCCCCCGGTGGAAATCCCTTAGCCGGACGGGAAGAGTTGGGGTGGTGAAAATTTTAAGCCGAAACCACACAGCCAATACATCACTATAACATTATAAATAAAAAGTTTGGACGGAAATATGGATGTTTGTTACTTTTTCACGAGAAAACAACTCAGATTTGACTGATTGCATTGGTATAGTTCTAGAGTGTAGACCTGGAATTAAGCCTAGCCTACTTTTTATCCTAAAAAGGATAGAAATAACCTTTAAACCTTTAAACTCTTTAGAAACAACGAGTTCAAAGCCAAAAACCAGTTTATAATATTATAGTGTGAATATGAATAGTGTAAATTTCCATGATCTTTGTATTCTAAAAGCTCTCCAACTGTTTCCCTTCCAGCGTCCTCCCGCATAGGCTCCGTGGAAGGCATCGCCGACAGCCCGCTGGGCTGGTGCTCCGCCTGGGGCTGGACCGTGGAGGCCTGCATCCACTACGCGTGCGCACAAGAGGCGCCGCAGTGTCCGCTGCACGGGGCGCTCGCGCTGCGGCACATCGCGCCCGACACGGTGAGTTGCAGGTTGTCTAAGAGAAGTCGCTATAAGTGATAAGGCTCATGATGTCACCCACAGGATATCTACTACAAGATTGGCTCAGAAACATCTTGCGCTGCTACAGTACAGTTCTTATTCTTAGGGGACATAGAAGAAAGTATTAAATTTTAAAAAGAAAAAGCTTACAAAATCTGCTGGGACAATTAGGCGTTTTCCGAAAAAGAAAAAAATATATTTATACAAATATGTATACTTATAAAAAAGGCTATATCATTATTCACAAAGAAAATTACAATAAAATAATATAAATAAATTACAACTAATATTTACCTTTGAAACAATTGAGCTAACTGCAGACTGTTGCAAGCAATCTACAGGTAGCTCAACTGGTGCAGATCAATACCAGTCGTCGCGTCCCCAAGACGCTGGCTGCATTGCCCCGCTGTATGGCAATGTTAAACGAAATTATAAAATAAATATCAATATAATGAAACTGACATATTTTAATGATGTGCTAAAGCCAGGTTTCCATCGCGAAAGGGTAATGAGCGAGAAATAATAGGCGTCACGGACTCTTTAAATGAAATAAGTTTACATTTCTACCATCAAAGAGTTTTGTCTGTTGATTTCCACCGCAAAAGGGAAATAAAAGAGATGAGTGAGCGGAGGGCTTACTCATTTCCGTTGGACTATTTCTTGGTGGGAATATTATTAAGTATTTCTTTTCCGTCTTGAGGGCGGGTGCGGCGGCAGATTTGGCCGAGGATCTCAAGAGGCGCAAATATGTAGGTCTCGACAGAGCCTACACATTTGCTCCCCTTGGAGTCGAGACCCTAGGTCCGTGGGGTACTGAGCTATTCGGGTTTTAAAAAAATTATCTGCGCGTCTGGTCGAAGCGACGCGTGACCCGAGTGCTGGTAGTATCTGTCGCAGCGCATCAGCATTGTCATACAGCGTGGCAATGCAGCCAGCGTAGCGGGGACGCGACGACTGGTATTGATATGGATCAGTTCAGCTTGTAATTTTCTTTGACAGTATGCAGTTTACTCTTGCGAGTTCCGCTTCGCTCGCGGTGGAAACCAGGTTTAAAGTTTGTCTGTCTGTCCCCAGTTGTTCCTCGACGTCCCCTGTGAGATGCGAGCGCGTTGGGAGCACATCACGCGGCGCGGCGTGGCGGGGCGCGGCGCGTTTGGGACGGTTCTGTCTGCTACTTGGAAGGTCCCTGGAGATAGGTAAGTGTATGCTAGTCCACTGCTGGACAGCGGGCCCCAACTCACGCCGTAGCGCCCTGTCTCCAGCATCTACCGGCAGTCTTGAGGAGATCCTACCCTACACTACGTTTGCCAGCATTGGAGCAACGGACAGCCCACTCTGTAGTGTT
Organism: Eupithecia subfuscata; assembly: GCA_963564075.1. Taxonomy (NCBI): domain Eukaryota; kingdom Metazoa; phylum Arthropoda; class Insecta; order Lepidoptera; family Geometridae; genus Eupithecia; species Eupithecia subfuscata. The sequence goes on along the minus strand of CAUWYO010000001.1, from coordinate 874,935 downwards.
AGGTCTGTCTCTAGTATCAATATTCCATGTAGCCCTGGATTCTTTTAAAGGGTTCCGTACCTAAAAAGGCAAAAAGGGACCGTTATAGGATCACCTTGTTGTTTGTCTGTCTGTCCGTCTGTCAATCCCATTTTCTCAGGAGCGCGTGGAGGTATCGAGTTGAAATTAACATCAAATACTCAAGTCCGGTGGGATGACGATCTGCGAAAGACTGCAGGCAGATGCTGGATGCGGCAAGCTGAAGACGCTGCTATGGCGCTCATTAGGGGAGGCCTATGTCCAGCAGTGGACTAATATAGGCTGATGATGATGATGACTCAAGTCCGTAACCTTTTGAAGCCTCGATATAAATAAAACTTCTAAGTCAACGCAATCAAAAGTTACAGCCGTTTATGTCCAAATATTTTGAAATGGCGTCCTACACTACGTTTTCCAAGTCACAGTTTCCACTTATTTCAGCAGGAGCAGTTTTGAGACGTTCTTTCATATATGGTCTACAAACTGATGTTTTCTTCCTTCAGAGAGGAGGAGGTAGCTCTGAAGGCTCTGCAGCCAGTTCCACCACCAGCTGGCAGCGCGCCCGAAGCCATGCAAGCTTACAAGGTACCTACCTTACCCATAAGCTGATGTCTACCCTCATAGATCAACCTCAACCTATATTGGTCCACTGTTGGACGCAGGCCTCCCCCTGATAAGCATCTTATTGGCTCTTATCTCATGGAGGTAGTGCTCCTAATCCTCACGCTGGGCATGCAGGTTGGGGATCGCAGTTCGGTGGTAGAATTGTTCTGCAGGAGGCGCTGCTGCCCGCCCCCGGTGGCCTCTCTAGACAGACGCAGGAAGAGTTGGGGTGGTGGAAATTCTAAGCCAGCACCACACAGCAGATATGTGGGAATAGGAGTCTTTTTTAAATACATTTTCTGTCTACAATATTTAAGATACTTGCCCTCCATGTGGCATGGTCGTGGGACGAACTAGCTATCTATACTAATATTATAGAGAGGAAAGATTTGGTTGTTTGTTTGTATTGAATAGGCTCCGAAACTCCTGCACCGATTAGAAAAATTCTTTCACAGTTAGGCTTACTTTTCAGGGAGTGATTTTATCCCGGATATTTTATCCCGGAATTCCCACGGGAACGGGAACTACGCGGGTGAAACCGCGAGGCGATCGTTTACTAGTACACAATATTATATTTTGTAAAGATGTATTTATTTATCTTCCCAGGCCGCCCAATCCCGCTGGGACCGCGAGCCGACCGCGGGTGCCTGCCGCGCCTACTGCGGCCTGCGCCAAGAACTAACCATACTGATGCGCCTGCGCCACCCGCACTGCCTGCCGCTGCGGGCGGTCTGTCCCGCGCCTCTAGCGCTGCTGCTGCCGCTAGCGCCCAAGGTATCACCGTGCTCTGACCCTGTAGACTACCGCCCACTCCGCCAGGAACTGACCATACTGATGCGCCTGCGCCACCCGCACTGCCTGCCGCTGCGGGCGGTCTGTCCCGCGCCTCTAGCGCTGCTGCTGCCGCTAGCGCCCAAGGTATCACCGTGCTCTGACCCTGTAGACTACCGCCCACTCCGCCAGGAACTGACCATACTGATGCGCCTGCGCCACCCGCACTGCCTGCCGCTGCGGGCGGTCTGTCCCGCGCCTCTGCTGCTGCCGCTAGCGCCCAAGGTATCACCGTGCTCTGACCCTGTAGACTACCACCCACTCCGACAGGAACTGACCATACTGATGCGCCTGCGCCACCCGCACTGCCTGCCGCTGCGGGCGGTCTGTCCCGCGCCTCTAGCGCTGCTGCTGCCGCTAGCGCCCAAGGTATCACCGTGCTCTGACCCTGTAGACTACCGCCCACTCCGACAGGAACTGACCATACTGATGCGCCTGCGCCACCCGCACTGCCCGCCGCTGCGGGCGGTCTGTCCCGCGCCTCTAGCGCTGCTGCTGCCGCTAGCGCCCAAGGTATCACCGTGCTCTGACCCTGTAGACTACCGCCCACTCCGCCAGGAACTGACCATACTGATGTGCCTGCGCCACCCGCACTGCCTGCCGCTGCGGGCGGTCTGTCCCGCGCCTCTAGCGCTGCTGCTGCCGCTAGCGCCCAAGGTATCACCGTGCTCTGACCCTGTAGACTACCGCCCACTCCGACAGGAACTGACCATACTGATGCGTCTGCGCCACCCGCACTGCCTGCCGCTGCGGGCGGTCTGTCCCGCGCCTCTAGCGCTGCTGCTGCCGCTAGCGCCCAAGGTATCACCGTGCTCTGACCCTGTAGACTACCGCCCACTCCGACAGAAACTGACCATACTGATGCGCCTGCGCCACCCGCACTGCCTGCCGCTGCGGGCGGTCTGTCCCGCGCCTCTAGCGCTGCTGCTGCCGCTAGCGCCCAAGGTATCACCGTGCTCTGACCCTGTAGACTACCGCCCACTCCGCCAGGAACTGACCATACTGATGCGCCTGCGCCACCCGCACTGCCTGCCGCTGCGGGCGGTCTGTCCCGCGCCTCTAGCGCTGCTGCTGCCGCTAGAGCCCAAGGTATCACCGTGCTCTGACCCTGTAGACTACCGCCCACTCTGCCAGGAACTGACCATACTGATGCGCCTGCGCCACCCGCACTGCCTGCCGCTGCGGGCGGTCTGTCCCGCGCCTCTGCTGCTGCCGCTAGCGCCCAAGGTATCACCGTGCTCTGACCCTGTAGACTACCACCCACTCCGACAGGAACTGACCATACTGATGCGCCTGCGCCACCCGCACTGCCTGCCGCTGCGGGCGGTCTGTCCCGCGCCTCTAGCGCTGCTGCTGCCGCTAGCGCCCAAGGTATCACCGTGCTCTGACCCTGTAGACTACCGCCCACTCCGCCAGGAACTGACCATACTGATGCGCCTGCGCCACCCGCACTGCCTGCCGCTGCGGGCGGTCTGTCCCGCGCCTCTAGCGCTGCTGCTGCCGCTAGCGCCCAAGGTATCACCGTGCTCTGACCCTGTAGACTACCACCCACTCCGACAGGAACTGACCATACTGATGCGCCTGCGCCACCCGCACTGCCTGCCGCTGCGGGCGGTCTGTCCCGCGCCTCTAGCGCTGCTGCTGCCGCTAGCGCCCAAGGTATCACCGTGCTCTGACCCTGTAGACTACCGCCCACTCCGCCAGGAACTGACCATACTGATGCGCCTGCGCCACCCGCACTGCCTGCCGCTGCCGGCGGTCTGTCCCGCGCCTCTAGCGCTGCTGCTGCCGCTAGCGCCCAAGGTATCACCGTGCTCTGACCCTGTAGACTACCGCCCACTCCGCCAGGAACTGACCATACTGATGCGCCTGCGCCACCCGCACTGCCTGCCGCTGCCGGCGGTCTGTCCCGCGCCTCTAGCGCTGCTGCTGCCGCTAGCGCCCAAGGTATCACCGTGCTCTGACCCTGTAGACTACCGCCCACTCCGCCAGGAACTGACCATACTGATGCGCCTGCGCCACCCGCACTGCCTGCCGCTGCCGGCGGTCTGTCCCGCGCCTCTAGCGCTGCTGCTGCCGCTAGCGCCCAAGGTATCACCGTGCTCTGACCCTGTAGACTACCGCCCACTCCGCCAGGAACTGACCATACTGATGCGCCTGCGCCACCCGCACTGCCTGCCGCTGCCGGCGGTCTGTCCCGCGCCTCTAGCGCTGCTGCTGCCGCTAGCGCCCAAGGTATCACCGTGCTCTGACCCTGTAGACTACCGCCCACTCCGCCAGGAACTGACCATACTGATGCGCCTGCGCCACCCGCACTGCCTGCCGCTGCCGGCGGTCTGTCCCGCGCCTCTAGCGCTGCTGCTGCCGCTAGCGCCCAAGGTATCACCGTGCTCTGACCCTGTAGACTACCGCCCACTCCGACAGGAACTGACCATACTGATGCGCCTGCGCCACCCGCACTGCCTGCCGCTGCGGGCGGTCTGTCCCGCGCCTCTAGCGCTGCTGATGTTTAAATCATAATATTTTTTTGTGCAGGGTGGTCTAGACAGCGTCATCCGTGCCTACCGCAGCTGCGGCGCGCGCGTACGTGCACGCGCAGCGCGCGCCACCTTACTGCAAGTGGCGAGAGCTTTGGAGTATCTACATGACAGGAGAATCGTGTATAGGGATCTTAAGGTAAGGTAATTCATGCTAAAACACAGAAATGTTACAACATGCGTAAAGATTTTTCGAGCTGTGAGTCAATCAATCAAATCTTTATAAAGATAAAGATACATTTATTTGGCCAAAAAAACAGGTAGTTACACGCAAGTTTGACACGGGATAATTTTAATGTTTTATAATAACTAAAAAGCGACTTGGAACCTTGGAACCCCTTAATTTGACTCTGTTTTAGTTTTAAGCTTTTTGGGGTGAATAGTCCCTCAGGAATACGTTTTGGACCACCTCGGGGTATCGATTTGTACATTTCATAACAGCTTTTGAAATTTCTATAGAATTCACACATTCGCAATTTCAGTACCTATATCAATATTTTTACCCACTTTCCAGTCCGAGAACGTGCTAGTGTGGCGCATGCCTTCCGTGGAGGAGGCGGCGGCAGCGGAGCTCAACCCCTCGCCTATCGACGTGCACGTTAAACTCGGAGACTATGGTAGGTGACCTTTACTTTATACAGGGTGGTTGCGAACTTGCCGCTAGTGGGATTAATTTAGTCACTTTTACAGGTCCTGAAAAGGACAAAACCTTTTGAGTTGGTTTAGTAATGTGTAAGTGAAAAATAGTGAGCGCAAGAACTCAAACAAAGTGTCTTCGCCTTAAGTAGAGACATTAAGAGAAGTGCTAATGTACACATTCTTATTATCCGAGTATTTTAGCAGTTTAGGTCAAATTTAATTTACTTATTAGTCTTAGACTAGATTTTAATACTAGGATGTATTTCTGTAGGAACTAGCTGCATTCTTACCACCCGTTGTTGTATTACCCGTTTTCCCGTAGGAATGAAGCATTTCCCCGCGGTAAAAAGTAGTCTATGTTCATCAGGAATAATGTGGGCTTCTAATGGTAAAAGAATTTTGCAAATCGGTCCAGTAGTTTCAGTGCCTATTCAAACAATCAAATCTTTCTTCTTTATAATACCTATTAGTATAGATAAATAATTACATTAAAAAAAAGTTTGACACACTAAAAACTCGTAGCTGTAAAAGCTGTTGTATAAAATGAGTTCACGGGAAACATAACTAGATGTCGCTACTGAAAGTGTGCGATCCTAATTATGATCTGTCCAGGCATAAGCCGGCTCGCGCCGCCCTGCGGGACCAAGGGCTTCGGCGGCACCGAGGGCTTCATGGCGCCTGAGATCATGAAGTACAACGGCGAGGAGGAGTACAACGAGAAGGTATCTTATTTATTACTAGACGACCGCCTCGCGGTTTCACCCGCGTAGTTCCCGTTCCCGCGGGAATTCCGGGATAAAATATAGCCTATGTCACTCCCTGAAAAGTAAGCTTCCTAACGGTGAAAGAATATTTCAAATCGGTCCAGTAGTTTCGGAGCCTATATTCAATACAAACAATCAAATCTTTCCTCTTTATAATATTAGTATAGACCAACAAACTTATAAGTTTTGTTGGAAACTGTAACGTTGTGGTTTACGACGTTTTCTCACAAGTTCGCTTCCACCAGATCTTTGCAGCTAGCGCTGGCGGCTCACGGGCGGCTCACAGGCGTCTCACGGGCGTCCCACATGCGTCAGCAATCGAACATTCTATCTGAATCCAGCGATAGTATTAAAAAAATCTTTTGTTTTTTTGTAGGATTTTTTAGGAAAATTAATGTGAATACTAGATCTCATAGATCTCCTACCATTTCGATTCCTATTGCCGGCACAAACTATAGACAAAATTCATTTTTATGGCGTACAAGCGATCTTTTTAATAAGCTTTGCAGGCAGACTGATTTAGACCTAGATCTATTCTGCACGAGCATCAATTCAGCCAGACAGCGACTGACCAGAATTTTCTTTAATAGTAACGTAGGTACTTAGGTTTACATACATTTTATGTACTTAGTTTATTGCTTATCCTTTTTGTTCCACGTCATTGTCGTTTGAGCTGTTTTCTATTAAGTTCACATTTGATTAGTTAAATTGTCACTATACGTGAAAATCTTTAATTGGCTCTCTGTTGTTATTACGTAATTTGATCAAGTTAGTTTAAGCCGTTGGTTTTCCAATAAATTAAATAAATCAATAAATAGATAGGAACTAAGTCTTATACCCGTGTCGTGCCGGCTTAGAATTAGCACCGCCCCAACTTATTTATTTATTTAACTCTTCCCGCGGGTGTCTAGAGAGGCGACTAAGGGATATACACCGGGGGCGGGCAGCCCCCCCTGCAGAATATACATATTGATAAATAAATAGTTCCACCACCGAACTGCGATACCCCAGAGATCGTATATTGAGATTAAATACGCATTGTTATTTAACCTATTGCAAATTGGTCGCAGGTGGACTGTTTCTCATTCGGGATGCTAATGTACGAGCTGGTGTCTGGACGGGCGCCCTTCGAGGGGCACGAGGCGGTCAAGGAGGCGGTGCTGGAGGGCGCGCGCCCCGCGCTCGAGCCAAGGGTGAGTCATGCATGTTGTACGAGCTGGGATCAGGGCGCGGCGCCCTTGTAAGGGCGCTGGGTGTTTCTCAAGGACAGTTGATAAAGAAATCATTCCCATGGGATAACTCAAAATTATGAAGATAATTTACCATAGTGCGTGGTACATCCAGAATCACTGTGAGAGTTCTGTAATTCAACAAAGGGTATTTTTTTAAACTACCAGCACCTTTCATAATTCCTTATTGCACAAAATAGGTACAAGTAAAACATTTAGCAGGAAAAAAAGGCAAAGGCGAGCTTAACCCTAAAAAGAGTTCTCTTCCAGCAAACCTTATTGGGAGAGAGAGACAAATTTGTAAAGTGGGTATATGTGCTTAAACAAAGGATACAAGATTTAATTTTAACCTACTTATTAAATAGACTACTACATAATATAATACAATACATAAAATACTATTAACAAAAACCTTTCTCCTTTAGTTTCTATCAAAAACCAACACCCAAGCTTAATTTTTTTGAAAAAACATCTTTTAGGGCTACCGTGAATAATAAGTCCTCCAACAGATAGATCGCAACTGACGTTTATTAAGATTTAAGTTAACATAAACGTTGGATACGGAAGTTAGAAATCACGTTTTAAACAAACATCACGTTTTGCAAGTACTTTGTACGACATCAACATCATTTAGGTAGAGATAAACCATTCTAAAACTGCACGCCGAGTGTAGGTACCTATGAGGTTTTGTGGAGGGGGCGTGCATTCATTACCGATGTAAGCGGGTTAACTACGAACCTTATATGTATTGGAGGAACACCAACGTTTCATCCCTTACATCTGTAATGAATTCGTCAATCTACGATAGTTTTTGACGTGACAACGTCTTATAATTCGATAGAGCCGGCTGCACGCACGAATAAACATGACGTCATGCGGCGTTACCTCTGACGTCATGCGGCGTTACCTCGCTCCGAGGCGTTCCATGTAAGGCTTGAAGTGCAAGCGAGAGCGCTCGACATCCGTCTCTCTCCTACTTGAGTGAGCGATGCGTCTGCGTGGACAGCTGCTATACTATAGTACATTTACATGTTTTGATCGAGTATCAAATGCTACCATTCCATCAGTATTTTCTTAAGACGTTGTCACGTTCAACTATCGTCATTAAACCGACTTTACAGACAACCAATTTTTTTATAGTAAAAGGGGCGTGCATTTTTAGAATGGATTATCTCTACCATTTATGTTCATTCAAAAGTCAAATATTTTTCTTTCAGGAACTAGAGTACCCGATCTGCATGCTAGAGACGATGCGCCGCTGCTGGGCCTCCGCCCCCGCGCGGCGCCCCTCAGCCGGCGCCCTGGTGTCCGCCCTCGCGGCGCCCGAGTGCTGCGCCCTCCGCGACGCCGCCGGCGCCCGCCACAGCACCGCGCATGCTGCTTGCAGCATACATCTACCAGGTGTGTAGTGCTACGCCCTCAGGGACGCCGTTTCAATATACATACGATACGAACTAAGATTGTGTACACTTTGAAAAGGTGACACATTTGATTAAACCATACGCAAATAACAACATCCATACTAATCCTCCTCAATCTCAACCTCAACAGCCTGTATTGGTCCACTGCTGGACGCAGGCCTCTGCCTGATAAGCGCCTTGTTGGCTTTTATCTCATGGAGGCAATGCCCATGATCCCCACGCTGTGCATGCGGGTTGGGGATCGCAGTTCGGTGGTAGAATTGTTCTACAGGGGGCGCTGCTGCCCGCCCCCGGTGGATATCCCTTAGTCGCCTCTCTAGACACCCGCGGGAAGAGTTGGGGCGGTGCTCATTCTAAGCCGGCACCAGACAACTATTACTACTAGTAGCGGGAATCCAACCCGCAATCTCCTGTGTTGGACCTACTTCCTACTTATTAGGATTAGGATCTTAATCCTACTTAATCCTACTTCCTACTAATATTATAATAAAGCCGAAAGTTTATGAAATCTGAATTTTTGTTACCTAGGATCTTCAAAAATACTGAACAGATCATGATAAAGTTTTGCGTACGTTTAGAGCAAAGCTTACCTTGGATAATAGGCTACTTATTATACCGAAAATACGCGTGCGAAGCCGCAGGCAGAAGCTAGTAAATGAATAATAATATAGTTCATGTCTTGTCTCGTTCACAGACCTAGACACGACCGGCTGGGAGATATGGTACGGCGGCGGCGAGCCGGAGCGCGCGCACTCCCTGCTCGCCCCCCGGGCGCACTTCACGCACCACCACACCCTGAGGATACCCCCCGGTGAGAATATTATCCAATCAGATTGTGAAGATTAGTTCTGTTATGTTTTGCATCCTGATTATTACTATGTTTTGTAATATTGCCGAGGCTGATCAAGTGTCAAATCAGACTAAAGAATTTACTCTGATATGTTGGTAGAATCAGTCGAATGCAACTGGATGGATTTGATTGGTGGAAACGCAAACGTGAGGGTTGTTCACGTTTGGACATGGCTCTTCGTAGGAGTTACCGGAGACATGAGTTTGAAAAAAAAGATGGAGGACTTTGGTTGTGAGAGGCATCGAGGGAGGATCGAATTCTCTTGAGTATCGTCGAGGTAACTCCGGAACGAAGGAACTTGTCTGTTCCCACCACGAAATTAACCTACGGAAAATAATGACGTGGATAGTTGGATACTATTGAAATTGCGATAACTTTACTGATTCTCATAGTATGAAAGAAAAGTGCCGATATGACTTGTGATCGTTATTTGTTTGATCGTGAATTTTATTTTCGTAAAATAAAATGGTCGTGTGCTATTTGGAGTATTTCATTTTAATCCACGCGAATCCTACATGTCCGAAACCCGAGATAGCCCACTGATTCCCGTTCCGTCCCAACCTAACACGAGAAGCGACACAGATTCCCGTTTCGACCCAATTCCTGTTTCGACCCTGATTCCTATTCACACACCCCTTACCTCTTAATTCGACATACATATATATAATATTAGTGTGATAGTGTGATATCAGTGTGATTAATACATACCAAGTATGTATGTATGTATATGTATGTATTATACTGTTCTGTGCAGATAAGGAAGAACCCGTGATGGTGACCGCGATGTGTCGCGTCGACCAGACTGTCTGGATCGGAGACTCGGCCGGCCGCCTCTGTGTCTACAGGTGAGGCTTGTGCAGCTGCCATCCTCACCACACCTCACCTCACCTCATCTCACACCACCTCAACTCACCTCACCTTACCTCATCTCACCTCATCTAACCTCACCTAACCTCGCCTCACCTCATCTAACCTCACCTCATCAGTACTGTATTGTAAGTAATTAACAATGTATCTAGATGTGTATTGTTAAGGCTTGATTTTGTCAAGTATGACGTTATTGATTTTCTGTGTATTTATGTGTGTGTTGGGGTGTTTGTGTGTGTGTGTGTGTCAGAGTGATGTGATGATGCAGAGGAAGGGTATGTTTGAGTTTAATGTTTTATGTTTAATATATGACGCAAATAGCATCATATATTAAATTCCCAAACATTGTCAATAATGATGTTGCATTTAACAGCAACAGGTTAAAAAGGATTTCAAAAGTAAAAGCAGACTAGCGTGCTCACTGATCCTCTGATCAGCTGAGTTTACTAGTTTGCAACATTATAAAAAAAAAAACCTCACCTCATCTCACCTCGCCTCATCTAACCTCACCTCACCTCATCTAACTTCACCTCACCTCATCTAACCTCACCTCCCCTCACTTAACCTCAACAGCCTATACCTATTTGCTTTTTGGAATAAACTTCACTCAAGGACAGATGTATGAGCAAGCTTTCATAATACGGGCTTCAGTATCAAAGTCGAATATCGTGGCGTCTTGATGATGTTACGTGGAAAAACAAATAATATTATTAATGGCTATAAACCCTCTCCTACGACTCTACCGAAGAATTACTTCGAATACTATGTTGAAAGGCGCTTTTACTATTTCATGCTTGTTTTATTTTTGTGTTTTCATTAATGTTTCTTTAAATCACATCTATATGATACTAGATCTATACGTTTTGCCTATTTTATAAGAATTTAGTTTGGAAGATATGATCTTATTCTTCTTCTTATGTTCCTTATTACATTTTATTTTTCATCTCATTGTTAGCCTTACGTCAAGCACCGACCTCAAAGATGTGTACTATGCGTATATACACTCAATCATGAGCTACGGCATTATTTTATGGGGCAACTCAACTGACTATGAACGGATACTGAAAATGCAAAAACGAGCGGTACGGATACTAACAAAAGCTCATTACAGAGACTCATGTAGAGAACTGTTTAAAGAACAACGAATTCTTACGTCAGTATCTGTGTACATACTAGAAGTCTTAAAGCATATGAAATCTAACTTGAACCAGTACGACATTATAGGCAAGAATAGGGACAACACGAGGAATAAAACTCAATTGGCAGCAATATATCATAGACTTAGATTATCCGAAAAACTTCCAAATGTCATTGGAATTAAACTTTATAATAAGCTCCCATCAAATATAAAATCTATTGACAATTACCACAGCTTCGTCTGTAACGTGAAAAATCTTTTATTAGAGAAAACAGTATACAGGGTGGAATTTTGTAATGCCACCTGGAGGGAAAGTACTCTTAATACTGTAGATAGAAAATTTTGCTCAAAGGAAACATTCCTTTAATTTTGAAAAGAAAGAGAACTGCATTCAAAGATTTTCGAAAATTCGCTTGCCACAGCCGGGAATCGAACCGACTAAAATCTGTAAAAATTACACCCTGTATTTTTATTGCATAGATCGATCGGGTCAATTATAAGGATGAAATCTGTAACAAACATAATAAATTAAATGAAAGGAAAACCATGAAATCTTAAATTATTTTAATTATTTACAATAAAAAGTCAACCAACCACTAATTAGTTGCTCCAAATGGGCTCCATTTTCTTGGATACACAAACTTATTCTTCTAATGAATTTATTTCTAGTAACTTTTAATAACGTGTTGTGGTGAATATTATAAATCGTATGCTGAACTTCAAACTCTCAACTCGTTTACATTCGCATAAGATTTCATGTAAATTAGATTTTTTACATATCCCCACAAAAAAAAAATCTAAGGGGGTGAGATCTGGTGATCTCGCCGGCCATCTGTTTGTGCCGTTGGTACCAATCCAGGTATTTAAATGTTTATTAATGTAGGCAGTAGTGATTCTGCTGTTATGGGCTGGAGCACCATCTTGCTGTAGAATTATTTGGTTTCGCTCTGCCTCGGGGAAACCATTTAACTCATGTCTTAAGAGATCCAGTATTTTAAGATAGAAGAGTCTGCATTAGGTACAAACACGTGCAAATTTCAATCGTCTTATCTAAATATCAATTCGTCATTTTAATGGATAAATGACGTCAATGATAATTATTAATTACTGACACAAGTAAACAGATGGATCTTTAAGTTAAAGTGCTTAACTTGAACCATTCAATTTATAATTTAAGATTGCATGGTTTTCCTTAAATTTAATTTATTAAGTTTGTTAGAGAGATTTCATCCTTATTATTGACCCTAACGATCTAGGCAATAAAAGTACAGGGTGTAATTTTTTACAGATTTTAGTCGGTTCGATTCCCGGGTGTGGCAAGCGAATTTTCGAAAATCTTTGAATGCAGTTTTCTTTGTTTTCAAAAATAAAGGAATGTTTTCTTTTAGTACAATTTTCTATCTACAGTATTAAGAGTACTTTCCCTCCAGGTAGCATTACAAAATTCCACCCTGTATACTATAAAAGAGTACTTGGAAAATGACTACAACCAGTACAATGTCACAAATCTTAAATTTAGTGCCAAATGACTTTAGTACTTATGAGTAACATAGTGCCCCTTTACAGCACACATATCATGTATAATTTGACAAGTCAAAGATTGTTACCTCTATATTTATCACAATTGTTGTTATTGTAAAGTAGGTATATCATCTTTGCCAATAAACGACTTTATTCTTTATTCTTATTCTTAGCAAGTACCTAGTCCGGAATTTCGTGAAGTTAAATCAAATTACTGGTCTGCACGATACAGGCTTTTTGGGGTTGCGGGTTCGATTCCCGCCTTGGGACTAATGTTTGCACGATCTACAAATATTTGTTCCGGGTGTTCTGGTTGTTTCTATGTTTAATAACAATATCTATCTATGTAATATATTATGTTATGTATATCAGTCATCTAGTACCCATAACACAAGCTCTGCTTAGCTTGGGGCTTGATCGATGCTCTGTGGATAGTCCAGCATTATTTATTATTTATTTTATTTATGTATTGTTCCAGTGCATCCACCTGCGCGTTGGAATAGATGGTGCGCGTGGAGGACCTGGTGGGGGGGCCCAGCTCCCCCCTCTCCGGCCTGCAGGCCCTCAAGGGGCGGGGGCGGGTGGCTGTGGCGCTCGCCAGTGGCAGGTCAGTTGGGCGTGATGTTTATTTATTTACTTATACAGTTAGGTTTGCCTATGGCGAGTACACTAAAACTTACAAGGTAGGTGCTTAAAAAAACTTGAGAATAAATGCTAAGTGCACCAACCTCTTACAGGCCGACACAGCAGCATGTTGTAGGTATAAGAGGTAAATGTTTAAGAGGGCGCAATGCACGCCATAATGTGAAAAGGATAGGGACAAGATTTCGCGTTCATAGGAGCGGGATGCATACGTTTTTGGAACGGCGTAAGCGCAAAAATCAAGTTTTGTTTGGCCTAAAATTTTGCACACAGAAATTTGGACCTAGAATAACATATAGACTACTTTTCAACCGACGAAAAACGGAGGAGGTTCTCAGTCGACGCGTATGTTTTTTTTTGGAACGAAGTTTCTTATCGCGCGTTGTGAAAGGGGGCTAGACGGAAAAAATTCATACGAAAAGTTGTACCGACACTTTTTGCTATAGTAAGCTATTGTAAGCCGTGCGGCGTGCGCATGTTTCTCTGTCTGTCTCTCTCTCTCTCTTATGAACTTTGTTCCATCCGGGTGTCCCTTGACACCTCTCAAGTTTTTTTTATGTATGACCACGCATAACTTTTTACAGAGTAGTCCGATTTCGATTATTCTTTTTTTACTGGAAAGGGTATACCCCGAAGTTGGTCCCATATAAATTTGAAGTCGTTTCATAGTTTTTTAAATGTCCCAAATTATTATTCCAAAATGGCCAGAAACTAGTATAAATGAAATAGAATACTTACAGGTTGTTCCTTGTGTCATCGTCTCGGGCCGAGGAGGAGGGGACGTTCGTGCTGACGGAGCTGGGCACGGCCACCGAGCTGTGCTGCCTGGCCGCGCACGCAACCTCCGACAAGTGAGTTATACACACTGTTCAAATTTAGAACTGTATATTTTTTTTTGTATATATAAAAATGAAACCCGTTTTCCTTGGTCACGGCATCACGCGTGAACGGCTGGACCGATTTCGCTAATTCTTTCTTTGTTGTGTTTGTTATTGTCAGGAGAAGGTTCTTATGAGAAAAAAAATTAAGAAAGTTGGAAACATAAATTTCCACGGGGGCGAAGCCGCGTTTGTATAAAATACTAGCTGCATTGTTACTACCCGTTGTCCTATTACCCGTTTTCCCGTAGGAATGAAGCATTTTCCCGCGGTAAAAAGTAGCCTATGTTCATCAGGAATAGTGTGGGCTTCTAATGGTAAAAGAATTTTTCAAATCGGTCCAGTAGTTTCGGAGCCTATTCAATACAAACAAACAATCTAATCTTTCCTTTTTATAATATTACTAGATGATCGCCTCGCGGTTTCGCCCGCGTAGTTCCCGTTCCCGTGGGAATTCCGGGATAAAATATAGCCTATGTCACTCCCTGAAAAGTAAGCTTCCTAACGGTGAAATAATTTTTCAAATCGGTCCAGTAGTTTCGGAGCCTATTCAATACAAACAAACAATCAAATCTTTCCTCTTTATAATATTAGTATAGATATAGATTAGTATAGACTAGCTGAAAAATAAATAAATTTCAAAAAATTTATGCACACCCCTAGGGGTAGTTTTGTAATAATAAAAAATTGGTGATTTATTATTTACTTTATAATTTAGTAGCTGCGCCCCGCGGCTTCGCCCGGGTGGAAAATTCAGAAATTTATTGCACACCCTCATCTCCTCACCTCATCAGCCTGTATTGGTCCACTGCTGGACGCTATTGCAAACCCCCTAGGGGTGTTTTGTAAAAAAAAATGGTGATTCATTATTTACTTCATAGTTTATGTATTGAGTGAATCGAACCAAATCGACAAGTGAGTTATACACACTGTTGAAATTTAGAACTGTATATTTTTTTTTGTATATATAAAAATGAAACCCGTTTTCCTTGGTCACGGCATCACGCGTGAACGGCTGGACCGATTTCGCTAATTCTTTCTTTGTTGTGTTTGTTATTGTCAGGAGAAGGTGCTTATTAAAGAAAAAATTAAGAAAGTTGTAAAGTAGCTATTGTAAACCCCCTAGGGGTATTTTGTAAAAATAAAAAAATGGTGATTCATTATTTACTTCATAGTTTATGTATAGAGTGAATCGAACCAAGGATTAATAATTTTCTATAGAAACTTTACCACTCTTTTTAACCCCCTCAGAGGTTAATTTTTGTAAATTATATGAGCCTATGTGTTATTATATAACCTAAACTATCTACCTACCAAAATTCATCTAAATCAGTTGTTACGGAGACACGTGGTAACAAACAGTCCCACAAACTTTCGCATTTCTATATTAATAATTTCGGACCGGTCTACGGTAGACTCGAACGAAATGCACATCAAATTGAAGAGCGTAAAAAATTAGTCGATCCGAGTCGACAACTTATAGCCGGAAAATTCGGATTATCGAGTAGTTTCAATATGAAAATGAATAAATTGCTAAAAAAATTGTAACGGCGTTGCAAAGTAAACATGTCAATTAAGTATAAACATGTCTATGGTTCGGTCTTGGTACCGTGGACGGAAGAAATCGCTCCCCAGGGTATATAAATACTCCTTGATCGTAGCTTGGTACATATATAGTGATCTGTGGTTCGGTCTAATTTCTTTGAATGAAAACTCTTTGCTCTTTGATTGAGAAATCATAATATGTATAATAATAGTAATAGTAGTATTTTATTGCACCCGTGCGAAGCCGGGGCGGGTCGCTAGTATAATATTAATAGGATAATATATGATTTTTAAGAAACGTTCACCGTACAATTCGGGCAATTTCTCGAAGTATTTTTACAGCTACTAAGTATAGTTTTGTCTATATACAGGGTGTATCTCTGGGCCGGGGGCGCAGGCCTCAGCGCCTACTGCGTGACTCACACCGGCGTGAGCTCCGTGGACGAGCTGTCCGCTGCCCGAGTGACGTCACTAGCTGCCAGCGACGACGTGGCGTTCGTGTTCGCGTATATTGACCCCGGTGAGAATTCGCCTGCAAGTTATTTATTCAATTAGCGTAAGTTTCATGGCTTGTAAAATTTTAATTTAATCATACTCATATATTTATTCGCTGTAGGAGCACAAGGCGTCAATAGGAATAACTAATAAGTAATAAGACAAATTAAATAATTATAGTAACACAAAACAAAGAAATTAATATTTATAGGTATCTGCTGTAAATGGGCATTGTCAATAATCAAACTAAACAGAATAATTTCAAAAATTAATTACTAGAGCTGCTGTAAAGGGGCATTGTCAAAATTAAGATTCTAGATAAAAATATAAAGAAAATATCACAGAAGGGGTATATACCAGGTTCCTAACAACACAGCCTGACCTGTCGACTGATTCAGGTTCGAGATGCATTATATCAAGGATTTTGTGAAATAAAAATGTTAATAAAATGTACGTATGTAATGTAATATGTAAATTTACACACAAACTTACCCACACTAAGTTATATCAAAAAATCCAACATCCTGTATTTGAACTTTCACTTGTGATAAATAATGTTTCCATTTATTTAAATCTTTTTAAGTTAATCATTACTTAATATTAAATGTTTATGTAGGTAGTTTAAAAAGTATAAGATTTTTAAATAAAATGCAAGGAGCATTTGATGTAGGTATTCCTTTACTATTTTTTGTCATTCGATTAAAACAGAATGTTCATACATCAGTGTAGTCTTAGATAATATGATATTATATTAGGTGGAGTTAACTTTTTATGGTTCAGTTAAATATATCTCTCCGACTGCGAATAAATGAGAATGAGTATTAACTGTGAAATGTTATTGGTTGGAGGAGTAATTAACACGACTGTAGTTGCTTCTGTACTGAATGTTTATTGATGAAAAACCACGCTTTTTATACAAGAAAATTAACTTTAATTTGGATTTATTAATTTTTGTACCCCCCCCCCCCCCCCCCCCCCGCATCGCGGGGGTTGGACGGGCTTCGTTAGGAGTAAGTTTATGTTGACATCACCCCCGCTTCGCGGGGGTGGGAGGCCTACAAGTCGGGTCAACTCAAGGTCGAATTGCTTTAGTCGAATTGTCATTAGTCGAAATGTTTTTAGTCGAATTGTGTTTTACTCTAACTGTTTTAGTCGAATTGTTGTAGTTGAATTTTCCGTAGACGCTTAAGTGACGTCGTACATTAGGTATGTACCTATACCATAACTGTTCCAGGAGTATGCGTGTATCAGTGGAGCTGCGACGGGCGACAGACGGGCAAGCTGGACTGCAGCAAGCTGGCGCCCTGCTCCGAGACCTTGCAGAACATTGATGATGGACTGGACGAGGACAAGTGCAAGGTAGACCAGGTGCCGTGTGGTGCCGGCTTAGAGTTACCACCGCCCCAACTCTTCCCGCGGGTGTCTTGAGAGGCGACTAAGAGAATACACCGGGGGCGCCCCCAGTGCTGAGTATGCCCGATACAGCGTAACCGACTCGAGCGTGAGGAGGTCTAGAGGTCTAGAGAGGCGACTAAGGGATATCCACCTGGGGCGGGCAGCAGCGCCCCCTGCAGAACAATTCTACCACCAAACTGCGATCCCCAACCCGCATGCCCAGCGTGAGGATTATGAGCACTACCTCCATGAGATAAGAGCCAATAAGATGCTTATCAGGGGGAGGCCTGCATCCAGCAGTGGACCAATATAGGCTGGTGAGATGAGACAAGGTTCACACTAGGTTCTTTCCAGGGCTTCGCAGGCATGGTGGCTGCTTGACGACCGATGTGGTGTTGCGGGTTTGATTCCTGCCTTAGGATAAATGTTTGTACGATCTGAAAATGTTTGTCCAGATGTTCTGGGTGTTTCTATTTTTAACGAATAAATATCTATGTAATGTATTGTATTATGAATATCAGACATCTAGTACCTATAACAGAAGTTCTGCTCAGCTTGGAGCTATATCATGCTGTGTGGATTGTCCAGCATTATTTATTTATTTATTTCCGGGCTAAAATGTAGCTAATAGCAGCCATGGATGCTGGAGCTGACTATTATGAAAATAATTTGTAGAGCAGAACCAGTCGTTCCAGAGAAAAAAAAACGAAACTAAAAAAACTTTATTATTTGACCTATTGGAACTGAAAATAATGTTTAGAAAATGTCGTGGTTCTAAGCAGAATCGCGAAGGTAAGACCCAAGAGTTGGGTCTTGATAGCAGCTCCCCATACGGCAATCACAATATGTAATATTATAAGTGCGAAAGTTTGGATAGATGGATGGATAGATGTTTGTTACCTCTTCACGCCAAAACTACAGAACGGATCGGGCTGAAAATTTGCATACAGGTAATTCTAATCCTGGAATCAAACATAGGCTACTTTTTATCCCATAAATCAGTTCCCATGGGATAGAAATCACCTCTAAACGTTTCTATAGAAACAACGCGTGCGATATAGTTTGCGCTAGAGCAAACTGAACTATTTTCAAACTTGCTGGATCAGCAGAAACTTTCATATTTACCACATTATTTTTCATACTCTAAAACAAAAATAAATAAATAAGGCCGAACAATCACACAGCATTATCAAGCCCCAAGCTATGCAGAGCTTGTTTATACTAGGTAACTGATATACTTAATATATAACACTACATATATCGGTACTTTTTATTAAAGAAAAGAAACCAAGAACAAATATCTACAGACTAACATAACCTATCTATAATCTATGTGTTTGTTAATTTAAGGTGACAGCGCTATGCTGCGTGGGCGGCCTACTCCTCTGCGGCACAGCATGGGGCTGCATCGTGGTGGCGGCCGCCGACTCGCTGCGCCCGCTCGCCGTCTGCCGCCCATATGAGGCCGACGTAAGTAAAGTACCACGACCAGGGGGGCTGACGTCAGTAGTGTACCATGACTAGGGGGGGGCTGACGTCAGTAGTGTACCACAACTAGGGGGGCTGACGTCAGTAATGTACCATGACCAGGGGGGCTGACGTCAGTAGTGTACCATGACTAGGGGGGGCTGACGTCAGTAGTGTACCACAACTAGGGGGGCTGACGTCAGTAGTGTACCACGACTAGGGGGGGCTGACATCAGTAATGTACCATGGCTAGCGGGGGCTGACGTCAGTAATGTACCATGACGGGGGGGGGGGGCTGACGTCAGTAGTGTACCATAACTAGGGGGCTGACGTCAGTAGTGTACCACGACTAGGGGGCTGATGTCAGTAGTGTACCACGACTAGGGGGGGCTGACGTCAGTAATGTACCATGACCAGGGGGGGCTGACGTCAGTAACGTACCATGACCAGGGTGGCTGACGTCAGTAGTGTACCACGACTCGGGGGCTGACGTCAGTAGTGTGCCACGACTAGGGGGGGGGGGGGGGGCTGACGTCAGTAATGTACCATAACTAGGGGGGCTGACGTCAGTAGTGTACCACGACTAGGGGGCTGATGTCAGTAGTGTACCACGACTAGGGGGGGCTGACGTCAGTAATGTACCATGACCAGGGGGGGCTGACGTCAGTAACGTACCATGACCAGGGTGGCTGACGTCAGTAGTGTACCACGACTCGGGGGCTGACGTCAGTAGTGTGCCACGACTAGGGGGGGGGGGCTGACGTCAGTAATGTACCATGACTAGGGGGGGCTGACGTCAGTAATGTACCATGACTAGGGGGGGGCTGACGTCAGTAATGTACCATGACTAGCGGGGGCTGACGTCAGTAATGTACCATGACTAGGGGGGGCTGACTTCAGTAGTGTACCACAACTAGGGGGCTGACGTCAGTAGTGTACCACGACTAGGGGGGGCTGACGTCAGTAGTGTACCACAACTAGGGGGGCTGACGTCAGTAATGTACCATGACTAGGGGGGGGGCTGACGTCAGTAATGTACCATGACTAGGGGGGGGCTGACGTCAGCAGTGTACCACGACTAGGGGGGGCTGACGTCAGTAATGTACCATGACTAAGGGGGCTGAATTGTAATATGTTACTACTATTTGATTGCAGTTTTCTTTGTTAATAAAAGGTTTTTATTGAATCCTAACGGATATATCCTTTCTATTCCAGGTGACAGGCATTGTCCCCCTGGCTGGGAGCCTGGGTACCCCCGGGGAGGAGCTGGTGGCCACCTTCGGCTGCGGGTACCGGCCGCTGCTGCAGAGACACGCGCCGGTCCAGGTAACGAACCCGCACATTTGAACTGCACTACCCTTGGGCTGATACAGACGCTGGATGCGGCAAGCTGAAGACAGGGCGCTTATTAGGGGAGGCCTATGTCCAGCTGTATGTCCTATGTACGCTGTGCGGTGCCGGCTTAGAATGAGCACCACCCCAACTCTTCCCGCGGGTGTCTAGAGAGGCGACTAGGGGATATCCACCGGGGCCGGCAGCAGCGCCCCCTGCAGAAGAGTTCTACCACCGAATTGCGACCAGCCCAGCGTGGGGATTATGGGCATTGTATGTTTAGTGTAGTATAGAATGTTTAGGTTCCCCGGTAGTGTATGATTGTTACGTACGTAAGGTTTTAGCAAAATGAAAAAGTCATTTCCAAAAAAAAAAAACTATATAATTAATTTTCTTTATTAGCGTACAAAACAGAAAACAATCGAAACATGACATTTTAGTAAAAATGATAACAAAAGTTCTTGCTCGATTGAATTCCTAAAAAATCAACCAATTTTATCGATCCACCAAAAAAATACTGTTTTTAGGGTTCCTCTTCTTCAAACGATGGTACGGAACCCTTCGTGTGGGATTCGAGGCGATTTGGCCGGTTTATGAAATAATTACTTCTTACACGCTTTTATTTAACTGGCAATGTGTGTAACTATGTTTGTTCGAATGGAATCTGGCAACTCAATTTTAAAGCAGATATCTTCAACTGATTGAGCTCAAATTTTGTATACACGTTTAGTTTGGAGGACAATGCATTAAAAGCTTATTAAAATATATATAAAAAGGTTTTTTTAATATTAAAACTTATTTATCTTTTCAGTCGAGCAACGCGTCACAGTACAGCGGTTACTACTGCCTTCTCTGGAAAGCGCATCACTTGATACCTGACTAGAAGATTTGCAGTAACATCTGTCAGCGCTTTGGATGGATGGATGTATCTGTATTGCTGCTTCACGCCAGAACTACTGAACAGTTGACATTTTGCGCTGAACTGTCGTTCGTTAAAAAAAAAATTGGTTGTCTGTAAAGTCGGTTTACTGACGATAGTTGAACGTGACAACTCAGAGCGAGGTAACGCCGCATGACGAGGTAACGCCGCATGACGTCATCTTTTTTCGTGCGTGCAGCCGGCTCTATCGAATTATAAGATGTTGTCACGTCAAAACTTGAGAGGTGTCAAGGGACACCCGGATGGAACGAAGTTCCTTTCGATTAATCTCTTGTCCTCGCGTCATCTTCAGTGAGGCCGCAGAAAACTGATATATCCCGCTCACTCCAATGACACGTAGGAAGTGCTAGGTCGCACATATAAGTCGCGTAGTTAAAGATTGGAATTGAAAATGACCGCCTCAGGTAGGCCTTTATCAATCCTTATATTTATCTGCGTGACTTAGACAACCTATAATTTAAGAATATCGCATGCGAAACCGCGGACAGAAGCTAGTAAAGTTATATGTACTTTTATTTTGACGACGCAGGAGGTTGCGGGTTCGATTCCCGCCTCGGGACAAATGTTTGTACGATCTGCAGTTATTTGTTCCGGGTGTTTTGGATGTTTTCTATGTATAAAAAAAATATCTATCTATGTAATGTATTGTATTAGGTATATCAGTTATCTAGTACCCTTAACACAAGCTCTGCTTAGCTTGGGCCTAGATAACGCTGTGTGAATTGTCCAGCATTATTTATTTATTTATTTTGACTTTTATGTAATACGTCGTAGATTTTAAGGACTTACGGCAGCTAGAGCACTTTGCGCCAGTATTTTGAAGATTTAAGAACAAAATGATATTATTATATATTTTAACTGAAATTAAATAGTTTAATTTACACGACACATTACATAAACATTTGTGGGGAAAAAACTTAAATAGAAATGAATTTGTCAGTAGGATAGGTGAAGTGTAAAACGGTTAGCAGCTTAGTGCAAACAAAAATCACCAGATTGTTGGAAACCCTAATATTAAACTAAACTACATAAATACTAACTAGTTAAGGCGGTACCCTACCTCGTTATTGTGTGAAGAGGTTAGGCATAGGATTTCGCGTTCACAGGAGCGGGACAGAGCAAAGCGGCGTAAGCCCAAAAATCAAGTTTTTAGTAGTTATTTGCTCCCCACAAACATTAGAATAGTTAATTGAAAAAAAGGCAACATATAAAATGTTCTTTATACTTAGCTCAATTACTATGCTTAATCTCAAGATCGTATCATCTGTATTTATTGAGAAATTAGGGTTTTAGTAAAAAATTAGAGGTAACTTTGCGATTTTTTTCTATCGAGAAAATTTTATGGAATCGTGTTTTCGAAACATATGATCGATAGAATAAGTCCTAAACTTTACCATATATAAATTTCAAAGTTAAATATTCAGTAGTTTGGAAGATATGGAGGTCCGACGGAGTTGAAAATAAGCAATTTGAGGGTAGGTACCCCCTTAACTATAAAACTTGAGAGGTGTCAAGGGACACCCGGATGGAACGAAGTTCATAAGAGAGAGAGAGAGACAGACAGAGAAACATGCGCACGCCGCACGGCTTACAATAGCTTACTATAGCAAAAAGTGTTGTTACACAACGCGCGATAAGGAACTTCGTTCCAAAAACTTTGGTAGTTTGTCGGATACATTATAAATATAAGAAGGTTAAATACGAACCTAGTTTGTGTTGTCTTCCAACATTCATAATTAACATTACTGATTTAATGCCTGTAACAATTAAAAATCCATCGCTAATAGTTGATACTTTGACTTAGTTTTTTTTTCTAGTTTATTTTTAAGGACTTTTGTTATTCTGTTGACTGACATGTTAATGAATAACAAAAGTAATCTTAAACCTACTTATAAGTAGGTTTAAGATTAGTTGTGTTTGTTATGTTGTATTTATATTTCTGTTACGTTATATTTTCGTTTTGTTTATCTTATATTTAGAAAATAATTTGTTGTGTATACAATTATTGTATACACAACAAATTATTTTCTAAATATTGTATACACAACAAATTATTTTCTAAATATAAGATAAACAAAATGAAAATATAACGTAACAGAAATATAAATACAACATAACAAACACAACTAATCTTAAACCTACTATAAGTAGGTTTAAGGTTGTGCTTACTTCCACGGTCACTTAAGATCATTCCCAGTTGTCCGACGATATCTTCACATTGACAAATGGGAATAGTTATGATGGTCGCAGTTATTCTCACTTGTTGCAAGTGGTTTCGGTTTTTTTTCTTTTCCGTTTCGTTACTACATATTCGTTTATCAATGGGAATGGGATATATGCATAGATATAAGTAAAATTCTGTAGATATGGTACGTTCTCCCAGCGCTAACTCAACAAATAGTCTGTGTTGTGTTACAACTAAACGCAAAGACACTACTTTCAAACTTTTGTAATAAACCTACCTAATGAACAACAAAGATGGAAAGACGTACCTAGACCGAAGTGCGACCGAGACAACAATACACGCGAAACACGTACGCCGGCGGCGCCGGTCCGACTGTGACTGAGGTGGGTGGACCTAATTGGACTCAATTTGAGCGTTCCACTTTCGAGAAGCTAGTGCCCAATCTTCCAAATTTTACTTACATCGATGGATTTTTGTATATTTTTTTGTATTTATTTATTCCATCGTAGGTACACTTGTGTTACACTTGATGTCGTTACATTCTATATTTATGTACTATTTTAATAATTACATCTATAGGTTTTTCGTTATAGGAAACACCATAAGGTAGGTACAAAGGTAAAAAAGAAAAAACAGACAGACATGACTGAAAATTAAATAAAAATGGATACATGCAATTGCCTACTTATTTTCCAATTTGTTTTTGGGTTAATGTGAAGTTAGCTGTATTTATAATTATGGCTAACTTGAGTATAAGTCGCGTCGATAAATATTGTGATTGGAAATGTCATGCTGTTCCGCTTAGATATTTGACAAATCCTATCTTACTAATATATGTATAATAAATGCGAAAGTTTGTCTGAATGTTTTTTGCCACGTATCTCCGGAACTATTTAATCGATTTAGATGAAATTTCATATGTAGATAGTTCAGGTTCTAGAATAACAAATAGAGTACCTACTTAATCTAATTTTCAAAAATTAATCTCCCGAGGTTTTAAAAGGGTGGTAAAGTTTCTATAGAAAATTATTATTCCTGGGTTCAGATCAAAAATCGGTAGAAATAAACTATACTTAAAGTAAAAAATGAATTACGTATTTTATTCGACGACCTTTGTGGCGCAGCGGGCGAAGGTCTGCCTGCGACGCAGGAGGTTGCGGGTTCGATTTCCGCCTCGGGACAAATGTTTGTACGATCTGCAGACATTTGTCCAGGGCGTTCTGGATGTTTTCTATGTATAATAAAAATATATATCTATGTAGTGTATTGTATTAAGTATATTAGTTATCTAGTACTCATAACACAAGCTCTGCTAAGCTTGGGGCTAGATAATGCTGTGTGAATTGTCCAGCATTATTTATTATTATTTATTTATTATATTTTTTCAATACTATCCCTAGGGGGCGTGCAATAAATTTCAGAAATTTGCATGATTACAACACGGGCGAAGCCGCGGCGCGCAGCTAGTATGAACTAAGCGGGACAAGACATTCAATCCCAACCTTTATCTATGCGAGTTATAAGTATCTATCGGTTCTAAAGTAAACCACTCCACAAGTTTTTTATGTATAATTGCTAGTAAATAATAATTAAGATACCTATTAAGTTTCATCAATGGAAACCAAAGAATAAATTATAAAATAATATAAAAACTGGTTTTAATTTTCATTCATCAGTCCTAAGGTAGGTTAGGTTTGGTACCAGAGAATACCTATACACCAGCCAATCTCTATGTAGAATGTTCGTAAACAAACTGCCCATACACAACTTAATATTCACTCTGTTGTCGCGTCTTTTTCCATGGAATTTATATTAGTACGTCTTGTCGATTTGAGATAATTCCTTTTGTAAATATTGCTTACATATATATCGGAAACTCGACGCCAAGTACCGCAAACCACGAAACACAAACTAAAACACACTTGGTTTTAGTTTTTCGTGGTTTGTTTACAAACATTCTACATAAACTTTGGCTACTGTATCTCGCTGTTGACTCGACCTGACACCATCAAGTTGATCAGAGATCAAATCCTCCAGGACACCTGCATAGCCAGACCCGCCAGACAGCAGGTACCCAACGCCAAGTAGAGCTCTTCGCGTGTTGGCCCAATACCTTGGCAATCTGTGCCTTGGCCACCAACATCCTCACAAGACTAGAGCCACAAACAGCAGCCTGTGTCTTCGCTGCTTCCAGGAAGAAAAGGAACACGTGATACCTACACTGCAGGCCATAGAGCCAGGCAAAAGAGAGAAAGAGAAATGAAATGAAATTTGTTTATTTCTCTTAAACCAAAATAAACCCAAACATTAAAAATTAAAACCACATAATACTAAAAAGACCTCTGTGGCGCAGCGGGCGAAGGTCTGCCTGCGACGCAGGAGGTTGCGGGTTCGATTCCCGCCTCGGGACAAATGTTTGTACGATCTGCAGACATTTGTTCAGGGCGTTCTGGATGTTTTCTATGTATAATAAAAAATATCTATCTATGTAGTGTATTGTATTAAGTATATCAGTTATCTAGTACCCATAACACAAGCTCTGCTTAGCTTGGGGCTAGATAACGCTGTGTGAATTGTCCAGCATTATTTATTATTATTTATTTATTATATTTTTTCAATACTATCCTTAGGGGGCGTGCAATAAATTTCAGAAATTTGCATGATTACAACACGGGCGAAGCCGCGGCGCGCAGCTAGTATGAACTAAGCGGGACAAGACATTTCAATCCCAACCTTTATCTATGCGAGTTATAAGTATCTATCGGTTCTAAAGTAAACCACTCCACAAGTTTTTTTATGTATAATTGCTAGTAAATAATAATTAAGATACCTATTAAGTTTCATCAATGGAAACCAAAGAATAAATTATAAAGGAATATAAAAACTGGTTTTAATTTTTATTCATCAGTCCTAAGGTAAAACCTAACCTAGGTTTGGTACCAGAGAATACCTATACACCAGCCAAACTCTATGTAGAATGTTCGTAAACAAACTGCCCATACTTAACTTAACATTCACTCTCTGTTGTCGTGTCTTTTTACACGGAATTTATATTAGGTACTGACTTGTCGATTTGAGATAATTCCTTCAGTAAATATTGCTTACAAATATATGACAAATACGGAAACTCAACGCCAGGTACCTACCGCAAACCACGAAACACAAACTAAAACACACTTAGTTTTAGTTTTTCTTTCGTGGTTTGTTTACAAACATTCTAAATGAACTTTGGCTACTCCATAATTATTTATCTTTCAAAGAGGTTTTGTATGTGCATAAAGTATACTCTGATTTAGTAAATATAATTCTTGGTCTATCAAGGTGATTTAAATCTACTAAATAGTGTAGGTACATAATGCACCCGGAAATGACCAGGGTGAATCAAGTCTACAAAAAGTGTACTTACTGTACCCGGGTGAATTACCCCAGGTGAATTAAGTATACCGCCCCGTATCTCGCTGTTGACTCGACCTGACGCCATCAAGTTGATCAGAGATCAAATCCTCCAGGACTTCACCTGCATAGCCAGACCCGCCAGACAGCAGGTCCCCAACGCCAAGTCGAGCTCTTCGCGTGTTGGCCCAATACCTTGGCCACCAACATCCTCACAAGACTGAACCACAACAAACAGCAGCCTGTGTCTTCGCTGCTTCCAGGAAGAAAAGGAACACGTGATACCTACACTGCAGGCCATAGAGCCAGGCAAAAGAGAGAAAGAGAAATGAAATGAAATTTGTTTATTTCTCTTTAACCACAATAAAGCCAAACATTGAAAGTTAAAACCACATAATAGTTATGAGTGAAAAATTTAGTTACAATAAGTTGCTTAAAAATAAATACCTACATGCATGAGTAACATATTATTGTGGCAGAGAAATGACCCATAGCTCAGCTTAATGCTCCAGCATGTCGCCATGCTATAGCGCTGGTATTCTGCTAAGGGCTGCATTTAGGACACGGACACTTTGGACCACAAAAAAAAACCAAACACAATAGATACATATCTATTTTAAACTCAGGTATTAAATTGAGTATACAAATTTCATATTAATTAGATTAAAAAGGAAGGATAGGTACTACTAAATTACTTGCTATATCACACACCTATGATATTGAGCCGTTTATAAGACCTATGATGAAGGGAAAAGCGTACAAAATAGAGATTCGCTATGCCAGCCAAGGTTGGTTAATCGAATCTATACTAATCACACTAATATTATAAATGCGAAAGTTTGGATGGATGGATGGATGTTTGTTACCTCTTCACGCCAAAACTATTGAACGGATCAGGCTGAAATTTCGCATACAGGTAAGTCTGACCCTGGAATCAAACATAGGCAACTTTTTATCCCATAAATGAGTTCCCATGGGATAGAAATAACCTCAAAACGTTTCCATAGAAACAACGCGTGCGAAGCCGCGGGCAGAAGCTAGTAATATTATAAAGAGGAAATATTTGTATTTTTGGATTTTTGTATGTTTGTAAATATTAAACTACTAGGTAGACCGATTTCAAAAATTCTTTCACTGTTGGAATGCTACATTATCCCTGAGTAACATATGCTATATTTATTACTTAAAAAAGTTAGGAATCCCTACTAAAACTTCAATAATGTAACCCAAGGCGTAAAAAAAATCAGCCATAAATGGTCTATCATTGCATGCGCTGCGGAAACTATTGATGATAGAACAAAAAAATGGTGTACAAACAATATTAAAGAACATAATTATCAATATCTACAAAAACCTCGCGACAACATATGTCCAACTATTGTAGTTATGTCAATAAAACTACTTTTTCATATTTTAAAAGTAGATAAAAATGCCGATCAAAATCTGACCATGTTATCCATACCTATACCTATGTATTAATCCTTATCCAAATAAATCATTTCGTATTTAAGACTGTTTCAATACCTGTAGATTACTTTTTGAATTATTCAAATCCGACTTTCCATTTAAAAGATATTACGAATTTTAAAATGTCAATCTAAACAAAATACTATAAGAAAAATAAACCGCCGCGCCGTGCGTGGCCGGTGCGCGGTGCCCCGTTCAGCGGGCAACGCTGGTAGCAACGCACGCGGGCAAGGATAGGACAGCAAACCGACACGACCGGTGAAAGGTCAAGTGCAGGACTAACGGCTTAACGTGCTTTCCCGAGGCACGCCCCCGTGCCTCGGAAAGCACATTAGGACGTTTAACACCGCCAACTTCCTGACTCCAGGCGGCTACTGTGAATATTTCCTGCTAGGACAGACCCAATAACACAAATCTTGTCCCGACTCGGGATATGAACCTGGGACCTCATTATCAGCGGTTGAAAACGCTACCGCTAGACCAACACACAGACACATTCATACTACACACTAATAAACCCAGATATGTATATAATTAATTAGTATGACCTACGTTAAGCCCGCTATCCCTTAACCCCTCGGTGAACACCTCCCGAGGGGAGTAGATTTAAAACCAGCGCTGCATGTTTCTGACATTCAGCACAAAGCTGAATCTACTCCCTTTGCCTATGATTAGTTTTTTAATTTTTGTTTAATTCTAGTTTAGGTTAAGTAATTTATAGGCAATAAATGATTTTATTATTATTTATTATTATTTACCAACAAGGGAGTAAGATAAAAGTATAAAATGTCCTGCATAAAGATATTTACTCTACGTGTATCCCAAAATGTTTAAAAACCACCCGTGCGAAGCCGGGACGGGCCGCTAGTCACTACATAGTATAAAACAAAGTCGCTTTCTCTGTCCCTATGTGTGCTTAAATCTTTAAAACTACGCAACGGATTTTGATGCAGTTTTTTTTAAATAGATAGAGTGATTGAAGAGGAAGGTTTATATGTATAATAATAGTAATAGTAGTATTTTATTGCACCCGTCCGAAGCCGGGGCGGGTCGCTAGTAATATTACAAAGAGGAAAGATTTGATTGTTTGTTTTGAATAGGCTCCGAAACTACTGGACCGATTTGAAAAATTCTTTCACCGTTAGGAGCCTTACTTTTCAGAGAGTGACATAGGCTATATTTTATCCCGAAATTCCCACGGGAACGGGAACTACGCGGGTGAAACCACGAGGCGATCGTCTAGTGTTGAATAATATTGATTTTATTTTTTGTTTTAACTAGAATGTTTTATCTTAAACATTGTAAAGTGCCAATAAATAAATCATTTTTTTTTTTCTGGGTAATATCCGGTCAATCAAAGAGTTTTTCTTATGTCGGAAAATATTAGTTTAATTACTACTAAATGATTACTATTCTTATTTGTTGTTCTTGATTTATTAAAAACTAGCTTCTGCCCGCGGCTTCGCACGCGTTGTTTCTATAAACGTTTAAAGGTGATTTATGGGATAAAAAGTAGCCTATGTTTGATTCCAGGATTGGAATTACCTGTATGCAAATTTTCAGCCCGATCCGTTCAGGAGTTTTGGCGTGAAGACATAACAAACATCCATCCATCTATACATCCATCCAAACTTTCGCATTTATAATTAGTGTGATAGTGTGATGATGAGTATTGATTAGTATTTATTTAGTAATGTAAGATGTTTGCAGTAGATTAGGCCAAATAATGCTTTCCACTCTTTGACTTCACTCCTGCTTTCCATGAGGCAGAGTCGAGTCACTGTAGCAGGCTAATATAAAAAAAGGTAGCACTCCGGGAGTGCCGTCAGAAGTGAAAACTTCAATATTAACGTTGTGTTTAATTATAAGTATAAAAGTACTTCCTCTCCCTTTCCCTCGATCTTACGCTTTTTCGATCAGCATCACGTGACCCTGACGCGAGTTTGAAAGTTTTTACCCATACAAAAAAAGTGCTCAGCGCCGCTAAAAAAGTTTTCACTTCAAAAAAGGTAGCACTCCGGGAGTGCCGGCAGAAGTGAAAACTTACATCTTACGATCTTACGCTTTTTCGATCAGCATCACGTGACCCTGACGCGAGTTTGAAAGTTTTTACCCATACAAAAAAAGTGCTCAGCGCCGCTAAAGAAGTTTTCACTTCAAAAATATCGATATTATCGACATATCGATATTTATAAAAATATTAAAATCGATATTGATATTTTTATTACAAAATATCGATATATCCATAGAGTAAAAACTCTTCGCGTCTTCTTAAGGCGCTACCCCGACCCAAATCAGCGCCACCACCTATTTTACCTTATTATTCCGTTAAACGAAGGAAATTCAAAAGACCGATTGGCCAGCTTGTGCTTCCTATCATAAGCTTTTTTTTATTGCCTCTATATTGTTTTTGTTTGTTGACGTCGTGAATGAAATGAACGAAAGTCTCCGTTTCAGGTCTGGCCAAAATGGCTATTTTGTCAGTATGTCCGTACTCCTCTACAGGTCGTATTTTACAACCGATCGGTATGAAACTTTGTGTACAGATTCTATGATTTTATAGAATTTTATTGTCGTCGGGATTTTTTGATTAAAGGCGTACTTCTTCCACAATAAGGCAAAAAGGCGGATTTGGAATATCTCCGCTTTAAGAGATCTGATTTTGATGATTGTACTTTTAATTGAAAGGTCATAACTTTATACTGTTCTCATAAAAATTTGGTAAAGATCTGATGAGGATTTTCGGCATGACGAGCAGAATAGCTTCGCAAAATGCAGTAATATGCAAGAGAGCATTTACAGTACAGCGCCACCTATTAGAACATCTTTGTAACACTTCGAGAATTATATGAAATAGCGCGGCCGCATACACCGTCGTCGTCGGTTAAATAATAACAAAAACTTTGGGCTGATGGATCAACGCCATCTATTGATACTAGGTACAGAATTTCGAGCTTTGCTGAGGAACGTAACTTACGTACTTTGTATGGACAATTGGTCTAATGGTTGATGTGTTTGTGCAACATTTCGTTCAAAAATTCCGACAACAATCGTATCGCAAGTGAAGTGATCTGTTATACCTACCTACCTTTCCAAGTGCACCTTACCTACCTCACCTACCCTACCCACAAACAAGATTGAATCCGTTCAGGAGAAACAGACGCCTATTCTTGCACGGTGGGCATTATTTCAATAAAGTAGGTATGAACCCCACAGAAGTTCTCATTATATAGGTACCTACCTAGGTACCAAAATATCCCGTTTTAAATAAAATTACTTTAGTACATTAAGTATTAAGTAAATTAATTGTTGAAAAAAGTTAGTGTTCGCGACGTCTACTGTTCGTAGAACTACTAGTATAGTGTAGGAAAGTATACAAAGTAAAACTTATACAGGGGCATTAAAAAAAAGCTTATGATAGAAAGCACAAACTGGCCAATAGATTTTTTTAAATTCCTTCGTTTAACAGAATAATAAGGTAAAATAGGTGGTGGCGCTGATTTGGGTCGGGGTTGCGCCTTAAGAGACTTAGCGGCTTTGTTGTAGGCTGTCGTCCTTTGTGATGTGTCCGAGGCTTTAGGGATATAAACCCTGTGTTTCAGCGCAGTAGCACTCGCACGTCGCACACGAAGAGTTAAACCACGGGGAAGTCCTGTCGGACGGTTAAGTACCAGTGTATGGAATAAAGTATTCCATTGCACTTTTAATCACCCTCGTTACAGCATCGGAATAGACAATTAGATCACAGGAAGTGAAGCACGTTTGTCGCTAAGGATAAGAACCGAAGAAATGACGCATCTCATCCCAGTCTGCTGACTTGTATCGCCATATTCGTCTGCTAGGTACCTTCAGGAGCAGGATCCGGATTCCATACTGACATGATTTTAATTTTACTATCCTCTCTTACTTTTAGCAATAAAGCCGGTTCTGTGCACCTAGCTAGTTACAAAGAATATTGCATTTAAGTCAAAACTATGGTAGGTTACCTAATTGAAATTATTCTCATACATAAGCAATTTGACTTTATATGAAAACACTTGATTTGCAGTCGCCCATATATTTATGCGTTGCATTTACAGCGTTTTATCGTTTATAAAAAAAGTACGATTGCTGTTACCCACATAAACATAATTAAATAGTAACTTCCAGTAGAATTTGGGTAGTTGCCTTGATAAAAGATGCAAATACACATTTCTCATACCTATAAAAAAATTGGTTGTCTGTAAAGTCGGTTTACTGACGATAGTTCAACGTGACAACGTCTTAAGAAAATACTGATGGAATCGAATTATAAGACGTTGTCACGTCAAAAATGGCACTTGACGGATTTTTCCTTATAATTATGCTTTAAGGCCAAATTCTTGCCAAATTTCATGATTCTAGGTCAACAAGAAGTACCTAATAGGTTTTGGTCCCTTAAGAGAATCAAAGGTTATTTTTAGGGTTCCGTACCTACCTCAAAAGGAAAAAGGAACCCTTATAGGATCACTTTTTCTATCCTATTATTATGATGAGGAAAGATTTGATTGTTTGTTTGTTGTATTGAATAGGCTCCGAAACTAATGGACCGATTTGAAAAATTCTTTCACCATTAGGAAACCATTAGGACTTTTCAGGGAGCGACATAGGCTATATTTTATCCCGGAATTCCCACGGGAACGGGAACTACGCGGGTGAAACCGCGAGGCGATCGTCTAGTTATAAATAAAGGAAAAAATCCGAGAAAAGCTCGTCCTGGACTAAAACCTATAGGGTAGTTCCCATTGACCTAGATAGAATCATAAAATCACACTAATATTATAAAAGCGTAAGTCTGGATGATTAGATGGATGAATGTTTGTTTCTTCTTCATGCAAAACTACTTACCGGATCAGGCTGAAAATTGCATACAGGTAGTTCTAGGCCTGAAATAAAACATACGCTATATAATATCCCATAAATCAGTTCCTATGGGGTCAAATAATCTTAAAACTTTTCCATAGAACCAACGCGAGCGAAGTCGCGGGCACAATCTAGAGACGCCAATTAGGTGGCGGCGTCCTAATTGGCGTTGATCGTACGAGCGAACGATGCGATTTCGTGGCACAATGAGATTAAACATATTTACACAATATTTTTACGAGTGTCCTTCCCACTCGGTGACGCGTCATCGTGCGAGCACATAGAGATCAGCTGGGCTATTCAGACTCTCCGCTACCGAGACATCGATTCGGAATCTGACACAAATTCGCGCGAAATTCAAATATTTTAGCGGTTTTGAATATTTTCTGCGTTCTGCAAGGAATTAAACTACCAGGAAAGTAGTTTTCCACAAATTGTAGACCATTTTCCATCGAGCGATGGGGTACTGGGATCGCGCGATGTTAGGACGACGACGCCTTATATATATCACAAGTAAACGGAAAAATCCGAAAACAGTAATTTGTCTATACTATATATATATAATAATATTATAAAGAGGAAAGGTTTGATTTTTTGTTTGTTTGTTTGTTTGTATGAATTGAATAGGCTCCGAAACTACTGGACCGATTTGAAAAATTCTTTCACCGTTAGGAAGCTTACTTTTCAGGGAGTGACATAGGCTATATTTTATCCCGGAATTCCCACGGGAACGGGAACTACGCGGGTGAAACCGCGAGGCGATCGTCTAGTCGATTATACAATAAAAATTATTCTCGCAGAGGACAACACGTTTAAAGTTATCCCGTTAACCAAGATTCATGGTAATTTGCAAGGTTTTATACTGAACCCTCGGTTCGCGAGTCTGATTCGCACTCTACGTTATATTTTGTATTGAAAGGGGCGCGCCAAGACCTGTTTTACGAGTGGCGGGAAAAAAATGTATGGAATGCGGTGATTGGCCACCGCGCTTGACCTGTCAGTCCGAAACGTGAACGCCAAAGTACAGAATCTATTTTCTGACCTTAACTGTCATCATATAGCATGCAAAATTAAATAAAGAAATCCAAAATACTATTATAAAATATGTATTGCTTTGCTAAACGGCAGAGCTATAATGCAATGTAAGCTTAAATTAGCATAATGCATAGGAAAGTAGGTTTACTGGTACACGAAGGTGTCACGTTTCGAATTGCCTTAGTCTTTGAAGATTGAGCGAGAGACAAGATTTGCTGTCCTCTTTGGCGATCAAGCTGAGCTGTCAAAAAGTTGTCGATTGAATAGAACCAAACTTTGTAACTTGAAATGCCGACTCAATTTTAGTCCAAAAAACTCAGAGAAAAGCTAGAAAGTGATAAAACGTAATATACAAACATTAATGCAGTGTATGCTATTCTCAAAACGTTCAAATTGTGTTATAATTCGGGTTTTTCGAGTTTGTTTTGATAGTGAAGTGAGTGTGTGAATAGTGTGTTTTTTGCCTTTTTTGGGATTTCTCATAGACGGAGACTGCTGGCGTCCTTTAGAAGGTAAATAACTGATAGTTTTGGATACTTTCCAGTGGGTGTAATTGAGTTTTCACCGTTTTGTCTGTTTTCGAAAGTTTCGTGCTAAAGTAGTACAAGCGCCGTGCGACACGCGGCATTTTTTTTGAACGCCAAAGTATGTAAACAAATTAATTTTGACAATATTTCTCACAAGAATTTGTCGTTTTGCATTTTTCTTTCTTGCCTGAATAACCTGGAAATAAAGATTAATGTCAAGCTAATAACAATAAGTCAGGTGTACCTATGTTTGTAATTATTATAAATTTCCCATAGCTTTATTGTTCATTCTTAAATTCTTAAATTCTTAAATTCTTTATTGCACACACAAGATATTTCATACATAAAAGTTAACAAAAATACTGGACATGTACAAAGGCGAGCTTAACCCTAAAAGAGTTTTCTTACAGCAAACCTATGGATATAAAGAGAATTTATGAAACGAGTGTGGATAGATAATGTGTACATACAAGATAGAAAATCATTATACAGATAATGATATTATAAAACCTACATACAAAACTAACATAAACTAAATTAAAATACAATACGAAAACGAAACTAAATATATATAATATATATATTATATGATAAATACAACTATATATATATAAATATCTGCTATGACTGAAGAGAGAGATAATGCTCTTTTACCTTAGACTTAAATACGCAAAGTGAAGGACTGGCTTGTATTGAGTAGGGAAGGGCATTCCAGAGTCTGGGTGCCATCACAGTAAAAGAATCATGGTAGCGGCTGGTTTTATGCTCTTGGGTCCTCAGACGAAAGGATTTAATCGATCTACAGGGCTTTCCACGGGGGACAAGAAACTCGAAGCGATCACGAAGATAAGAAGGAGAGAGAGGATTAAAGAGGATAGAATAAAGGAAAGATAAGATATGGAGATCCCGGCGACGACGTATGGGAAGCCATTTAAGCTGGGATCGAAACTGAGACACATGATCAAACTTGCGCAGTCCGTAAATAAACCGGATGCTCAAGTTCTGAAGGCGCTCTAGTTTATTCAAAAGCTTTTCCGAGGCGTCTAAATAGGATACATCTGCGTAGTCAAGGATGGGAAGAAGCAAAGATTGGGCAAGAGTGATTTTGGTCTCAAGAGGTAGAAATGTTTGAAGACGTTTAAGAGACTGAAAGGAGTAGGTGATTTTCCTGCTGACGTCGTTGATGTGTGAGGACCAAGACAAACGGCTGTCAAAGATAACACCCAGATTCTTGGCCTTTTCCGAGTACGGGATAGGTTCATTGACGAACGTCACTGGGGGAAAGGAGGTCAGGGGAAAATTGTTGAGCATATGATGAGAACCAAAAACGATCGCTTGAGTTTTGGAGGGATTAACCAAGAGTCCGAAAGTCTTTGCCCATTCATTAATTTTTATGAGGTCTCTATTGATTTGGTTAATGCCTTCCGAGATCTCACCTGAACCAAAGTGAGTATAAATTTGCAGGTCATCTGCATAAAGATGGTAATGGGACGTGATGTTATGGGTAATGGCATCTATAAAAACAGAGAAGAGTAAGGGAGACAGGACACCACCTTGTGGAACGCCTGCAGTGATGTTGCACCAATCCGAGCTCAGCTCTTCGAAGCGAACACACTGTAAGCGTCCAGACAAATAAGATTTGAACCATTCGATTGCTGAGGAGGAGATATTAAGGGAGGAAAGGATGGAAAGAAGGATGTCATGGTCAACTGAATTAAAGGCGCTGCTGAAGTCTAAAAGTATTAAACATGTAAAAAGTCTATTATCCATGGCCCAGCGGATGTCGTCTGAGATCTTTGTCAACGCTCCCACAGTACTGTGGCCAGAACGGAAACCTGATTGGAGCGGGCTTAGAAGACAATTCTTATACAGGTAATCAGACAGCTGTTTTTGGACTACTTTCTCTAATATTTTAGAAAGGACAGGTAAGATAGATATAGGCCGGAATTCAGAGACTAACGTTGGATTAGACGTCTTAGGAAGGGGAATGACGTAGGCCGATTTCCAAGCAGTAGGGAAGAAACTGGTTTTAAGAGAGTGATTGATAATGAAAGTGATAGTGGGTATGAGTTCATCGGAAAGAAGAAGTAGCATCTGAATATTTATTTCGTCAGTGCCTACTGCTTTAGTCGTGATTGAGGATAGGAGTTTCTTAATGTCCTGCTCATCAACTGCCGTCAAAGTAAAGGGAGCGCACATAGGCTTAGGTTTTCGAGCCAGTTCACTCAGAGTCGCTTGCCTGACATTACTATCAAGATTCAAAGGAGATTTAGAAAAGTGACAATTTATAGCATTCAGGTCAAGCGAACCAAGCGGAGTACTGGGTTTTCCACCCAACCCCAGCGATTTGAGGAATTTCCACATCTGGAGAGGATTTGCATCTTTGAGACAATTATGAATGTGAAGTCTTTTAGCGTCTCTACACATCTTGCTGCAACGATTGCGGAGTCTTTTGTACGAAACTAGGGTTGAATCTGTGGAATATTTTTTATAAATACGTTTCGCCCTGTCGCGTTTCGCCATCACTTTTTTGATGTTTTCTGTTAGCCAAGGAGCTGGAAGATGCTTGACTTTAACGCGTTTGAGTGGTGCGTGGATATTGAACAAATCAATGACGATTTTGTTAAAGCTCGCCACCATCTCATCAGCTGAAACTCCCTCAATCACTGGAGACCAGTCGATAATTGAGGCATCCAATTTCAGGCGCTCGCGATCAATATTTTTGTAGCTGCGAAGGAAAAGGAATTTGGTCTTGCGTTTTGGGGAGCGAACTTTATAAGAAAGGTAAACCAGATCGTGGTAAGAAAAGGAAGCAGTTATTTGACCATGTGTGGCCACACGATCAATGTCCGAAACTAAGATAAGGTCTAAAAGAGAAGGAAAACAGTTTGGAGCGTGATGAGTAGCAGAAAGGGGAAGGATGTGCATGTTGACCGAGGAAACGAGAGATTCTAGCTTATGAGCACGAGAATCTTTCTTTAACAGGCAAGTGTTGAAGTCCCCGAGGATAATAGTATGGTCAAAGATAGGAGAAAGAGCTTCGAGCTTCAATTCAAAAGAGGAGAAGTAATTGACGTGTAGCGAAGGAGGATAATACACCCCAAGCAAAATAGAAGTGTGATTAACAATGATTTCAATGAAGAGGTGTTCTGCAAACCCAGTATATTGGCCTGGAGATTGATCGACAATTTTATAAGGGATGTCCGCTCGGAGGTAAATAGCAACACCACCACAGCCTTTGCCTACGCGGTCATTTCTAATAAGAATAAAACCTGGAAGAGGATATTGGATGGAAGGTAAAGGAGGTTTTAAAAAAGATTCTGATATGAGAATGGCATCAACTGTTTTAAAATCAAAAGAGGAAAGCATATCTGAAAAATGGGCAGGGATGCTTTGAGCATTTATGTGAATAATATTTAGATTTTTATGGAGCCCAAGAAATTTTTGAGCTATTTTATCTCGCAAATGTAGAGAGTCCGCGCATGAGTCAACATCACTGAGCGCACTATCGTACTCGTTGTCTGAAGAGCTAGCAGAGGAACAAGAGAAATAGTCCATATTAATATTTAGCAGATCCATTTTAAAAAAATATAAATATATATATACCTAAATATATACCTAATACCTTAATAAATACAAACAGAGAATACTACCTAAATAAATACAAGAAATTAAGCAGGTCAGAAGGTACCTACTTCAAGAATAAAATACAAATAAGATGGTGCATTACAGCCTCCAATGCACCTGCTGGTGTAGGAATGTAAGAATATCAAGCACTTATAAACATATTTATAAACTTAAAACACTTAGAAGCTTAGGTGTAAGAAGATCGTACCTAATATAGAAAAAAACAACATAAAATAAAAGTTCTATAAATACACCAAACACAACCCTAGGATTGGTTCTAATCCAGTCGAACTATAGCTGGTAAACTAACTTAGTACGTTATTTAGTAATAATCTTACCCGTCCATGAGTAAATAACATGGGCATGGTGGAGATTGTAAAAAAAAAAAAAAAAACACATCCGAACAAATCAAAGAGAAACGACAACCACTATTAATTCGCGAACGAGTTCAAATGTCAATGTCAATGTCACCACTTGCTTGTCACTTGTCATCTGTTTGTGTCATCCGTCCATCAAATGGTGGTGGAGGTAAACAGAAAGTAAATAATAGATAGAATTTTACATTGCGGAATGACATATTATAAAGTACATAAAAAGATTTCAGACTGCCCCATTTTTGAAGAAAATGAGAAAGGTTATACTGCTGTGTTAGGAGGAACAGTCGAGTGATTCATATGAGTTTAGTAACGTATGAAATTACTTCGGCCGTCTGGATCTGGAATCGGCTTTGCCAGGTTTAGATGGTACTGGTGCGGAGGATGTTTTTGCTTTCTCAGCAGGGCCTGGCGCCGCTGCGGCCATCTCCTGGCTGGGCTGATACGGAACCACTGCGGGGTATTCGGCTAACAGTGGCTTTAGCTCCAACATCGACTCCAACTTGCGGCGCTTGTTGTTAGGCAATAAAAGCACAATTTTACCTTCAGATGTCCAGCAACGCCTGATTCCGAAGTGCTTACGTGCGGTCATGAAAATGTCGTGTCTAGTTTTAGTTAGGAACTCGGAGACAGTGATATTAGTGCCTTTCAGAGCGGTTTTAGCATTCCATACCAGTGAACGTAGCTTGAAGTCGCCAAATCTAACCATTATAGGCCTTGGCTTACTGGTGTTATTGCCAAGACGATGGCAAGACGAGATTTGCTCGGGTAGGACATCTGGCAATTTAAATTGGTTGGATAACATCTTCATAACCGTATCCAAAGCCGCAGTCTCATTTACCTCCGCGATGCCATGGAAAAGTAGGACCTTACGGCGAGAAGCAGTCTCCTGGCGGTCAAGACCCAGTGATATTAATTCAAATTGAGACCGCATAGTGGCCATGGTCTTCCAAATAAGAGATCTGAATTCACTAAACTCTTGATACAGAGACTCAATATCTTTGTGTGGTGGCTTACTCTGTGAGGCTGGAGAAGACAGTTTCTTGATGTCACCTTCCACTTGGAGCATTCGGGCCTTGAAAGTTTCAGCCAGCTCATCCATATTGGCTGTCAGCTTGGTATAGAGATCCATGTCAACTTCTTAGATGATTCCAGGTGATTATATAGGAAAGTTTATTACACCAGCAGGTGTAGGAGGATATAAATTAATTAATCACTTGCAATTACCATCAGATAATTACTTATATTTTTATTAAAATAAAAATAAACAAAGAGCAAAAATTGTATGTGTGTACACCTCGACTACCCACTTAGTTTTTTCATTATTAATTTTTATAACACTTCTCTTCCACAGTTATCTTTTCTTGAACATAACTTCTAAATATTGATACTATGAACCTACTGTGATCTAAAGCAAAAATTATAACTTTTTCTGCATGTTTATTTAGGTACTAAACTGTTATCATACTAATATTATAATTTGAAAGTTTGAATGTTTGTCTTCACGCTAAAACGATTAAACAGATCGGGCTGAAATTTAGCATACAGGTACTTAATTCTAATTGTGGAATCAAACATAAGCTACTTATTATCCTATAAATCAGTTCCCATGGGATAGAAATCTCCTTTAAATGTTTCGAAAGAAAAAACGTGTGCGAAGCCATGGGCAATAATAGTTTTTCATAAAACAATATCTTCTGAATCCAGGGGTCAAATTATGAAATTATACACTGACTCGGAAATAAAGTGATATTTTTTATTTACGCTTTTTGTACATGAAGCGACTAGAAGCAACAAAGAAAACTTTTACCTATATTCTAATTACGCTAAAATATCAGCAACAGAGCAGTTTTACTTAATTTCTCTGCTTGTGTAAGGACAAATCTGGGTGACTTGTCTATATCCTCACCTTCACAGTCTCTATTGGTCCACTGCTGGATGTAGGCCTCCTCTGTTATGCCTTATTGGCTTCATCTCATAGGGTAATCCCCAACAAGTCTTATCAAATAGAATATCAAAAGAAGTAATTATGTGAGTTGATAACCTACTCCAGTGGTAACTCCGTAAGCAAGCATAGTACGAGTATAGGTACCTTTAGTTAGTTCAACGGAGAAGGAAAAACTCCGCATACAGGTGCTGGATCTTCTTAAAATCAAATAGTTTATTTGCAAGAATACAAAATTATACAACATGTCTTGTGTAGATCTTATAACTAGTATAGTCATTGTATTCAGCCTGCACGCAGGCGTGCAAATATTATGCGAGTCATATTATTATAATTATATTAGTCATGTTAGTTACAATTCAAATTTCCAAATATTTGTTCACCGTATAAAAACACTTTTCAAGTAGCCATCCTCTTAACTTATTCCTAAATATATTTCCATTTAGTTCTTTTAATTCTTCCGGTAATTAATTGTAGATAGTCATGCACATGTTATAAACATTTCCTTATATTTATAACATGTGCATGACTTTATAGATATCTTTATGGCACTGGTGTTTGTAGAGCAAATTGTTAAATTTGCGCCATTTTGCCGGGTTATCACATCTCTACGTTTTTGTAATTAGGTGGGATGTGATTTTACGAATAGACGAATTTCCCTTTGTTTCCTTATGTGTATTTCACTAACATTGCAGTCAATATTTACTGAATTTCCACAAGACCTTTGTTGAATAATATTTGTAAATACTGGTGTTAATTCAGATGTCGCCAAAACTGATTTATAGGATGAAAAGTAATAAGCCTATGATTGATTCCACGATTAAAATTACCGTATGCAAAATTTCAACCGCATCCGTTCAGTAGTTTTGGCGTGAAGAGGTAACAGACATCCATCGATACATCTAAATATCACAACACACAAACACGTTGCTCAAGATGAGCCGCGAGGACCTGAGAACGATGGTGGGCATCATCACAGGACACTGTGAACTGAACCATCATCTGCTCAAGACTGGAGCCACAGACAGTAGCCTATGTCGCGGCTGCTTCCAGGAAGAAGAGACTGTGGAACATGTAGTGGTTCACTGCACGGCCACAGA
This sequence comes from Eupithecia subfuscata, assembly GCA_963564075.1. Taxonomy (NCBI): domain Eukaryota; kingdom Metazoa; phylum Arthropoda; class Insecta; order Lepidoptera; family Geometridae; genus Eupithecia; species Eupithecia subfuscata. Next base: position 833,289 of record CAUWYO010000001.1, on the reverse strand, counting down.
GGAGGCCAGAAGGGTAACGGGATTGAAGACTCTCTTAGAGGGATCTAACCCGTCCTCACCCACAGAAAAGCTGAAACGAAGCTGTCAATCGCCAAAAGTCCTGCTCCGGTACTTCAAGGAGCTGGGCTGGTTAGGGCCTGGTTAGGCAGGGGGACAATGCACAATACACTCCTAAGCGAGATGTCAGTGCAGATCCCAGTTCCCCCACTTAGAATTAGAATTAGAATTAGACATCTAAATATCCAAACTTTCGCATTTCTAATATTAGTGTGAAGATGAAGAAGCATGATTTGATTGCGTACTCTACTGCACCATGCGCAGTCTCGAGGCTATGTTCAGAGAATTCATAAAGATTTGCGCGACCTATACCGAGGTGAGCTCATTGATTAAATGATTACGCGCTCCTTGCGCGATCTCGATCGATCTGACCTTTTCCGACTATTCGATGACGTCACTATTCCTCATTCCATCGAATGCATTATGCATAGTTTCGTGAGAAAATTCTGTTCTCAAGTACAGTTCGTTATAATGCTGGACAATCCACACTGCATCATCTAGCGCCAAGCTAAGCAGAGCTTGTGTTATTATATCTTTAGTTTAACTTTATATAGTAGTTAACTTTAAAATCACTAAATTATGTATACTCCTATAATTTATGCTGTGCCGAGGCGGGCGATGCGGCAGCTCCACAGTTTTAAACTTTTGCTGTCTCATCGTTCATTCGTAACTTATCTATTATGTACCTTATTCTAAATAAATTATTTTGTATTTTTTTTTGTTTGTTATGAAAAATAACAAAATACAATTGAATCGACATTGGCGAAGTTGGTTTTCTCATGGGTACATAGAAAATGGTTTGCGATTTGCGACAAATTACTTTTCCGTTATAAGTCATACTCATAATCCTTGCAGAACGCAGAAAAAAAAACCACAGAAACAGTTGAATATCGCGGCACGAAAGATCAACCTTACCTAAGTCCAAAGCCTAAGTCCTTAAGGCGCATGTAAGACTCAAACTAGCGCTGCTGCCTTTTCTTTCTTATAATTACGTTAGTCAAAGGAATTTTTAAAAGTCCGTTGTACAGTTTATGATACCTATCATAAGCTTTATTTAATGCCCTTAAAATAGTTTTCTTTTATTTCCTTTAGAATAGAGAAGTTGCTCTTGGTGGCCACCGAACTCTGTTTCCGCTTCTCTGTCTAAATCATACGAAACTAAACTATTTCAGAGGGATTAAAATAAAGCTTATGATAGGTGTCATCAACTGTACAATGGACTTTTAAAAATTCCTTTGATTAACGTAATTATAAGAAAGAAAAGGCAGCGGCGGCGCGGCGCTAGTTTGAATCACACATGCGCCTTAATAAAATATGTTTTCTCACGTAGTATATCTCGTGAAGGTTCTTATGACAAGGTATTTTACGTGCTGCGAGTGTACCATAAATCTATTGTTGATAAGCTACACCGTGCTCTGATGATGTCATGTGACCTTCTACCGTGATAAAGATGCCAGGTTGAATATTGTTTAAATTCAAACTAATTCTAAGCTTGCGAAATGTAGTGTACAGAATTCTAAGAACCTCAACCTCACCAGCCTATATTAGTCCACTGCTGGACGCGGGCCTCCCCCTGATAAGCGCCTTATTGAATTTTATCTCATGGGGGTAATGCCCATAATCCCCACGCTGGGCTCGATTTTTGCCTATTTTTGTTCTTAGGTCTGTCGAGGCTGTATTTCTTGAACGATAATAGGTAGACACATGAAACTTTCCATAAGTAAGTAACAGTTCAACTTTAATACCAACAAAAACTAAAAATAAAATAAAATTGAAAATTTAAGGTCTCCAAAAAGTTGGAGTTTTTAGAGTTTCATTTGAGAAATGGATTTGAACGATGGGACGAAACCCTCCTTGTGCGAGTATACTCGCACTTGGCCGGTTTATTTCGTAAACTCTCCCATTTGTTAGCTCTGCTTAGTTTGGGGCTGGATGATGCTGTGTGAATTATCCAGCATTATTTAATTACTTATTTGTTGGACCGTCAATCCTCCGTATTTTACCTTATCTCTCGCACCTCATTAACCTTGGCTTGCTTGCTGACTAATATTTGACATGCATTTAAAGTCTAAAATAGATTTTTGGTCAATACATTGATAGGCTACCTAAATGTAATCGTACGTACCTACGGTTTTTCGTAATAAACTCAAAGAATATCTACCTTATTTCTAAATGTTATTTTATTACTCCGTTGACGAAGTATTAAATGATAAATCTAAACTATAATTATTTGGCTGCCTGAGTAAAAAATTGACATACTTACTTAATAAAAAAAAAAAAAAAAAAGCCTCTATTGTTCCTATAACAAGTTGTTTACAGTAGAAAAAATATCTGCTTAAAAAAATATAATTAATGTTATTTGTTCAGGACCCCTCTTCGGGTATAGGCCTCCAGTTGCATCCATTTGTTTCTGTTCTCTGCTTTCTCTGTCCATGGATCCGCTGTAACGCCCGTAGCACACCTCCGCCGCGGAATACGAGTAGCGGAACCGCTGGATGAATTCTGTTGCGATCAAGTGTAGTTTAAGTTGCGGAACTATACGGAGGTGGGTGGTTGATAACGGAAGTGTGGCTGATAGAGCAGATCGACGAAACCGCGCGGGGAAAGAGATAGAATTATAGTCAAATCTATGCTATAGAACAGACAGTTTCGCTAGTGTTCCGCTTCTCCTACATACAGATAAGACATAGCGAAATTACTGTGGTTCCGCTGTTAAGGTTTCGCAGCGCGGAGGTGTGGCACGGGCGTGAAATGATGTCATGCGCACCTTTGGTTATAATTTGATGTTTTTTACAAAAACTAAACGCCAACTACGTAATACTTTTTGCAGAATAAATAAGTACCTACTTATCCTTCGGGAATAATTTTTTTATTGAATCTTCTCAAGATCATTCTCTATACAATACAATAGCAAAAGAATCATCAAAATCGGTGGAATCGGCGAACTTTAAAAAAACATACATGCAGTCTAATAAATATAAAACCTCGGTGTAAAAATGTACTGAACAGGAGGCGGAGAAGTATTAATATGACATTGACGAATGTTAAATGGGTTATTTCTCGTTATTTTCCTAATAACAATAATTAAAACAATGGCTTGGTGTTGAAATGAATTTCCTGAACGTTGATACAGCTTTTATTCCGTTACATTTTCTTGTTTTCCCTTTGAAACATCGAATCTAAAACCATCTTTATGAGAAGCTAATAGAACTTACCTATAGATGGAAACTACAAAAAACGCTGGCATTTGTTTCCAATGACGTAATCTAAACGGTCGCTCTTGCGTTTTTTTTTTAACTGAACTGTTGGCGCCTTTTTTCGGAACAATGCTGAAACTGTGGACCATTTTGTTTGTGGATAGAGTTACACAAAGGATTTTTTGTGTTATGGTTTGATAAATTCTTCGCCAAGTTATACTCAAGGTTATTTGAAACCGGTAACTAGCCCTGCTCAGCATCTACTCACTAAATCACTTCCTTTTCGTTAAAAAGCCTATAAAAAGCAAAACGTTTCCGCACCAGAAGAGAGGGCTCAAAACGTCGATCTATGTAAAATTCCGGAAATTGGGTATGCACTAGCTTCTCGAAAGTATAAGCGTCTAGTTGGCTTTTATCTCATGGAGGTCATGCCCATAATCCCCACGCTGGGCATGCGGGTTGGAGATCGCAGTTCGGTGGTAGAATTGTTCTGCAGGGGGCGCTGCTGCCCGCCCCCGGTGGATATCCCCTAGTCGCCTTTTACGACACCCGCGGGAAGAGTTGGGGTGGTGCAAATGCTAAGCCGACACCACACAGCTTGGATACATTGTGACCTTGAGAGAGTGCAGGGTGCTCGGAAAAGGAAAATCGAAGTTTCGTTTTCGTGCAAAACCAACTCTGTGTCGCTCACAAGATTAGCATTTGCACGAAAACTAATCACGAATCGTGTAAACTTTGATTTCGTTTTTACGAGAACGGGCCCAGACCCCTGTCGTAGAAACCAGTCTCATTCAACCATAGATCTAAGTAAAAAGGAATCTTTTTTAGATTTTACTTAAATTCAGATTTTTCAGATTTTATTTACAATTCAACGTACTGAAGGTATCGAAGGGCAAAGAATCCAAGAATCACAAAGAGAAATCACTACAATAAACTTCATTTTCATCACTTCATCACACATGAAACTTTCTATAAATAATTACTTATTACAGTTATTACAATTAAATAAATAAATAATGCTGGACAATTCACACAGCATTATCTAGCCCCAAGCTAAGCAGAGCTTGTGTTATGGTAACTAGATAACTGATATACTTAATACAATACTACACTACATAGATAGATATTTTTTATTATACAATTGAAGTCTTACCTCTTCATCTGTAATAACAACAAATACTAAAAATATAATAAGTTGAAAATTCAAACCGGTCAACAAACAAGTGAAAACTGAGAGGTTCTTTGAAAAAGTTTCCTGATTTTACAACTAGATGTTGCTAGAAAATGTTAACGAAATAGTTTTTATCGATACATCAAAAATTCGTTTATTAGGGTTTTTTTGCAAAAGTTTTATACGATGGTACGGAACCCTCCGTGTACTAGGCACAGTAGGCACTTGCCGGTTTTAATGCGTCACCAAGCAGTGGCCACTGGTCACAAGCCAGTCTATTCTACCAACTATGTGGTCATACAGGAAATTGACCATCATTTATCTATTCTGCCACGACTGCCATGTTAGTCAGAGAAGAATATTGTATCGTAGTTAAAAAGTAACGGGGAATAACGGCCATTATGCCAATTAATAATATAATTTGATTGTTTTGTAATTGTTTGGTATCCCTTAATTTTGTACTGTTTTAAGTTTAGCGGGATAATTACTAATACCTCGGGAATTAAGGACGTTTTATGGGACCGCCTCGGGATTTGCTCTCTATACACGAAAGAATTTTCAAAATCGGTTGATAAATCGATGGAAAACATACATAAAAAATATACCGCCGATCATTATCCTTCTTTTTCGAAGCTGGCTAAAATAACGAAATAACAGCATCACTATATCAAACACGAAATATTTTGCGATTGAAAACAATTTTTTTTAGGTACTTATGTACCGTACCGTTATCCTACTAATACATAATTATAAATGCGAAAGTTCGTGAAATGTGAAATTTATGTTACCTAGGATCTCCAAAACTACTGAACAGATCAAGATGAAACTTGGCATACACTTAGAACGTAGCCTAACTTAGATAATAGGCTACTTATTGTACCGAAAATACTCGTGCGAAGCCGCGGGCAGAAGCTAGTAATACATAATTAATCTACAATAATTTAAATTTCCAGTCTTTCATTCAAATATTTTGGCTAACTAGCTTCTGCCCGCGGCTTCGCGCGCGTGTTTTCGGGATAAAAAGTATCCTATATGTTATTCCAGGTCCAGACCTTTATGTCCTCAAAATTTCAGCCCGATCCATTTTGTAGTTTTGGCGTTGTCTTCGGACAACATCTTCGCAACAACGACACAAACTTTCGCTATTAAAATATTAGTAGGATTCGTACAACGACACAGAATATTATTACATTTATTACTCACCCCAAAAAAAACCTAGATGATTCTAAGAAATCAAATACTTAATATCCCAAAAAGGACATAAGCACTATAAGTAATAACAAAAATGTTACCTAGATAATGTTCAGGTAATAAATTAAAAAATGATTGCCTTCCTAAGCTGATAGTTTTATTACAAATGAAATAAAATAAACATTAAATAATGACTCATAATTGGTGTTGATTGACGATTTTGACCTTGTTCAATCGATAAAGATATAAATATATGTCTATGAATTTTGTAAGTCTAAAATAAATGATTTTTATTTTATTTTATTTTTATTATAAACTGGGAAGGTACTCTTACAAAATCGTAATTTCTGAGTCGTTTTCGTGCAAACGCTAATCTTATGCAAGCGACATGATAGTTGGTTTTGCACGACGACGAAAACGAAACTCGATTTTACTTTTTCGAGTAGACCTGCTTTGAGTAGACAGAGTCCATCCATTTTATTTTATTGGAAGAGCCCGAACCGATTTATTAACATAAATTTATTTAATTTTAATAAAATATATCTCGCGTCTGGTCGAAGCGACGCGTGACCCAAGAGCTGGTGAGTATCTGGCGCAGCGCATAGCGTGGCAATGCAGCCAGCGTAGCGGGGACGCGACGACTGGTATTGATATGGATCAGTTGAGCTACCTGTAGATTGTTTGCAACTGCAGCTAGATTGCAGTTAGCTCAATAGTTTCAGTTGTATAAACTAGTTCTAATTTGTTTCTATTCTTTGATTGTGTCTTTGTTAATAAAGGTATTTTATTTATTGTATGATCAAAAACAAGACGAGCTTGACGCACACCATCCATCATGGCCTTTGACAGCGTTAAATTGCGAGGAGTGGAAGGAGAAAAGAGAGGCTTTTGCCCAGCAGTGGGACAGTAATGGCTGGAAAAAAAAAATGATCAAAAAAAACTTAATTTTATATATGTTAACCAGTCACTCATAAATCTTCTAGCATGGAATTCTCGAGCACGTGTGCAAAGTAGGGAGCGCCGCACTGTATATTGTGTCTTCAATTATGTCTGTTGATGATTTAAGTAAATATTATTCGGAAGTCTGACTCATAGACGACAATTTTTGTAAAATTCCATTTAGATTTCACGATTTATGCATAACTTAAATGCCATTTGTGACACACTTTTCCTTAGTTGATTAGAGTCCCAAACTTGTTAAGTTCGTCACACAGGCTAACTCGCATCGGACGGTTTTTTAACCCCCGACGCAAAAAGAGAGGGGTGTTATAAGTTTGACGTGTCTGTCTGTGTATCTGTCTGTTTGTCTGTCTATCTATCTGTTTGTCTGTCTATCTGTTTGCCTATCTATCCATCTGTTTGTCTCTCTATCTATCTGTTTGTCTGTCTATCTGTTTATCTGTCTATCTGTTTGTCTGTCTATCTATCTGTCTGCCTGTCTGCCTGTCTATCTATCTGTCTGTCTGTTTGTTTGTCTGCCGGTCTGTCTGTTACCTTTTCACGCCTAAACGGCTGAACGGATCTAAATAAAATTTGGCACAGAGGTGAATGGTATCCCGGGACAGACATAGGCTACTGAAAAAGCGCGTGCGAAGCCGCGGGCAGCAGCTAGTACTGAATTCTTAGTAGTTTCTGACATCTGGTTAAGTCCGACTTGTGTCGTTAACAAGTCGTGCCGGCTCAGTCAAGTTATTTGTCTATGGTCTAAATATAGCGATCGCCGGCTGCGGCGCACGTGTTGAAGTTTGACAGTCCCATGTGGTTGCGGGGGGTGGTTTCTCTGATTGTCTTTGAACTGTGGTTCTGTACATCCTTTCTATGTTTTTGTATTATTTTTCTTGACTTTTTGCTTAATTTATCTTAGTTTGTGTGGGTAATTTATCTTAGTTTTAAGGGTGGTTTCTCTGATTTCCTTCGAACTGTGGTTCTGTACATCTATTCTATGTTGTTTTGTATTATTTTTTTCGACTTTATTGCTTAATTATAAATCTTATTTTATATAAAAATAAATTCTAAAAAAGCCTTTATTCACATAAAAAATTAAACAAGTATTTACAATTGAAACAATTGAGCAAACTGCAGACTGTTGCAAATAGTCTACAGGTAGCTCAACTGATCCATATCAATACCAGTCGTCGCGTCCCCGCTACGCTGGCTGCATTGCCCCGCTGTATGGCAATGCTGATGCGCTGTACCAGATACTCACCCGCTCTCGGGTCACGCGTCGCTAATTAATAAATAAATAAATCATTTATTTTTCGTATAAAACACACAAAAATCTCAAAACATAAATACAATTAATTTACTACTTAACTTACATTAGAAAAAATAGGTTGTCTGTAAATTCGGTTTACTGACGATAGTTGAACGTGACAACGCAGACGCATCGCTCACTCAAGTAGGAGAGAGACGGATGTCGAGCGCTCTCGCTTGCACTTCAAGCCTTACATGGAAAGCCTCAGAGCGAGGTAACGCCGCATGACGTCATGTTGAGGTAACGCCGCATGACGTCATGTTTTTTCGTGCGTGCAGCCGGCTCTATCGAATTATAAGACGTTGTCACGTCAAAAATAAAAATAATGGTCAATACCTATCTAACATTTGACAATGACATTTGAACACATGATTATTTAATTACAAATTACCAAAACCCAATTATCACCTACATATCTGGCTAAATAGCACAGCTAATCCTTTTCAAGAATAGACCTTGAAAATAACAAAGAAATTCCGCAAAGCGGTACTCTAATACCATTATCTGAACGATGACAGCGAGCGTTACGTCAGTCAGTATACGGAGCGAGTCGGGGCCGCGCGTTCGTCAAATTAAAAAAAAAACGCGAGTGTCTATGAATTTTTCGAAAAAGGAAGCAGTGAGTGTGTGATTTTTTTAAATCACTAGTGATGTGAAAGTGCAAGTGATTTGTTGCGATCTTTTTGGATTTTTTGAACCTTTTCGATGTTTTTTTTGGACCGGTAACTTAGCATAGGTGGTGTCGTGACGGATTATCGTTTGAAACGTTAATTTAAAAAAGTTTGCAAAAAACTGTAGAGTCGGATGTGATTTCTTGATACTAAAAATACTTTATTAACAACAAAAATTACAATTAATGAATATAAACAAATTAGAACTAGTAGGTATTACACAATTGAAACAGTTGAGCTAACAGTAGTCTGTTCAAAACAATCTAGAGTTAGCTCAACGGATTATTAATAAATTTCCAAGCTTTCTAACAGATTTGAAATAGTAAATAGACGTAGAATTTAATAACTGTACACAAGCCAAACTTGATGTAGAATACTTGTAAACAAACTACGACACAAATAACTAAAAATTGCTTATCGTCGAGTTTCAGATATAATTGTAAGCGATATGTATTAAAGGGAAAATCACAAATCGACAAGTAATGAAGTAAATCTATATCTATACTATATTATAAAGAGGAAAGGTTTGATTTTTTGTTTGTTTGTTTGTTTGTATGAATTGAATAGGCTCCGAAACTACTGGACCGATTTGAAAAATTCTTTCACCGTTAGGAAGCTTACTTTTCAGGGAGTGACATAGGCTATATTTTATCCCGGAATTCCCACGGGAACGGGAACTACGCGGGTGAAACCGCGAGGCGATCGTCTAGTTACGTATAAAAAGACGCGGCAACTGAGTGAATTTTAGGTTCAGTGTGGGCGGTTTGTCATCAAACATTCTACATCGTATTTGCCTAGTGTACAGGCAGAGCCAATACTTATGTTGGTTCTCTTATCTGGAGTTTACACAAAGAGTTCTTTATCTGGTTAACTATAGATCCTACACTCTACAATATTTACATGTTAATATTTGCAATGATTCCTCTTGATTGAATGAATGAATGAATGAATGAACACTTTATTTGTACTTACAAGTAAATAAAGTTAATAAAAGTCTTATATCTAAATGACAAATTCAAAGTACAAAAGGCGGCCTTATCGCTGAGAGCGATTTCTCCCAGGCAACCTTGGGATGAAGAAAAAGTTATAAGAAATTAAAAGGGTTCCTAGTGCACAGACAGGAAATAACAGAACTTATATACTTACCTAATACATACATTTTTATAATACAAACAAACTTACCTATACTATCTAATAACATGGAAAAACAGAAAAAAAAAAAAAAAAAAAAAAGTAAAAAATAACAATAAACGAATACAGTAGGTCCAAAAGAAACAATTATAATAAAAGCTTACTATCCAATTAAGTTGCAATAACATCCAAAGTTACAGAGTCGGGAAAGAATGAAATGAGTTTAGACTGTAGAAAGGAAATGGGACTTCAGTTTGGATTTGAAGGAGTCGATGGAAGGGGCAAGCCTGATATCGACAGGCAGTTTGTTCCAAAGACGAACTGCCTGTACACTAAAAGAATTGCCATAGAAGGATTGGGAATGAGTGGGAAACTTGAGGAGTAAGTTATCTGATGACCTAAGATTGTGAGAGTTAGAAGAATGAAGGAACTCAAACCGTTCTTTAAGATACGCTGGAGAAAGAGGATTAAAGAGAATGGAAAAGAGAAGAGAAAGAACGTGCATGTCCCGGCGAAGTCGGATAGGGAGCCACTTGAGCATGGTGCGAAAAGGAGAGACGTGGTCATATTTGCGTAAACCAAATATGAACCTAATACAAAAGTTTTGGAGACGCTCAAGTTTATTCAACTGCTCCTCGGCAAGGTCTAAATAGCAGACGTCGGCATAGTCCAGAACAGGGAGAAGAAGAGATTGGGCTAAAGCAATTTTGGTAGCGGTCGGCAGAAAGTACCGCAACTTTCTAAGAGAACCTGCTGAAGCATAAAGCTTCTTACAGGTGACTTCAAGCTGAGGACACCATGACAGCTTACGGTCAAAGGTAACCCCTAGGTTCTTTACTGTCACACTGTAGGGTATGGGTATTCCATCAAAGTTGACTTGAGGCACAGTCTGCCAGTCCAATCTGTCTACCAGTTTCGAACTACCAATAATTATAGTTTGAGTTTTGACAGGGTTAATTTTTAAACCATGAGCTCGACTCCACTCAGTGATATGGCGTAAGTCCGTGTTAGTGATATCAACTGCGTCGCTAATACGATCCAACTGTGCCTGTGTATATATCTGTAGATCATCCGCGTAGAGGTGATAGGAAGAAGTTAAATTTTGAGAGATGGAGTTAATAAATATAGCAAAGAGAAGAGGGGAGAGGACGCCACCTTGTGGAACACCGACAGAAGTATCACACCATGACGAGACAGACTCGCCGAGGCGGATTCTCTGCCGGCGACCATGCAAGTAACTGAAAAACCAGTCAACCACCCCCTGGGAGATGTTAAGAGTGCGAAGGAATGCTAGGAGTATGTCAAAGTCTACTGTGTTAAAGGCATTGCTAAAATCCAGCAAGGTTAAAATAGTGAGTTTTCGACTATCCATGCCCAGTCGTATGTCGTCAGTTATTTTGACCAGGGCAGTCACAGTACTGTGGCCTTTACGGAAACCAGATTGCAAGGGATTAAGAGTGTTGTGCAATGAGAGAAACGAGTTAAGCTGGTTGTGCACAAGCCGTTCTAGAACTTTTGACAGAAATGGGAGAATAGAAATAGGACGGTATTCAGAAAAGGATTTGGGATTGGGTTTCTTGGGTAAAGGGATTAATTGGGCTTCCTTCCAACAAGAAGGAAAGACCCCATACTCCAATGAATAATTAAGGATATGGCAGAGGATCGGGAGGATGACGTTCAGAATGGGGATAAGCATATTGAGGCTGATACCATCAGTCCCAACCGCTTTGGAGGAAATGGATAGGACACTCTTCCTAACATCTTCAGGGGTTATTGGGTCGAAAGAAAATTGAGAATGGTTAGGGTTATGAGAAGACAAAATATTTTTGATAGTATTAATTTTGACAGCGTCTGAAATGGAAGGAGCAGGCGAAAAATGAACGTTTAAAGAATTAATATCTAAATTGTCTGGTATTGAGTCCTGTTTAGACTTTCCGACTCCTAGAGTTCTAAGGAATTTCCAGACCTTGGCAGGATCCTCCTCAGAAACGGATTCGTGAATGTAGCGACGCTGAGCGTCCCTACACTTTCTGTTGGATCGATTGCGAAATTGTAAATAGGCAGCCTTATTTTTTTCACTTGGGTTAATTTTGTACCTAGTTTTCGCGCAAGATTTTTGATGCATGAGCAATTTAATATCATCTGTCAACCAGGGCGCAGGAAGATGTTTTAGTTTAATAGGACGAAAAGGTGCATGTCTGTCAAAAAGATGAGTAATTATGGCATTGAAGGTGGCTACCTTATCGTCCAAAGTATCAGCATCATAAACAGACGACCAATCTAGGTCTCGAGCATCAGCAAGCAGTTTAACGCTGTCAATTTTACTAAAGTTTCGTTGTATAATGACTTTAGGCTTAGACTTAGGAGGGCGAATTTTATAAGACAAAAAGATTAAGTCATGGTAAGAAAAATTATCAGCGGAAAATTGACCATGTCTAACAGCAAAAAAAGGAGAAGAAACTATAATTAAATCTAAGAGGGACGGGGTACAGTTCGGAAAATGGTGGGTGGCCCCAAGGGGGAGGATATGCAGATTACAGGACCGAACAATAGACTCAATCGCTGCAGTGCGATGATCCCTTTTGAGAAGACAGGTGTTGAAGTCACCCATGATGATGGTTTGACTATAGTTTGGAACGAGATCCTCTAAAAGTTTCTCAAAAGAGGAAAAATAGTTGATCCGAAGGGACGGACAATAGAAAACACCGAGTAAGATTTTTGTGTGAGAGAGGGTGACCTCAACAAAAAGATGTTCCCCAGCATTGGGCGGAGGAGGCTGGGCAGACATGCTAATAGTAGAAAAAGGAATGTGTGACCGTAAGTATATGGCCACCCCACCACAGCGCGCACCAACGCGGTCGTTACGGATAAGGCGAAAACCAGGTAGAGAGAAAGATGTAGAAGGTAGACAAGGCTTGAGAAACAAGATTCGGAAATAAGAATAGCATGAATAGATCTATGGTCAAACGACGCCAACATATCAGGAAAATGGTCCGGGACACTTTGTGCATTGATATGAACAACATTGAAATTTTTAGGTACATCAGAAAACTGAGCTGAAAGATTTTCGGAGAGTGAAGGAATACTGACGAAGCTATCATCACTAGAGTAGGAAGAGGAACAAAAGGACTCATATTCATCGTTACTATCACTGGTCTCACCAAAGATGTTATGCAGCATAATTTCTCAGCTTAATGTGTACCTACTTGTATAGCAAAATATATTAGTACTTAATAACTTACCTACTTATATAAAAATATTTCTAACACTGCACTTATTATTATTTTGACTCCGTTTTATACCACCTAATTTACTCCACCTGCCGGTTGTGTACATTATGAAAAAATAAAATAAAATGGAAAATTCAAAAGTTATCATGAGTGCTAATACCATCTGCTTATAACGAAACGTGAAAAATATGGACAAACGAAATCAGCCGTGTAAATAGCGTTTGACTTTGACAGTCGTAAATGAAAGTAACTACATCATAAACATTTAAATGTCATTACTACGAAACAAACAATAATTTTAATAAAATTGCAGCGGGTATTCAGTACTTTTTACCATAAAAAAAAATGTGCAGTGATTACCTACGTAACAATTAACGATTAGTGAATCACTTTTTGACCGTTCCTGCGGCACGCCTACTTTTCGGGGGCTCAGCTGCCACCGCCGCCGCGGGTTCCTTGGCCGATGCCGGCCTACGCTTCTCCAGCTGGCTAATAATTCTGTCGAGGTCCTGTTGATGGTTTACGCGGTGGCGGACACCGTCGGAGCCTAGAATGACTATACTGCCATCCTGAGTCCAACATTTCGACACGCCGAATTGCTGTCTTGCTGCCATAAAAGTTTCGTGTCGGGCCCTTGTTAGGAATTCCGACAAAGTGATGCCAGTGCCCTTTAGCTCGGTTTTAGCATACCATATCTCATTCTTGACCTCGGAATCACGCAGTTTGAGTAAAATGGGTCTAGGACGACCTGCGGAGTCAGGACGGCCCATTCTATGACACCGACTGATGGCATTGTTGGTGAAACCCACTACTTTCAGCTTCTGGGCAACGGTCTGCACAATTATGTCACTGGTTTTCTCACCTTTAGCCTCTGGAACACCATGCAGCAGCAACATCTTGCGTCTACTTCTCATTTCAAGGCTGTCAACCTCACGGCTGAGAGCCTGAAATTGGTCCTGGAGGATCTTCAAAGCTCCCATAATAAAGGTCCTGAACGTAGCGAGCTCGGTAGCAAGGCTTGAAGTGGTGGCCTTGTTAGGTGTACTGCTTTGCTCGATTCTGCAGCTAAAATCTTCCATTTGCTTTATGAACAAGGATTCCATTTGCCTCATAGAGTTGGCCATAACCTCCAAAGATTTCTGTGACATTGTGATGTGACGAAAGTGGTCTTTAGAAGTGTGTGATTTTGATGAAAACACTCCCAGACAGGTATTGTAAACTAAGCTTTAATTTAATGCATGTAAAAGATGTAAATAACTGGTTTAATTTATTTAAAAGGAAATTAAAACAGAGAGTTAAATATTTGAATGTTTATGTTGCGACTACCCCCAGCCAAAAAAAAAATAAAAAATTGATTGACATTCTTATTAATGAAGGTAAAACTTGATTTTACCTTCATTAATAAGAATGTCTTGAGCAATCGATAAAAAAACAAGTATACATCGATTCTATTTGACGTCCTCTGTAGCGCGGCGGGCGACGGTCCGCCTGCGACGCAGGAGGTTGCGGGATCGATTCCCGCTTCAAGACAAATGTTTTTGCGATTATAAATACATAGATATGTAGATATTTTTTTATCATCAATAGAAAACACCCAGAACACCCGGAACAAATTAATATCATATTAATTTGTTCCGGGTGTTCTGGGTGTTTTCTATTTATGATAAAAAATATCTATATATGTATAATAAATATAAAATAAATAAATAAAAAATTCACAAAAAAATTGCATCAAATAATAGAAATAAATTACAACTACATAGTATATAAATATAGTAGTAGCTAATACTCAAGCTCAGCGTATTCTGGGGCTAGATGATGTTGTATGAATTGTCCAGCATTATAAATAAAAGAAATTACTTATTGAAAGAAAGAAACAAACATATAATAGTAATGTAAAAATGAACTTATTGTTTCAAGATTTTCCTTATCCATATTCTCCGTTTGAGTCATAGACAATTTTTTATTGAAATGAGTCAAATAATTCACCGTAAATATTTGAGTGAGCACAAAAGTACTTAAGTACCTAGTACCTAATGACTTTGGCTCTAAAGTCATTCGGCAAATGTACGAAAATTCTACGCTAAATAATAATTTGAAGGACGTTTTAATTAAAAGTTCAGTCACCTAATAACAAGATGAAAAACAATTAATGCGGTTTAGTAAATATGACGTAGTAACTCAATTCTGACAGACTTATCTTACTTTGGGGGCATCCATGCTTTATTAACCCCCCCCCCCCCCCCCCGACGCAAAAAGAGAGGGGTGTTATTAGTTTGACGTGTCTGTCTGTGTATGTGTGTATCTTTCTGTGGTATCGTAGCTCCCAAATGGATAAACTGATTTTCGTTTAGGTTTTTTTGTGTCATAGATAATTTTATCTCGCGTATTCTTAGCCATGTTTCATGAAAATCTGTTCAGCCAATAAACGTCGGCGGGTGTTTTAATGCCCATAAGCTAGTTTTCTTCTATTTCCTTTATGCAGAATAGCGAAGTTGCACTTGGTGACCAGCGAACTCTGTTTTCGCTTCTCTATCTAAATTATAAGAAACTAAACTATTTCAGAGGGATTAAAATAAAGCTTATGATGGGTATCATAAACTGTACAAAGGACTTTTAAAAATTCCTCTGATTAATGTAATTATAAGAAGGAAAAGACAGCGGCGCTAGTTTTAGTCATACATGCGATTTTTCGACCTCTCTTTTCCCTTGGTAAGATTACGTGAGATTTTGCTCGACCCTTTATTCTTCTGCGAAAGATCCGCGCCATCTACTGAATTCTAAGGTAAAAAGGTTTTTTCATTTTTGGAAAACACTTCATTTAGGGTGCGTTTCCACTGACGCGGAGCTGGGCGGAGGGTAGAAAGCGGACCGTGAATCGGCGAATCACAGTGCTCGAAATGTCCACTCCGCATCAGTGAAAACAGTGTAAGTGGAGCTGAGCGGACTTTCAAATAAAATAATATGAACACGCGGCCGCGAGCCGGACAGAACGGACTCGAGCAGGCTGTGGTCATTTAGTCATTTATTTAATTACTAGCTGCATTCTTACCACCCGTTGTCCTATTACCCGTAGGAAAGCATTTTCCCGTGGTAAAAAGCCTATGTTCATCAGGAATAATGTGGGCTACTAATGGTAAAAAAAATTACAAATCGGTAATTTCGGAGCCTATTCAATACAAACAAACGAAAAATCAAACCTTTCCTCTTTATAATATTAGTATAGATTAATTAGAAACGGCGAAAACCAATTACACTAATTAATTATAATTACATGCAAACAATGAAACTTATAAAACTAACATAAATTTGGTAATTTGTGGTGCCAAGCCGAATTCGGCTTGGCAGAAGCAAGTGTGTGGAACACTTGTCACTTTTCACTGCTCTTCTCCGCCCCACTCCACCCAGCTCCGCGTCAGTTGAAACGCAACTTCGAGCTCTCTAATAGAATCCCCTAAGAGCCCCACACCGCTAGCCACTAAGTATAGTGCAATGTGTACGTGAATGTATGGCGTGCGCCTGCATACTTGCGTCCGCTTTCGCCGCGCGCGCTGCATTCTGATTTATGATCGATCTCTCCGAAACTTTTGGTCGTTTCTATTCGGTTCCGGGTGAATAAATTCATTGACCTACTGAACTGGATTTCAATGTCAGGTCTTTTAAGTCTTGACTTATGTGTCTATATCACCCAAAGATAGTCTTCTCGTTATCCATAACGCAATGCTAGAAAACGAAAGTTTTTAATCCGTGCGTCCTACCCGTCATGAGTTCATGACCTACGGAGCTGAGACGTGGACACTCACGGTAGGGCTGGTCCACCAGTTCAAAGTCGCTCAGCGAGCTATGGAAAAAGCTATGCTCGGAGTTTCTGAAGGATTGGATACCTCCAACAGAGAACCAAAGTTATCGACATAGCTCTAAGAATTAGCAAGCTGAAGTGGCAGTGGGCCGGACATATCTTACGAAGAACCGACAACTGGGGTTAACGTGTTCTTGAGTGGAGACCGCGACTCTGCAAACGTAGTGAAGGACGCCCTCCGGCCAGGTCGGATGACGGTCCGCGAAAGACTGCAGACAGGTGCTGGATACGCAAGCTGAAGACAGGGCTTATGTTGTAAAGGTACTTATATACCGTAATTTCTTACGTCATTCTGATTTTGTTCGACAATTTCAATTAAACAGAGGAAATCCTCACTTTACGTAGCGTAGCTTCGATACTAAGACCCGTATTATCAAACTATGCTCAGTTATCGTTATCAATGCTTGAGTAACGCTTTTGCCATAGAAACTCAAGCCTAGATCGATGACTAAGCAAACTTTACTATTATAGCTACGTATGGCCTTTGTAGCACTTACTCGTACTTATCCTCAGTTTTAGTTCTGTTTTCTGCTTTAATTGTTAGTTGTTACCTTTTCAATTTATCATGGCAAACGAACTAGGTATTTAATTCCCCGCGAAACAGACCTAGCCTAGTGCGGGGATCATAGTTAACCATTAAATCACCTTTATTAATACGGGGCTTAAAGTCAGCTGGTACTACGTGACAATTGAAGTAGACAAAACCAAGAGCTCACAGACTAGTATCTAGGATACTGATAAGAAGACTAGGTATTCACTGATAACAAGTATATCTAAGACTGTAACCGATGAGCCGATAACGTATCTTAAGTAATTCCGTGACGTCATGTAAATCTATAAATTATTTAGGTAAAGGCATAGAGGTAAAACACGCTAATGCACAGGGGCCGAATTCTGTTATATACAAATTATCAATGATCTATGGTATTGCGTCATAATCGCCGCCATTTACACCTTTTGGTATTCTACTAGCACAATCTTTTTATGTTTTAGCTTCTTCTGAGGTTTTAGCCTTAGCTTTGACAGAAAAAAGAAAGCAGAAGGATAGTGTCACTCATTTTTAACCCGCGACGCAAAAAAGAGAGGGGTGTTATAAGTTGAACGTGTCTCAGACAGACACGTGTATCTGTCTGTGGTATCGTATCGTTTCATGAAAATCTGTCGGGGGGGGGGGGGGGGGGACATCCATGTGCTAAGTTGTAGAGATTCTTATGCCGCGATCGCCACAACAGTGGCAAAACATTTCGGCTTGGTCTAATAATCCCCTTAAAGATTCCCCTGCGAAGGGGATTATTAGACTTTTTGTCTACAAATCCCCTTACAATCGGATTTAGCTGAGGCAGGGGATTATTAGACAAAAAGTATAGAAATCCCCTTAACCGTAATTTACTATGTTGGTGGAAGGGGGTTATTAGACATGAATAAATAAATACTCTTAAACCTTTATTTTACTAAATGAAATAAAGTTAATTCGTATAGGCCGGGTGAATTAGCCATAACTAGCCTACAATTTATTTAAAGTGACATCTGACCCACCGTGGCTCACTTGTGAAATGCCCACCCTCAGTCACCTACCCAAGGCCTGGCCGGGCCTGGGGGGGTAAGAAACACCTAAGCAGCTGATTATTAGACCAAGCCAACATTTCACTATTCATATTTTTTTGCGTCAAGTTCATTTCGAGTTAAGTAATTTCTCAACAAAAAACACATTAAAATTCCGCATAACGACTTTTTAGCATTTAATGTTTCTTTATTACTTTTTTATTCGACAACGTAGAGTTAGTCGGTAAAACGCAAAAATGCTAATTACTTATACTCCAGTCAAATTCTATGTGAAATGGTTGTAAACAAACCGCTTATACTTAAGGAAAGGCTGAGGCTCGAAATAGAAATCGTGATTTTACAATTTTCTAGGTTCTTCAAGTAATTAAGATCAGCTATGAAGTTTTCCGTAAATTGTAAGCTATTTTATATAAACCCACCCTAAAGCGATCTACGAATCAATTGTCGTTTTTAAGGGGATTTTTGCTAAATAACCATATATTCAACACTAGCTTCTGCCCGCGGCTTCGCACGCAGGCTACGTTCCAAGTGTATGCAAAATTTCATCTTGTACTGTTCTGTAGTTTTGGAGATCCTAGGTAACAAAAATTTCACATTTCGCGCGTATTTTCGGTGGCTCTACCTCCCCGAACACTTTCTTCCAAAAATTACGTTGGGCAATTTGTGAATCCTATCATAAGCTTTTTTTTAATGGATCTGTAATTTTTTTATTTTGTATAATTTAAGCAGAGTTGCGAAGTTGCTGTTTTTGGCCACCATGGTGGTCAAAAACAGCAACTTCGCAACTCTGCTTAAAGTATACAAACTAAAAAATTTATAGAGGCATTTAATTGGAATTTCCTTTCTTCGACGTAATAATAAGATAAAATATGTGGCGGCGCTAGCACGGTAATATTATCCAACAGTATTTGGACTCGGCCGTATCTTTGAAATAAATGCCTACAGCCGCGCGGTAGGTAAACATGCGATAGGGCTGCCCGCCTCCACCATTTTAATTACATTTGCCTACTTTGTGTTTCCATTTAGTTTTGTGATTGTAAATATAGGAAGGTACTTTTTTTATATAAACAAATAAAATACTTTGTGAATTGAATGGGAAGTGTTCAATAAAATGCGTGTTGTTTTTTGATTGGTAGATTTAATTAAAAAACCTGTTTATGTTTGAATAACAAATCGGTCTTATAAATTTGCGACCGAAAAATATTTGCGCCTCGACTGAGACGTACCTGTACCTACAAAATGCTTTATTATTAAATTTTAGGAGATTTTTTTGGAGAAAAAGGAATATCTTTTACTTGGTTATAGATACCTGCAGCTACTTTATTAAATATGTACCTGAACTTATTTTTAGAGAAAAAATCGCGCGGTTATTGTTAAAAAAACATCACACCATCCGTTCGTCACTGCGGCACAGCCGCGACTGTCTGCATGCTGAGCGCATGCCGAGATCGAGGCGCGTAGGTATAGCTCGCGTTTCGCCCGTTTGTATGAAGTCGGATTACTTATAGGATAATATTACCTTGGCGCTAGTGTTCGGGGAGGTAGAGCCTTAATAAGTAGCTTATTATCTAAGTTAGTCTTTGCTCTAAGCGTACACCAAATTTCATCTTGTACCTACTGTTCATTAGTTTTGGAGATCCTAGGTAACAAAAATTTTGATTTCACAAACTTTCGGCTTTATAATATTAGTAGAATTAGTTAGAAGTAAATCCTACTTGTATGTAGATAGATTCCAAAACTACAATTGAAATCAAAATCAAAAACTCTTTATTTCCATAAATACAATAAATGGCGAGGGTAGAACCATACTGATCCAAGTATCGTTTTCATACTTTTGAGAAAATGAAGGAAACGCGTCGGAGCTTCTTTTAAAAATACAGGTGATCTGTTATGGTTTAATCTTCAATAAAATGATGGCTAAAATGTTAAAGATGATAAAAAAAAATGTTAATGACAATCATTTTTATTATGAGTAACAAAATGTTAGTTTATACAAAAAAAAAATCACTTGGATCACTTCGGCACAAAATGTTTAATCAAATTCAAATTGACTAACATAGAAAAACCTCATGAAAAATAGAACTTAAAGAAGTAAATGAAGCTTAATCATCCCCAAACATGGAAGGTAGTGTGTTTTCATCGTCCTGAGACTCCTCGCCCCTCCCTCTTCTAGGTATATGCGGAATTGATAGGTAGAACGGATGATGAACCGGCGGCACAAACTTCAGAATTTTTTTTATATCTTGCATTTTTTTGTATGATATGGGCTTTGGTGTCCTGGCCTGTGCAGGTACGTAATTTCTGAGGTTGCACAGAAATACCTCTAAATCCGTTGCATTAGGTTTTAGGTCAATCATTTCGTAATTTTCAGTATAGTCATCATTGAAGTGCATGATGCTTGAACCATTGCAGAATTTAATTTTTCGCATTTGTGATATCTTCGCACCTTCTCCAAAAACAGTATGGTAGTCTTTATATTGAGTTGTTAGGGTTTCAAAGTCGAGAAACTTGTCAGCCATGTCTCGAACTATGAACGGCTTATGCTTTCGACAGCAACGCACGAGATCCATCCATGCCTGAGGCGTGAAAATGTCTGTCCTCTTCTTTTGCTCTCGACTAATGAAGGAAAAATCGGTATCGTTGGGTAAGTATGTGTGGCTGCTGACCAGGTAATGCACAATATTTTCGAGATGAGTCGATTTGTTGACTAGAAACATTAAGAAATGTAAAATGTTCCAATTTCTATTCTGTCCGGAGCAGCAGTCGCTAAACAAACACAGAGTTTTGATGTTATCCGGCACAGAGTCTTCTATGAAGTGATAGAGCGAGGACATCGCTTCCTGAGAACCTCTTGCCCCACAGTGCTCAGGCCACATGTTCATTATTATTTTTTCTTCGTCTTTTAGATAGGAATGTATTCCGAAATTTAGTATCTGAAGTTGCCTTAGATAAAAGACCTCACCCGTATTTAGATATGGGAGGGGGAGTGTGCGCTGTGTGCGCTGTGCGCTGTGCTTCTGTAAGAAATAAAAAGCTATGTTATTCACTTTATGTAAAAGCCAAATCCAAGATCTCTACGCAGGAAACTAACGAACGCACAGCCCACTACGTAGTCAAAACTTAAACTGTAATAGACATTTACTTACCTTCATCATTTCCTATATCGCTGAGAGATTCATTCAGCTGGTCTGGTGGGTGGTAGGACGAATGATCGCTGGAAAAATCCTCATCGCTTTCTGAATCACCCAATGCACTACTTTGCAACGCCAACGCAACTATATTTTCTGCTCTAGAGCGTCTGTTTCTCCCTTCCATTTCACTGAAACACTTTATTGAACCCGCGAATAGAAATACTTTTAAAATTTAACAACCACAACAAGTAAGAATCGTCGTAAATAGTAAAACCGTTTATTCACATTCCCGCGCAAAAACAACGGATTTGACAGGTAACTTTGACAGTAACAACGCTTGTTTTGTTGCCAGTTGAATAAACATTTTGTACTTGGATCACTTTAGCTTACTCAGTAAATTTGGGCCATACTGATCCAAGTACGGATTGCACTTGGATTAGTATGGCATGATATAATTTTGAAAGTAAGACTAATGCTAAAGTGGGAAATAAAGGCTCCCTAACAGAAGATGACGTTTTCTGCACTTGGATCAGTGTGACATGAAAAAAAATAAAAAAACCGTGCCTTTACTGCAAAAATCTGCATTATTGAAAAAATGACACTTGGATCAGTATGGTTCTACCCTCGCCAAATGTACACTTAGAAAAGGTCAAAATATAAAACTAAACACTGACACGGAAATAAAGTGATATTTTTTGATTTCTGTCGCTTCGGTATGTAGACTAAAGTAAAGAAGCGACGAAGAAACCTTTAGCCTGTTAGTTGTTATTTTTCGAGTTGGAGAAAGTTCCTTACAGCAAAGATTCATAGCAAAAGACTTGCAATGTGGGCAAAACTTCTGATCAGCAATAAATTACTTGTAAAACCTAGAAAATAGTAAGGTTTTTTTTATAGAAAAAAGTCCTGATTTTTTTTCGAGTCTCACTGACCATCTACGTAAAATAAACTTTATTGCCGTGTATTTTTATACGCAACTTAAATTCCTTGCCGATGTATCTTTTACCTAGTGCTAACAATTGTGTCTGAAACTCAAAGCAAAGCATGTGACTTCTTATTTTGTTTTGCTCTTTTTTTAACCCCCGACGCAAAAAGAGAGGGGTGTTATAATTTTAACGTGTCTATCTGTGTATCTGTCTGTGATATCGTATCGTAGCTCCCAAACGTACGACCGATTTTCGTTTATTCTTTTTTGTGTCATAGATAATTTTATCCCGAGTGTTCTTAGCCATGTTTCACGAAAATCTGTGCAGCCAATAAACGTCGGCGGGTTTATAAAATTTTTAGTTTTGTCTTGGTTTACAAACATTTCACATCGAATTTGTCTGAAACTTGAACTGGAATACAGTGATTTTTTGGTAGATTCTGAAAGTATGGGAGAATCTAACACCTGTTAGCCTCAAGTTCATGGAGGCAACGCGTTGCATCACCAGCACCTTGTGAAATGGAGCTGCATACGTGCTTGGACGAAGGTTGAAGGTTATTCACTTCACATAAATATGGTCCATTCCATTGTTTTGCAGCCAAGTTACCTATAAGGCAAATAAACTTGAGGCATAGTAAATAGGTAATTGGTTGAAAATTTCTGTTTTACCTCATTGTTAATTAATACCTAAAAATTCATACTACTCACACGGGGACACTGGTTGGGGTTCCAAAATAAATTGCATTATTAATTAGTCACTAGACGATCGCCTCGCGGTTTCACGCGTAGTTCCCGTTCCCGTGGGAATTCCGGGATAAAATATAGCCTATGTCACTCCCTGAAAAGTAAGCTTCCTAACGGTGAAAGAATGTTTCAAATCGGTCTAGTAGTTTCGGAGCCTATTCAATACAAACAAACAAACAAACCATCAAATCTTTCCTCTTTATAATTATTAGAAAAGATTATTTGCCAGAAACATATTATGTGCATACAAAATAAGGTCTTAATTTAAATAGTGTCCATTATGTTCTACCACTATAACGTTGGCATGCAAAATTTTAAATTAAACACAAGTACATACATTAAAAAGAAAAATCGAGCTAGACAATTGTTAATGTATTACAATTGTTAATGTATTACAATTGTTAATGTATTACAATTGTTAATGTATTACAATTGTTAATATTTTATCAAAACTTAAAACTAGAGAAGTTACGGCATAGGCGTGTTTAACCCTAAAAAGAGTTCTCTTCCAGCAAACCTAATTAGGAGGGAAATAGAAGTTTGTAAAAGAAGGTGGCCCTTTTTGATTTCCTAAAAAATAATTTAATTTACTAAAAATATACAGGGTTATTGGTAATTAGACCGGATCATTTTAGGGGGTGATGGGGGAGGCCATTTGCAACTATTTTGACCCTATATCGTATTATGCAAAAGTTAACCATTTTTGAGATATTCGCAAATTCTAAATTTTTTGGGAAAACCCTGATTTACGTCTTGAAAATTAAATTAAAAAAAAAGTGATCATCCAATTCAAATTTTAGTGACTGATTTAGATAGCCTGAAGTCTAATTATTAATAACCACTAACACAATCGTATGAATCTGTACCCATATGGAAGCTAAAGGACATGTTTATAAAAACAAAGTTTATTTTTTTTGTAAAGTCCTTACAAAAACCCCATTTAAAAAAAATACTCCAGTGAATTTGGTCGGCATGTTATTTAAAAAACATCTACACATCTTTAGCTATCCAAAGAGGTATAAATCAATGCACTTTGTAACATAATTGCAGAAAAAAGGATAAACCATAAGCAGGTAGTAACTTCCAATAAATCAAACTATGAATTTTGTAAAACAAACAAAAAATTTATTACTATCAAAACAATTTACTATTTAATTTACAATTTACATTATTAATTTACAATTTACAAATTTTAATTTACAATTTACAATTCGTTTTCAAAATGTCCACCTCTATTCCGTATGCAAAGCCGCATACGATGGCGTAACTCAGTTTTAACAACCCATGTTGTCAAATTTATTTTCATTTTTTCGGCAGCTCTTATTATTCGGCGTCTTAATTCATCCACTGATGAAATAGGTGACGTCAAATCGTCATAGACTAGGCTCTTCATATGACCCCAAACATAATAATCACATGGGGTAAGGTCGGGACTCCTTGCTGGCCATGGAATACTACCTCCTCTACCAATCCATCGGTTCGGAAAATGCTGATTGAACCATTGACGCACACTAGTCCTGTAGTGAGCGGGGCAGCCATCATGTTGGTAAATCATACCTTGGCGTGTTGCTAATGGTACCTCACTAAGAAGGCCAAAAACTTCGTTTCTTAAAAACTCTTCGTATGTGTCACCATTTAAATAATTAGGCAAGAAATAGGGACCAATTAAATTATCATCAATTATTCCCATCCATACATTAAGTGGGAATCGTCTTTGCGACCCTTGCTCTTTCTTTTTATTGGGATTAAGATCAGCTTTTCTAGACCAAAAATGAATATTATGGTAATTTGTGATTCCATCTTGATCAAACTTTGATTCATCCGTCCATAATATTTTTCTGAAAAAATTAGGGTTCTCTATGTCAGCATTTAGCATAAATCTGCAAAATGTTATCCTGTTAGCGGGATCTCCGTCTTCTAATACTTGTACAGGGGTTAAATGGTACGGATAGAGACCTGCTCCATGGACCGTATGCCAAACTTTCCATTGGGTTACACCGAGTCTTTGAGCAACCATGTTAGTTGAAATGGTAGGATCCTCTTCAAAATGACGAATGATTTCTTCTTCGTCCTCCGTTCGATGAACATGCGGTCGGCCGGCGTCACTTTGTCGTCTCTGAACACTGCCAGTCTCTCGAAGTCGCCGATATGTATTATCAAATACACTTTCATGAGGTAACCGGCGCTGAGGAAACCGAGACTGATACTCTGCCCGTGCACGTGTAGAGACACCGTTTGCATAACCATAACAAAACAGTATATCCGCATATTCTTCGTTTGAAAAGTCTCGAGGAGGTGGTAGGATGCGTGGCACTGCAGCCATAATTGTTGATAAATTAAATCTTTTATTACTTCACCGGTTCGAAAAATGCGAGAAGAAAAACTATTAGAATTTCATTTGTCATGCGTTTAGCGGGAGATTTCGGCGGTTATTTTCATTGCAGGTCAAACAACAAAAAGTTTTTACTCCGCCATGATATCAGCCTATTCTGTTTTCGGAACAATAATTCAAAAAAAGAACTAAGTGAAAATCGCGCAAGCAAAGCCCAAGTCCAAGATGTTGGTAAAGCAATGTATCCAAACTTATTCACCAGCTAAGTCATTACATTTACCCGTATTTTTCTGCAATTGTGTTACAAAGTGCATTGATTTATACCTCTTTGGATAGCTAAAGATGTGTAGATGTTTTTTAAATAACATGCCGACCAAATTCACTGGAGTATTTTTTTTTAAATGGGGTTTTTGTAAGGACTTTAAAAAAAAAATAAACTTTGTTTTTATAAACATGTCCTTTAGCTTCCATATGAGTACAGATTCATACGATTGTGTTAGTGGTTATTAATAATTAGACTTCAGGCTATCTAAATCAGTCACTAAAATTTGAATTGGATGATCACTTTTTTTTAATTTAATTTTTAAGACGTAAATCAGGGTTTTCCCAAAAAATTAAGAATTTGCGAATATCTCAAAAATGGTTAACTTTTGCATAATACGATATAGGGTCAAAATAGTTGCAAATGGCCTCCCCATCACCCCCTAAAAGGATCCGGTCTAATTACCAATAACCCTGTATATGTACTACACTACCAATTCAATACAATTTTTCTTATGGTCCAAAAAAAAAACGTAAAAATTGGCCTTGTACTTTTTCCAAATTACCAACAACCATAGACAAAGTGAACCCATAAAGAGGAAGTAATCCTTTATTTAATTTATGGGCGTAACTCTAGACTCTACAAAAAATTGAAATTAGAATCGAAAATTCAAACGTAACCAACCGGCCAGTTATCGCGTAACGAGAATGGAACGTGTGATTCCATGTTTAAATTTAAATCCGTAGAAGGCGTTCGACCTTGAGATGACGTCTGGCCGTTGTGAAGAGAATAATAAGTAGATAAAATAAAATCGGACAAGTGCGAGTCCCTCGCACAAGGAGGGTTCCATACCATAACAAATCTTTCGCAAAAGTTTTTTGTACGATATGTAATAAAATTCAGATTACAATTAAAGGGGACTCCTTAATTTTATTATATATTTTATTTTTTAGTGTTTGTTGCTATAGTGGCAAGAGAAATACACATTCTGTGAAAATTTCACTATCTCACTATCTGTCTTTTACGGTTCATGCGATACAGCCCGTTAACGGACGGACGCCGGACGGTCAGACAGCGGAGGTTTAGTAATCGTCCCGTTTTCATCCTTCGGTACAGAACCCTAAAATTGGCATTAGCTTATTTTATGCCGCAAAATTACTAGTTGTCGTGGGAATGTTACTGTTGGATATTGATCTATCTGCTTTTTTAATAATTCTAGGTCAATGGCCTTATTTAATATCTATTGCCGTGGTGATTGTAATACTGTCACTTGACTGTACTTGGTCCTAGAATCCAAAATATTTTATGTCAAAAAATATAAGTTATAAATGAAAACTTAACACTAACTGATTACTTGATAACAATCACAGAAAATAACAAGGTAACAGCAGTGTAATCACTAAAACAATAACACGACCTTCAACAACGCATAATTGCACAAGTACAGCGTAAAAGGTTCAAATTCCAGTTCGAGAACGTACAAGGGACAAATGAAATAATGAATGAAAACTTTTTAAAACCAAAAATTGTTTTTATTTTTTTGCGACTGTAGAACCGAGTAATATTTTTATTCTTTACAGTGGTGACTAGATCGGTCCAATAGTTTTTGAGTTTATTCGTTAAAAACATACAAACCTTTCCTCTTTATAATATTAGTGTATTAACAAGCAGATTTTTGCGAACGATAAACACAGTAATAGCATAGATAAATTAAACTATTGGTTTTATTTCGTTCATGGTAATAGAGTCCCGTTTCCACCCTTCGGGTACGGAACCCTAAAAAGGGACGGCATCATCCATCGCCACTGAAGTCCAATCTTTTAGGTGCACGTCTAGTTCATTCTTCCATGCATCGTCGAAATATTCATACAAGCAAATTATTGTAAAAATAAGTTTTAATATTTTAAAAACCTTTTTTAAAAACAAGTTTTTAATGCATTGTCGTACATTGCAAGTTAAATAAAAGATTGTGATAAAGCTTTCTGTTACTATTGCGTTGATCTTTTTCTAATTCCAACAAATTAAATAAATTAACACTTCAACCAGCTGGAATTACGCAAAAACCACCATAGGATGAATGAACCACCAATGGTTTTTTGACATTTGAAAGCCATTCAAAGAAATGGCCTTCGTAATTTGCAATTGTATGGCGAAGGCTATTCAAATGGCTTTCAAATGTCAATTAGGTATAGGATGGATGGTTTTTGCGTAATCGCACAGCAGGAGGGATGACTATCTGCGACTGCAGGCAGGTGCTGGATGCGGCGAGCTGAAGACAGGGCGCTATGGAGCTCATTAGGGGAGGCCTATGTCCAGCAGTGGACTAATAAAGGTTGATGATGATAATGATGAAATAAAATGTATGTTTCCATTTCTGAAATCATTGAATTAAAAGTTATTGTAAAGTGAAGCATGAAATATTATAAACTAAACAAAACCGTTATACTTTGCGGTTTTTTTATCGATTTAACTATTAAGTTTTCCTTCGTGTTTACCTTGGAGGTCATGGACAGAAATAGTTTAAGTTATTTAGTACTGAATTCTTATCTTGTTGTTTTCCATGTTTATTGAAAATACCGTATAAGGTTATTATTAACTATTATACCTATAATCCTTTGTACCTACCATAAGGTGAACTTTATGGGTACCTACCTATAGATGTAATTATTAAAATCTACATATATAAAAATGAAACCCGTTTTCCTTGGTCACGGCATCACGCGTGAACGGCTGGACCGATTTCGCTAATTCTTTCTTTGTTGTGTTTGTTATTGTCAGGAGAAGGTTCTTATGAAAGAAAAAATTAAGAAAGTTGGAAACATAAATTTCCACGGGGGCGAAGCCGCGGGGCGCAGCTAGTTGTACATAAATATAGAATGTAACGACATCAAGTGTAACACAAGTGTACCTACGATGGAATAAATAAATACAAATACAAATCACAGTAACAAATAGGATCATTTGGCAACAAACAATATTGCGAGTTGGTAAATCGTTTTTCCGTACAATATGTGTGCAAGATGTTTTTCGCGATTTCCGACATTTCTAGTACTCAAACCTCAGTCGGTGCGGTAGAGACTTTTGATCCTAAGAAACAAGATCAATTGGCATCAAAAAAAGTTTTTTTGTAAAATTTCCATTTTCCTGCTGACTGTACATTTTTTCCAAAATCTGTAAATGCTGATCAAAATATCTCAAAAAGTTATGGATGGTCTCCAAAAAACGTTTCATAATCATAATCATTTATTTGCCAGAAAGCTCTTAATATTAAATATGTCCATTTACAATCTACCCATTAGGGTGTGCAAAAATTTTATGCATAGGAGTTTACAATTTTTATGTGACTATAACGGTTAAAGTACCTGCCCTTACTGTCCCGTCTCAAAAATCTTGTATAACACTTACACGAACAATTCTAATTAGCATTTAAAAAGACAAAATTAAAAATCGCCGATGTTTATTGGCTGAATAAAATTATCTATGACACAAAAAACTAAACGAAAATCGGTTCATCCGTTTGGGAGCTACGATCCCACAGACAGATACACAGCCAGACACGTTAAACTTATAACACCCCTCTCTTTTTGCGTCGGGGTTAAAAACTCAATATGTCCATAAAGGATCTAGCTAGTCTATGGATCTTCAGAGATAAATCCGAACTTACTCTGTCTAGGGTAGTACCTATCTCATCATCAGCTCGTATACGTCCACTGCTGGACATAGGCTCCTCCCCCAAACGACGCGACGCCACGAGTAGCAGGGGTATTAAAATTCATTCAATTCGTTGCCGAATCGAAAACGTCGGATTCCGATTCCATTTATCTCATGGAGGTAATGCCCATAATCCCCACGCAGGGCATGCGGGTTGAGGATCTCAGTTCGGTGGTAGAATTGTTCAGGAGGCGTTGCTGCCCGCCCCCGGTGGATATCCCTTAGTCGCCTCTCTAGACACCCGCGGGAAGAGTTGGGGTGGTGCTCATTCTAAGCCGGCACCACACGGGTGGACCTAATTTTACTTACATCTATTGTGTTCCTCATTGACCAAGTCCCCCAACTCGCTAACGTATTCAAACCTGGTAAACCCATAAAAATACTATTCAATATTTCGGTGGGTCCGCCTTATCACACGGAACCAGTTGGACCAGTTCGACACCACTATGTTAATTGACGTCTAGTTCGTTTGCCTGTTTGGTGTGTATTCTGTCTGTCGGAGGCCGGACGACCTATTTAAAACGCGACTGCAAAAGGTGGATTGTATTTTTTAACGAAAACAGCTGAAACCCTATTGTGAGTCGGAAATTCCTGAATGCAATGTTAATATTTTAGTATGTTCTACTTATAAGTTTAGGTTACTTACCTAGTTGTTTGCATTTGATTATTTCAAGAACGAACAACTACTTACGGTGTAAATAAGTGGATCAGGGGATTTCTGGAACTCTTGTCCACAAATCCCCTGTGCGTCTTCTCTGAGCCGGCAGGGGATTTCTGGACAAAAAGTCCAGGAATCCCCTTCGCAAGGGATTATGGCAGGGGATTATTGGAATATGCCGTTCCTTATCGCGCGTTGCGAAAGGGGGTTAGACGGAAATAATTAAGACCAAAAGTTGTAACGACACTTTTTGCTATAGTTGTAAGCCGTGCGGCGTGCGCGTGTTTCTCTGTCTCTCTCTCTCTCTTATAGAAAGCAAGCCAGTTATTTTCGTTTCGTCTTTCTATTTCGCAATAAGCAGTGTGGTGTCGCGACGATTATTTTTGTTGAGTCAGGTTTTTTGTACATAATAAATAATTAATCGAAAGGAACTTCGTTCCGTCCGGGTGTCCCTTGAAATCTCACAAGTTTTTTTTTAACTTGTTTAAAATAATAGGGTAGTATTTAAACGAGTGACTGTAAATTAAAGTTTTAAGTGACAAAAATAATTAATTTACGTTATAGTATTACTAAGTGAGCGACTGACTGGGAGTGACGAGAAATGAACCGAAAAGCAACTTTTAGTTACTTAAAATACAAAATGAGAAGTCGTATAAAGAAAATTGTGTCAACATATGGCTCTGGGTGCAATTACACATATACACACCCTTTCAGACTTAGTAAGCTTTATTTCTAGTCGCTCACTTAGTTATTTAGTCGCTCAAGTTATTAAAACAGTATCATCAGTCGCAATTTTCTTTTTATTCGATCGTTTTATAATTCCCCATAATAATACATGAAGGAATGAAAGAACGTTTTTTAAACAGTACAAATGCCTAGGAACTAGCGAATGTAAGACAGCTCGAAAAGCATTTAGCTTAACTCAAAAATAACAAGAGCCGTGTTGTGGGTACCTAGCGTACGTACTAGCTGACCTACTGAAAAAAATTGGTTGTCTGTAAAGTCGGTTTACTGACGATAGTTGAACGTGACAACGTCTTAAGAAAATACTGATGGAATGGTAGCATTTGATACTCGATCAAAACATGTAAATGTACTATAGTATAGCAGCTGTCCACGCAGACGCATCGCTCACTCAAGTAGGAGAGAGACGGATGTCGAGCGCTCTCGCTTGCACTTCAAGCCTTACACGGAACGCCTCAGAGCGAGGTAACGCCGCATGACGTCATTTTTTCGTGCGTGCAGCCGGCTCTATCGAATTATAAGACGTTGTCACGTCAATATATCTTTTGGAAATAACAATCACAAATACTTAGCTTAGATCGATGTACTTTGCCTATAATTTACACTTAAATTTAACTGGCCCTTTAGTAGTATGTGTGGGACAAATCTTGCAACTGAATTTAAGACCAGTTATCCTCAACCGATTGAGCTGAAATTTGACATACTTATGTAAGTTCGGTGACAAGCAATGTCATGGTACCAACGAGCTGGTCTGATGATGCAGACAGAAGGTGGTCATAGGAACTGCGTTTTACACTTCTTTTCCGAGATGTATCCTAATAATCAGACAAATAGAATGTAAATTTTTTTTGTCTATGTTACTAATATTATAAAGGCGAAATTTTGTACCGTTGGTTGTGAAGACGTTTGCGCGAAGACAACGCCAAAACTACTGGATGAATCGAGCTGAAATTTTGCACGCATTAAATTCTGATAGCAATTCAGACTTTTTATTCCGAAAAGAACGCGTGCGAAGTCCCGGGTAAAAGCTAGTTTAAAAAATTGGTTGTCTGTAAAGTCGGTTTACTGACGATAGTTGAACGTGACAACGCAGACGCATCGCTCACTAAAGTAGGAGAGAGACGGATGTCGAGCGCTCTCGCTTGCACTTCAAGCCTTACATGGAACGCCTCAGAGCGAGGTAACGCCGCATGACGAGGTAACGCCGCATGACGTCATGTTTGTTCGTGCGTGCAGCCGGCTCTATCGAATTATAAGACGTTGTCACGTCAAAAACCTAGAAATACTTAGCCACACGTACAAAATTAACACCTAGAATCAGATTTTCATGAAACATGGCTAAGAACACTCGGGATAAAATTATCTAAGACACAAAATAACTTAACGAAAATCGGTTCATCCGTTTGGGAGCTACAATACCACAGACAGATACACAGATACACAGACAGACACGTTAAACTTATAACACCCCTCTCTTTTTGCGTCGGGGGTTAAGAATTGTAAACCTTAGTCGTTATACTAAGCTTGAAACCTTGTTTGGGTCGACCTTCTTTGTATCGAATACGAAGCCGAGGACAAAAAAACCAAGGGCGTATAACAGGTCAAAGTCTCGGTGGTCCTAATGCCCTTGGCCATTAGATTATCGTTTTAATGGAGGAATTTTTATCCTTTTAGCTGAGAAAGCGTGCTACCATAAAATTTAAGCCTTACTGTAAAATAACAACCTTTCCGAGTTGAAGGTTTTGGTTTACGTTATTTGAAATAAATAACCTCATCTATACTAATACTAGCTTCTGCCCGCGGCTTCGCACGCGTTGTTTCTATGGAAACGTTTTGAGGTTATTTGTATCCCATGGGAACTGATTTATGGGATAAAAAGTCGCCTATGTTTGATTCCAGGGTTAGACTTACCTGTCTGCAAAATTTTAGCCTGATCCGTTCAGTAGTTTTGGCGTGAAGAGGTAACAAACATCCATCCATCTATCTATCCATCCAAACTTTCGCATTTATAATATTAGTGTGATGTGATGTGATAGTGTGATTATAAAGAGGAAAGATTTGATTGTTTGTATTGAATAGGCTCCGAAACTACTGGACCGATTTGAAAAATTCTTTCACCGTTAGGAAGCTTACTTTTCAGGAAGTGACATAGGCTATCTTTTATCCCGAAATTCCCACGGGAACGGGAACTACGCGGGTGAAACCGCGAGGCGATCGTCTAGTCTATACTAATATTATAAAGAGGAAAGATTTGTATTTATGTATTTTTGTATGTTTGTTACGAATAAACTCAAAAACTACTGGACCGATTTCAAAAATTCTTTCACCATTAGAATGCTACATTATTCCTGAGTAACATAGGCTATATTTAGTTCTTGAAAAAATTAGGGATCCCTACTAAAACTTCAATAATGTAACCCAAGGTGTAAAAAAATTCGCCATAAATTGTCTATCATCGCATGCGCTGCGGAAACTATTGATGATAGAACAAAAAAATGTTCTACAATATTAAAGACTATATAAATATCTACAAAAAACTTAGTGCTACCATATGTCCAACTATTGTAGTTATGTCAGTATAACTATTTTTTACTTTTTAAAAGTTGATAGAAATTCTGACCGAAGTCTGACCATGTTAGCCATACCTCTGTATTAATCCTTATCCAAATAAATCATTTCATAATTAAGACTGTTTCAATACCTGTAGATTACTTTTTGAATTATTCAAATCGGACATTCCATTCAAAAGATATTAAAAATTTAAAAATGTCGCTCTAAACCCTCTAAACTAAACACTATTAGAAAAATAAATGACGCCGCACCCGAGCAACGCAGCGAGGGAGGTAGGTAAAAATAATAATAATTAATGTCCTCCTAGCCGAATTTCGACCACGGCGGCCAATCTCATCGGAGACTAGCCAGATGCGCAGGACATATTATAGTGCACAAGTTTGTGCGCTGCTGTGTGGTGCCGGCTTAGAATTTGCACAACCCCAACTCTTCCCGCGGGTGCCGTAAGAGGCGACTAAGGGATATCCACTGGGGGCGGGCACGACCGGGGAGAGGTCAAACGCAGGACCAACGTCTTAATGTGCTTTCTGAGGCACGCCCCCGTGCCTCGGAGAGCACGTTAAGCCATCTAACACCGCCAATTTCCTTACTCGGGGCTGCTACAGTGAATATTTCTTGCTAGAAAATACTGTGATAATGTATATAACAGAAATCTTGGGCCGACCCGGGATTTGAACCCGGGACCACATTATCAGCGGTTGAACACGCGACCACTATACCAACGGGGCAGTTGGATAAAAGTATAAAATGTCCTGCTACAGAAATATTAGAAACCTACGTTTATCCCAAATTTTTTAAAAATTAATATCCACCCGTGCGAAGCCGGGACAGGCCGCTAGTGTTAAATAAAACAAAATCCGTCAAGTGCGAGTGTAACTCTCGCGCGGTTTTGAACTTTTGTTAATTATACATAATTATATGTACTAAAGGTACCGGTTAGAGACCTAGCTATTTAATGAATACCTAAAAATAGTAGGTACCAAACACATTTAAGATGGATCGCTCTGCAAACTTCGGAGATTAGGCGGTAATAGTCAATATATTGACTTCTTTCAAAATATTTCAAAAATTAGGAAACCTACAGAAATTTCAAAAACTTAATTCTAATTCTAAGCCGGCACCACACAGCGATACAACAGATATAAACCTCAATACGTAAATAAATTAGCTATTTAATCGTATTCCCACAATCACAAAGCTTAACCCACTAAAACAGTTTCTACCAGTAAACTCAACAAGAAGTTAATCCATGATGTAAACTATGTAAGTTGTTTGTTTCAAGAGAAATGGAGAAAGTAATGTGAACAAGCGAAGCGAATGCATTTAATGCTTTATGTATTGTTTTCTAATGGCGAGGCGGTAACGTGTCATTTTATGGATGTATTATAGCTATACACTAGCCAAACTGCATCGTGGTTCGTCAATCATTCTACATCGAATGGAACCACGATGCAAATAAGTAAAACTTGCTTGACGTCAAGTTTTAGATATCTTACTTCCTACTATTCTACTAATATTATTAAGCCGACAGTTTGTGAAATCTGAATTTTTGTTGCCTAGGATCTCCAAAACTATTTAACGGATCAAGAGGAAATTTGGCGTATGTAAAAGCAAAGCCTAACCTAGATAATAGGCTACTTATTATACCGAAAATACGCGTGCGAAACCGCGGGCTAACAAATTTTTATTTTCAGTTTCTTAGTTAGGCTGTATGTATTTTTTTATGTATTTTCGTTGATTTGTTCGTGAATTATGGACCGATTTTGAAAATTCTTTATTGTAATAGAAATTAGTAATTATCCTGCAAACTTAAAAACAGTATAAAATTAAGGGATTTGATTCGAAGTAAGTTTTTTGGTTTTTTAAAACAATTAAATCATTTTATGGAAGTTTTTATAGCTACATAGTTAGATATTTTAAACGTTGATTGATTGATTTAATAACTAGCAAGGCTGTTGGAAACACCGCTGCATAATTCGCATAGATAGATAGAAAATTCTTTATTGCACACTTAAATAAAATAGAAACAATTTATGACAAAACAACTTAATAAAACCGGCCAAGTGCTAATTGAGACGCACACGGAGGGTTTCGTACCATCGTACATATCTATTTGGCAAAGGAACCCTAAGAATGGAAAATTTCAAGGTTCATAAGGTTTTTTTTATTATAGTGCGTAAGCCTCGCACTGTGGCTAATTTCTAATTTCTAAGAAATCTAATATTATCGCAAAAAATTTTGCAATGAAAAAATAAAAATAAATAAATAAATAGTAAATTTTCGTGTTCATAAGATAGAGCCCTCTGTCAGACGGAAGGACGGACAGCGAATGCTTAGTATGTAATGGGATTCCGTTTCCACCCTTCGGGTATGGAACTCTAAAAGCCGATAGCGATTAATATTCCACATATTTGGACAATCTTTAGATGGTGGCTTCATGATATTTCTCTTTTTCATTTCTCTACATTGTGATGTGGCTAGATTGTAATCATACTAGGGTACATTCTTTAGAATTAATTAATGTGCACTGGGTAAAAAAAGTCAGTTCAAAAAGTTAAAGGAATGCATCCTTTAACTTTTTCCTTACTATAACGAACTTAGTATTTGTAGAAAACTAGCTTCTGCCCGCGGCTTCGCACGCGTATTTTCGGTATAATAAGTAGCCTATTATCAAAGTTATGCGTTGCTCTAAACGTACGCTAAATTTCATCATGACCAATTCGGTAGTTTTCGAGATCCTAAGTAACATCAGATTTCACAAACCTTCGGCTTTATAATATTACTAGCTTCTGCCCGCGGCTTCGTACGCGTATTTTCGGTATTATAAGTAGCCTATTATCTAAGTTATGCGTTCTAAACGTACGCTAAATTTCATCTTGATCCTGTTCAGTAGTTTAGGAGATCCTAGGTAAGAAAAAATCAGTTTTCACAAACTTTCGGCTTTATACGAGTATTTATATATAGTAATTATTAGTAGTAGGATAGTAGGATGTTCGGTTTATTACTAACATTACAAGTATTTTCCTTGGATTTGTTTACAAAAGGCTCGCAACGTCGTCGGTTATCGGGAGTAAATACAGATAATGTATGTAGGTGACCGGTCATGGCGTAGCGGGGCTTCGGTTACACACCTTTACCCGACGTGGCTATGAGTGTGGTTATGATTGTAGGCTTAGGGCATGTATATATGACCTTTGAATTGGATTATGTCATGTCAAAGTGTGTAGCCGTGTGGTGCCGGCTTAAAATTTGCACCACCCCAACTCTTCCCGCGGGTGTCGTAAGAGGCGACTAAGCCTGCAGAAAAATTCTGCCACCGAACTGCGATCCCCAACCCGCATGCCCAGCGTGGGGATTATGGGCATTACCCCCATGAGCCAACAAGCCGCTTATCAGGGGGAGGCCTGCGTCCAGCAATGGACCAATACAGGCTGTTGAGGTTGAGGATGTCAAAGTGCGACAAATCCACAAAATCATTCGAAAACTGTCATCAAGCTTGTAAGAAACGATTGGATCGTTATCATACTACGATAATTTGGCGTGTTTTAAAGATAAACCGAGTTCTAATTCTTCTAGTGGCGACATCAAGTTTAAATTCGAGTCTAATTTAGTTTGATGACACATCAAGGTATACCCTTTCCTGTAAAATGTTATGCGTGGTCACACATAAAAACAAGACCCGTCAAGTGCGAGTGTAACTCGCGCGCCGAGGGTTTCGAACGTTTGTCAACAAGTAGGTATGTACTAAAGGTACCGGTTAGAAACTCCGAAATTTAATGAAGACCTAAAACTAGTAGGTACCAACCTACATTTCAGATGGATCTCTCTGCATGCTTCGGTGATAGGGTGTAGCAGTAAATTTTTCGACTTTTTTCAAGATATTTCGAAAAGTATTGAACCAGCAGAAATTTCAAAAACTGTTTTGAAATGTACAAACCGATACCTTTCATATGATACCCCACTCATTGGGGTAACCCCCTTTTTGAAAATTATCCCCCCTCTTTTTGACCATTTTTCAAAAAGGGTTCATTTTACAGACTTTTCTATATTTTTCCTGTAAAATATAGATCTATATCTACAAACGCTCCATACATTTTGAATGGATCGCTCGGCAAACTTCGGAGATAGAGGGGGGGGGAACGGGTAAAATTTCGACTTTTTTCAATATATTTCAAAAAGTATGTAACCTACAGAAATTTGAAAAACGGTTTTAAGATGTACAAATCAATACCTTTCATATGACACCCCACACAGTGGGGTAGCCCCCCCTTTTGAAAATTATCCCCCCCTTTTTTGACAATTTTTCAAAAAGTGTTCGTTTTTCAGACTTCTCTATATTTTTCCTGTAAAATATAGATCTAAATCTACAAACGCTCCATACATTTTGAATGGATCGCTCTGTAAACTTCGGAGATAGAGGGGGGGAATGGGTAAAATTTCGACTTTTTTCAAAATATTTCAAAAAGTATGAAACCTACAGAAATTTGAAAAACGGTTTTATAATGTACAAACCGATACCTTTCATATGATACCCCACTCAGTGGGGTATCCTCCCCTTTTCAAAATTATTCCCCCCTTTTTTGACCATTTTTCAAAAAGTGTTCGTTTTTTAGACTTCTCTATATTTTTCCTGTAAAATATAGATCTATATCTACAAACGCTCCATACATTTTGAATGGATCGCTCTGCAAACTTCGGAGATAAGGGGGGGGGGAATGGGTATTTTTTCGACTATTTACAAAATATTTCAAAAAGTATGAAACCTACCGAAATTTTAAAAACTGTTTTGAAGTGTACAAACCGATACCTTTCATATGATACCCAATTCGGTGGGGTAGCCTCCCCTTTTGAAAATAATTCCCCCCTTTTTTTACCATTTTTCAAAAAGTGTTCGTTTTTCAGACTTCTCTATATTTTTCCTGTAAAATATAGATCTATATCTACAAACGCTCCATACATTTTAAATGGATCGCTCTGCAAACTTTGGAGATAGGGGGGGGGGGAGCGGGTATTTTTTCGACTATTTTCAAAATATTTCAAAAAGTATGAAACCAACAGAAATTTAAAAAACTGTTTTGAAATGTACAAACCGATACCTTTCATATGATACCCAACTCATTGGGGTAACCCTCCTTTTTTAAAATTATCACCCCTCTTTTTGACCATTTTTCAAAAACGGTTCATTTTACAGACTTTTCTATATTTTTCCTGTAAAATATAGATTTATATCTACAAACGCTCCATACATTTTGAATAAATCGCTCTGCAAACTTCGGAGATAGGGGGGGGGGGGGAGGGGGGGGGGGGAATGGGTATTTTTTCGACTATTTTCAAAATATTTCAAAAAGTATGAAACCTACAGAAATTTCAAAAACTATTTTGAAATGTACAAACTAATACCTTTCATTTGATACCCCACTTGACTCTGTAGGTCTCTTTTAAAATTTTGACATCTCAATTTGTATGGAAAATGTTCATCTTCATTTTTCATTTATTTTCATTTTTTTTTTCTTAAAATCTGTACAGGCGCACGAAATGTATTATTATTTTAAATTTCAAGTTGATAGCTGCTGTAGTTGCTGAGTTATTAAGGAGGGAAAAAAGGACAGACAAAGCGAGACCATAAGGGTTTCGAAACCCATCTTCGAAACCCTAAAAAAGGTAGCACTCCGGGAGTGCCGGCAGAAGTGAAAACTTCAATATTAACGTTGTGTTTAATTATAAGTATAAAAGTACTATCATTCATACTACACAACAGTCAAGCAATCAGCTGTCACCATCCTTGGATACGCGTGGGACGCTGTACATAAACACACACGGTCATTCGCGCAAGCGCCCTGTGCCGCCTAAACAGAGCAGCACACTCAGGCACGGTAGAAAGAGTGGGAGATACTAGTTCCTCTCCCTTCCCCTCGATCTTACGCTTTTTCGATCAGCATCACGTGACCCTGACGCGAGTTTGAAAGTTTTTACCCATACAAAAAAAAGTGCTCAGCGCCGCTAAAGAAGTTATACGCCTCGACTTGAGAACCTCCTTTGTTTTTCGTCGGTTGAAAAGTAGATCTTCTCGATCTGGTAGGGTCGCTGCAAGGCGCTAAATGTATAAAGGACTCGAAAACGACGGAAGTATTCGTAAAATAATGCGTACAACCCATACTACACTCAGAAGCGTAGAATTGCGTGGTATGCATGATTCATCCAAAATGTTTTACGTGACACAAAACAGCTCGTTAAAACAAAACAGATAACGCAAGTGCAGTACGATAAATACTTACATTCCGAACGCAATATCGATATCTACACTAGGTGCAAGAGTTGGAGTACAGTCAAAATAGGTAACCCAGGTAGCTGTGTGGTGCCGGTTTAGAGTTTGCACCACCCCAACTCTTCCCGCGGGTGTCTAGAGAGGCGACTAAGGGATATCCACCGGGGGCGGGCAGCAGCGCCCCTGCAGAACAATTCTACCACCGAACTGCGATCCCCAACCCGCATGCCCAGCGTGAGGATTATGGGCATTACCCCCCATGTGATAAAAGCCAAAAAGGCGCTTATCAGGGGGAGGCCTTCTTCCAGTAGTGAACCAATACAGGCCGTTGAGGTTGAGGTGAAGTAAACCCAGGTAGCTGTGTGGTGCCGGCTTAGAGTTTGCACCGCCCCAGCAGTTAGGAAGCTTACTTTTCAGGAAGTGACATAGGCTATATTTTATCCTGGAATTCCCACGGGAACGGGAACTACGCGGGTGAAACCGCGAGGCGATCGTCTATATATATAAAAGAAAGTCGTGTTAGTTACTCTATATATAACTCAAGAACGGCTTTACTGATATCGCTGAAAATTGGTGAGGAGAGCCAGTAAACGGACATAGGATACTATTTATTCCGTTCGATAGCATTCAAGTGTAACTTGACATAACCTCAAAAATAGAATAGGATAGAAATAACCTCAAAACGTTTCCATAAAAACAACGCGTGCGAAGCCGCGGGCAGAAGCTAGTATTATATGAGTGTGATGTGATGCGAAGTTTTTTATTTTTGAAAATCACTTCATTGACGCGCTTGGTAGGTCACAATCACAAGGCTCTGTTTACCCGGACTTGCATATCACGCACAACAACGCATTCCACCAACGCACCACACTATCTATTTGTCATTTCTATAAATATTTTTTTCTGATACGAGGCTAAAGCCGCTGTCCCACCGCGGCGCACGCTGTGCATGACCACACGGCGCATTATAGCTGCGAGGGTCCGTAAGATTGACGACGTCGGTCTACGATTCCACTGCAGCACACGCTATACATGAAAATTAACCCACGACTATGTACAACTGTAGCGCAGCACAGTTTTGACGTCCCATTTCTCGCACTGAAGCTACGCACGCGTTTACTGCTTGCATATCGTTGGGCTGCGTGGGCGCCATATTCGAGCAAGCCACGCGTGTAGCAATAACATCATTAATCTCATATTCCGGGAGTAGAGCGTTCGTGGGTCGTTATCACATACATTTTCTTACAAAAAGAAGCTAGACAGAAAAATAATAATTTTTGCCCTGTTTATTTTTATATCTATAAGAGGGTAACGGTGTTGATTGCACTTATAGAATAACACTTAGTATAAGTATATATTTCGACGACCTCTGTGGCGCAGCGGGCGAAGGTCTGCCTGCGACGCAGGAGGTTGCGGGTTCGATTCCCGCCTCGGGACAAATGTTTGTACGATCTGCAGACATTTGTCCAGGGCGTTCTGGATGTGTAATAAAAAATATCTATCTATGTAGTGTATTGTATTAAGTATATCAGTTATCTAGTACCCATAACACAAGCTCTGCTTACCTTGGGGCTAGATAATGCAGTGTGAATTGTCCAGCATTATTTATTTATTTCATTATGCTAAGATTGCAATTGTTTATTACCCCGACCGATTAAATAAAAACTAAAACTAGACACACGTGCGTAGCATCTCCGTGCACAGCGCTGGGGCAGCGGCTTTATAATCGTCGTATCATTCAGCCAGTTCGTTGACTCGCTGCCCACTCGCCCACGCCAATTATACATGGCGCTGATGCAGAACGTGTGGCTTACCTTTACTCATTTGAATACAGAGGTTCCGCAAAATATGAGTCGAATATGAAACCTATAGAACCAACCTTGGACAATATGCAGGTCTCGACAGAGCCTACACATTTGCTCCCCTTGGAGTCGAGACCGTGGGGTACCGATGCTCTTCGGGTTTTTAAAAAAATATCTGCGCGTTTGGTCGAAGCGACGCGTGACCCGAGAGCTGGTGAGTATCTGGCGCAGCGCATCAGCATTGCCATACAGCGGGGCAATGCAGCCAGCGTAGCGGGGACGCGACGACTGGTATTGATATATATCAGTCGAACTACCTGTAGATTTTTTGCAACAGTCTGCAGTTAGCTCAATTGTTTCAATTGTAAATACTAGTATAATTTTCTTTGTGATTAAAGGCTATTACGTTGGACTGTATTACGGAATATCGGCAGTCGATATACCTACCTACCGATGAACCGTATCCCAAAAAATCAGGAAACGGCAGAACGAAATACAGAAAGCACATGAGGCCGCAGAACGGAATACCCACACCATTTCGAAAAACTTGACCGAACTCTCGTGAACGCTATTTGTTGGTAAATTTTAAGATGTTGGCTACACCGGCCATCACCTTACCTCTTCACGCCAAAACTACTGAATGGATCGGGCTGAAATACAGGTAATTTTAGTCCTGGAATAAAACATAGGCGACTTTTTATCCCATGAATCAGTTCCCATGGGATAGAAATAACCTCAAAACGTTTCCATAGAAACAACACGTGCGAAGTCGCGGGCTAGTAATATTATAAAGAGGAAAGATTTGATTGTTTGTTTGTATTGAATAGGCTCCGAAACTACTGGACCGATTTGAAAATTTCTTTTACCAGAAGCCCACATTATTCCTGATGAAAATAGGCTACTTTTTACCGCGGGAAAATGCTTCATTCCTACGGGGAAACGGGTAATAGGGCATCGGGTAGTAAGAATGCAGCTAGTTTAATATATTTCGGGTGGTTTTTGCGTAATCCCACAGCTGATCGGATGCAAACTGAGTAGGACAAAAGAGATGACGTAATTTTCAAGCCCTATCCTGAAGCACGCAGGTCCAGCAGCACCAAGATATCACGGTACACCGGACCATAGTGCATGAAGTCCCGTAATGCTATAGAATGTTAATTGTTTCATTCAGTGCTATTAGCTTATGACCGGTCGAACTAGGGTTGCCACTGCAGAAAATAACGAAAAGGTCTATAAGTGATTTGATAGCGGTTCGTCCAAAAAGCTATTCGTCCATATCGCGTTTCGTCCAATAAGCGGTTCGTCAAGAATCCAAACGCAGTTCGTTCAAAAAGCGATTCGTCCAATAAGCGATTCGTCCAATAAGCGTTTTTAGTCGAGTCAAAAATAGATGGAATAGGTTCCTTCTGGGAAAGCTTGATCCGTCCTAGAAACTTTACCTATTTACCTACGTGCCTTATCATATCACACTGGCGATTTACGAGCTATTTCAAAAAGATGCGGGAGCGCAGCGAGCACGCCGCAATTAGCGCCGAAAAAATTGGTTGTTTGTAAAGTAGGTTTACGATCGAGATGTTTACGTGATAACGTCTTATTGCATGACGTCACGCGCTCGTGAGGTTTTGGTGTGACACAAGTTTCTGAACATGTCACCCGACTAAAACGATTTTAAAGACGTTATCACGTCAAAATCTATCGAGTAACATCCATTCTGCCTCGTCAAGGCGT
Source organism: Eupithecia subfuscata (assembly GCA_963564075.1). NCBI lineage: Eukaryota > Metazoa > Arthropoda > Insecta > Lepidoptera > Geometridae > Eupithecia > Eupithecia subfuscata. Next base: position 790,095 of record CAUWYO010000001.1, on the reverse strand, counting down.
GCAAAATTAAGTAACTTAAAGAGTCTGCGAAAAGATAACCGTCGTGGTGTTACAGTGAACTAACATTAAGATTACTGATGACCGGAGTTATAGAAACAGTTGTATTTTGTATTTTTATTTATTTACCATTTATAACATAGGTCGTTATACAAGGCACGTCAGAAATTGTACAAGTTGAAAAAAACAAAACATAATTCATGAAACAAAAATTAAAAACTCCTAAATGAAACCAATTTCAATTAATCCCAGATCATAAAATTCAACGTCATGTTTAAGTATTATTTACAGAAAGGGATTGAAATAAATTAGTACTCATAAATTCACTGATGCTATAAAATGCATGGTATCTGCAGGGTAGTTGGTATCTACGATGTCTACCAAGTATCAAACACTTTTAGTCGTGCTGGCAATGACAGAGCAGTGTTGTCGACGTAACAAAAGTTGTAAATTGGCACAAGCGCTACCTCAATTCCTAAGACGGTTCTCTTTTTGCACTGACTCTACATACTTCACACTAATGTAATAAAGTTAATGATTATATCGGGTATTTATCGCGTACCTTTTGTTTTATTTCCCCTACGTTTCTACCGCGTTACAGCGATCGTGGTCCCGGGGCGATTTTAACAAATCGCGAAAGTTTGAAAAGTTTTAATGTAATAAAACCGAAAGTTTGGATCTATGGATGGATGAATGTTTGTTACCTCTTCCCGCCAAAACTACTGAACGGATTTCGCTGAAATGCATAATTTGCATACAGGTAATTATAATCCTGAAATCAAACATAGGCTACTTTTTAACCCATAAATCAGTTCCCATGGGATAGAAATCACCTTTAAACGTTTCCATCGAAACAACGCGTGCGTAAAGTAGTACCAAATATAATAAACTCAGTTGAGTGTTTCCATCATGTGAGCTGTCAGCCCTAATCCATGCGTGTGCGCCGACGCGTTACCGTGAACTACATGTAACGATAACGGGTCTATTGAATAACCTTATTAATAACCTCCGTTAATATGCACCTGATTTTACTGATAGATTATTTATCTATTTTATCTATAATCCGATAGATCTATCGGATTTGCGTTAAGTTATGGTATGTTAGTACAGCTCAACAGCCTGTATTGGTCCACTACTGGACGCAGGCCTCCCCCTGATAAGCGCCTTATTGGCTTTTATCACATGGGGGTAGTGCCCATAATCCCCCCGCTGGGCACGCGGGTTGGGGATCGCAGTTCGGTGGTAGAATTGTTCTACAGGCGGCGCTGCTGCCCGCCCGCCCCCGGTGGATATCCGTTAGTCAAGTGACGGAACCGTGGTCCCACTGCGATGTCCCACTGGTGGGACAAAACTTTTTCGGGGTCCCACCAAACACACACTTGACCGTTCAAGGGTGCAATTATGGGGGGCAAATGTGGGGGGACACCACGGTTCCGGAGTGGTTAGTCACCTCTCTAGACACCCGCGGGAAGAGTTGGGGTGATGCAAATTCTAAGCTGGCACCACACAGCTGTACATAAGTAGTGGAAAATACAAAATCTAGTTGATGCGAAGAAATTTGTAAATCGAGGGGACTAACTTGGAAATGGTAGATCACCTCTTTTAACCCGCTCTTATAATTTTGATTGAAGCTTTATTATGCAACATTATGATTATGCGATAAGGTTTGGTCCTGGGAAATTCAGAACCGGGAATTCCCGAGACCAAACCCTACCGCGTATGCTGCATACGCTCCGGACTTTAACTTTAAAGTAATAAGTTAATCTTTGCAATACCTTGTGCTAAAAGTTACCGGTAATTTTATTACGTCTAAAATTCTAAAAGTAAAAAGATCGCAACAGAAAAGGTACCTTACCCATTCTTAACCTCTAATTTCTATTTTAAAGCAACCAACAAAACAAAGTGGAATTGACAACCCAAACCAAAAAGAGCTATTTAATGACATTTTAAAAAGTGACAGCACTACCAACCTAATGCGATGCAGCAGGAGAAGGTGCAGCGCCAGCTGAGCAATGTCAGCTTCCACTCTTATCAGGAGTACCAACCGCAGAGGAGATATGGTAAATTCATAAATAGAACAACAATATATTCTCCATTTTCCTTCCTGCTAAGTCCAGATTAGCTAGACGTCACGTCATCGATTAATTGTAGTACTATACTGTCCTGTATTGACGACCTCTGCGATGCAGCAGGTTGCGGGTTCGATTCCCGCCTCGGGACGAATGTTTGTACGAACTGCAGACATTTGTCCAGGGCGTTCTGGATGTTTTCTATGTATAATAAAAAATATCTATCGATGTAGTGCATTGTATTAAGTATATCAGTTATCTAGTACCCATAACACAAGCTCTGCTTATCTTGGGGCTAGATAATGCTGTGTGAATTGTCCAGCATTATTTATTATTATTATTATTTACCATGAAAAGCGGTAGCAGTCCGGAGTCAGAAAGTTGGCGGTGTTACACCCCGTGCCTCGTAAAGCATGTTAAGCCGCTGGTCCTGCGCCTGACCTCTTCCCGGTCGCGTCAGTCTCCCTCACACTTCCATACTTATAAATTCGAAAGTAACTCTGTCTGTCGGATGTTAATGAAATTTAGCTGTAAGGTAAACAATATCTCTGAGACGGACACGGGTACTTGAAAAACGCGTGCGCAGCCGCGGGCAGAATCTTGTCACACTAATATTATAAATGCGAAAGTTTGGATGCATGGATGTATGTTTGTTACCTCTTCACGCCAAAACTACTGAACGGATCGGGCTGAAATTTAGCATACAGGTAATTCTAAGCCTGGAATAAAACATAGGTTACTTTTTATCCCATGCATTAGTTTCGATGGGATATAAATCACGTTTCCCTTGAAACAATGCGCGCGAAGCCGCGGGCATAAACTAGTATGAAATATGTTTTCTAGTTTGTCCAGCGTTTAAAGTTTTGGCGACAAGTTATTTGGCCTTCGACTTCTCCGATCATAAATTGCAATAGCAACTGTAAAGAATTTTCGATCTAGGTATCCAGATATGTAGTCGTCTTTATTAGCAAAGAAAATTACAATCAGTTAATAGAATCAAATCAGAACTAGTATTGACAATTGAAACAATTGAGCTAACTGCAGACTGTTGCAAAAAATCTACAGGTAGTTCGACTGATCTATATCAATACCAGTCGTCGCGTCCCCGCTACGCTGGCTGCATTGCCACGCTGTATGGCAATGCTGATGCGCTGCGCCAGATACTCACCAGCTCTCGGGTCGTCGCTTCGACCTGACGCGAGAGATAATTGTTTAATAAGTTGGTAGTACAATATAAGGTCAAGATGATTTCATTTTGACGTAATGTTTACCAACTATGTATCATTACCTTATTTGTATACCTTGTCATGTATGAGACATCATCGATTTTACGAAAAACACTATTTATAATTTTTTTTAGGTAGTGGAACAAACGGCGTTTTGGTTCAAGATGACGTTGAATATTTATTGTTTTGTAGGTTTTCCACCAAAAAAAAAATTGGTTGTCTGTAAAGTCGGTTTACTGACGATAGTTGAACGTGACAACTCAGAGCGAGGTAACGCCGCATGACGAGGTAACGCCGCATGACGTCATGTTTTTTTGTGCGTGCAGCCGGCTCTATCGAATTATAAGACGTTGTCACGTCAAAAACAAAAAACAAAAAAATTATGCATGTTGATTTATGATTTCTCGTCGAATTATGGACCGATTTTAAAAATCCCGACGGTGTCCCATAAGAATGTTATTCCCGAGGGATTAAGTATTATATATCCCGAAAAACTTTAAAAAACTGTTTAAAACGATTTTTAGTTTCTGAAAAGAACGAATTTTTTATTAAAACATTATAATAATCACGAAAACTGCATGTTTGTTATAAATGACATCACCCTCACAAGGCCGCTGATAACACTCGTTAGATAAAATAATACATCTATTAATAGATAAAACTAACGAAGCCGGCTCTTGTGATATTGTAATTAAAATACTTAAGATAATAATGCCATGGTCAGCGTTTACAAGCAAGTTTTGATAAATCATGTTGCTTGATTGATAATGATAATAGATAGATAGATAAATAGATAATTCTTTATTCATCACCTTAACAAAAAACAAATTTTACACGAAACATATAGAGAACAGCAATGGAACTGGCGGCCTTATCGCTTAAAGCGATTTCTTCCAGACAACCAAAACGATAGGAGAAAAATAGATAATAAGAAGAAGATATTTTAGTTAACACTATCATGGCCCAAGACACAGATGGTCACGTCCTCCTCGTAGCGGCAGCGGTGTGACCCGCAGGAGCGCACCGCCGAGACTGGGCAGTGAATGCGATATCCATAACTAAACCAACACTCTCATGGCCCAAAACACAGATAGTCACGTCCAAGTAGCGGGGCGGCGCGCCCCTTTCCATTCTAGCTACCCGTCACCGGACTGTGGCAACTATACTACCCTTACTTCCACTACTACCAACTATGTTTCTTACCTCAACAGCCTATATTGGTCCACTGCTGAACGCATTCCTATTAAGCGTCTTATTGGCTTTTATCGCATGGGGGGTGTAGTGTACTCTATTGTCCCGTTTGATGAGGGAAATAACAACTGATAACACGTAATTTAAATATTGGTTTGCTGGTGTCGTGCAACGTTTATCACCGGCGGCCACGGACACAAAGGAAGTGCCCCGTCCAGTCTGCCATGACTTTCGTCCACGCCACTCCGAAACAACGGCTTGCCTTCATACTTCAGGCATCTACTTATAATGTACTAGCTTCTGCCCGCGGCTTCGCACGCGTTATTTCTACGGAAACGTTCAAAGGTAATTTCTATCCCATGGCAACTGATTCAGGGCGAACCTGGATGAGATTGGCGCAGGACCGTGTGGAGTGGCACAAAAGTTTGGAGACCTATACCCAGCAGTGGGTGAAGTCGGGTTGCGGATGATGATGATGATGGGAACTGATTCATGGGATAAAAAAAAAGTCTCCTATGTTTGATTCCAGGCATAGAGCTACACCGGTGCAAAATTTTAGCTCAATCTGTTCAGTAGTTTTGGCGTGAAGACGTAACAAACATCCATCCATCTCTACATCCATCCATCCAAACTTTCGCATTTATAATATTAGTGTGATATACTTTGTGTATACTACAGGGGGTAATGCCTATAATCAACACGCTGGGCATGCGGGTTGATCGCAGTTCGTTGGTAGAATGGTTCTGCAGGAAGCGCTGCTGCCCGCCCCCGGTGGATATCCCTTAGTCGCCTCTCTAGACACCCGCGTGACGATTTTGGGTGGTGCTAATTCTAAGCCGGCACCACACAGCAATGCTGTTTCTTACACGCCTCTCTGATTCCGCATCTTCCACAAAAATTAAATTTGTAATATCTGACGTGGCCAGTATTATACTTGCTCAGCCATAGATAGCTTGAGTGACGTTTATCCCATAGAAAAGCGATACTCAAGCATAGTTATATGGCTGTGCCAGGTTTCTTAGTACGGGCCTGTAGTCCTGCAAGGTCTAAATCTAAAGGAAATAACAAAGATTTAAATCGTTAGATACGCCCTGACACGAAAAACTGTGGTCGCACACCATGAGTTGTTAAAAATGGTGTTTTAGTCAATAAACCTAATCTATATATATAAAAATGAAACCCGTTTTCCGTTGTCACGGCATCACGCGTGAACGGCTGGACCGATTTCGCTAATTCTTTCTTTGTTGTGTTTGTTATTGTCAGGAGAAGGTTCTTATGAAAGAAAAAATTAAGAAAGTTGGAAACATAGATTTCCACGGGGGCGAAGCCGCGGGGCGCAGCTAGTTGTTAATACATATCTATTTCTTAAAAATCTAAGCCGTCACCAGAAGGCAGAGCCCAGAATGCTAGCAGCATTGCCACGTTGAATAGCAATGCTAATTCGTTGACCGAAATAGAAGCCAGATATACGTGTATATACTTACTAGTTGTTATTGTTTTATTCTGTTAATGTAATTCTCTGTAATATTATTTTAAGTTGATAATGATATGAACGTAATGAACTGTTAATATTACGATTTATTGTGAAATCATAATGCACGAATTTTTGTGAAAAAGCACAACACAAAAACACACAATACACTGGTTCTAAATGAGCGAGCTATCTTATTTCACTTGGCAACACCGCGGCGCGGTTTTACTACGGAAAGGACCTATCATCATCAGCCTATATTAGTCCACTGCTGGACATAGGCCTCCCTTAATGAGCGCCATAGCGCCTTGTCTTCAGCTTGCCTAAAAGGACCTATATCTATGTGTATTATATTGTTTGTAGGCTATATGTAGGTATTATAGTATTGGTGTAAGTATTATTTTCTATTTTATTCCGCGTCCCACCGTCTATCTTGTTCTTACATGTCCAGTCCATTCCAAGATTGCCTGGAAGAGATCGCTCATAGCGATTAGGCCGCCTTTGTACTTCGTCTACTCTTAGCATTTATTTCTGTATTGTTATCTGTCTTTGCGTGGTACAATAAAGTATTATCTATCTATCTAACTATTTAAATCTTTGGGAAATAAAGCATTTTCAGTTTTGATTTATGGATAAACAGTTTCTTATGCCCCTCTCTGGTCCCGCAGGCCCGTATGGAAGTCGAGGACCTGTTCATCGATCTGGCAGACGGCAGGCGCCTCCTCAAGCTGCTGGAGATCATCAGCGGCGAGCGACTCCCACGGCCCAACAGTGGGCGGATGCGCGTGCACAAGATCGAGAATGTTAACAAGAGTTTGAGCTTTCTGCATACTAAGGTGAGTTAAATAATTATGGATTACTAGACGATCGCCTCGCGGTTTCACCCGCGTAGTTCCCGTTCCTGTGGGAATTCCGGGATAAAATATAGTCTATGTCACTCCCTGAAAAGTAAGCTTCCTAACGGTGAAAGAATTTTTCAAATCGGTCCAGTAGTTTCGCAGCCTATTCAGTACAAACAAACAATCAAATCTTTCCTCTTTCTAATATTAGTATAGAAGATTACGATAATTATGGAAACAATGGTAAATTAACTGCCAAGTGCGAGTCGACTCGCACACGAAGGGTTCCGTACGTACCGTTTTATCAGGCAACTTATTCAAAGAATATTAAATTATCACTATATCAATATTGTATTTCTTTATTACTCAAAAACTTATTCTATTCTTATTTCTACGACACTTTAGACCATATAAGGTTTGTCTAGTGTCGATAGTTACAGCGTGTAGCCACAAGTAGCACCTTGTATTTTGGCTAAACCAGCTTTGGTAAGAGTCTTTCGTAAATTTCACTCATATCTTGGAGGTATAAAACTACTGCTTGTTCAGACATGTATCTACAAAAGCGATAATTGTGAATACGAACATGAAAACTGTCAACAAATCAGAATGGGTAGCCTCAGTGATAAATTGATAATGATAACGAAGATAACAGTTGATAACATACCGTATTACGGATGTTTTAGTGATATTATGTAAAAATAGCAGTTTTGCAAGAATTAAAACAACTCAGCTGTGCATGTCCTATGTATGAGTAATAGCCTATATCACTCGATGATAGTGGCTGTGGCGGTTACGAAAGAATCGACCCCTATATGCCTTCCAAGCGTGGTGATTATGGCATATTTGGGGGAGGGACGTATGTGTTCTGATGATGATTATGTCCTCAGCCTATATTAGTCCACTGGACATAGACCTCCCCTAATAAGCGCCATAGCACCCTGTCTTCAGCTTGCCGCATCCAGCATCTGCCTGCAGTCTTTCGCAGTACGTCATCCCACCTGGCCGGAGGGTCCTATATTACGTTTGCCGAGTCGCGATCTTCATTTGTGTTCGGTTCTTCATGAGATACATAGTACCTCCATTAAATACTCGTAAAGAAGTATGGATTAGTATAGAATAGACAGCTCGGCACACATTGCCAACTTGTATGGTTTCCGGTAACGTATTTAGCAATATATACAGGGTGAGACGATTAAGGAATGATTCACGTAATCAAACGAAACGCGCTGTACATACTCCCTATATAATTAATCCCCCTATGGGTGACTTAATGTTCCTCCTCCCCGAACACTAGCGCCGCCACATATTTTATCTTATTATTACGTCGAAGAAAGGAAATTCCAAAAATTACGTTGGGCAATTTGTGAATCCTATCATAAGCTTTTTTTTAATGCATCTGTAATTTTTTTATTTTGTATACTTTAAGCAGATATGCGAAGTTGCTGTTTTTGGCCACCATGGTGGCAAAAAAGAGCAACTTCGCATATCTGCTGGGGAGTTTCCTTTCTTCGACGTAATAATAAGATAAAATATGTGGCGGCGCTGGTGTTCGGGGAGGTAGAGCCTTAAGACGATCGTCAATAAATGTTTGAAAAAGTTTCCACAACTCGCTGCTCACTGAAAGAGGTTTGAAGATTTTTGTATTGAGGGTGGCATTACGATTTTGTTTTATTTATCAAAATCGCGCGCACAATAAAAGTTATATATAATTACTAGCTGACTCGGCGAACTTCGTACCGCTCTCACCTTTTAAACCTTCCCTGAATAAGCTATCCTATTTTTCAAGTTGGATCAAACTGCACACGGCGTGCAAATTTAATTTAACATCGGTTAAGTAGTTTAGGAGTCCATCGCGGACAAACAACGGGTCACGTGATTTATATGTATTAAGATTTAGATAGAAGATACTAAAACAATTACAAATATCTCTTAAAATAATGCCCTAAAGCGTCCGGTTTCTGAGATATTCCCAGATGAAAAGAACTATATTTTTTCTTCAAATGTGAATATCTTAGAAATCGGACGCTTTAACAAATTATTTTAGATAGATAGATAGATAAAATCTTTTTTTACATCTTCAGACACACACATACAGTCTACAGCAATTGTATAGTACACCAATACAAATAAACAGTAATAAAATAGAGTATTTTATTACACATTTGTTTTATTGTCCTCTATCCAAATATATAACTTTTATCGTGCGCGGCGATTTTGAAAAGAAAACAAAATGGTGACCGATTTTGGGGCCGATATCTTCAAAGCTCTTTGAAGTCTATGTATGTATGTTAGGATCCTTATTTAACAACCATCAACTGGGTAAAATGGGTCCCTGACATCGATGTTAGTAAAATTCAAGAGATTACTAGCTCCTCGAAAGTGGAAGGCTCAAATTAGGTGCTATTAGGTTCACCTCAGTCATAGTCGGACCGGCGGCGCCGACGTTCGTGTTTCACGTGCAACACGAACGTGTTGTCTTGGTCGCACTTCGGTCTAGGTCCGTTTTTACATCTTTGTTTGTGAAATGAAATGAAATAGTTTATTTGACACGACACAGTACATAAACTAAACATTTGTGGAAAAAAAACTTAACTAGAAATGAATTTAGTGCTAAACAAAAATCACCAGATTGTTGGAAACCTTAATATTAAAACCTAGTAACTTCCACAACCTGCTTGGCAAACCACCAAGTGTCGAGTCAAAAAGGTATCAACTCAGCATGTTGCTGAGTAGATAAATGAAAAATTATCTACTCAGCGCTGGTGTTATGTTTGTCATTATAATTATTAAAGAAAGATTGGAAAAACTGTGAGCGAGTTTTGCGTGCAGTTGTAACACAGACCAGTTGTTGAGTAAGCGCTGCGAGAACGTATCTACAGATTTTACTTATATCTCTGGGTAAAATGGGTCCCTGCCATCCGCATCTTGCTTCATTTGCTATTTTAAATACTTAGTTCTACAAGTAAGTGTATCTATTTCTTAAAAATCTAAGCCGTCACCAGAAGGGAGAGTGCCCAGAATGCTAGCACCATTGCCACGTTGAATGGCAATGCTAATTCGTTGACCGAAATAAAAGCCAGCATTCCGATCACCTGTGGACTCTATAAGAAGTTTGGTAAGATCTTTATGAATTCCGTGTGCCCCAGGACCCCAAGGACCAAGGGTTTCAACCCCAAACGGCTCAAATAGGTAACCTCGGTCAAGGTTAACGTATTTTCGCCGTTTAAGAGACTCCGCTGATGAATGCTTAGTTCTTGTTATATGTATGTTTAAATATATCTTTCCAGGTCCGCCTGGAGTCCATCGGTGCTGAAGACATAGTGGACGGCAACCCGCGCCTCATCCTCGGTCTGATATGGACCATAATCCTGCGCTTCCAGATTCAGGAGATCGAGATCGATGTGGTGAGGATCCAATATCGAATTGCATTTCCAAAGGCGGTTCTTAAGATACCTGTGTTTTAGAGTAAAGATTCCTTACAAATCTTTTACCTATGATGAACTCTGCAAGAGGTTCCATTTCTTGCCACTCAAAAACAGGCGGAATATAGCTGATTATCTTTATATTCTTAAGATTATCAACAATGATGTTGACTGTCCAGAACTTCTTAGCAAATTAGACTTCAATGTACCGCGTAAGCAGCTTAGACACAATCCCCTACTACATGTCCAACATGTTGGAACTAATTATAGACAAAATTCATTTGTAGTGCGAGCGAGTAGAACTGTCAATGATTTCAGCAAGATGTTGAACATTGACCCTTTCAATACCAGCATTCACAGGGCAAGGCGATGCATGACTCTTAACTTCTTTTGCACATGATGTAGTTACACACTTAATTTTTATTATTTGTTTTTTTCTTAATTTTATTTGTTATCATTTTATTGCTTCATTAAGTACGCAATTGTCGACGTAAAATTTTTTAGTGATCACACTTAGGTAGTTTATTATAATTCTATTAGTGAATGCCTATTATTAGCTTTCTGTGTCTATTTTAATTTCTATTGTAATTAGATAAGCTGATGGCAATCCGAATTAAATAAATAAATAAAAATCAGATTTATCATCGTTGATGACGGTTCGGTTGGGACTTGAAACTGAAATAATTAGACAGCCCTAATAATGGTGCCATTTTATTTTTATCGTTATGAAATCCCTTTCATCGTTCAAATAAAAAGGATGGCATAATTTTTAGTTGCGTTAAATTGGTTTAATTTAGTTTTGGAGACATCAGAATTTACATCATTGATATCATTCATCAGCCTGTGTATAATTTTTTGTCTTTCGCACCTCACCTCACCTCAACAGCCTGTATTGGTCCACTGCTGGACGCAGGCCTCCCCCTGATAAACGCCTTGTTGCTTTTATCTCAAGGGGGTAATGCCCATAATCCCCACGCTGGGCATGCGGGTTGGGGATCGCAGTTCGGTGGTAGAATTTTTCTGCGGGGGCGCTGCTGCCCGCCCCTATTGGATATCCCTTAGTCGCCTCTTACGACACCTGCGGAAGCTTTCGCACCTACGTGTAATGAAAGAATCAAACTTTTGTGTAAATCTTCATGTTGCTTAGCTAAAACCTCCTTCCCCACAGGACGAAGAGAACGAGTCATCCGAGAAGAAATCCGCCAAGGATGCCCTCCTCCTGTGGTGCCAGCGCAAGACGCACGGCTACCACGGCGTGCATATCCACAACTTTACCGACAGCTGGCGCTCGGGACTCGCGTTCAATGCTCTTATTCATGCACACAGGTCAGTTTACATTACCTTTCGTTACGCCTTCGATAAGTCATGGCTACAATACGGTATAGTTCTCTGGGGCAATGATCTGACGTCTTTTATGGTCTGTCTTTTGGGCAGTCGAGACTAGCTTTCAATGCCTTTATACATGCACGCAGGTCAGTACGTTGTCGGTCAGTCAAGGCTGCAGTATGGTATTATTCTCTGGGGAAATATTCTGTTTTTTGAGGTGTCGTTTGATACCTCAGTCTGTCTCTGTCGAGGTTATCAGTGTGCCTCTACCCTCCTCTACCCTTTACCCTCTCGTCTTTTGAGAAATCGTTTGATGCCTCAGCCTGTCTCTCTTAAAGTGACTAGTGTTACTGTACCTTCCTAACTCCAAATCCCCCATGACCAAGGGTGCCCTCCTGTGGTGCCAACGCAAGACCGCTACCACGGCGTACATATCCACAACTTTACCGACAGCTAGCGCTCGAGGATCGCGTTCAATGCTCTTATACATTATACATGCACACAGGTTAGTTAATACGTCGTCGGCCAGTCAAGGCTGCAGTATGGTATCGTTCTCTGGGGAATTATCCTGAGGTCTCGTATGATACCTCAGTCTGTCTCTGATGATGTTATCAGTGTGCCTCTACCTTCCTGTACCCTCTGCCCTCTCTACTCCACTTTACCCCCGACTGGCAATGGCTTAGGTTATGCTTAGGTGTTGTACGGTATAATTCTTAGGTAAATAGTACTTACGTCTTTTGATTCCTGTATTTTAGGTGTTCGGGGCTCAGGTTTATTGTCCTTCTAAATACTTACGTATTCATTAACGGGTGGGGAGAAGAGGGTGGGGGGTTCCACACCATTTTGAGTCGCATCAGTGAAACCTTTTTCGAAAGCGGCCAAGTTATTTCTCTGCTACCTTCCTGAGTACCGACACGTGCCAAGACAACCAAACAAAGATTTTACTGGTCTTCTGCATATTAACTCCGTTTTCCTCTTCCAGGCCGGACCTGTTCCGCTGGCAGGAGGTTCCTGTCACCACCCACGTGGAGACCCTCAACCATGCCTTCGACGTAGCACAAAAACAGCTCGGCATTCCGCCGCTGCTGGATGCTGAAGGTATGTGTCTCAAAGCTTCCTCATCGGCCTATGCTAGTCTACTGGACAGCGGCGGCACCCTAGAACGTCATAGCGCCGTCTATATTTCATTCCTAAGGCGCTGATGTCCTAAAAGAAAACGACATGCAAAATTTCTTTCTCGTAGCTCTAGTAGTACCTACAGAGATTTCTTGATATGTCAGTCAGTTTTTACTCTTTTATAAATATAGATAACATGAGTTCATAGAAAATGTTTAATGATATACAGCAAACTACTTTTCCGCTGTTTATATTCCTAGTAGAACGCAGAAGATATTAAAAACAGCTAAAATTCATTACGGATGTAAGTGGGTTAACTACGAACCTTATTTGTGTTGGAAGAACACCGACGTTTCATCCCTTACATCCGTAAATGAATTTGTCAAACTACTATAGCTTTTATCAACCGACGAAAAACGGAGGAGGTTCTCAAATCGACGCGTATACTTTTTTTAGGGTTCCGTACCTCAAGAGGAAAAAAGGAACCCTTATAGGATCACTTTGTTGTCCGTCGGTCTGTCTGTCTGTCCGTCTGTCAACCCTCTTTTCTCAGGAACGCGTGGAGGTATCGAGTTGAAATTAACATCAAATACTCAAGTCCGTAACCTCTTGAAGCCGTGATATAAATTAAACTTCTAAGTCAACACACTCAAAAGTTACCGCCGTTATGTCCGAAAATTTTGAAATTTCCAAGGGTGCACATGCAACCAAAACCTATAGGGTACTTCCGGTAGACCTAGAATCATGAAAATTGGCGAGCAGCAAGGTCTTATAGCACAAGTAAAGGGAAAAATCCGAAAACCATTAATTTGTAATTTATTCACCAAAAACAATTACTTTTAATGCTCGCCATGGACCAAAACCTATAGGGTACTTCCTGAAGACCTAGAATTATGAAATTTGGCAAGAAGCAAGGCCTTATAGCACAAATAAAGGACAAAATCCGAAAACCGTAAATTTATTGTTTATTCCCAAAAAAATTCTTTTGATTCTTGCTATAGACCAAATCCTATGGGGTACTTCCCATTTACCTAGAATCATAAAATTTGGTAAGAAGCAAGATCGTGTAGCACAAATAACGAGAAAAATCTGAAAACCGTAAATTTGCAGTTAATAATTTAAAAAAAATTGATTCTCTCCCTCGACCAAAATATACAGGGTACCTATTTCATGTTGACCTAGAATCATGATATTTGTCAAGAAACAAGGTCTTACAATTAAACGGAACCCTTAGTGTGCGAGTCCGACTCGCACTTGACGTTTTATTTATGTATGACCACGCATAACATTTTACAGAGTAGTCCAATTTCGATAATTCTTTTTATATTGGAAAGGGTATACCCCGAAGGTGGTAACATTTAAATTTGAAAAAAAATATCCAATCCTAAGTGTAGGAAAACAGGGGATGATTGATTATTCGCTCACTGATTGTAATGTTTGATCATCATCATCAATGGCCCTTACATCCACGAAGGATGGTTTATGTAGTGTTCGTTTTTCGGCACTTACGTAGATGACTTGTAAGGCCTATACGGGACCGGCAGATGCGGCCGCAGTATTGGCATCCGTGAACCCCGGTGGATAATGGTGGGTCTGCGACAGCCGCTGCAGCCCGTTGGTGCCTCAGTGCTCGCTTTTCATTTAGCTTTTGGAACCATGCTACGTCATGAGCAATAACTCCTTCCGCTAATGTTTTGCGCCACCGATCACGGTCTTCCGATTCCTCTTCCCAATTTGACTGGTCTATTTTAAAAGCTAGCATATCACGCTTAGCAGAATCCTTATAGCGTAGTCTCGGTCTACCGACGTACCGAATGTTTGACCACGCATAACTTTTTACAGAGTAGTCCGATTTTGATAATTCTTTTTATTGGATAGCGTATACCTCGTATGTGTCATCAAACGAAATTAGACTCGAATTTTAACTAGATGTCGCCACTAGAAGAAATTGTTTTTTAAATCACTCCAAATTATAGTTAAAAAAACGCTAAAATATTTGAATTTCACGTAAATCTGTGTCAAATTCCGTATCGACTCTGAAATGGAGTTTCTTAATAGACCTGCTGTTGCTTTAAGGCCCTTATAGCCAGCTACTACCACACCTTTGCAAGGATGAAGAATGAACAGAAGAGCGGCAAGCGGATCGCTAACGTAAGTTGATTGTAATATTTCTGATTGAATTAATAATGCGGGGCAATGCAGCCAGCGTCTTGGGGACGCTTCCAATTGGTATTGATATGGATCAGTTTACCCACCTGTAGATTGTTTGTCAACTGTCTGCAGTTAGTTCAGTTGTAAGTAGTAGTTCTAATTTTATTTATATTATTTGACTAGCTGCGCCCCGCGGCTTCGCCCCCGTGGAAATTTATGTTTCCAACTTTCTTAATATTTTCTTTCATAAGGACCTTCTCCTGACAATAACAAACACAACAAAGAAAGAATTAGCCGGTCCAGCCGTTCACGCGTGATGCCGTGGCCAAGGAAAACGGGTTTTATTTATATATCTATAGATTATTATTTTCTTAATGACAAAATGAACGGCAATTACCTCGCTATTTTACTTTGCCAGTTTTTATTTGTGTGTACTTACTGTTTGTCCTTTGATGTTAGTTTATTTTGTTTTCCAGATAATCGGCCAGATGATGGACTGCGACGGGCGCAAGCAGGAGTACAGCCGCCTGGTGGTGACCCTGCTGGAGTGGATCCGGATGAAGGTGGCTGAGCTGAACGCGCGAGATCTTCCCAACTCCCTGGACGGTATACAGCGGCTGCTGCTGCATTTCAAGCAGTATAGGACACAGGAGAAGCCGCCAAAGTGAGTAGTCCTTCGAGTCGGATGACTGGTCCTTTCAGCCGGCTTTTGATGATCTGGCTCGAAGCACCAGGTATTCACCTGGGGCATTGGTGCTTCGAGCCAGACTATTAATTCTTCGAGCCAGATCAATCTTATAGATCAAAGATCTTATTATATCAAAGATCTTATAGATATATATATCAATCAGATAAAATTTATTATAAAATGTTTTGCAATTTTTCATAATAATTTTAATTTAGATTAGATAAATGATGCTTTTTCATCTTAAGTAACTAGTGTAATTGGTTTATGAAAATCGTGTTAGTTACTTTTTTATTTATTTATAATTATTTATATGTTATTTATTTTATTTATTTATTACTAAACAAATAAACAAACAATAAACAAAAGCCGAAAAAGTCGAACTTCTTAATTTCCTTTAGTCCTAACAGGGCTCTTGGTTGTCAGATTTTTAAAATTAAATAAGTAAGTGAAATTGGGAAATAAATTGGCGATTTAATGGTGTTTCGTTCTACAAGAGACATTAGATAGAGCCATTCTTAATTGAAGTTTTTGCGTATAGCGCTTATAAACGTGTTAAAATTTGTTTAATATGATCTAGGATTAATGCACACTGGATTTGTATTACTTTTATCTGTAAAATTTTATTTCATTCGACTTCATTAATGATATTTTTTACCAGAAAAACTGTCGTAGTTAGCCGAATTCATTATGAATGTAAGGTAAACTACGAACCTTGCTTGTGTTAGAAGAACACCAGCATTTCATCCCTTAACGTGGGACTTCTTCAGGGGAGTTGAACGTCGGTGTTCCTCCAACACAAACAAGGTTCGTATATAACCCGCTTACATTCATTGTGTAAACTTTATGGTCCTTCAACTTCTTTCTAAATAATAACACCCTTAATTTCAAATAACTAATAATCTTCTGTCTATCACAGATACAAAGAGCGGTCCGAGATCGAAGCCCTGTACTTTGACATCAACACGATGCAGAAGAGCCTCACGGGCGAGGCCTGGAGCCCCCTCGAGGGGCAGCTGCCTCAGGACCTGGAGAGGGCTTGGCAGAAGTTGGAACAGGTCGGTATATCATCATAATATGCAAAATTTAAAAGTTTATATGTTTGTTGCTTCTCCACGCTGAAACTACTGAAGGGATCGGGCTGCAATTTTACCTACACGTACTTTTATCCCCAAAAAATGCAGATGAAGTCGTGAGCGGAAACTAGTAATTCAGTGTCTCCAGCCGCATCCAGCATCTGTCAGCAGTCTAGAGTAGGTCGACATCCCACCTAGACACAGGGCGTCCTACACTACGCTTGCTGAACCGCGGTCTCCACTCAAGAACACATTTAGTTTCATCAGCCTATATTAGTCCACTACTGGACATAGGCTTCCCCTACTTCCGCCATAGCGCCCTGTCTTCAGCTTGCCGCATCTAGCATCTGCCTGCAGTCTTTCGCAGATCATCATCCCACCTGGCTGGAGGGCGTCCTACACTACGTTTGCCGAGTCGTGGTCTCCACTCAAGATCACATTTACCATCGGTTGTCGGTTCTTCGCGGGATATGGCCGGCCCACTGCCACTTCAGTTTGCTGATTCTTTGAGCTATGTCGATAACTTTGGTTCTCTGTCGAATGTATTCGTTACGAATCCTATCCTTCAGAGAAGCTCCAAGCATAGCTCTTTCCATAGCTCGCTGAGCGACTTTGAATTTAGTTTCGTACTACTACTACCTACTAATTGCAGTATGTCGACTACGCAGGGTGCAAGTCCGAGGCTTACGCTACAAAAACTGGTGTGAGTCAGGGTAGTAATCTCGGCCCGCTCCAGTTCATCATAATGATTAACGACCTTCCGGCGGTGGTCAAGGACGCCAAATGCTTACTCTTCGCGGATGATCTGAAACTGCTGTTGCCGATCAAAGAGCAAGGAGACTGTGAACGCCTGCAACGCGATGTGGACAGAGTGGGGGAGTGGACTCACAGTAACAAACTGCAGTTTAACAATAGTAAATGCTCAGCAATCACGTTCAGTAGAGCAAATACACCACTCCACTACAACTACCAACTGAACGGTTCCAGGCTGGAGAGAGTAAGCTCCGTAAGGGATCTAGGGGTTCACCTAGATGTAGAGCTGAACTTCCGAGTACACATTACCAACGTGTGCAAGAAGGCGTTCAAAACTCTCGGGTTTGTTCTTCGGCAAACAAACAGCTTCACCAATTTGAGAGCAATAAGAGCTCTATATGACGCTTTGGTTCGAAGCCATCTGGAGTTCAACGCCGTGATATGGGCTCCACACGAGGCCAAATATAGCGTTATGGTAGAGCGCATTCAGAACAAGTTTACCCGATACCTATACCTAAAGCTCTACGGCGTATACCCTTACTACCCGCTTATGTATCCAACACTGTTTGTTATAGGCATGGTTGGATACAACAAGCTGGAGGTAAGGCGGGACGCAGCGCTTGCTATTTATATGGTAAAGGTTCTTCGGGGGATCATTCATAACCCGAGCATTTTGGAAGGGATGAGGCTGAACGTTCCAGAGGAATTCGTGCAACGGAGGAGGCGTCCCACCCTATTTGCTCTGCCTCGGGGGAGAACCAATCTTCTTAACAAAGCTCCCATGACGAGCTGCATTCGCACACTCAATTTGCTTGCAGAGAAGATAGACGTATTTGACTGCTCCTTGAACGAGTTGACAAAGGCATTATTGTTTATTTTTTACAAATAAACAATAATGCCTTTAATATTATTAATATTTTGTAAATCGTATCGATCAATTTAATGTTGAGAATCAATAAATAAACACAGGACAAATAAACATTGATTAATTTAGTGCTGAATGCGTTGAGCAGCGCGTAAAAAATTGCAGCGCCATTTAGGCCAGCAAAAAATGCACTGTCGAGTAACGGTTTTTTTTTTCTAAATTATGGTTATGTAAGGCTTTTAATAGTAATAAAATTAAACCCGTAGATTCCATACTTCTAAAGTAATAAGCAATTTCGCCATATAATATTTTCGTTTTATTCTGGTTTTCGGAAGTGACCGCTTCAAAGACGTTTCACGGCAAAACCAGACGACAGACATCGACGTATTACGCGCCAGGCGCTAATCGCTTGCGGTGTCGCCAGTACCATAATTTTTGAATCGGTTGATGATCTCGTCGACGGTCCAACCCAAAGCGATGCGAGGCCGCTGCCATCCCGGTGTGAATTAAGCCTTAGACTTGAAGAAAGCAAACCCACTTAACCTTATATCCTGTTCCAGCGCCACAGCCGCCACAAAGTGAACCCGGGCGACTGCCTCCGCTTCAGCGTGGAGGGGCGCGTGCAATGCGCGTCGGGAGCCGTGCGCTACACGCAGCGCGCCGAGAGCCACCTGCCGCTGCCCGTGCCGCTGCGCGCCGCCGTCAACACGCGCGCCGTGCAGGAGTACGAGGCGCGCCGCGCGCAGGCCGAGGCCATCAACCAGAGACTGTGAGTACTATATCAGACAATGCCATTTTACAGCAGCACCATGAATTTATAATTAAGTATTATTATTTTGTTTACATGACTCTAACGATGCCCATTTACAGCTGATCCATGTATCAATTTTTTTGAGACCGGAGACAGAGACACATCTCCGTCTCGGGTATCGTGTGTGGGGGTGTTCATCTCACTTTGCGCGCCACACGGTGAAGACCAATACTCATGTCTGCGTCTCCAATATTAGCGCGGTTCGCTTGCCGCTTTGCATGTAGCAAAGCGGCAAGCTACCGTTTCAGGGCCGTATGCGACTCGGGCGTAGTAGCAGACAGGCAGAATCACTTTTGCTTTTATAATATACTAGCGGCCCGTCCTGGCTTCGCACGGGTGGACATTTATTTTTAAACATTTTGGGATAAACGTAGAGTTAATGTATCTTTATGCAGGACATTTATATTTTTATCCACCTCCCTCGCTGCGTTGCCCGCTGCGCTGCACGGAGTCACACCGCGCACCGGCGACAGCACGGCGGTGCGCGGCGTTTATTTTTCTATTTTTAGTGATAAATATTATATTTTAATAGAAGCGTTTTACATAAAATAAAACGCATATTAATTTACTTACCTTTTTAATAGCTATACTTATGAGATAGGCCTATTGTTTCCCGCCACATTATTCAAATTATACAAGTATTTGTATTGAATATCTGTCAAAATTGACCTACAGCCAATGACAAGCTTCGTCCAATTAGGAATTGGCCAATCAGGTGTCTTCCCGCCACGTCAGAGAGGCGCGCGAGCGAGCCTGTGGCGCCACCATTTTGATTCTCCATTGCGTCGAATATCACCAGGCAGAATTAAAAGTTATAGCTATTAAAAAGGTAAGTAAATTAATATGCGTTTTATTTTATGTAAAACGCTTCTATTAATTGTACTGTCGCTTTTTAATAGCTATACTTATGAGACGTGTTTGTTATCGCCTGGTGGTGGTGAAGACACTCAACGCCAATGTGAACTTACTATAAGAAATGTTATAATCGTAAGATTCGTAAGCCACACAGTTTTGAATGCAAATTAGTCATTGTGACATTCAAACGAAATACATAGCTAATGCACTTGTGCTTAGAGCACAAGTATTAAAAATAGCCACATTTAAAGGTTGGCATGTTATACCTAAATAATAACAGTGAAATTTCATTAAATTTATTGAAAAATTGGATTTTGGCTCTTTGCTACTGCCATGCCATGATAGAAGGTTCAACCGATGCTAGTATAATAAATAAATTATACTAGACAAATACACAGCATCATTAGCCCCAAGATTAGCAGAACTTGTGTTACGAGTACTAGATGACTAATAAACTTAATACACAATACAATACATTGGTATCCGTAAAATAAGACCTCAGCGGCCACGGCTCAATTTCTTTTAGAAACAGTTAATTTTGTAATTTATAACATCCTTGAGTTACGAAAATAAAATTTCTGATCCAAAATAAAAATAATGGACTTATCGCTATACTGGCCATAATAAAAGCCTCACCCATCAGGCTGTATGGTCGTTCTAAATCATTTAAATCATGTAGGTAGGTGGTTAGAAGCACTCTTCAAATTATTGCAGTACGTATAATTACGCACTGAACCCTTTTAACTATAGTGAAGCTATGCTCTTCTAAGATGTCCAGTTATGGCAAGTTCTTATAATGGGTTTCAGTAAATGATTAACTTTTCCCCCCCACATTGTTTGGAATACAACGTTACAAGTGTTGAAATAACAGACTTGCATATATTTCCAACTATAGGAAAGCTTACGGATCATCTGATCCGATATCAATAAAAATACAGCTACCTCTATTGAGAAAACCAACCATGTTATGTTTTGCTCTTAGAAACGTGCCATGGGTACCTTTGTATCTCATCTAGACTTCATTCCGAATATATATTTAGTATATACATTATATTCACAAAAGCATGTCATTCCTTGAAAGAGAGAAAATTATCGAGACATGTCTCATAATTGTGACTACCAGGCACTAGATATCCTAGTTTAAAAACCAGCAATACATTATTTGTTACAATGTACTCGACTTGTAGATAGATACGTCACTCATTGCCAATGTACTTTCATCCAAAATAGTTTTGGTTCAAGATGCAGTCGTGACTGTTCCTCGATAATGCTAATTAAATAATAAACAGCAACGATTTAACGCTTAACTAATAGTTATGTTAAAACATCTCTTATTATGTCAAATTACTGACTGCATACCGCTTTCGAAGCGATGATTGCAATTTTTTTCTCGTTCAGGATCATAGTTTACATAGCGCATCAGCTCAGAAGCTGACAATGATCGCTTGCTCCACCACAAAAATTTTAGAAATAGAAGTCTTCTATAGCGTAACACTATAGAAAATAAAAACAGGTCCGCGCGTCAAACCAGGACAGAAGCAGTAAGTAGGTACTGATGTTTTAAGAGATTAAACTCTCCCAGTTATAAAAAATTTTAGTAATAAAATTGGTAGTTAACATGTATCAAATACAGTTGAGAAACCACTCAACCACTTATCATCATACAAAGCAGATAACTCAGAAATTCCACCGATGATTAAAATGTTTGAAGAGGGTAGTTATTCGTAAATAAACATGGAAGGATTATTACCATACGATCGTACGTATCGATGATAAAAAGTTTGAAGAGGGTAGTTAGTCGTTAATAAACACGGAAGGATTATTATCGTACACACCCCTGCCGTTCTCACAATCATAACTCCGGACATGGCCGGAGTTTAATTTTAAACCAGATATACCTTGTATGTAACTGTTTAGCATACGCCAGACACATATAGATTGTAAGCCTCCAGGTCAGTGCCGCACTGACAGCAATATTATCGAGTAGTCATATTTACTTGTCAGACAAAATGAACACCTAAAACGGCCAAGGTCGGAGTTAAAGCTGGATCTATGCATTTGCGAGGGCATATCCACGGATAGACACTGTCGTGACACTGAGGGACAATGACGGGCCCTTTGTGGAGGCTGTATACGCGACCAAAAACCCAGCTAGGAGTGACAGCCGTGCAGCATGTAGAGATTTAGGCAAAAAAATTCTGTATTTTTGGTAGAAGCTAGCCTGATTATACTAAAAAGTATCCCACGCATCATTCCAGTTCGTGTTGGAAAAAGGGATAAGGAAGTTTCTAATATTACTCATATTTAATGTAGACAAACCAGCATTCATCTTTTCTTTGCATTTCTATGATTACTTATCGTGACCTTAAAAATGTTGATGGTGCCCAACAGATTTTCATCTCGGGATGACAAAAATAAAATTGAGGGTAGATAATTTTAGCGAATCAGTCTTTTTAATGTGACAAGTCTGGTAGGCAACGAAATTTTATAGGTAGGTAGACGGAATGTCAATCTGTTTCACTCATTTCTGCGATCTCATGAACCCATAGAAATGTTCTGAAATCCTCTCCTACTCATCACTTATATACAAGTTACATATCCTAAAAACTACGCGGATGGTAGTAAGTTTAAGTAACTGGTTAATTAACAATGGTGAATGTAAGTCAGTTAATCAATGAATCATCAATCCATCAAACTTATCAACCTGAGTTGGATAAGAAGAGGTTCTTACAAAAAGTACGATATCCAAGGATGATTTTATCACAAGTGCGGTATACCAAAAGATTATATTAATCATACAGCTAAACGGCTTTTTCTAAAAGTTTATGTCAAACAAGGAAACAGACATAGCCCAATGTTATAGATGATAAATAATATTTATAATTTAACATCAATAGGTATCGGATACCTTGATAAGAAAATCGTCATAAAGCGGTAGTGCACCAAGTATATGCGCATTGTCTAAAAATAAATACTAACTGAGCTTCCCGGAAGTTTATATAGATGGGTATGCAATGCCCGAATCATTATGGATAATAGTTAGCTTTCTTGGAAGTTCTTGTCAGTAGGTACGCGATACCCTGGAATTTTTTCATCACTGGTGGATGTGCACCACGATGAATTCCATTCAATACAAACTCATGATGTGGATATCCGAATCATTATGGATAGAAGTTGGCCTTCCTGGAAGTTCTTGTCAATAGATACGCGAGGAGGTGCACTACGACGACTTCTTTTATCCAATAGTAACCGGTCAGACCTTTCTGAAGGTCATGTGAACACATACTTACGTTATTGCTTCCTTTCGACTTGTTGTTTGAGAAATATGATCATCACATCACGTCCATGATAATTATAATAGCTGAAACATATTCGGTGCGGCCGAATTTTGTGTGTCATCGCAGCCCTGCGAGGGTGCGCAAATAAACCCTGCGAGGGTTATTTTGATATGTATACTTGCAAGAAGATGCCCATGACAATATCAAATTTTGTGTGTGTGTCATCGCAGCCCTGCGAGGGTGCGCAAATAAACCCTGCGAGGGTTATTTTGATATGTATACTTGCAAGAAGATGCCCATGACAATATCAAATTTTGTGTGTGTCATCGCAGCCCTGCGAGGGTGCGCAAATAAACCCTGCGAGGGTTATTTTGATATGTATACTTGCAAGAAGATGCCCATGACAATATCAAATTTTGTGTGTGTCATCGCAGCCCTGCGAGGGTGCGCAAATAAACCCTGCGAGGGTTATTTTGATATGTATACTTGCAAGAAGATCCTATGACAATATGTGCTATTGCAGCCCTGCGAGGGTGCGCAAATAAACCCTGCGAGGGTTATTTTGATATGTATACTTGCAAGAAGATGCCCATGACAATATGTGCTATTGCAGCCCTGCGAGGGTGCTAAAACAAACCCTGCGAGGGTTTTTTTATTACTTGCAAGAAGATACATCGGGTGTGTTGCTTATACACTATTAATATGATTTTATTCCTTATTCATCCTTCAATCGTATGTTCTCGAGCGTGGACTTGATTCTGTTCGATAACCACAAACACTAGACACCAAAATATGTAAAAGTTCTGAAAAAAAGAAAGTTAATTTTGCCATCCTAGGTTAACACCTTCAGTGCCCTTGCAAAAGAGCTGCTCGGACAGTGCAGCAAATGGGCAGTGAATGGATAAGACAACCCAATCACGCAAATTATTTGTGACTATACTCGTACAGCGATATAATTTTTAAAGGCAGTAACAAAACATATTCTAGAAACAAACAAATTGTAGTTGATAGTTGTAACTGTGTGTTGTCGTATCAAATGATTCAGAAATATTGTTACATTCAGCTTGGTTTCAATATTATATAAGGAATCTTCCTTTAGTTGACATAGGACATTCGATTCTGAAAGCTAGAACTACATGGACACCCAAGCTTTTGAGTTGAGTCATGAAAAGCAAATCTAGCAGACGTTGAGCACAGTCCACGTATTATTTGCCAATTACTTATAATGTATGATCAGGGGCATTAATCAAACGCCCTACGTAGGCGTTCGTGGCCCACAATGCCCAATTACAATATTTTAAGAGTACTCACGATTTTATTCCCATGACCAATCCATGTCGAACTCTTTCTCCGGCTGTTCACGGCCCGTCGTCGATCCCACGATTTCAGTGGTCGGAATTTGGCATTTTTATCTTTGCTAGAAAAAACAGTATTTCAGCATACAGGAACAAAAACCAACAAAAGACCGGAAAATAAAATTAACAAAACGAACGGTAAAACCGTTAAAATATCGTTTTAAAATAAAAAGAACTGCCGCTAATAATAGCGGAAATACCACGTGCTAGGTGGGACAAGCCTCAGCTTACGTCATTAAAATAATGAAAATTACCACGTGTTTGCGAGCACGTGTTATTAAATTCGAAATAAAAAGTCACACAAACATAAATAATTTACGCGGTACCACCTCGTGCGAGGTAGTAAAAGCGTTAGCTTTCGTTATAACAATGCGACTCGCACGTGTCGTCAGTCTACGAAATAATAGAAATGAAATGGACTGAGGAGTCCAAGGAATATTTTTACGAAATTAATTTCGCAAATTAAACTTTAAAAGGTTTAAGATTGAAGAAAAAGGTTACTTACGCATTTTTCACCAAACCTTTACATTTGTGCACTTTGATAATAAATTCTTTGTGAATTAATGCACCTTCAAATATATCTGAAATAGATATTTCTTCAAAAGCGTGCTACGTATTGGTAGCACGTCCGTACTCGGCGGGAAACTAAACGCCAATGGAGAATCAAAATGGTGGCGCCACAGGCTCGCTCGCGCGCCTCTCTGACGTGGCGGGAAGACACCTGATTGGCCAATTCCTAATTGGACGAAGCTTGTCATTGGCTGTAGGTCAATTTTGACAGATATTCAATACAAATACTTGTATAATTTGAATAATGTGGCGGGAAACAATAGGCCTATCTCATAAGTATAGCTATTAAAAAGCGACAGTACAATTAATACTTATTATCCTATTCCGGACTAAGAGAAAACCAAAAAATCAAATATCGTAAAAATCCAGCCGTTCTTAAGTTATAAATGGTGTAACTAACACGACTTCGATATGTTTTATTTATACTGATGTATGGATTAAGGTAGAGCTATAAAATAAAGCCTTTGTTTATTCCAGCGACCCGTCCCTCACAGTCCGGCCGCTGATCCCGTTCGAGGCGTGTTTAGGAAGCTTCATGAAGGAAGAGGCCATAGAACAGTTCTACAGCAGTGCTCTCAACAAGAAGGTTACAGCGCACAAGTGAGTTATAGTTTCGTTTGGCAGACTTGTAATTCTAGTGATAGAGACACTATGGCAGATAAATAAATAATGCTGGATAATTCACACAGCATCATCAACCCCAAAGCCAGCAGAGGATAAGAATGCCGTTTGCCTGACGCCCCTGCTTTATGTTATCTTTTATCATATCACAAAAGAAAAAGTATTACAGAAAACATATTCCTGGTCGTCCAGGATGACTAGATGCCCGCGCGGATCGTATGCGAATCAAGTTGAAATGTCTTTGGAATCAAGTTATTTAAGCTGTTGGATGTTTGGACTTGTGAAGTAAGAATGCCGCTAGCACAGGGTCGTGGTACATAGTAAATGGAAGCCTGTATATAGCCAGCAGTGAAATGACTGGCGACGCTGCACACATAACTTATACGTCAGCCCAATTTCCAAATTCTACAAAAATTATACCGACCGACGCGTGCGGCGTGTGGCAGTCGCCCGCTCGCACTGCCCGCCGCGGTTGAGGTTTCAGAGAACCCAGCGCCGAGCATTTTCGAACATAGTATTCGAACGTTGTCGGCCGCGGACACGCGCCGGCCGCCCGTCGCGTGCGTGCGTCAGGCGGTCAGAGAACCCAGCGCCTAACAAACTAACATAGAACTTTGAAAGGAGATCTTTATAGATATTCATATTCATATCGTTTATTGTGATTTTATGCATAAGTACAGATGTTGTTCTTAGGTGTAGGTAGTCTTAGTGGGTACACAGTGCATAAAAACCCTGTCAGGGCGCTACAATTAGGTAGGTATTTTTGCTTCGCTCTTGTTATATTGATAACTTTGATACTTCATATTTAAGGAATTAGATAATTTAGATATGTCATTTTTAAAATAAGTAGTAATTATAAAAGGCAACAATAGATAATAATTAATAATAAGATAAATAGATAAAGCATTTATTTGCTTATTACTTTTATTGTATTATGTAAAGTAATAAAAAGATAATGACCAACTTGTTGTATAATTTACAGAATAACCCGGCTAGCGACGTTCCCGGACTACCTATTCATTCAACTTAAGAAGTTCACCATCAAAGATGATTGGACGCCTGCCAAACTAGATGTCGCTGTCGACATGCCGTGGGAGGTTCGTGCAGTTGTTTCCTATTTCACATGCTTAAAATGTTACCACCAGCACAGATATTATAATACTATACTAGTACAGACAGACTGAAAACAGGGTGATTCTATAATCTATAATATTCAGTGTAGATTCTTTCAATGCTATCCAAAGAAAGAGAATTGCGTCATTAACGTCCTGAGGTTGACATGTGTAAAAACGACACTATTGTAAGCCTGTCTGACCGTCTGATGTTATCGGACCCTTACATACAGACGGAAGGTGAATATTGCCACCTGACGTACTAAGTATTTGCCTACCGTACCTAGTACTTTGAATTTTATATTTTAATTTATTATGATTTTTATTTAACTTTCCTTTTTTATCACCTCAAAAATGGGTCTTGTGTCTGAAATAAAGAATTAATATGATAAGCGTTCCTTTTTCCATTCGAGGTACGAAACCCTAAAAAGAGCGGTTTTAGCGCCAAGTTTTGGTAAAAATAAGAACTCGTCGTCAGCTGGGGGAAGTTGTTAGTTGTAGGCTTTGCTAAGAGATGGCGGTAGAGCCGCTTTTCTGAAAATGATGAAACGGAGAGTGATCTTCAAATATCATGAGTAAATTTTAATAATTTAGGACGCTACGTGTATAAAATATTTTAACAATCATAAATCTACCGAAATTTTAGTGATAAATGGACAAAATATGGTGAAAAAACACATTACGAAAATAAAAAGGTAGCTTTGTAGCTACCGTGCAAATTGACAGTGGTTCTTGAAAAAATGCTGTCAAATTTAATGTTTCGTTCGTACATTTTGCCCATTAGAATAGAGGTGGCCGCCGCAAAAGCCGCCATTTCAAACTTCGTGCCGTAGCTTCGAGTTTTGATGAATTAGAATAGCAATTTGACGATACGAAGCACGCAACTGTCGATTTCGTCGAAAGCGAATAGACCCCCAGGTACTTACAAAAGTACTGATAATTTTTAAATAGCAGTAATGAGTGTTGTTTACGCAAACAAGTGACTAGTAGGCTACAAGCGGGGAGTTCCCGGGAGGCGCAGTGCGACTAGTGCGAGTGGCGCGGGCCCGTTGCCATGGAAATGGAAATCATTTACCTATACGCATCCGAGCGAACGTCGGCACTAGCGCGGTTGCCCGCGCTTTTTCAAAGTATACTTTATAATCATTTTAATTGTGCGCATTTTTGTGATCTTACGTAAGAACTATCGAGACTCCCTCCCACCCCCTTGTAAGAAAAAATAAGACATGGTCGACCCCCTTCCCCCCTAAATCGTCTTACGTAATAAATGAATGGCCCCTTGTGACGTCATGAGAATGGTGGCCCTGTACGCGTACGTAATACGACTCGATTCGATGCTCTAACATAGCATGTTATGATGAGGTATCAGAAGTAACGAGTAACGATACGATAGTAACGAGTACTAATACATAAAGTAACGAATACATACGGGTACGCATTTTTTCGTTACTTTTACACCTCTAGTAGACCCTGCCATAAGCAGTCCAGCAGAACTGGTATTCCTTCGATTTCGCTAAGTCCCGCGCTAGGTAGAATAAGCGGGCTGCTTTAGCCGTAAGCTGCTCCGAGACATAAATAGGAGCGTACTCATCCTTCTTCAAGCCCAGGTGTCTTGCGCATAATTTATCTTTATGTCTGATGTTGAAGGATTTTGTCTTCTTCAGGAATTCTGATTTTACAATCGTTGACGTTAGCTCTACCACAATTGGACTATTATTGGCGCTGTTGCGCTTATTTTGAACACGATAAATATCTTTAATATCAGTTTTTTCAATTTTGCAGTCTATAGATTTTGATAAACCTAGAGTCATTTTGATCAGGTCTTCCTTAGTCTCTTGAGACTGCTTGGGTACATTTTTTATCTCCAAATTTGCTTTCCGACTTCCACGTTGAAGATCCTCCAACCTTTCTTCTAAGGCCGTTATGCAGTCTCGATCCTTCTTAACTTGGACTTCAAGTTGATCCACTTTGCAGCGGAGCTCCTCGTTTTGAGCCGTGAGAGCAGCAAGAGAAATATCGATATCACTGTTCGTGGTTTTAATTTCTACCAGTGTAGAGAAAATCTTACCAATGTCATCTTTTTGGGGTGACACCAAGGAAGTCAAGAGATTTCTCATTTCCTCCTTAAAAGCGCTGAAATCAGTCGTCCAGTCACACCCCTTCTCCGGTCTGTTTCGGTGTGAAACATAGTTTGGCGGAGTATGTAACATGGATGTTTCATCATGTTTGTCTATAGTGGTATCTGATTGATCGTAGCTCATATCCATATTTAAACAAGAAAGATTTACCGTACCAAGCGCTAGAAGGCTGCGTAGCATATAACGAGTCGTAGCAGATTCGTAGCAGTCTCGTAGCACGTAGACTGGTTTCGTAGAGCGCACCCGTAAGCTCGTAGCACTCGTAGGTCGGTTTCGTTGGGTAATTTCGAGCCGGCCGCTTACTGCTTCTCTGGTGTAGTTGGTATAGGACCCGCCTTAGACGCCGACGTCCACTGGTTCGAGTCCGCCTGAGGCCGGAATTGTGCTTTTCGCCGGTGTGAGTCCGCTGTACTTAGAAATTGTGTACTTGTATGGATGCACTCACTTGACCAGTTTGCCCACTTGATGAGATGGGGCTCCGGAGGACAAGGGGCGCGGGAGCTCCAATGCACGAGGGCGCAGTCACACAAGTTAGATAATCAACGCAGCGAGAATCGTGAACACGTCCGTTCAATACAAGAGCCGCGAGGCAAGAGGATAGAGATATTTTCAATGCAGCCAGCGTCTTGGGGACGCTTCCGACTGGTATTGATATGGGTCAGTTGAGCTACCTGTAGATTGTTTGCAACAGTCCGCAGTTAGCTCAATTGTTTCAATTGTAAATACTAGTTCTAATTTAATTGTTTTATTTGATTGTAATTTACTTTGTGAATAAACTATTTTAAAGGTGTTCCAGCAACTTTGGACACATAATCGTCGTACATTTATTTATTGGATATAGAACAAAGAACCCAAAAATGAAAAAAAACGATTTTCAAAAACTCACGTAAGTAACTAAAAC
Source organism: Eupithecia subfuscata (assembly GCA_963564075.1). Classification (NCBI taxonomy): domain Eukaryota; kingdom Metazoa; phylum Arthropoda; class Insecta; order Lepidoptera; family Geometridae; genus Eupithecia; species Eupithecia subfuscata. Next base: position 760,267 of record CAUWYO010000001.1, on the reverse strand, counting down.
TAAAAAAAAAAATCTTTTTTAATGCAGGCCTTATTTGTTCCAAAATCGAGCACGTAACTCTTGACATGAATTTTTGATAACTCTCTCACGGTTTCAGACTTCCCCTCAGTGGCCCTGAAAAAAAAACTCACCTTGTGTACCATGATTTGAGTTTTGAGCTTTCCAATATTTCCGCACAACTTCATGCGCCATGATCACGGAATACTGCGAGTAAGTATTTATTGGCAGACAGGTATCGATCTACCAAAAAATCATCTTAAATTATGGTAAACTACCTGCGCCCCGCGGCTTCGCCCGCGTTGAATGATGTCAGTGCAGTAAATTTCTTAAATTTATATTTTATTTTATTACAATTATATTTTATTACAAATTTAAGAAATTTACTGAACCTTTTAATATAAATAATTTTATAAATATAAAAAATTCTTCATTCATTATTTACTTTTTAGTTTATTTAAACCGAGTTTTGAGTGAACCGATCCAAGGAATTATAATGTTCCATAGAAACGTGACCACCCTGTATACCTCTTGGAATAAATACTAAAGCGTATTTGGCTTCTTTATTACTTCGATCACCATCACCAAAATCTTCATATCCTTTTATAAAATCAACAAATAAACCTTTATACTCATTTCACCAAAACATACAGCAAAAGACCTTAATTGATTCATTTGCAAATTTATTTTTAATAGGCATTTTCAAATATTTCGTTATTGATTCCTGGCAGACAATTTGTTTCCTGCAGCCAACGTTGTATTGTTGATGGTGATGCTAATGTTATCCCTGAATTGATCATAAATTTATAAGCTACGTTTATAAACAGCATTGATCCTACTTCCTACTAATACTATAAATCCGAAAGTTTGTGAAATGTATATTTTTATTACCTAGGATCTCCATAAGTACCTACTGGACAGATTAAGATGAAATTTGGCGTACATTTAGAGCAAAGCCTAACTTAGATAATAGGTTACTTATTATACCGAAAATACGCGTGCGAAGCCGCGGGCAGAAGCTAGTTTGTAATTTAAGGACATGCAAAAGTCCGATAACTTGCCAAAAATAGATCGATTAAGAAAGAATGTTCAGTTAGAAATCTAGCCGGGTCACTAAAATATCACTGAAAAACTCTCGCTCAACATACAGCAGGGTAGACGGACGGATACAGTGCGAAGTACATCAAATCAACAAACAAAGTAAAGCCTCTACCCACAGCCGCGATTTTCAAGCGCGTCTCTTTGTCGCGCGTTTTGTTGCGATATTTGTTTGCAGTACATTAGGTACTAACACGCATACGATCTAATACGCATACGATTTTACACACTACTGCGATTTTATAGACGTGATAGAAGTAAGACGGCGCGTTTCCGCGTTCTGCGATTTTGCGATAATTGTTCACAGAACATTTTGTATTTAGGACGCATGCCATCTTACACACAGTTGCGTCTTGCGTTTTGGGAGGCGCCGGCGGCGCGCGGGGTTTAGAAATCGCGCTTACAAAATCGCAACAAATCACGCGACACAAGACGCACTTCAAAATCGCGGCTGTGGGGTAAAGGCTTAAACCGCTCGCTCGTGACACTTGACTGACAATAATTTTGCGTTTCGTTCATTCTGTCACGGCGGAGGCAAATAATTATTTCTAAAATAAAACAAACAAAAAACGAAACGCATTCTAGTAACAAACCTGGTTCGCCATCTGTCAAGGAGTAGCGCTTACTATTTACTATCATATAAAACAATCATGAGATTTGATAAGTTCATTTAAATTTCGCAAGAACTTCGATAGTAATGAAATTTTAAAATTTATGAAATTTTTATTTAAAGGCATACAAATTCAATTGTTCAATAAATGTACTCAAGGGTTTTTCCTAAAAGAGTGCAGACATTTTTGTAATGAAATTCTATATTGTTTTGTCAGTTTACACAAACCTCGCTAACTAAGTAATACACCTAACGCCATCAATCGTCATTTTTTTGAACCACAAAAACTTTTCTATGGAATGAGACCCCATGCCACCAGTAACTGTATTTCCATGGATATGATCTATGAACAAAGCATCACTCTGATCGTTCTTAAGGTTGTCAGATCTAGACAGCACCTCCGCCGCAAGCACAAGTGTGCATTCGAATAGTATGTGCTTTAACTCGTAAATTTTAGATGCATATTATATTGACGTATCCGCAGTGCGATTACGCTAAAATCTCCCATTCCCATTGAATAGGCCATCTGGGGAGACTGGGCATAAACAATTTCAGTTTCCAATATGTGATGTAGTGTGAGTAACATTAGTAACGTAAGTATTAGGTATTGTAACGATAAGTAACTCGAGTATTAACAAATAAATAAAACAAAAAACATTACAATTGAGTTGAACAGTTGTGATATTATGACGTTGGCAGCTTCGTCGTCGGTTGGCTCAATCCATCCAGAAAATTGTTTGTATTTGAAACCGAAATTGTTTATACCCAGTCTCCCTGAATGGCGATCCGTTGAATGGCTATATATCTTGGCAGAGCGCCGATAGTTTTAATTTCAATACGTGTACCCTGTACTACTGTAATCCTCGACTCCAAAAAAGGGATTCTATAAGTTTAACATGTGTTTGCCTGAAACGAGTAGCTCCTACACGAATAGATTGATTTTGAGTATGTTTTCGGTTCACGTAAACAACTTGCAGCACAAAAATCCGAAATTCTCTTTATAGCGTCGAGTTTCAGATATAATTGTCAGCACTGAGCATTGTACGAAATACGTTAAATCCACAATTAGTGCAAATTGTGACAAAAAATCGACAAGAAAGTGATTTTTAGATTAAGTGTGTGGGGGGGGGGTTGTCACGTTAATAAAACATTTTATCTAGAGTAAAGTAAACGTGATTCAATGTATTTCTACTGTTATGTGTGTTCAATGTATGATTTACAATGTCATAAGATTAAAAATAAGGACAAGTAATATAATATTGAAAATAATATAAATTAGAATAATAAATTAATTAATTATTGAGTTTGGCCACTGTTATGTTTTCTGTGTTATCAGGTGGATCTAGGCATGCTCCGCGGCCGCGGTCTGCAGCCCAATGAGACATTACTACCAGAGAGCGCGCCCGCTGCGCCTGCGCCGCTCTACGATGAGGCATTACTGCCCAAACTCGTGAGTTCATACTTGTTATTATCTTATAATAATAGTAATAATAATTTGATTATTTCCTCTACACATAGGTTTTACTTAAAATTTAGTTATATAAGTACAGTAACTATAATAAAACCTGTATTGTGAGAGGCTGGAGCTTGCTATAGGTTTTAGAAAAAACCTGTAACTGCAAGTCTCCAGGGCCTCCACTCCACGGACTACATACTATAGAGTACAGCTAGACTTTTTTCAATTTACGTAAGTAACATAGCTGGTAGCAGCATGGTAGTAAAAAAAGAAAAAAAACAATACCTAATCTATTCTAGATAATTATGTGAAATCAAAATCATAAAGCAACAAAAGAAAAATAAAAAGATTAAGTACAGACAAACCTAAAAGTGTGTCGGTGTGTGTGTATGTAGCCAATGTAGTGTGTGTGGATGTGCGCATGTTTGGTAGGGTACTCCTGAGGACACCGGTCTCTTAAGAGTCCAGGCGACAGGAGCTACCCATTTGTGTGTGGTGTGTATGTTATTTGTGTGTTGTGTGTGTATGTGTATGTTATTTGTGTGTCACGTTCATCATGCAGACCCCCTTCATCCAACCATGATAGAAATGATCAAGCCCTTTGGTCAAACAGACTGATAATTGGCAGGTACTTTATTATCTAGTTATAGTGTCTATTGAAAAATGAACCTTTATTGACAAAGAATATTACGATCAAATATACAAATTGGAACTAGTATTTACAATTGAAACAATTGAGCTTACTGCAGACTGTTGCAAACAATGTACAGGTCGCTCAAAAAAATCCATATACAAGTTGGAAGCGTCCCCAAGACGCTGGCAGCATTGCCCCGCCGTATGTAATGCTGATGCGCTGAGACTTTTTTCATTCGTGTTTTTTACGTTATAATTGTGGTTTAGAAATTTAATAAGAAAACACTAGTTTTGCTGAAAAATCAAGCAAAAAACATGAATGAACTATTTTGTAATGTAAAATAATCCAAGACTGCGTGTAAAATAGGAGGAAAAATACAATTATTCGTTTCCAAAAAAAAAAAGTATTTGATATACAAAAAACCGTCATTCATAAGTTGATCCCCTCGGGGTCCAGAATCACACCTTTTCGACTTAGTACACCCTTTCCGTGGCACCCTGTACAGGGTATTCCATTATTTGATTAAAAACGAAGCAGGGTTCTTGGGGGTTCTGCAGAAATTTGCGATGACCTAAAAATCGGAGAAAACTCATCCTAAATTCATAAGTCATACATAACTTAAGTTTTGTTCTCTGTATTGTTTCCTGTCTTTGCATGGTACAATAAAGTATTTTCTATCCATCTAACTTATCCTAGGCATGTTCTGTCGTCGATTTCTTCTGGATAGAATTTGCATAGACAGTCTTTTTAGTTTTATTTTCTCGCTGGACGTGATGTGTAAATTATCAAACCTCTCTTTAAACCCTAAATCGGGGGCGAAGCCTTAAAATAAGTAGCCTACTGTTTAAGTGAGGCTACGCTCTAACTGAATGCCAAATTTCATCGTCAACTGTTCAGTACTTTTGGAGATTCTCGGTAACAAAAACAACACATTTAACAAACTTTCGGCTGTATAATATTAGTAGGAATAGTAGGAAAGATCTTTTTTCGAAACTCTTATTTTCAAATAACCAACAGACCACCCGCACCCTTACAAAACACTACCTTCCCCCACCATGGCCAATTAATTTTTTTTTTATATCTAAGGTTTTTCAATGTGTATTTGTGAGCCAATTAATTTCCTTTCTTTTCTTTCTTTCTATTAATCAGTCAACATTTTCAGATAGAAATGGGTTTCCCGGTAGAAGCGTGCAAGAAAGCTCTCTACTTCACGAACAACTCCGGTATGGAGGCAGCTTCCCACTGGCTGATGGAACATATGACGGACTGGGACTTCGAGAACAAGTTCGAACCGCCCGGCGGCGCGCCTTCAAGTAATATTATCAATACTTACGAGTACACATTAGGCTTTTCGAAGCGCGTGCTTACCAGCGCGCTGGTAAGCGCGTGCAGCGTTCTGAACAAAATCTGACCCGCGCTTGAATTTCTATTCAAACGCGCGTTTGGGTGGGTATGGACGGTTTTAGGGGACCAATAGGCCTAGCACGGGGATGGAATCTTAGGTAGAATAGAGAAGAATGACATTGTCTTGTCATACATTGCGTAAATTATTGAAGTTGAAGGAATGAGTTTCAAACATATTAGGCATTCGATGACGATGTGGCGTTATTTTTCTCTATTCTACCCTAGACAACAATCCCCGTGCTAGGCCTACAGGTGGTTTTTAAAACGCGCGTTACTAAAGCGCGCGCTTCAAATCGCCTAATGTGTACATAGTGTAACTAAGTTATCGAGTTCATCTGGGCTTGGTCATTACCGTGGTCTCTGTTCAAACCATATAAATGGTGCCTTGCATCAGGAAGTGTCATGGCGGCCCGCAAAGTTTCGAAAGAAACTCCGATACGTTGATTATAAGAAAGTGAGACGGCATCACAACCAGTGGAGCTGTAAGCGAGGATTTCCAATTTCAATTATGAATGTTCCATTGCGTTTATTTACCAGCTATCGTCATCGGGAACTTGGACGAAGCAAGCGTGGAGCAGATAATGAGCATGGGCTTCACGCGGCCGCAAGCGGCGCGCGCGCTGCAAGCCACCGACGGGAACGTCGAGCGAGCAGTGGATTGGATCTTCAGCCACGCGGACTCGCTGGACGAGCCACAGGCGCCCGCGCCCGCGCCCGCTGCGCCCGACCGCACGCTCGGCTGCCGGGACGGACCTGAGAGTGAGTAGAAATAGAAACGTTACACCCAAACACATACAGTTTAAAACAAAAGAACATAGACAGTTTGTTAGAGTTACAAACTGGTCCCTGTCTCAGCATGCATTGGTTGTATTTGCGTACAACCAACGCTGGTCTTCCGACGGAGCCGTTTCGTGACATCACGGAGTCACACCTCGCTACTAATACTATCAACATGCTGGACATTTAATTGTCCAGCATTGTTTATTATTTTTGTTGTAATTAATACAGGTCGTTCAGGCACCAGTCTTCACAACACAGGTTTTGTTTTGTAATAAAACAATGCTGATAGCTGCTATACTTCTAAAGCGACAGAGAGACACACTAATGCCTCATACTTACCCTTTTCTAGTTAGTTCATAAAAATATCTTCTTTTTTCCAGAGTACCGCCTGATCGCCTTCATCTCGCACATGGGCACATCCACGATGGTCGGCCACTAGGTACGTGTGTCACGTACTCCACGAGGGAAGATGGGTCATATTCAATGATAATAAGGTAACTTTTACTTTGTGCAGCCTGATTTAATAGATGTGTGTCTTTATTTGACCCTTTTGCCTTTCCCAATTCTTCTTTGTTTAATGGATATGGCGCGAGTGAAGGAAACGAGCCTAGCAAGCCATTTCGTCTCGCGACTAAACAATAAATGACCAACTAAGGTCTGTGTTCACCATTAGATAACTGGACAACTAAAACTGCTTCGTCGGTTAACTTTGACGTTTAATGTATGAAAACTTGTGTCAAAACAACTGTTTCAAATTTAACCATCTGTTGGTGAACTCGGGTCTTTTCATACATTAAACATCAACGTTAACCGACGAAGCAGCCTAACTGTCCAATTATCTATCGGTGAACACAGACATAAGAATCTAAAGTGTCTGATCAAATCTATCAATCTAAGTAAGTCATTTGCTCCCCTTGGAGTCGAGACCCTAGGTCCGTGGGGTACCGAGGCTCTTCGGGTTTTCAAAAAATTATCTGAGCGTGACCCGAGAGCTGGTAAATATCTGGCACAGCGCATCAGCATTGCCATACAGCGTGGCAATGCAGCCAGCGTCTTGGGGACGCTTCTGACTGGTGTTGATATGGATCAGTTTTAGCTACCTGTAGACTGTTTGCAACAGTCAGCAGTTGTTTCAATTGTAAATACTAGTATAATTTTCTTTGTGAATAAAGACCTAATACATAGTAAAGTGATGATTAACCAAGAATCTAAAGTGTATAAAACTGAAAATGATCGCGCTATAATATACATGGTGCCACGGAATGGGGTGATTCTGTACCCCAAGGGCATCAACTTGTGAATAACGAGTTTTTGAATTTCAAATGCTTTGGTTTTTTTGTAAAAAATTAAGATTTTCTTTCCATGGCACTCTGTATATACGGAAGGACTTTACACACACAAATTACTACATACACTCACAATTAATTTATTTGTTTGTCACAGGTGGCGCTATCAGAAAACCCTCCCAAAGATCTTGGCTACTTGTATCTATATGAAAGGCTGTGAAGTGAATCCACCAAAAACTAATAATAATAATAATAATAAATAATTTTTATTTTCAGTAAGTGGTGTTTACATAGGTACATTTACTTAAATGTAGTCGGATAGTTTGTCTAGCCTAATGTCAGAGATAAGTAGGTACATTAAGTTAGACTCTGTTCCCCAAACTAGGTCAGGATGACCTGTATTATGGGGTCACAGGGATTAACTGCCGGACTCTAATTAACTGAGACTATGAGTGAGGCCCTGCTTTAGTTATATTTTTAAGTACACTTCGCAATACTTCTTATATCTAAGTTATGTGCTAAGTAATATGAATAATAATAATGTGATCCGCTATTCTAAACATGTAGGTAGTAGTTATGTGCAATGTTTAGTAACAATATTTAGAATGGATGCCAGTTAAGTACCTACACATCCCAATACTTTTAATATTTATGTGCTAATATGAATAATGAAAAACATTATGAGAATGTTATACATTACTTTAAGTGGTAAGTGGGTATAATATTTAGTAACAGTAGTTATAATGGTTGCCAGGAGCTACACCCCTCCCATGATGTATTCAATAACATTATAATATATAAAACTTGATATGAATAAATGGCAGAAGCCTCTTTTCACAAAGAAAATTGCACTAGAATAAAATAATATGAATGTATGTAACAATATTTAAGGATATTGCAATGTCCGTGATTGGTCACCCGAGGACACCAGGCTCATGAGGGCCTGGGCAACGAGTGGCACCAGCCACGGAACAGAGACATTAGTGTATGTAGTAAGGTACTATGTAGTTCTTATGTGGTAGTGGTACAGTTTGTTTGTATTAATATTATTTATACTATGATTCATTTCATTACCTTCAGTAGGTTTTCCGTTTCCGTGTAGTTAAGGTTTAGCAGGTAACTCGTGATAGTTTTTTTAAGTTGATTGTAATTTAGGTTTGCTATTGGTATGTCTTTACTGACACGGTTGTACAACCAGGGTCCTATAACCGATAGGCGTCGTTCCCCTAGTTTTGTTCGCGTACCAATGGTCTTAAATATTTTGCCTTTTCGACGTTGCTTTTTAAGTTTTTGCATGATTTCTTCACTCACAAGGTGATGTTGTTTGCTTATCACTGCTTTGATAAAGAGCTGCCTTATGCTTAGGACAGAGCAATTTTTGTAGACCAACTCTGTAGGGTATAGTTTAGGCTTATAGGTCATTACTTTTAAGAGCGCTCGCTGCGCTCTTTCTAGTTTAATTAGGTGGGTTGAAACAGCAACTCCCCAGATGGAGTTACAGTAGGTCAGTATTGATTGTGCCAGACATTGGTACACACTAATTAACAACTTAAAAGAGAGAAGGTATCGGAGCTGCTTAAAAACACATATGAGCTTTCTCGTACGCCCCGAAAGATGTTTAATCTGGCTCACCCACGTTATGTTATTGTCGAGGGTTATGCCGAGATATTTTATGTTATCTGTAGGGTCTAGATTTGTACATATGCAGGAGCTTGAACTTTGGTCTAGGCATGTCGACTTGTGCATTTTTAGTTTTATTGGGTGTTTAAGTTGTGCTCTTTCCCTGATAGTGAATTGAATGTATTTTGTTTTGTTTGCATTTACTGTAAGTAGATTATCTCGCTTAGCTTAACTTAACTCTAGCTTGGTTCTAAGGACGGAATACAAAACAATGGAAGAGCCTTAGCTGTAAATATTGGATGCTCTTGAAGTCTTAGTTGTAGCAAACCAGCATTAGCAAAACCAAAGCCAAATGTAATCTAAAACATACTGTCATGTTCTATGTACTTCGATAAGAACATTTTAAGAGCATGGCTATGGCATGGCAATATTTTAGGCGTAGGTTAAGAGAGCTTTGGGTTTGCTTCAAAAATGTATGTAATTAGGACCCGAAAAATGCAATAATTAGGTGCTACATCATGCGTTATTCCTAGTTGAAAGCCATTAAAATTTTTCATAATTTCAAACAGCAAAAAAGTCATTCTCTCATACATTTCTCAAGTTCATGTCACTTCCAAATGTTTTCTATTCCGTGGTTTTAAGAGAATTTACCTATTAGAGACTGCATTGTTAATGTGTTTAAATTAAGAGTTTTATGACAACTAGGCAATATTTATTTTTAGAAAAATTAAGCAAATTCATCTAGGAACAAAAATTATGAATTTATAACTGTCTTGCATACGGATTGCATTTTTTTGTGTTTTAGATATTGAGGCATAAACTAAGATTTTCAATAAGGATTATATTTATTGTAAAACCAGTTGAAACTTGGTTTCATTAATGTACTTGTATTTGCTAGATCCATACTCTGATAGTATTATAAGATTTTCTGCAATTATTGCTATGTAATATTGAAACAAGCTGTTACAGACAACGAAACTGAATTAAATTATGATTCACTGTAAATATTCTGGCCAGTTTTATTTGATGACCCCTACACAAGCTTTGCTTTCCCCAACCCGCTTGCGCACCATGGGTATTATGGGCATTACCCCCATAAGTTAAAAGCCAATAAGGTGCATATGGGGAGGCCTGCGTCCAGCAGTGGGCCAATATAGATAGGCGAGGTGAGGAGACTAGCTCTACAACTAAACCTACTACCTAGTAGACTATCTCTTTACTCTTACGGCCTGATCAGGCCATTTGCTACGCATGCACTTTCAAGTAGGGAGTTTCGCCTATTTATTCTCAGGTGCGAGGGGTTATCAGCCACACCAACCAGCAATATGATTTTCCTCCAAATTATTTATATGGCTCAGTTATAACCAGCAATTTAAGAACCTCTTACAGTATGTAGTTTGAAATAAAATGTTATCTCAATAAAAACTAATATTTAATTTGACTATTTACAAAACTAAAGTTTATCGTTTGAATTTGTCCTCTTGCTTGGGTATTCTCTTCATGAAAATGGTCTTTTCATCGAAGTAGGTGTTGAACTGTTTCCAATTAGCTCTCTTGGTGGGATCTTTATGACAATAGCTGGGTGTTAGGTTGATCATGAGACCTGAAACATACATACAATGTCATCTGTTTTGTCTGAGGAAGTAAAATGTAGCAAAGAGACCTGTGATTCGCTTTGGAAGCATACACCCATCAGATCTGACAAACTGGCTGAGGATTAGTACATCAGTATGCTTTACATCTAGCCCTAGAGCACACATGTAGCATTGAGGCTTATCTGGACTTTGCTTGTTGGAAATCAAGGCAGCTTTGTTGGCTTCGACAAGGGAAGGTATTTTCTCTGGTCTTACAAGTACTTCAGAGCGAGGAGATGAAATTTTCACCGCTTCTACTACCACAGTATCTCCTTCTTTGCGCTCGCGGACTGAAAAAGTAACATAAGAAATTTAAAACTACCAAATTATTTCAATACAGGTTATGTTTTGTAAACATCACACTAACTAAGGTTTATTATAATTTTGCCCATGTAACCTACTTTCTTTTAAATTTAATTGATTCGTAGTGGAAATTGATCGAACACAGGAAGAAAACACGGCATTTTTCGGAAAAGAAAATCCAGCTCGCACTAACGCCGCCATGATTTTTTTTTTTATTTACCTTTATTATTTAAATGTCACTTCACTTACGTCAGAGTCTACTCATGTATATGTCTATGTCAAAACCATTTTAGATTTATCGGGTTGATTACGTTTCGTTTTGGATTTGCGTACATGGTAGAAAATATTTAATCTTTATGGCAACCCTATTCTCGAGTTGCCCTAACTTCCGGTTGTAAGCAAGTGCGCTGTTCTTAAACATTTTTTCCCAAGAAATGTTGAAAATCTGCAATCACTGCCATAAAGAAGGCCAAGATGATTAATAATATGGATCAGTTGAGCTACCGGTAGACTGTTTGCAACAGTCTGCTGTTATCTCAATTGTTTCAATTGTAAATTCTAGTTTGATTGTAATTTTCTATGTGAATAAAGGGCTTGGTCTTATAATCCCGTTAAAGATTCCCCTGCGAAGGGGATTATTAGACTTTTTGTCTACAAATCCCCTTACAATCGGATTTAGCTGAGGCAGGGGATTATTATTAGACAAAAAGTATAGAAATCCCCTTAACCGTAATTTATGTTGGTGGAAGGGGGTTATTATTAGACAAGAATAAATAAATACTCAAACCTTTATTTTATTAAATGAAATAAAGTTAATTCGTATAGGCCGGGTGAATTAGCCATAACTAGCCTACAATTTATTTAACGTGACATCTGACCCACCGTGGCTCACTTGTGAAATGCCCACCCTCAGTCACCTCCAAGGCCTGGCCGAGCCTGGGGGGTAAGAAACACCTAAGCCAGCTGCGCTATGAGTGCTACCAATCAAATAAAAACAGCGAATTAAATAATCACAAAATCTAGAGATCCCCTTGAACGTTTAATTTATTTTAATAAAATCATATACCAACAACTAATTTAGTAATCACAAAGTCTTTATTTCTTTGTATACCTAATCATTTACCATGTCCTCGTATAATTTTTATTATAAATACATAACCTCTCAACTATTTTTATAATTTAGTATAAGACTTATTTTATTACTACTACCTACTTAATTCATTTCAAATAAAATTCCTTGTAAAAAGGTTCTTAGTACCTAGTCTAATTCCTTCATCATAATTTTAATGAACGGAAACGGATAGGTTTCAAATTAAAAACGAGATTGCATAGCATGTAAGATTTTATTACAACACTCACAGCAAAATAACATTAAGTTCATAAATCATTGATTGGTGGTGTAAATAATTAAACAAATGTTATTGAGGCAAAACTATCAAATTAAAAACCTACCTAGGCATATAGAACTTTATTTATAGCGTTCACATGGCACAGGTAGGTAATTAATTGTTTTTTAAACTTGTAGCAGAAGCTTTTATGGGCCCATGACATAAGACGATCCCCAACCCGCATGCCCAGCGTGGGGATTATGGGCATTACCCCCCATGCGATAAGTCGCTTATCAGGGGGAGGCCTGCGTCCAGCAGTGGACCATTATAGGCTTTTGAGGAGCAAAAACAGACTATGATAAACCTAGCTGTGTTAAAAGAATTAAAATTTACAATAAAATTACATTACACCTATGAACACTGTTTCATTTTCGGTATTCAGTAACATCAAATGGACGGTGTAAGCATAGGCCAAGCTGAGTTTACGGAATTTGTAAAATATTTATGCAAATGCAAAAGCTTTTAACCTATTGCTAACAATTAACATAATGAGATTACAAAATTTTGTGACTGTTATTTTTATACAAAACATTAATTAGTTATAATAAAATAACGAAGAGTTTGTAGGAAAAAGTTGTGAGTAGAAATAATTAAAATAAAACTTAATAACAACAAGACGTAAACTTAGAGCGATAAAGATATTGTGCAAAACTAAAAATGCCGTTTGTAAACCATTCAAAACAAAATGCAAGTACTTATAACATTGTACCTACGTAACAATAGGTACCTATACAATTATACAATATTAAAATAGGTTAGGATATTTTTATATGATATTTACACACTATACAATATCCAAATATATTTTCTGACAAACTGTATAAGTTATATATATTATACTTTGTACTTAGCAATAAAAAGAATGACGGCATCATCGGCATGATGTGTCGAGGCGAACGTAATACGCGGGAGCTAATGTTTACTTGGGGAAAGCGCTAAGCCCTTTGCTGAGAAGCCCCGCAGCGCCCTGCGATGCGTCGTGTGTCGCTGCTGAGATATTTGACAGCAACTGCAAAAGTTATCATACAAGCGATATTAGATGATGGTAATATATCTACTTATATAACCTCCTCATCGAATCCACAGATTACAGATTGGATCAAACGAACTTACCCACTTTGAAAAACCAACAACTACAGTATTTTTTGGTTGTGTTATTCTATTTGGAATGAGAAGGGTTATAATTATAATAATATTCCCAATGTTTTGACGTGACAACGTCTTATAATTCGATAGAGCCGGCTGCGTGCACGAAAAAACATGACGTCATGCGGCGTTACCTCGATCTGAGGCGTTACCTCGCTCTGAGGCGTTCCATGTAAGGCTTGAAGTGCAAGCGAGAGCGCTCGACATCCGTCTCTCTCCTACTTGAGTGAGCGACGCGTCTGCGTGGACAGCTGCTATACACATTTACATGTTTTGATCGAGTATCAAATGCTACCATTCCATCAGTATTTTCTTAAGACGTTGTCACGTTCAACTATCGTCAGTAAACCGACTTTACAGACAACCAATTTTTTTAGCCACGACCATGGCCAATGCCATAAAAATTACTAAATATTTATAAAAGTCATACTACGCTTCGTTTAGGTACCTACACCTAGTAAACACATTAACCTTGTTCAGAGATTTTTGTCTTTGATTATACCAATCTACTCGATTTAGGTATAGCAAATGGAATCAATTCTTACATTCTCTCTCTTCTCGTTTAGAAACTTCTCGGACTCCTTCAGCTTAGCATCGACGACGTGTCCGGCGTTCTTGATACCCTCATCAGCGGCGTTCTCGACTCGTTTCAGCGTGCTATCAACTGTGGAGTTGACAGCATTGCTGGCGTCGGCTGCAGCTTTCTCAGCTGCTTTGCGGGACTCTTCGGCGGCTGCGTCTGAAGCAATTATAATATTTTGGTTAAACGAACTTACTTTTGCACGATTATCTACAATTGTACGTATTTATACTAGAGACGAGTGGCATGACTAAATGACACTTACTAGCAACTCTCTTGGCCTCTTCCCTAGCAGCCTCGGCAGCAAGTCTGGCTTTCTCCTTGGCCTCCTCAGCGGCCTTCGCAGCCTGTGTCTTCACTTCCTCAGCTGCCTTCTTGGTGTGGTCTACAGTCGTGTTGATGGTTTCTGAAATGATGATAATTATTTAATTTATTGCATATTTTTATGACTACTATGAAGTAACAAGAGTATAGCTTGTTTTAAAATTAGTTAATTCAAAAGAAAGCAAGTCTGGAAGTTAATTTTAACACTCTCAAATTTAATTACATTCACATAGTCTTCATTCACTTAAATTAAATATTGTTGTAAACAGGTATTATGGTTGGTAAATAAAATCTATGCTTAGTGACAGTAATTTGATACTTTCAGGAAAAACACCGAAATCAGTCAAACTATTCACACAATAGGTAGGTACCTAGGTATCTAGGTACTTTTTGGTAATAGGTTTGCAATCCCATTCAGATAATTAGTTTCGTATCTTTGTTATATATCACCCACTGCAAAAGAAACACACTGACACACTGTCTAAAATTAATCGTTGTTATAAATTTTTTGTTTCTTTGCAAAAACCACAAAAACATCAAACTAAAAAGCCTATGAATTTTCCACGATCTTCTTGCATTCTTCTACAGGTAAATCTTTCGTGTCTTTGGTCGATTCAATCTTGCTTACAACTAAATCTAAACCATGAAAAATAACGTTAGGTAACGTCACATTATTTCAAAATTACAAATCACCAGGCCAAAAGCAAAATGTACCTTTGAAATCATTGAAAACGTCTGTCTCTGCAGCCTTCACATTTGTGCAAAATGGTGTGTTACCATTTTGGTACACTGTTAATCAGAAATTGAAAGAGGTTTATGCAGGAAGCAGCACATCTAGGTACATATAACTTAATATTTACCTTCAATGCCTTCTGTGAGGTTTTCAGGGTCCTGAGCAGCAATAATCGTTTCAGACGAGAGTGTATTTGCTATCGAATCTACAGAGCAAGCGAAAGGAAAGTAAGAATAGGATAGTGACCACGTGCACCCAGTGTTAAATAACAAAATAAAGGGAGAAAAGTAATAAAAATGGAAGACTAGGTTAGTGAAGCTATAAAAACTACTAGGTTCTCTAAATAAGGATATTACCTATGCCAGGTGACCAAGTTCTTTCTTATAATCTAGACGAAGACGAAAATAAAAGTAATAAGTGATAATTAATTTAAAGAATATTTATAAGTGTACCTTTTGCACCACCAACAAGTGATGAGCCTTTCTCAAACACAGATCCCGCAACATTTTTTGTTGTATCTACAGTAGCATTTAGTGTACTTGCTACACTGTCTACAATAAATAAAAAAGGCGGTAAAATATTCGAAAACCAAAAAATATACTAAGATGATGTTGGAAGTGCTATGCATTAATTACTTTTAGGTGCCAATGGCAGGTGTGCCTGTTTCAAATGCTGATAAATGACGCTACATTTTTCATTGCGTCTACAGTAGCTTGAATTGAACAGAGCTGGCTACGGTGTCTACAGTCAGTAACGTATGTTAATATTAGAGATGAAACGGATAGCTGTTTTGCCGGATACCGGGTATCCATCCAACCTTATTTGTAGTCAACCGGATATAATTATGGCCACATTATGGCCGAACATGGCCACGATCGGGTGCGTTCGGGCCTTTTCGTTCATAAGCGAAGTTAACCGAACATAGCCACGATAGGCCGGACTCGGATGCGTTACTGTCACTCAAAGTCCAACCTGAAGTAACAACAATGATCCCAGAGGATACGACTTGTAACGCACTTCAACCACTCGGGCTTAACTTAAGAAAAACTGCTGGTGATTCTAAAGTATATAAATTTACCCGAGTATCAGTTGATGCCAGATGCACTAGATGGAATACCAATTTAACATGGTAGACCATCTGTTAAAACAAAAGCGGGTTAATATACAAAAATAACAAGTTCTCATTTGTCCTGCTAGTGGGAAGTAATACCACACGTTGCTGCCTTAATCCTTAATTAGTTTCTCATCTTTACCTATCTATTTGAATACTTTATTTAGATAAAAATGATAAACTCAGCAAAGAGCATCTATTTATCATATCACACATGAGGGCCTCGCTCTTTGAAAGTAGAATCAGAAAGTCGTTTCAGCTCCTTTCATCAAGACTCCAACTTTTTGATTGTTTTAAATCTTGGGTCTAGGTAAGTTGCAAGACGATGCTTCTAGAATTTACAAAAATGTCTTGCGAACAGTCACAGCAGAGGTCATGTTCAAAAAAGTAGAAGAGAAGAGATAGAGTCAGCTGGATCGCGCGAAGCTCATGACACGTTCTGAGATAACGAGTAAGGAGTAAGAACAACACTAGTCAGTCTCAAGATCAAGAAAAAAGCGTGATTGCACGTGAGACTGATTTTTGTCTGCAGTCAGTGCGCATTCGTTGCGATCGTGATCCTTATATTGTGGGTGGTCATTTAATGCTGTGCAATACCCACACTTAACAAATTTTGCTAAAATTTACCTTTCAGCACCCCGCAGCAGCGTATACAGCAAAATATTTTTTTCAGAAGCTGCCTTGTTTACGAAGATACCTAAGCGAAACCGTTGTTGCCTCTTAGGGCAGATGAATTAGTATTGCCTTCAGTACTCACAGTACTAGTACCAATTTTATGTTTTGTGTAATAAAAATTATGATTTTACATACCTATTATTAGATACTAATCAAATAATTGAATGAATTCATGTAATATGAATTCAATAAGGTGCCTCTAAACCGTCGTATTTTTTAAAAATCCGATTGTTATATATTTTTTTAGAATCTGACCGGCGGCGGATATTAAATTTAGGGTGGATAGGCCGGAGTCCGGATATTTACCAAATATCCGTTTCATCTTTAGTTAATATACGAAAATGTATGGATATACCTAATAATATGAATATTTACTAGCTAGTATTTACTACTAGTTCAACCTACCTTTAGCGGAACCAACGAATGAAGTTCCTTTATCAAAGGCGGTTGAAGCAACATTTTTGGTTGTGTCAACTGTGGCAGTTACAGTGTTTGCAACGGTGTCTACAATAAAATAAAAATGGTCAAATAAACACAATTCAAGCAATAAAATAATGAAAAAACTAATTATGACTACCTTTAGCACTACCAATGAGAGATGAGCCTTTATCAACAGCAGAAGCTGCGACATTTTTAGTTGTGTCTACTGTTGCTTGTACTGTGCTTGCTACGGTATCTACAATAAAATCAATGATGAAGTAGGTAAGGTAAATTTGTGGCAATATAGTATGACAGGTACATTGAGGCAAATCTATACCTTTAGCAGAACCGATAGCTGATGTGCCCTTTTCAAAAGCCGATGAGGCAAGATTTTTTGTTGTATCTACAGACGTATGGACTGTGCTTGCTACAGTATCTACAATTAAGAGAAAATAATAAGTAATCGCGTAGTTAAGTTTTAGGCAAATCGAACAATTTTAAACAACTACCATCTACCTTTTGCAGCACCGACAGCTGAAGTGCCCTTTTCAAAAGCCGAAGAGGCTAGATTTTTAGTCGTGTCTACTGAAGTCTGAACTGTGCTCGCTACAGTATCTACAATAGGTATTCAATTAATTAGCAAAAGATTTCACAACAAGGAAATAAAAAACTCTGATAAAACTCTACCTTTTACAGCACCGATTGCTGAAGTGCTTTTTTCAAAAGCAGAAGAGGCTAGGTTTTTTGTTGTATCTACAGAGGTTTGGACTGTGCTTGCTACGGTATCTACAATAATAAACAAAAATAAGAGCCAACTACAATAAATATCATCTATGAAATGGAAAATCAATGAACAGTAAATCTACCTTTTGCAGCACCAATTGCTGATGTACCCTTTTCAAAAGCCGATGAGGCTAGATTTTTTGTTGTGTCTACTGAGCTGTGAACAGTGTTTGTTACGGTATCTACGATAAAAAAAGAAACAAAATATAAGCGTGCATGAAACAGATTAAACGTTTGTCAATGAAAATGTTTTAAAAACTACCTTTAGCACTACCGATCAATGACGATCCTTTCTCTACAGCTGAGGATGCAACATTCTTAGTTGTATCTACTGTGGCTTGAACTGTGCTTGCTACTGAATCTATGATAAAACAAAACAATGTAAAGGAAGCATAAACAACACTACAGGCACTGAATAAAATAGATGACCGGAATTTTTTAGTCACAAATTGAAGGTTAGCGACGTTACTTCACCTGCCATTTTGAACCGCGATCAATCACTTTATGATATCAGACCTGAATGATAACAGCATTTATACTGAAGTCAACACAAGGACCATGTTAGCAGGTTAGTGTAAATTAAGGTATTGGACGCAATTGTTTTAGAAATCTATTTTACTACGTCTACTACATCTACTACATCTTTTTTAATCTACGTTGAAGTTTAGAGACTCCCTCATAACATGAAACAGTTGGACATTAGAAGAACAAAAAATGTTTTTTAGCAAATAAACTGACCTTTGGCTGTATTAACATAGCTTTTACCAGTCTCTACAGCGGAATGAGCAACATTTTTCGTTGTATCAACCGTGTTTTGTATCGTGCTCTGAACCGTATCTAAAATAGTTAATTACAACATGAATGCGGACATAACGAACATTAAAGCGATGGAATAGCAAATTGATTAATTTAATACCTTTGGCCGAATCGACGTATGATTTTCCAGTATCAATCGAACTTTGAGCTGTTTTCTTTGTACTATCTACTGTACTTGCTAGCGTATCTACAATAATAAACAAGTTACATAACAAAAACAAACAAAACCAAAGTAAATAACAAAAAACATTGATTCTAAATTATACAATATAAAAAGAAAAATCAAACACAAAAAAATACCTCTGGCAGATTCAGCATAGAGCTTGCCAACGTCAAAAGCAGAATACGCTACGTTGAAGGCGGATTGTATGGAATTTTGTGTTGCATCTAGCGTTATTAGCAAAAACACACGATTAGTCACAACTTCACAAGTAGGTACTTAACAACAAAAAACACACAACGAATAAAAATAATAAGTAAGTACCTTTTGCGCTGTCAACGTAAGATTTTGAGGTATCTACCGCTGACTGTGCAGCGCTTTTAGTACCGTCTACTGTGCTTTGTACCGTGTTTGATACAGAATCTACAAAAAATATATAAAGTCATGAAGCATAATATTGTTGTTATCCTCTGAATTGTTTTAAAATAATATAGCAGAACTCTACCTTTGGCACTTGTGGCATAAGACTGTCCAGTTGCCAAAGCAGACTGCCCAGCTGAGAAAGCGGATTGTGCGGTTTTTTGTGTCGCATCTACTGAGCTTTGGACTCCACTAGCTACTGAATCTAAAACATGATTATGTATGATTAACAAAAGATTCAATCACAATTTTGTTTACAAAATTTAAACAAAATATTGATAGTTGGTACCTTTAGCACTTGTAGCATAAGACTGTCCAGTTGCCAAAGCGGACTGACCAGTTGCAAAAGCTGATTGTGCAGTTTTTTGTGTTGCATCTACTGAGCTTTGGATTCCACTAGCCACTGAATCTAAAACATTATGATTATGAAATTTAGGAATTAAGATACAACCCCAATTTCGTTTATTTTTTTGACGTGACAACGTATTATAAATTGGTTTGCCGGGTGACACTTCAAGAAACTGCGTTACGCTCCGCTCACGTTATGCGCTCACAATGAGAGCGAGTGAGAGGCACGCGTCCCTTCCACTCGGGCATGGTTAGCCCGCCTAAGAGCGAGAGAGACAGACATAATGTTGTTGTCACGTAAAACTTTCGCCCGTATACCGACTTTACAGGCAACCAATTTTTTTTAAGTATTTATAGTTTTAACCTTTAGCACTTGTAGCATAAGACTGTCCAGTTGACAAAGCCGACTGACCAGCTGAGAAAACGGAATGTGCTGTTTTTTGTGTTGCATCTACTGAGCTTTGGATTCCACTAGCTACTGAATCTAAAACAACGCATTAAGATTTGAAAATTCCGTCTATACATTTATTAAGAGCATGGCTTTAAGAAATACTTGTATATGTATATAATTATATACCTTTAGCGCTTGTGGCATACGACTGACCAGTTGCCAAAGCAGACTGTCCAGTTGCTAGAGCAGACTGTGCAACCTTTTGTGTAGCGTCAACTGAACCTTGTAACCCACTAGCTACAGTATCTACAAAATAACAACAAAAAAGTGTGTTAAAAGAAGCTCAACAAACAACAACCTCAAAAATAATAAAATAATAAAACTTTACTATAATACCAGAATTACCTTTCGCAGAGCTGGCGTACGTCTTTCCCGTTTCAACAGCGGATTGAGCGGCTGATTTTGTACCTTCAACTGTGCTACCAACCATGTCTACAAAGTGTAAGGGATTTAGAACATGCAAAAACTGTGCCCTCATTACCCCATTTTTAATTTTGTTGCAACATTTTGAACCATCAGTATAGACAATTATTTGATCGATTTGATGTTATGATGGCTCAAATAATATGTTCACTGATAAAGTAGACCAAGTTAATCTACCACGTATCTTGGCTGTAAATTATATAACTTTAAAATTTGTGCGTAGTTACATAAACAATTATTTATCTAAATCCGGTGGTTCAAAGTGTGAAGTTCATAGAACAATGGATTTATGACGTGTCTTACCTTTAGCCGAGTTGATGGCGGAAGCAGCTGCATTTTTTGTATTGTCTGCTGTGGTTGCGAGTGTATCTACGTGTAAAAGCAAAAAAAAATGTAAATAAAAATTAAAATATATCCATGACTAAGTTGTAAAAATTAAATAATTGATGTCTGAAATTGCTAAACACTTTCCACTCTCTTATAATTTTAGTATTTTAAGTTCATAGAGGCGTTAATGAGTATAATATTATGTAAAACTGTTCAGCAACTTTTGTCGCTGTCGGTGGGCTCACGTGAAACTAAAGGTTAACGTTTGTACCAGCCACTAAAATTGTAAGTAAGTACTCTACAAAGCATAAAAGATTCATAATTCACATACTTTCTCAAACCCTCTGCAAAGATGAAAGCATTTTTCAAAGAACATTTGTCGATACCAAGTAAAATACTATATTTTTTGGCAAACACACCACGTTGGGGCTCGCAACTCGACCCGTTCCCTCGGCCAATGTGTAGGTCCTGTCAAGGTTCAAGCTACGTCGTACCTTTGGTGGTGTCAATGACCTTCTTGCCATCAGCTACTGCCTTGTTGGCGGCGTCAGCAGCCTCGCCGGCAGCTAAGGAGACTTTGGAGAGCTCCTTGTCTAAGGCATCGATGGCCGAGTGCTTTGCGTCGTTCGCTGTTGAATAACAAACCATGTAGGTATCATTATTTTAAAGCATTTCATTATTTTAAGAGTGATGAGGTGATGGTAGATGATGGATCTTCTACCGACCGACAAACTTTACCTCCTCGCAAACAGTGTGCAGTAAGTTGATAGGTATCTACTCAATCTTAATTTTGAAAAGCTAACCTGAGGAAGCAGCATCATTAGCCGTCTTGGTGGCCCCTCCAACCAACTCGCCGACCTTCTTGACCTGGTCTTCGACCACGTGAGCAGCCTCTTGCGCCTTCTCCGTAGCCACCTGTTCAGCGTCCTTCTTCTTACGCTCGAAGAGAGAAGCGGTCTTCTCGCCAATGCTCTTGAACGCCCCTGGAAGGTGATTTGTTAGATTAGAGAGCGTTTTCTGCTTGTGGTTTCAATCACTTTTTACTACTTTTTACTTTAGGACAGAATGTTGCTATAAGGAAGGGCAATAATTATAGAATTGTCTAGATCAAATAAGCAGTAAAATTTGTAAGCTTGTTTCCAGAGCTTATTCATTGCCCAAACCAATTTACAAGTTTTTCTTTTGATTTGATTGCTGTATAATCTTCGCAATCGACTATTCCATTCCAGAGCTTATTCATTTCCCAAACTAATTTACAAGTTTTACTCTGTATAGTACACTAGCCAAAGTCGATGTACAATGTTTGTGACTACTAGATTGGTGACTAACGAAATGGAAAGAACCTAGCTTCTTCGTCATCAATGACGAATGACGATTTAACGATTATCATGCTACTAATTTAAACAAACATTTATTTACTTCATAGGAGTGTCCTAACGAGATAAGAAAGAAGATTACAAATTCCCAATAAAATCAACTCGAGGGAAGGGTAGTAGGTAAGTAGGGTACTAGGGTAAAGTATTGTTATTCTGTGATGAAGGTTAAAGAGATTGCACCTTGTTTGTTTGGATCTTACGAGGAAATTTATGTGTTTGTTTTGATACTGCCCAAGAGAAATTACTTTCTTCATTGCCATTCCAATGACACAGTAATAAATTTAACGACTGGCAGTACAAAATGTCGTTTATTTTATTGCTACAAGTGAACACGGGTGTTTGGGTCGCTGTTCGCTGTTATATTATAGGTATTTAACAGAAATTAATTTTAAAAATTATTTGGACAATATAGAACACATCTATACTAATATTATAAAGAGGAAAGGTTTGATTTTTTGTTTGTTTGTTTGTTTGTATGAATTGAATAGGCTCCGAAACTACTGGACCGATTTGAAAAATTCTTTCACCGTTAGGAAGCTTACTTTTCAGGGAGTGACATAGGCTATATTTTATCCCGGAATTCCCACGGGAACGGGAACTACGCGGGTGAAACCGCGAGGCGATCGTCTAGTATAAAATATAAAAGAAGTGCATAAAAGAACACTTAATTTATGAGAATTCATACTAGCGCTAAACCTTATAAACAGTATCGATTTCCTCAGCAAAGCGGTCAAGGTGATTAAAGTGCCACGTATATGGCCACGTCATGGTTCTCCATCGATTTTTCTAGTACTTTCCTACATTTAGATATTATACAAACTTTTGGAACTTTCTGGGCAATTTTCGAAAACTGTAAATGCCTTTTTATACGTTCCGGTTCCGGTGCTGAGTCCTCAGCGACGAAGTTTAAGGGCATGTACGATATCTTTCACACGTACCGGCATAATTTGCATACGCATGAAAAGGCACTAAGGATTAGACCTAGTTTACTGGAAAACTACTATAATTTTGCTCAAACTGGGACTATAAAATGTTGCTAGCTTCTAAATTATGGGCTAAGGAAATTACGACACCCACGAATTTGTTATTGCTTCTATTGGTATAATGATGTTGCGATGTGGGTGTGCCATTACGAAGACGGAAATGTACTTTGTGTATTTGAAAAGGGCAGGGTATTAAATAGGGACCTTACCCAATATAACTATAGCTAAAAACGTGTACCTAACTATGTGGTAAAAGTTAGGTAGCTATTAGTGTTTCTGAGGACACAAAGGATACTAAAAATCTACAAATGATTCAGAAACGGGAGTGCCTGATGATAACAAATACAATTGCCTAATTAAGGGCATAATAATAAAAAAACATTACAAACATGTATATGCTATAAAGCTATAAAGTTATCACAGTTTATCTAAATACACGGACATACCTACTACAAAACTTTCTGAAGACATTTTCACATGGTGCAAAGGACCACAGACAATAAAATCCTGAAACTTTCTGTAGAACTCACCAAGGTTCTTGTCTATCGGCAGGCGTGGAAATATAAATATTGTTATTCAAAATTATATTTACAAATTTTTCTACTGATTATCATGCCAAGTCAAAATATTCCTAAAATCTAGTAAATTAGCCTTAAACTAAAATGTACGAAGGAACTAATTATTAAAAATAAATTAATGACTTCAATACAATTGACGTTGAATGAAATGAAGAAGGTGTAATTTAATTATATAACAATTTGCTACCGTTCTGTACATTAGTATAATAGAAAAAATAAATTATAAGTACTAGCTACAATGTTACTTACTACATGTGCCCTTAAATTAACTGGCCTATTAGGTACATTAGGGTGACTTTCATGCTACTATAGGAAACTACTTACCTGTTGGACTAGAAAAGTCATAATTTCTACTTAAGGAAAAAAAATGTAAGCAATTAGGTATATTTTTTTTTATTCTACCTACAGTTTGAGCTGACAAGAAGATATTTATTAAAATAGGTAGGTACTAAAACGATAATGGAAGGTAACTTTTGCTCATAATTTTTTATACGATTTAAAAAACAAATGTACCTGCTTTATTATTTATTTTGTAGAATGTTGACCCACACACCTACAGAATATACTTCTGTTAATAAAACGCTGCTTCATTTTCAAACAACGTTCGTTCTACATATACACTCGAGTAGTCGACCAAAAATATAGTCCAAGCATATTATAGTAGTCAGTCATACATACGCAATGTAAGGATTAAGTCTTTTGGACGCTTGTATTGATATGGATCAGTTGAGCTACCGGTAGATTCTTTGCAACGTCTGCAGTTAACTCAATTATTCAATTGTTTGGATAAAAATCTGAATAAAAACCTGTAATTTCAATATTTTTAGACGTAAAAATTATTGAAATCTGCTTTGTAAACTTATTACAATAAAAAATAAATTGTAAATAAGCTTACATAATAGTTCTAATTTGTTTCTATTATTCGATTGTAATTTTCTTAGTCAAGTAAGTGTTTATATAAATAAATCGATATAAAAAACTCGACGAGCAAAAAGATGGACCCCGTACCTACATTACCGTTTATCAATAATTAATTATCTACCTTGTTTCATGTAAGTTCAAAGTTCCTGCTTGGCTTATCTAGGCATGCAAAAGTAGGTTGGTAACTTGCTAGCTAGGGTAGGCAATGACAACGTTGCGCCGCCAATAAGACTGGGTCACCTGGCAAGCCTTGGAGTCAAGTATTGATCAGTTTGCGACTGGCAACACAACACGACACTCTTTGCCTGCTGCGTAGAACATCTTAACTCCATCCATTAAGTCTTTTCTGTTTCATGTTGAGTATGAAAAATATGCGTTGAATTTCATGAGCAATTTTAAAGAATAGTTTAAAGTTTTTACAGGTGATTTGTACCATGATGTCATTACTCCCTCGACTGTAGCTTGTGAATCATAATAATATACTTCTCTATGATTTCCCCAGACAACAATGAAAGGTATGATGAATTTCAAATTCAAACAATGCATAGTAATTATTTTAAATATTAATATTCCAACGACATAAGTGAGCTTAAAACTTCGCGAGTATTTTTAGTACATACTTTTTACCAAATTTCTTCTATGAAAAGTCAGTGGTGGTGTTTCAAAAAAATCAAGAGGTTCCATGTAGGACTGTATGTTTTTTATGTGTATGAGTAGGGTACCGATGACTGTATGTTCGCCGATTATTCTTGTCTATCGTGGACCGAATTTTAATGATTTATGCTATGAATTTTAATGATTTATGCTATTGTATAGATAATGATCCCGAAACGGTCCCATGAAACTGTACTACTGATCCCACAAAACTAAAAAAATCATTGTAAATATTAATGAATTTGAAATCGGGTTTCAGTATTCTCAAAACAATCAAATGATATTATTATCAGAGTTACCTGATAAAACAGGCAGATGCGTCTGATGACTAAAGTTAAAAACACGCCAACCTCCACCTCAAAGGGTCAAGTGGCAAGGTGAATCAGTCCAGTCTCTAAAAAAAAGTGTTATTTTGGATCAACAAAAGTCTGGTTTGCTTGGTTTCGATGCCCCTTTTACATGTTAGATAAACGGTATTAATATTATTTATGTTTTCTTAATATTATTTCCATGTGAGTATAATAATATTGATTACAGATGCACCCACATAGGTATGAACTCTTTATATTTATTTATCTATCTATTTATCTATAAATTATGCACATATTTTCTTACTAAGGCACCATTATTATAACTGAGTGAGTATATTTGATTTTCTGTTCAAATTATTTTGTAATCGCAGGGTCCTGTGATTGTTCTAGTTTTGGTCTGGGCAGAATACCAGCGCCCTCTGTTCACAACAGTTGGCATTATGCTGAGCCTAGGCCCATTTGCTACTGCAGCACACATTGATTAATTTTATTGTTAACATCGTTTGTTAAATGTACCTACTGTATGTGTTCTTATTAGTTTAATTAATTTAAGACTACATATTTTATTTTGAATGTGTTATGTAAATGTGTGTGTGGTGGCAAATAAATGGTATGTCTATGTCTATGTCTATGTCTATGTCTCTTATCGCTTAAATGCAGCTCGAGTTAAACAGAGAATTTCTTATCTGCGGCCTTAACTTCTAATTATAGGCAGCCAGACAACTTTATCAAAAGAAAACAACTTTAAGGTCAAAATAAATAAGAGTGAAATTACCAGAAAGGGACCGATATTAGGGCCAAAAATTTTGGCCCTAATATCAGTCACCTTTTGTTTTTTTTTCAATCGCCGCTGCTCACAATAAAAGTTTTAAATTTGGATAGAGGACAGACAAATTAAAAATGTCTTTTAGAAAATGTCCTAAAGCGTCTGGATTCTGGATATTCACAGATGAAAATAACTATATTTTAGAAACCTGACGCTTTAGGGCAATAGGTTAAAGAACATAAACGTAAGGCTACCCTCCATACAAAAATCTTCACACACACTTGAGACTTGAATATTTAAAAATTAAATGATTTTGGTATAAGGCTCTTAATTAAGTTATCCCACTTGACACAGAAATTCACAGAATCAAGGGTTAAATAAAATTAACTAAGAAAAAAGTCCTTAACAATAAATATGATTAAAAAAAAACTAAGTAAGAACTTGGTAAGAACCCTTAGAAGGCATTGTAAATAATTACAATTCAGAGTTTAG
This sequence comes from Eupithecia subfuscata, assembly GCA_963564075.1. Classification (NCBI taxonomy): domain Eukaryota; kingdom Metazoa; phylum Arthropoda; class Insecta; order Lepidoptera; family Geometridae; genus Eupithecia; species Eupithecia subfuscata. The sequence continues at coordinate 733,259 of CAUWYO010000001.1, read as the reverse complement.
GACATATAAAATAGGGATGTCATAATGACAATAGGATAAAGGGCAACACAGTAAGACGCAAATCCAAACAGTAGGACAGAGCCAAACGATTTTGCGCAGTTATTTCCTTCCTACATAGGCCAATTTAGTGTGGTGTCAGCGAGGGTCCAATTGAGATAAATATCCGGCGCTGCGTGATTGCCATCATTACCATGACATCATTCTGTGACTGTGATTGTGATGTCATTGCATTGGACTGGTCCGGACTAAAATTAATGCATTTCTTGCGAGAAGATATATTTCGTTCTATGGGGAAACAATGGATTCATTCTTAGTAATGAAGTAATGACAACATCAAAAAGTCTGTATTTTTAAAAGAATTACCAAACTATATTCGTACGGTAAGTTGATAAACTCGCGTGGACCCTTACGAGCCTCAGACAGAACAGAACAAAGGTTGATAATGACAACATAGATCTGTTGGTTGCGTAAATCTGCGTAAATCGAAATGAATGTATTTTATGTAGGTACTACCCATCGATCAAAAATTTCCGGCCGGCCCCCCTTAGATGCACAATGCGCGCCCTGAAAACGTCAGTATCAAAAGGTATCCCATTTGACATTTTGGGATACCTTTTCAACTAGTGTCATTTTAGCTCTCGGACCGAAAGCATGGTCAAGTGCTCGTATAAAAAATGCAATAATCGACAGACCAAGCAACAGAAAAAGGATGGAATTTCTTATTTTCAGTAAGTTTAAATGTAATTTTTACCCGTGTATTGTGATATGATCCAATTGAGCCTTATAAACTTGAGAAATCAGCATTAAATATTGTTGTTGGGTTTGCCTATGTAAAAATATTTATTTTGTTCTAAGTTGATGAATGGAGCGGCTATTGTTTCTAATTTTTTATTATTTTTATTTGTGGTAAGTTGTAAGTGATAAAAATTTCTTCATGAAAAGACATTTAAAATAACTGGTTGAGGTTTATAAAATAACTAGCTGACCCGCCCTCAATTTTATTTCAGATTCAGATTATTTATTGATAACTCTTGTTACATGTCATAAACGTAGGTACAAATAATAAAAATTAGTTTACAAGTCCAGCATAGTTAATCATATCAATGAAGTAAATTATAAAAATAAAAGATATTGGTCATCACATGACAAATAACATATTCTACAATAGATTTATACAAAATTAAAAATAAAAATAATTTAATTTAAAATAAACAATAATATGTGTGTAAATGTTACACCGTAAAATCGTTTTCATTAAAGAATTCGTCTACTCTATAGAAGGCTTGCTCGATAAGCCAGTTCTTCAGCTTGTTTTTAAAAGATTGCGTTGATCGGGAATCGGTAATAATTTTCGGAAGGCGGTTGTAAACGGCTGGCCCCATCGCGTCGCTAATTTATAGTTGTATCAATAAATGATTCGTTATCTTTACCTGAATTCTGTTGATTTTTTATTCCTTTTAAAAATAAACAGTGTATAAATTATTTTTAGGTACCTTCCTACCTACTTACAAAATAAAATCAAATAAATTCGACTCCACTAATCTCTTGTTCCGCATGCAAAAAACTTGACAGGCTCTGCGCAAACTGTCTGCGTCAAAACAAAACGTGGACACTTGAGTGTCATTCTTGTAAGGTTCTGGGTATCTACGGGGGAGGCCGCAAGGCCGCATACTTGATCGATGGTACTACCTGATTTACTGTAACATTTTTTCAGGAAATTAACTAGGTACCTACCTACTTAATTTAATAAGGATAAAATAATATGTAGGCATCAAGAGTTTCCACACTGAAGAATGATCTAGGTAATCAAATCAGTATCCATCCATTAGGAAAGGAACTTTGTCCCTTGCTCGCTTTGTAACCTCTAGTCTACCTATTGTCCTTTATTCTCTACATTCCACTGATTTCACCCATAATTACCGTTGTAAAGGCAGGACTGTCCATACAAAGCATGTTAATTGTATGCATGTAATTAACAACATGCTGCGTGCGGTTACCCGCAAGGCTTGTGAAACAATGGATTACTTTACACTGGTTCTATTCAGTATTCAGTATTCAGTACTTTTATTGCGAAACAAAAATATTACATTATAGTAAGTATTTTTTTTTTTTTTTTATTTATTCATTACAATAACAATAACAATTTATCTTATTATTTGTACCATATAAACCTTGTGAGGTTTGTCTTGGTACTCACATTCGTTTTCATTTTATTTGTAATCTAAGTGTAAGTAATAAAACAACTAACTAATTATAGGCCTACTACTGTAAATTATTATAGGCCTACTGTACCTGCTGCATCGGTTATCGTGATCACTCTCTCTCGCTCGCTCAGGGTTAGCGCTAGCCTCATCGTGCATTGTGGGAGGGAGCAAACAAGGTGTGCATAGTTGTTTGCATGCGCGTGAGTGCGGCCAGGCCAAGTCAGCGTTGTAAGCAAAAGTTAGGTACAGGATGATTCAATTTATTTTAAAATTATATATTCTGCTCGAAATTATTAATTTTTAAGGAGATCTATTATTGTGCACTTTATTTAAGTAGAAAGTTTTGTATTTAGTTTTATAATTTTTATTATTTATTTCTTTTTTAAGTGTAGAAGGCACAGAGTTTACAATGTGTGGAATTAGGTAGTTGTTAGTACGCCTTCCGTAGAAATTGCTCTGTTTAGGTATATAAAGTTTTTCTTCTGTAATTTTTCTTGTTGTTATTTTATGTTCTACTCTTTTATAAAGATTGTGGTTGCCATATTGCTCGATTAGTAGGTTTAGGTGTACTCTGTCATGTATAGGTATTATTTTGCAGTACTTGAATATTGCATCTACGTCATCTCCGAGTTGTTTTTTTGTGTTTTTGGGTAAGATCGATTTCAGTAATCTTATCTGTAATGCAAATATTTGGTCAAGGTATGTCTTAAAGGTCCTTCCGTAGCTGCTTATTCCATATGCTATTATTGACTCCGCTAGGGCCGTGTACACGTTTAACAAAATTTTGAAGGGTATTTTCAGTTTAAGCATATAGAACTTAGCCAGGATGGCGCGAAGTTTATCGCATACAGAATTAATGTGAAATTGCCAGTTGAACCTGTTATCTACTATTAGGCCTAAGTATGTGTGTTTTTGAACCTGTTCGATGCTTGGACACGAGCAGCTTTTCGAATCCGAATGTAGGCAATCGTGGGTATGCGCAATGATGGTGAAGTTATTTGCAACTGGTAAGTAGGATGAGTGCACATGAACAATTTTTGTTTTGCTTGCGTTTAGAACAAGACCATTATCGTGCGCCCACTTCGCTACTTGTGTAAAGTCATTTTGCATATCTTGCGCGGCTGTTTGAATATTCTTATGAGAGGCGATTAAACATGTATCGTCAGCGTATTGATATACTCCGCAGTTTTTGATAACGTTTTCTAGATCGTTAACGTAGGCCAAGTAATGCAATGGTCCTAGAACTGAGCCCTGCGCTGTACCTTCGCTGACCTTTTGTTTGTCGCTATAGTCACTCCCTATTTTAACAGCGTAGTTTCTGTCGTCCAGGTAGTCTTTACACCATCCAAGAAGTGGGCCTCTAATCCCAGTGTTGCCAAGTTTCTCAATAAGGTGCCAATTAAGGTGAGTATTAATGTACCCTGTCAGGTAGGGTATGGCAATATATCTTAATCTAGGACTTAAGTTTAAGGACTAAATTAAGTATTTTGTATTTTATACAAAACTAGGAGATCTTTTATGAACAATAAATAACATTTGTGTAGTTTAGAATTATATAAATTTACCTTGGTAGGTACAATAACACTTTTTAACAAAATAGTTCACCTTTTATAAATTTGTGTGACTAGGTTATACTTAACATCTTATAATTAATCAATATATAACCTATTATATTATTAAGAACACTTCGAAGCTCTTCCGTTGTTAAAAAGAAAATGTAGGGATTCTATCCTAATAGTTTGTCTTCAAAAAAGTCTTTTAAGTCATAATAGCATTTTTTAATAAGCAATTCTTGTAGTTTTGATGCGAATATATGGTGTTTGGGTTCAGATTTAAGGAATGTTGGTAGTTTATTATGTATTTTAATGGACATGTAATAAGGGCTCTGTCTGTATAGTTCAAGTCTAGGTATTGGAAGGATGAGGTTTGTTTTTCTTCGTGGATTATTATCAAATTGGTATAAATTCAGGTTTTTTCTAACAAATAATGCTGTTTCATATATATAAAGGCTAGTCAAAGTTAGTAATTTTTGTTCTATAAAATGTGGTCTACAGCAGGTGCGTCTTCTGATATTAACAATAATACGTAGGCATTTTTTCTGCAATATAAATAATTGGTTTGTATCTACACTGTTGCCCCAGATTACTATGCCATAGCGTAGCCATGAATAAGCATATCGTCAGTGGAAAAGAAAAAATGCTTAAGCGCCAAAATGGCCAAAATGAGTTACATATATCATTGGATTGGATTTTTTTTTTCTGCGTCGATCTGTTTAGGTTTTAAGGCAATCAGGCCACATTTTGGCGCTTTAGCTTCTCAAAAAATTTAAGTAAACCTTCGTTTCCCTTTTCTTAAGCGACTACAAAACGATGTTTTTGAGACAGAGGTGACATAAGTGTTACATTTTTCAGGAATTTTAACACTTAAGAATGTTTTCCTTTTAACATTTTTATATTTTGGATCACTTAAGCATATTACCTTTTTTTAGGTTTGGGTGGCACTGCCTCATAAGCAATTTCATTTTTTTGAATTTTATGGTATATCGTCTTCTTAGCAATTATTCATAGCGATCGTTAAAAACTGTTTGGCGCTTAAGCAAATATAATAGAATAAGGTGTGAGTACAAATAGCGCTTAAGCAATTTTCGTTTAGCGTTTGCTACACAATTTCATTACGTTAGTGAAAGTAAATTTGTTAAATGTAATATTCAACCCATTGTAAGAAAAAAAGAAGGCGTTTTTGCTAAGGTATACACTATTTTAGCGATAATTTGTTCTAGTAGATGTAATGACTATGTAGTGTTTTACTATAAAAACTATCGAAGTTTGACGAATTCATTACGGATGTAAGCGGGTTAACTACGAACCTTATTTGCTTGCTATTATAGACAAAGAAGAGGGTGTGGTCTATGCTGCCATATCCGCGGAGGATATGGCACCATAGACCACTGTCACACAGTGCGGCAGATTATACATTAGTCCGAAGAGTATAATCAGCCTCTGTGTCTGGCCTTTGTGGACTATGAAAAAGCCTTTGACTCTGTCGAAACCTGGGCTGTTCTGGAATCCTTACAGCGATGCCAAGTAGACTATCGTTATATCGAGGTGTTGAGATGTCTCTACGAGGCCGCCACCATGTGCGTCCAAGTACAGGGCCAGCAGCAGTCTAAGCCCATCCAACTGCGCAGAGGAGTGAGACAGGTCCCCCGTCTCACTCCTCTGCGCAGTTGGATGTTATATCCCTAAAACTGTTCACGAGCACGTTGGAAGGTATGTTTAAGACGCTGGACTGGAAAGGTAAGGGCATTAACATAAACGGCTTCTAAACCTCACACCTGCGATTAGCTGATGATATCGTACTAATGGCAGGGTCGCTAGAGGAGCTGAACCAGATGCTAGACGGCCTAGCCTCAGCCTCGCGACGCATCGGTCTTGGCATGAATTTGGATAAAACCAAAGTCATGATCAATGGCCTCATTGATCCGGGACCGGTCGTCTCGACCTTCTCGAAATTGTTCCCGAGCATAAGTTTACTCGGAAACAATTTCGAGAAGGTGGCCATGTACGGTGTAAGGTAAGTACCTTGGGCAAATTCTGCAGTTAGGTAAAAATAATTTTGAGAAGGAAGCCAAGAGGAGGATCCAGCTAGGCTGGGCAGCGTTTGGGAAACTACGTCAAGTCTTCTCGTCATCCATACCGCAATGCTTGAAAACGAAACTTTTCAATCAGTGCGTCCTACCCGTCATGACCTATAAAGCTGAGACGTGGACACTCACGGTAGGGCTGGTCCACCAGTTCAAAGTCGCTCAGCGAGCTATGGAAAGAGCTATGCTTAGAGTCTCTCTAAAGGATAGAATTCGTAACGAATACATCCGACAGAGAACCAAAGTTATCGACATCGCACGAAGAATTAGCAAGCTGAAGTGGCAGTGGGCCGGCCACATCTCGCGAAGAACCGACAACCGCTGGGGTAAACGTGTTCTTGAGTGGAGACCACGACTCGGCAAACGTAGTGTAGGACGCCCTCCGGCCAGGTGGGATGACGATCTGCGAAAGATTGCAGGCAGATGCTGGATGCGGCAAGCTGAAGACAGGGCGCTATGGCATTAGGGGAGGCATATGTCCAGCAGTGGACTAATATAGGCTGATGATGATGATGATGACGATAGACAAAGACCAAATTAGCACGCTATTAGAAAACCTCAATGGCATTCATCCGAAAATAGTATTCACTGTGGAGTATGAGAATGACGGAGCTCTGCCTTTTCTTGATGTTTTGGTTAAGCGTACACTCTCGGGACGTTTAACACACACAGTCTATCGAAAACCAACACATACGGATAGGTACCTAAAGGCTGACTCGCACCATCATCAGTCACACCTAGCTTCAGTGTCTCGCACTCTTACAAATAGAACTTTAAGGCTATGTGACCCACAATACATAGACGGTGAACTACAGCACGTCAAAGATGTACTAGAGCAAAATGGTTATGGCTGGAGACAGAGCTGCCGTATTGCCAACATGTCCCAAAGAAAACGGCCCCATTCCGTCGAGAGAGCGGTCGCATACCTACCCTTTGTAAAGGGGCTCACGGACAAGATCGCTCAGTTGCTACAGCGGAAATATAGCATTAAGACGATCTATCGAGCTCAAACGCAACTGCGGCACTTACTGCGCTCCCCGAAGGATAGAGTACCACTGGACGTCCCCGGCGTATTACTCCGCCGTGATTATTTGATAAATAAATAAAACGATTGATCGATCATACAATAAGAAATAGTAATAGTGATTAATTTTAGCATAAGTGATCTTTGTTGGTTTTTTCGACTGATTATTCGTAGTATTAAGGAGAACTATAGCAATGTAACCGGATTAGTCGGCCGTGATTATTTGATAAATAAATAAAACTGATTTATTAGTATATCTTATGCTTTTTTTAATGACACATAGTAGATCAGTGTACATTGACCACAAAAGAATGGTTAACCAATACCATAAGTGAGTTTTATTTACATGAAATTAATAGAAATTTGTATTTTAGCAAATTTATGCAATCTGTTTATGAACGTGTTAGGTCTTAAGCATCTATTCTTTATGGCATATCACGTCATTCAGCATATGTTAGCAAATTTTCTTTACTAAACTTTAATGAATTAAAGTAACTCAGCATTTTATGTTTTCTGTATAAAATGTGAATGCTATTCATAAGCATTTTTAAATTATTGGTTTTCTTATCTTTTCGGCAGATAAGCAGTTTTTTCCTGACAAAGTTTTAGAACACTTTTGCTTAAGCGACAGCTATTTTATGATATAGAAGAGCTGTAGAATTGAAAATGTTTCATAAAAATAGATACAATTTTAAAATAGTAAATTAAATTTTGATACACGAATTAAAATAAAAAACAAAAGAGTGACGATTTTTTTACCAAAAAACCAATCTTTAAACTTGATTTCCCACAAGTATCGTTTTGGCGCTTTAGCATTTCTTCCTTTCCATTGACGATATGCATAGTAGGCAGATAAAGCTGTTTTAATGTTTGTGTTACTTTTTAAGATAGATAAGGCATAAATAAATTGTGATAGTTTGCTTTTGGTTTTTTCTATATGTCCTTTCCAATTAAGGTGAGTATCAATTTTTAGGCCTAAAAGGGTATGATCTTGGACTTCTTCAATATTGAGGCTACTTGTTAGTGGAGATAGATCTAGAGGTGTTTTCTGGTATGGGGTAAATTGTATGATTTTTGTCTTTTTTGTATTTGCTTCCAAATTGTGAGCTTCTAACCAGCTTTTTTTTTTTTCATTTATTTATGTTACATAATTATTAACTTATCTTATCTACAGCTAACATAAACCGTAATTCGGTTTGTCCGTCAGCCTCAGTCTCTAAGGTACAATATAGTTATTATTATAAATAGTTGGTACTATGTATCTTCCTACGTAAGTTGGTAGTTTAATACAGTAAACTCGTACACGAATAAAAACAAAATAAACACACACCGAAGTTTCACATCAGAAACTAAATGTAAGCTAAGCAAATACTAGCGGGGTACATTGATTGGCTGTCCGGTGTGCGGGCGACAGTATAACAATAACGCTCGTACGTCAGCGCATGGAGTGAACTGATAACATTATACAGGGTTATTTCTAAAATGAAGTTACGATCGATATTTTTGAATAAATTTTTTGTGTTTGTTTTTATTTTATGTTATAGTTTAGTTAGTTATAATAAAGTTAGCAAGAATTATAAGTTTTTAGTAATTTGAGTTTATAAATTTTGTTATAGATCATAGTAGTATTTTTTAATTTTTAATTTATAGTTTTCGTCGTTAATATTAGAAGAGATTTCAAAGGGTATTTTGTTAATTAAGTTAGGTATTAGATATCTATTTGTACGTTTCCCGTAGTAGTTATAAACTCTGGGTATTACAAGTTTATCTTGGGTTATTTTTCTTGTCGTAATCTTATGCCTAATTTTTATTTGCAAGTCTTTGTTTGGGAATTGTTCTGTCAGAATGTTCATTTTAAATTTTGTATGAATGGGTAATATTTTACAGTATTTGTATATTCCAGTAATGTTGTCATCTTTATATAGCTTCATTTTAATTTTATTTGGTATTATTATTTTAAGTATTCTCAGCTGAATATTATAGATTTTGTCTAGGTAGGATTTGAATGTTTTACCGTAGCTTGTTAGCCCGTATGATATTAGTGACTCGGCTAGCGAGTTATATAAATTAATTAGGACGTGAAAAGGTACTTTATATTTTAGTATTGCAAATTTAGCTAGCATTGCCCTCAGCTTGTTACATACATGGTCAATATGTTGACTCCAATTGAATCTATCGTCGACAATAAGAATAAGCTATAAGTATCTATGCAAAATCTGAGCCGGATCCGTTCCATAGTTTTGGCGTGAAGAGGTAACCAACAAACTTTCGCATTCATAATATTAGTGTTCGGCTGAACTTTTGCATACAGGTAATTTAAGGCCTGGAATCAAAGATAGGCTATTTCTTATCCTATTCATCAGTTCCCATCTAAACAACGCGTGCGTAACCGCGGGCAGAAACAAGTTTATAATATTAGAGTGATTTCATCTTTCCTAGGTCATCACTCTGCGAAATAAGCAACGTAGGATATTTATTATTTACTCACCTACTCCTTTTTCGAGTGGTTCGCCAATTCTTTCACTCGCTGGTTCCGCATCATGTGTATCATCAGGCTGTGTTGTTATTCATCAGGAGCAGACGAAGAACTTTTTTCTGAAACTTGAGCAAATTTGTTAAACATAGATGTAGGCATCTATGTATTAACAAAGATAATTACAATCAAATAATTAATTAATAAATTTAGAACTAGTATTTACAATTGAAGTAATTGAGCTAACTGCAGACTGTTAAAAATGAATCTACAGCTGAATCTGCAACATACCGCCGAACATAGAAACTCCTCCTTTTTTGAAGCCGGCTAAAAAAACACAGGCCGAAAAAACGCGTGCGAAGCCGCGGGTGGAAGCTAGCTTACTATAATTACCAAATCACATAAGTTATTCTACAAAAGAACTTCACTCGTTAGATAAAAATCAAAAAGATACCCCTTTTTCTAATGTCTTTTCAATATTATGACGACCGAACTACTGACCTGTTACTTTTTTAGTACTTAACTAAAGACGCTTAGTATTTCTAAACAAATAACTACAAAAAACACGAGCGCGGCGGCTTGGCAGCGGGCGTATATACAGGGTACCTACTTCATGTTGACCTAGAATCATGATATGTGGTAAGAAAAAAGGTCATACAATTAAACGGAACCCTTTGGCGTTTAATTTTAACTGGGACAGTACGGGCCACCCAAAACCAGAGGAGATACAGGTGCAGTTTCTTTTGAAACAACAGCTCCTTTTTGGCGAAATATATTTTGGCATTAAAATGTTTTTGGTCAAGCGTGAGTAGCGCCTAAAAATGAATTAAGTTGGTAAAAATGTTTTTTGTTTTATTGTATCAAATGAAATAAATCTGAGCAGCGGAAGTTAGTCAAATTATTATATTATTATTATTATTGTATAGTCAAATTCAGATTGTTTATTAATAACGGTCAGAACAAGTTCAAGTCTCTTCTTACCCTCATTATTTTCCAGTGACTCTTCTATTTCTTCCTCCGCCACTTCAGGATCTTTTACACTTTCATTCGCCGAATCATCTCCGCTGACAACATACGTTTCATCACCAACCTTTGCTGGCAGCAGCAAATCATCATTTGTTTCATCATAATATGATCTGTGGACATCTGCTTGGGATGTCACTAGTATACAATCGTCTGATTCAGATGTATATTCGACGTCATCTCTTTCCATATGATCAGATGAACTTCGGGGTTTATCTGCTCTGGAGCCATGATTTCTTTTAGATTTCTTTGCTATAACTTCTTCCTCATCTGATTCACTGGAATCATTATTTGTTCCACGTTTTAGACTTCCGCTAGATATAACATGTGAAATATCTCGACCTGCAAGAAAAACATAAAAGCCTTATTTACAAAAAAATTCAATACATATAAAATAATTACAGAAAAGTACATAACTACTTTCAAATAGTAAGTTTTTATGCTCTAGACTCATCGGTCAAAAATTTCCGGCCGGCCGCCCCCCTTAGATGCACAATGCGCGCCCTGAAAACGTCAGTATCAAAAGGTATCCCATTTAGCATTTTGGGATACCTTTTCAACTAGTGTCATTTTAGCTCTCGGACCGAAAGCATGGTCAAGTGCTCGTATAAAAAATGCAATAATCGACCGACCAAGCAACAGAAAAAGGATGGAATTTCTTATTTTCAGTAAGTTTAAAATGTAATTTTTACCTGTGTATTGTGATATGAGCCAATTGAGCCTTATATACTTGAAAAATCAGCATTAAATATTGTTGTTGGCTTTGCCTATGTAAAAATATTTATTTTGTTCCAGGGCGTTCTGGATGTTTTCTATGTATAATAAAAAATATCTATCTATGTAGTGTATTGTATTAAGTATATCAGTTATCTAGTACCCATAACACAAGCTCTGCTTAGCTTGGGGCTAGATAATGCTGTGTGAATTGTCCAACATTATTTATTTATTTATTTGTTCTAAGTTGATGAATGGAGCGGCTATTGTTTCTAATTTTTTATTTTATTTAGGTATTTGTGGTAAGTTGTAAGTGATAAAAAAAAAATCATGAAAAGACATTTAAAATAACTGGTTGAGGTTTATAAAATAACTAGCTGACCCACCCTCAATTTTATTTGCGTGGACTCTCTAATAAAAGAAAGACTACCAAAAGTATTAGATTTAATCAACTAAGTATTTAATTTTTAGTTACCCTCGAGATCCTGTGCGTTGGGAAAATTGGAGGTCCATTTTAGCACAACAGCGATGTGAACCATATTTTAAAACTGGCCGTGAAAGCCTCATTTGTTCCAAGCATTTTAAAGAATGTGATGGCTACAACACCAAAACAGGCATAAGAAGAATACGTAAGACAGCTGTTCCTCAAACAGTATGTCTATTTTATTTAACGCAATTGTTTTTAACTATTTTAGCTTTACATTTAATAATAATAATAAAAACTCTTACGAAGCCGCAGGCAGACACTAGTTCTTTTAAATTTAAAGTACCTGCCTGAAATTGTATTTTAGGTTTATTTCACTAGCTTTTGTTAACTTATTTATATTATTGTATGTCCGAAATGACCCTTTTGTTTGTTGACTATCAATAAATGATTCGTTCTCTTTACCTGAATTCTGTTGATTTTATAATCCTTATAAAAATAAATAGTGTATAAATTATTTTTAGGTACCTTCCTACCTACTTACAAAATAAAATAAAATAAATTCGACTCCACTAATCTCTTGTTCCGCATGCAAAAAACTTGACAGGCTCTGCGCAAACTGTCTGCGTCAAAACAAAACGTGGACACTTTTGAGTGTCATTCTTGTAAGGTTCTAGGTATCTACGGGGGAGGCCGCATACTTGATCGATGTCTAAACTAGAACGTTCTAGAAATCAAGATATTTTTTTTATAAAGTTGTTTTTTTATAATTGAGACCTCAACAAAAACTGATTAAAATAAACAACCCAATAAAAACATAAACTTCAACTTCATAATCGAACGTGCGCAGTTGAAAAGGTAGGTGCATATTCAAACTCAAAAACAGAGGTGAGACGAATAAGAGTTGTTGAAGCCTTGATTTGATTAGGTACCTTAGTGAGCGAAAATAAATGCTTTGTTTATTTATTTATTCTGAGAATATATATAAAAAATTAAATTCAAAGAATAGAAACAAATAAGAACTATAAAAAAATGTATTTACAATTGAAACAGATTGTCTGTGATCAACTTAATAATTGTATTTACAATTGAAACAGATTGTCTGATCAACTTAATAATAATATTTTTTTGAAAAACTAAAAACCGACTTCTATTTTCTTAGTTTAAACATTGTTTTAATAAAATAAAACCGGCCAAGTGCGAGTATACTCGCACACGGAGGGTTTCACGCATTCAATTACACAGCGATGTTACATCCTCTAGATTTAAGTAATACCACGTAGTACGTTTTCCATCGTAATACATCGTCACACTGTTTAAAGCACTATTTTTTTTTTTTTTTTAGGCTTATTAAGAAGATCTGAAAAAATATTATTCAAAAACTCACGTCATTACCCCGTCTCACCGTTCCGGCGCCGAGGGGCGCTGGCGTCATTCGTTTTTCGTGTGACGCATCGTCAACATCGAGTGAACGAGTTTTACATCGAAAATCGCGAGTTTCTTCCGCAATATCGAAGTGATTTATAGTTATGGGCAAAAGTAAGCATAAGAATAACAGTGATAATGATATTCGTCGAAACATTCGACAAAATGAAAGGAAATTGGACCGAGATAAAGGTAAGATATGCATAACTACCCTCACATCGTATATCGAAAAAGTTCAATGTTTTCTTATCAATAATCTTATGACAATTACCCATTACCTACGTGCTACGTACCATCTCAATGTGGTAATACGTGATATTATCCAGATGGTTACACAAACTAAATTCCTTAACGTGGTGATACGAGATGTTACTACAATATTCAATGTTTTCATATCAATAATCTTATGACAATTACCCATTACCTACGTACCGTCTCAATGTGGTAATACGTGATATTATCCAGATGGTTACACAAACTATATTCCTTAACGTGGTGATACGAGATGTTACCCAGGAATCATATCGTGGTTCTTTCTTAACGTGATGGTACGTGATGCCATCCAGAAAGTTACCGTCATCGATCAGATATTCGATCGCTGAGCCCGGCCTACGTCCAACACGTACCTAAGTGACTAGGTACATTCTCCCGACATACCCTCGCCCGAAAGGTATACGACTTTCTGGAAGTACACTACCCAGAACCAAGCATGGAATCCATTGTGAGTGTGACTCCGTTTGCTTGTCTCCAGGAGCGCTTCAGCTCCCAATGCCGATCTCAGACCTCCATATAATACCAGGTATAATATAAATCTACATCATCGACGTCGGTCGAGGCATTAGCCCCTACTCTGGGCTTAACACTCGTAGCTGAACCTACATTATGAATTCCAGCTGAAATCTTAGAAATTGTGGTACAGGCCGAAAATTGGGTGAAAAAACACCACCACAAATCTCTGAACGTTGGGGAAAATATTACTGGGTGGACTCGCCGAGGAGCCATACGAGGCCCTTGTAGATAAATGCTGATTCCCCAGAATACCGCTGGTAGGTACGGGCCACAAAACCCAATTCTGAGAAAAGTGCCGTTTTGTCTGAACCCACAATAAGAGATTGGAATATTCTCAAAACCAACTGGAATCGGGAATAGCGACCTGCTATTCCTGCTATTCAACTTCACTAAAGTTTTTATACAGGCTGACTTGCCCAAGCTTGAGGTCATCAAGTAAGCATCGGACGTGTCACAAGTTCTGACTAAAACTATTACTCACATTACTGGATAATGGTTTATTCGGTTACAAAAAATAATTAGTCATAATGGTGAAAGTTTCCAGTCTGGAGACAAACCTGGTGAAACCATAAAAAGCTCCAGAGGTCAAGCCAATTAAATCAAGGAACCTAGCTCCTCACGTAGTAGGTTCCAACGTAAACCCGGGTTACGATAGGTAATCTCTCGACCCGCTCATCTTCAAAACACCGTGAATACATCAGCAGCCCGCACCGGTACTACGAGCCGCAGCCTTCGACGTCCAGGGGGAGGGGCTCCAGCTCGACGCAGCCGCGCCCGCTGCACCTCCAGCACAAGCCACCGCCGCCAACCAAGGCCGCGACCGTCGATACCAAAAGAGGTATGCACCTACATACTGGTACAATCCAATATTTCTACTGAAATATTGAGCTACAATCTATTAGAAATAATCTAGTTATTTGTTCTATGCAGGGGCCGTGAGATTCCCTTCGTTAATTTTATGCTACAGAATACTGAACCACAGCCGCAATAGCAACCTACCTTTTCCTTAAAAAGGAAATGAGTATCACTGTAAAACCTTACAATTCTCGGTGCAATATCAACGAACATTGAGCAGCCTTAGCAGTACGTACTACAGTACACCTAAAGTAACGAAGAATTTCGATTTATACCTACTCAATGTCAAACATTCAATAAATATGCCATAGCTTCGTATTTGAAAATGGAAGCACAGCTTGTAAGTTGGTAAATGATGGCTAAATGTAATCATATGCCTCATACTTTTAGTAGGTACCTACCTATTACGTCTGTTTAGAAGAATTTTTGGCCACAGCGGCGCCCAGCCTCAATAGAAACTAGCCAGTAGCAGCGCCCATCAGTATTCATCTATCACATAAAATATCCATGTTGTAGATTAGAACAACTCTCGTTTGCCTACTCTATGATCTTTGTTCAGCGACGTATGTTTTTACCCCAGCTAATGTTTTACTCGTAGTAGCCTAACTAGATTATAATGTTTTGTATCGGCTCATGCTACAAATCATAAGAAAACGCAGTAAATACCGTGCTGCGTAAAAACGTAAAAACGTTAAGGGTTTAACGCATTCACTGCCCAGCCTCGGCAGTGCGACCCGCAGGGCCGCGCGGCGCGGCCCTGGCCCCGTGTAGCGGCACGCGGCGGCGCGGCCCGTGCCCTCTACATAATCAGTAATCACGTACATTTCTAGGATTTGAAAAATAAATGCATGCATTATGCCATTGCAATCAATCTATCTAATCAAATTATGTAATTACCTCAAGAAAAAGCCAATGAAAATGTTGAATTGGTAACAAGTACCTAACAAGTAAATAATGCACAATTAGTAGATTCTATTGCACCTTGCTATTTTCATTGGTAGACCAACTGCAGCAGTAGCATTATGGTTGGATTTACACTTAACGTTTTGAACGCAAAAAGAAGGTTGGTACCTACTACCTATCGCTTCACAATCAAACGAGGACCATCACTACCGAAGGCATCTTTAATTGTAACTGGTGGCCAACTATTGCCGTTATAGACCAAATAAATTACAAAAACAATCATCATCATCATCATCAGCCTATATTAGTCCACTGCTGGACATAGGCCTCCCCTAATGAGTGCCATAGCAACAAAACAATAATATGTTTGAAATTTTTACTGATTCGTTAATGACTGGTTCGAGGACTGTAGTAGTATAATATCTGTAGAAGTAAATCGCTGTACCGATCTGTAAATGAAATGACTCGCACATTGATTACTCTACGCTTCTAGCTGCTTTTTTAGCGCAGCGTAACTAAAATTAACTAACACCACTGCAATCTCATACATAAATACCTACACACCACACCTCAATGAAAATTGCAGACAAATATGGTAGTGGTGTGAAGTTTGGAATATTTTTATTTTCGCTTTTTTTTCAAGATCGTGATAATATTGATACAGCCCAGGCTTCTATGAATTTCAACGTCGATACGGTATGGAGCCTACGTCAGACTTCATCAGAGTAGTTATGGGAACATTGTTCGTGAGTTTGGTTAACCAAATATCAATTTATTTGCATCTGTGCTTAACTTTCATGTAACCAATTGTTTCTTCGAAAAATGATCGCGGGGCATATGATATCGTAGATGTGTTAGGTACTTACCATAACTTGCGATAAGTTTTATTTGTACACATTTTCTCCCTGCCAATCGGTATTAAAATCTCATAAAGAATTAACAAATAATAATAAAGCTAGTGGTGAAATCATTGTTCTTTACTGGATTAGTCAACCGTGGTACCTCCTATTTATGATGTTCATCATCATCATCAATGGCATTTACGTTCACTAAGGTTAATGTGGTACGAGTTCGTTTTGAAATTAGTCATCAGCTCACAAATCATTTATTTTAACTCGCATAAAAATCTTCACATGTTAATTTCCAGGGAACCTCCCCAACTATGGTGCAGTATTTCCTTGACAGTGTTATTTCATTACCTTAAATCACAATTAATCAATAAAATGTAGGTAGCATTAAAATAGTGGGATATTTTTGTCAACTGAATAATTTAAATTGTTATATTGCAATAGAGAAATAAGATAATTATTGATATCGGTCAGCGATTATCGTTGATCATTGGTAAGATAGACTTGTAACAGTTATCCTAGTAAGTGGTATATTTATAAAGGAGTTTTTCAAAATAACCTTTCCGTTCTCGTTGATCATTGGTAAAGTGCACGTGTAACAATGATTCTATGTAGATACGTTGTCGAAAAGATTGTTAACTCCTATTTGTACAAGACATTGAACTCAATCGTATCGTTATTTATACAACATACATCACATAATATACTAACTAACCACCGATAATATTATTATATTAAAACATCTACTGACCTTATCTTTCAATTAATTATTTCCAATTTTTTTGGCAATTGCAATCAATTTCCTCAGCCAAACTTTCATACATTTAGAGATTATATGCACTTAGTCATTTTCGTAATAATAACGTTATTTAGTAAATAAAACCGACAAATAAAATTGGTCATCTGGAGTAAACGTGTCCGTGTTTTGATGCAGTATTATAAAGTTATTAGTAAAGTTTACTATAAAACTACTAAAAGCTTCAGGTTATTGTATTATTTTTTCATTTGAATTAACTATGTAATGCTACCTCGTTACAATATGATGTTAAGAATAAATATATTGATTTATTTTCATTCTGCAACAGACTCTTAACATCTACGTGGTATTACTTAAATCTAGAGGATGTAACATCGCTGTGTAATTTATGGTTAAAATAACTTACCTAAGTGTATTTCTACCAAAATTACACGAGATGTTACATCCGAATAGATTTAACTCCCGCCCGCCCTAGGACACAACAACAATCCTGCGTGCGTTGTGCCAGACCCACCAGTTGCAGAATGCTGCTCTTGCTGAATGTGCTCTGAAAAGAATGACGCCAGCGCCCCTCGGCGCCGGAACGGTGAGACGGGGTAATGACGTGAGTTTTTGAATAATATTTTTTCAGATCTTCTTAATAAGCCTAAAAAAAAAAAAAAATAGTGCTTTAAACAGTGTGACGATGTATTACGATGGAAAACGTACTACGTGGTATTACTTAAATCAATTCGGATGTAACATCTCGTGTAATTTTGGTAGAAATACACTTAGGTAAGTTATTTTAACCATAAAATCTATTTCTCAAACGAAACTTTATAAAAACCAACTGTTTGGAGACCCCCTTAAATTTTGACATTATTATTTTTTTAGTAATTGTTGGTATTAAAGTTGAACTGTGACTTATAGACAGTTTCATGTGGCTACCTATTATGGTTCAAGAGATACAGCCTCGACAAACTTAGAGCAAAAGTAGAAAGAACAATGGCAAGAATTATGAGCTATCATGAGGAAAGATCCCACGGGTATCAATCGATAGCTCCGGAAATTCTGAATAAAACTGTATATTTAGTTTTTCCATAATTTTTGCAGGAAAAATTAAATTAATTTTTGAAAATGTGGATGAATAGCAATTTGGGCGAATCTAGGGTGATAAAAACTCGTAGAATCCGCCATTTTGTTTTTGACATTGACAGCACTACCAACTCTGCCTGTCATTATTCTGTGGTCCAATCCGCGCGCTTTTGTAATGTGTTTGTTGACAAAATGATTTTCAAAATAAACTTATCAAAATAATACTACAGGTGAACCTTCTATCCTTACCCAAGTGTTTGTGAGAGTGATTTCACAAAAAGTTGTAGTAGCAAAGAAACTTGTTTCAAAGAATATATTTTCTTTCTTGGATGCTAAAGAACTACATAGGTACCTACCCTTCGCCATTGTAAGTTATTGTAGGTACATCGAGAGTTTATTTTGTTTTCATTGTTCACCTACCTACCTACTTCGTAAGAGTGTCGGTATGTGCCTAGTCTACATAAAATTATGCATACCTAGTAAAAGTTAGTAGTACTTACCTAATACTCCGTAAGTACCTACCATAGAAATCTAAATAACAATTTAGATTTCTATGGTACCTACATATGTGCAGTGTTTGTATTGTACCTACCTAGCTATCGTTACTAAAATTCTCCCATACATTTTAGTAATAATAAGTCTTACAAACATTGAACATTCCTTTCCTTTTATAAATAACTAGACGATCGCCTCGCGGTTTCACCCGCGTAGTTCCCGTTCCCGTGGGAATTCCGGGTGATTCCGGGATAAAATATAACCTATGTCACTCCCTGAAAAGTAGGTAAACTTCATAGCAATGAAAGAATTTTTCAAATCGGTCAAGTAGTTTCGGAGCCTATTCAATACAAACAAACAAACAATCAAATCTTTCCTCTTTATAATATTATAGTATCGATGTGTTTATTTTTCAGGTATTTAGGTACCTATCTAAATGACGATAGAGAGGAAACCGAATAACAATACTTACTCGGTAGCGCTACCTCACAGATAATGGAAAAAGTTACTAAGAATTGAAAGAAACTAACCTCAAGAATTGATATACTGTACTTACCTAAGCATTCTTGAAAATGTATAATTTAGCACCAAGATAAAAAATATTTCATCTATGAGTTTGCCTGCGCATATTAATAAAATTATACGATTTCACTGACCAGTTAGTTGGTATGTTTTCTTATCTAATGCATATACACTAGCCAAACTCGATTTAGAATGTTTGTAAACAAACCGCCCATACTTAACCTAAAATTCACTCTGTTGCCGCGTCTTTTTAAATAATATAAATTATTAGGTAGGTATTTGATTGCACTTATTTTCTTTGTAAATAAAGTATTTAAAATTAATAAATTATAAGCAATATTTATTGAAGGAAGGATCTCAAATCGGCAGACGTAATTATGTATGTAAATAGCGTATAAAAAGACGCAGCAACAGAGTGAAATTAGAACTAGTATTACTTATTGAAACAATTTGGCCACGATTTGGCTAACTGCAGACTGTTGCAAACAATCAATGCAATTTATTATACGTAGGTACCTATCTGAAACTCGACGCCAAGCAAAGCAAGTGAGTTTTAGTTTTTTGTGTAAGCGTTGTGTGTGTGTGTTCTTAATGGTTTGCTTATAAACATTCCACATCGAGTTTGGCTAGTTTATAGATAGTATTACCTATTGGTAAAGCTAGAATGGTACGTAACGTAGGTAGTAAGGCCAACCACTCGATTCTTCTGGGATATTAGGAATTATTACAAAATTATCTATTTTGGTAGATAGGTACCTACCTGAAAACATTTTTGATTAGGTACTACCTAGGTAGGTAGGTGCTCGTAACTCGTTAAGTTGAAGACTCCAAAACCGTCAAGAGCAATCGCTAAACTACACTTATTGCAAGACAACAGAAGCTGCTCTGTGCTTTGGATTGGAATCTTCATCTGTTCACCGCTATACCTAGGTAAGTAATTTTGGCGATGACACTATAGGTAGGTAGACCTATGACTTTTATTGAGATAGCGGTTAATTATATGTCTTCACTTCAGGAAGGTACGGTACGTACGATACTCCACGTACCTACCTATAATACAAATAATAGTTGTGCCATGGGTAAGTTAAGAATCGAAAAGCAAACGTGTTCCTGTCTTTAGTGGAGACTGCGACTCGGCAAACGTAGTGTAGGACGCAATTGGTAGGGAGATGCTGGATGCGGCAAGCTGAAGACTGGGCGATATGGCGCTCATTAGGTACCTATCAATTTTATTTGAACAGGTAGGCGACACGTTCTTGGAACGCATTGTAAAGCCGCGGCAATACACCTGAGCTGGTTTAGGTTAGGCTGGGCTAGGTAGGTATAGGCTAAGGGTACTACCTACATACAAAGTTAGGAAATCTCTATCCAAAAATGTAGCAGGGCCTAAGACCTAGCTATTTTCGTCCATGGCCGATAAACCTACTCTATTCTACCTACCAACTGAAAAAAGGAGGTTGGTTTTAATCCTGCCCCTAACCTGAAACTAATCTCTAGAATTGAAACCTTTTTTGTCACCCCGCCGCCATTTGCAATGAAGAGATGAACCAAGGATAGGAAATTATTCTGCCAATTTTCAAAAATATATTTAATTTTTTCTGGAAAAATCTTGGAAAAACTAAAAATGCAGAGTTCCTTAAAATTTTGAGATGAATCGAATGGTATATTTCTTATCTTTCCTCAAATTTTTGGGACAACCCATAAGGGAAAGTTGCCATTGTTCTTTTGTTTACTTTTCGTGTTTTAATATGAGTCCCTCAATATTAATTTTAATTTTTGTATTTCTTGTTATACTCGTAGTGGCAAGAGAAATACACACTCTGTGAAAGTTTCAACTGTCTATCTCTTACGGTTCATGAGATAGAACCCTTTGACAGACGGACGCACAAACGGACAGACAGCGGTGGCTGAGTAATAGGGTAAAAGGTGGGTTTCGTTTGTACCCTACGGGTACGAAAGCCTAAAAAAATAAATAAAATAAATATAAAAAAATAAAATAATATAAATAAATAAAAAATAAAATAAAATAAATATTTTGGGACCACCTCGCGTAATCATTCTCCATAAATAGCGAAAGAATTTTCCATATCGGTCCACAATAATGGTCTGAGAAATCGACGAACATACTTACTTATGTACACAAAAATAACACATAGCCGAACATAGACCCGGATCCTTTTTTCGAAGCCGTCGGTGTGAACAGAATACGAGCGTTTTGAAGTTTATTAGATACTTTTTTGTACAGAAGTGTAGTGAAGTAGCGGTTTTGTCCTGACCGAATTTAGTTCATCGTTTCATAACTAGATGTCAGCACAGGCGAATTACATCTCGCTAACGAAGCGTTATGTTTTCAAAATAGTGTAGATTGGTAATGATTAGAGAGAAAACCCTAATAATTATGAGTCTTTTACTTTTTAAGCAATATACAATATTATATAAAAAAAAATCAAGCAGAACTTGTGTATAAAATTGTATAAAATTTAAACGTTCAAACTGTTTTGCTGCTTCGCACACGTTGTTTCTATGGAAACGTTATATCTATCCCATGGCAACGGGTATGGGATAAGTAGCCCTTGTTTGAGTACAGACTTAGAGCTATAAGTATCTATGCAAAATCTGAGACGGATCCGTTCCATAGTTTTGGCGTGAAGAGGTAACCAACAAACTTTCGCATTCATAATATTAGTGTTCGGCTGAACTTTTGCATACAGGTAATTTAAGGCCTGGAATCAAAGATAGGCTATTTCTTATCCTATTCATCAGTTCCCATCTAAACAACGCGTGCGTAACCGCGGGCAGAAACAAGTTTATAATATTAGAGTGATTTCATCTTTCCTAGGTCTTCACTCTGCGAAATAAGCAACGTAGGATATTTATTATTTACTCACCTACTCCTTTTTCGAGTGGTTCGCCAATTCTTTCACTCGCTGGTTCCGCATCATGTGTACCATCAGGCTGTGTAGAGCATGTTGTTATATCGAGTCCTTCATCAGGAGCAGACGAAGAACTTTTTTCTGAAACTTGAGCAAATTTGTTAAACATAGATGTAGGCATCTATGTATTAACAAAGATAATTACAATCAAATAATTAATTAATAAATTTAGAACTAGTATTTACAATTGAAGTAATTGAGCTAACTGCAGACTGTTAAAAATGAATCTACAGCTGAATCTGCAACATACCGCCGAACATAGAAACTCCTCCTTTTTTGAAGCCGGCTAAAAAAACACAGGCCGAAAAAACGCGTGCGAAGCCGCGGGTGGAAGCTAGCTTACTATAATTACCAAATCACATAAGTTATTCTACAAAAGCTATTGAAAATCCACCCCTTTCTTCGTAAACTTTAAAACCCCCACCCTCCCGTTAGTTGCACCCTGTCAGAAACTAGATGTCGCTGCTACAAGTGAACGAGCGCTAGATCGCGCTGACGAAGCGTTCTCGCAAAAAGGTGACTTCGGAACCATTTAGTTTTGTGAGTTACACAGTGGAACATCAATGGAACATCATAGGCGAGCAGAGGTCGTACTTTTGTGATTTTTAAAATCATCTGAGACTTAGAAAATAGGGTTCAAAATTCTGAAAAAAGATATATTTTACTTAAGGCGAATAGTAGGGGTGATAGTGGCGCCACTACATATTTAATTTTATCATTAAGTTATACAAAGGAATTATCAAAAAATCGAACCGCTGGTAGACGATACCTATCACAAGCTTTTATGTATAATGTATCTGTAATAGTTTTGTTTTGTGTTATTCAATCAAAAACCTTGTTTGGAGAGCTTGGTGGCCACCAATAGGAACTAAACTCTTGAAACAAGTATCTGCCTAAATAATACAGTACAAAACTATTAAAGATACACTTAAAAAAAGCTTATGATAGATAATATCGTCTACGCGCGGTCCGATTTTTTTGATAATTCCTTTGTTTAACATAATTATAAAATTAAATATGTAGTGGCGCCACTATCACCCCTACTATTCGCCTTAAGGATCTAGTCTAGTCAAAGTTGCATTCAGTTACCAGATCTAAAGAACTTCACTCGTTAGAAAAAAATCAAAAAGATACCCCTTTTTCTAATGTCTTTTCAATATTATGACTACTGAACTACTGACCTGTTACTTTTTGGTACTTAACTAAAGACGCTTAGTATTTCTAAACAAATAACTACAAAAAACACGAGCGCGGCGGCTTGGCAGCGGGCGTATATACAGGGTACCTACTTCATGTTGACCTAGAATCATGATATGTGGTAAGAAAAAAGGTCATACAATTAAACGGAACCCTTTGGCGTTTAATTTTAACTGGGACAGTACGGGCCACCCAAAACCAGAGGAGATACAGGTGCAGTTTCTTTTGAAACAACAGCTCCTTTTTGGCGAAATATATTTTGGCATTAAAATGTTTTTGGTCAAGCGTGAGTAGCGCCTAAAAATGAATTAAGTTGGTAAAAATGTTTTTTGTTTTATTGTATCAAATGAAATAAATCTGAGCAGCGGAAGTTAGTTAAATTATTATATTATTATTATTATTGTATAGTCAAATTCAGATTGTTTATTAATAACGGTCAGAACAAGTTCAAGTCTCTTCTTACCCTCATTATTTTCCAGTGACTCTTCTATTTCTTCCTCCGCCACTTCAGGATCTTTTACACTTTCATTCGCCGAATCATCTCCGCTGACAACATACGTTTCATCACCAACCTTTGCTGGCAGCAGCAAATCATCATTTGTTTCATCATAATATGATCTGTGGACATCTGCTTGGGATGTCACTAGTATACAATCGTCTGATTCAGATGTATATTCGACGTCATCTCTTTCCATATGATCAGATGAACTTCGGGGTTTATCTGCTCTGGAGCCATGATTTCTTTTAGATTTCTTTGCTATAACTTCTTCCTCATCTGATTCACTGGAATCATTATTTGTTCCACGTTTTAGACTTCCGCTAGATATAACATGTGAAATATCTCGACCTGCAAGAAAAACATAAAAGCCTTATTTACAAAAAAATTCAATACATATAAAATAATTACAGAAAAGTACATAACTACTTTCAAATAGTAAGTTTTTATGCTCTAGACTCATCGATCAAAAATTTCCGGCCGGCCGCCCCCCTTAGATGCACAATGCGCGCCCTGAAAACGTCAGTATCAAAAGGTATCCCATTTAGCATTTTGGGATACCTTTTCAACTAGTGTCATTTTAGCTCTCGGACCGAAAGCATGGTCAAGTGCTCGTATAAAAAATGCAATAATCGACCGACCAAGCAACAGAAAAAGGATGGAATTTCTTATTTTCAGTAAGTTTAAAATGTAATTTTTACCTGTGTATTGTGATATGAGCCAATTGAGCCTTATATACTTGAAAAATCAGCATTAAATATTGTTGTTGGCTTTGCCTATGTAAAAATATTTATTTTGTTCCAGGGCGTTCTGGATGTTTTCTATGTATAATAAAAAATATCTATCTATGTAGTGTATTGTATTAAGTATATCAGTTATCTAGTACCCATAACACAAGCTCTGCTTAGCTTGGGGCTAGATAATGCTGTGTGAATTGTCCAACATTATTTATTTATTTATTTGTTCTAAGTTGATGAATATTGTTTCTAATTTTTTATTTTATTTAGGTATTTGTGGTAAGTTGTAAGTGATAAAAAAAAATTCATGAAAAGACATTTAAAATAACTGGTTGAGGTTTATAAAATAACTAGCTGACCCACCCTCAATTTTATTTGCGTGGACTCTCTAATAAAAGAAAGACTACCAAAAGTATTAGATTTAATCAACTAAGTATTTAATTTTTAGTTACCCTCGAGATCCTGTGCGTTGGGAAAATTGGAGGTCCATTTTAGCACAACAGCGATGTGAACCATATTTTAAAACTGGCCGTGAAAGCCTCATTTGTTCCAAGCATTTTAAAGAATGTGATGGCTACAACACCAAAACAGGCATAAGAAGAATACGTAAGACAGCTGTTCCTCAAACAGTATGTCTATTTTATTTAACGCAATTGTTTTTAACTATTTTAGCTTTACATTTAATAATAATAATAAAAACTCTTACGAAGCCGCAGGCAGACACTAGTTCTTTTAAATTTAAAGTACCTGCCTGAAATTGTATTTTAGGTTTATTTCACTAGCTTTTGTTAACTTATTTATATTATTGTATGTCCGAAATGACCCTTTTGTTTGTTGACTATCAATAAATGATTCGTTATCTTTACCTGAATTCTGTTGATTTTATAATCCTTATAAAAATAAATAGTGTATAAATTATTTTTAGGTACCTTCCTACCTACTTACAAAATAAAATAAAATAAATTCGACTCCACTAATCTCTTGTTCCGCATGCAAAAAACTTGACAGGCTCTGCGCAAACTGTCTGCGTCAAAACAAAACGTGGACACTTTTGAGTGTCATTCTTGTAAGGTTCTAGGTATCTACGGGGGAGGCCGCATACTTGATCGATGTCTAAACTAGAACGTTCTAGAAATCAAGATTTTTTTTTTATAAAGTTGGTTTTTTATAATTGAGACCTCAACAAAAACTGATTAAAATAAACAACCCAATAAAAACATAAACTTCAACTTCATAATCGAACGTGCGCAGTTGAAAAGGTAGGTGCATATTCAAACTCAAAAACAGAGGTGAGACGAATAAGAGTTGTTGAAGCCTTGATTTGATTAGGTACCTTAGTGAGCGAAAATAAATGCTTTGTTTATTTATTTATTCTGAGAATATATATAAAAAATTAAATTCAAAGAATAGAAACAAATAAGAACTATAAAAAAATGTATTTACAATTGAAACAGATTGTCTGTGATCAACTTAATAATTGTATTTACAATTGAAACAGATTGTCTGATCAACTTAATAATAATATTTTTTTGAAAAACTAAAAACCGACTTCTATTTTCTTAGTTTAAACATTGTTTTAATAAAATAAAACCGGCCAAGTGCGAGTATACTCGCACACGGAGGGTTTCACGCATTCAAATCTATTTCTCAAACGAAACTTTATAAAAACCAACTGTTTGGAGACCCCCTTAAATTTTGACATTATTATTTTTTTAGTAATTGTTGGTATTAAAGTTGAACTGTGACTTATAGAAAGTTTCATGTGGCTACCTATTATGGTTCAAGAGATACAGCCTCGACAAACTTAGAGCAAAAGTAGAAAGAACAATGGCAAGAATTATGAGCTATCATGAGGAAAGATCCCACGGGTATCAATCGATAGCTCCGGAAATTCTGAATAAAACTGTATATTTAGTTTTTCCATAATTTTTGCAGGAAAAATTAAATTAATTTTTGAAAATGTGGATGAATAGCAATTTGGGCGAATCTAGGGTGATAAAAACTCGTAGAATCCGCCATTTTGTTTTTGACATTGACAGCACTACCAACTCTGCCTGTCATTATTCTGTGGTCCAATCCGCGCGCTTTTGTAATGTGTTTGTTGACAAAATGATTTTCAAAATAAACTTATCAAAATAATACTACAGGTGAACCTTCTATCCTTACCCAAGTGTTTGTGAGAGTGATTTCACAAAAAGTTGTAGTAGCAAAGAAACTTGTTTCAAAGAATATATTTTCTTTCTTGGATGCTAAAGAACTACATAGGTACCTACCCTTCGCCATTGTAAGTTATTGTAGGTACATCGAGAGTTTATTTTGTTTTCATTGTTCACCTACCTACCTACTTCGTAAGAGTGTCGGTATGTGCCTAGTCTACATAAAATTATGCATACCTAGTAAAAGTTAGTAGTACTTACCTAATACTCCGTAAGTACCTACCATAGAAATCTAAATAACAATTTAGATTTCTATGGTACCTACATATGTGCAGTGTTTGTATTGTACCTACCTAGCTATCGTTACTACAATTCTCCCATACATTTTAGTAATAATAAGTCTTACAAACATTGAACATTCCTTTCCTTTTATAAATAACTAGACGATCGCCTCGCGGTTTCACCCGCGTAGTTCCCGTTCCCGTGGGAATTCCGGGTGATTCCGGGATAAAATATAACCTATGTCACTCCCTGAAAAGTAGGTAAACTTCATAGCAATGAAAGAATTTTTCAAATCGGTCAAGTAGTTTCGGAGCCTATTCAATACAAACAAACAAACAATCAAATCTTTCCTCTTTATAATATTATAGTATCGATGTGTTTATTTTTCAGGTATTTAGGTACCTATCTAAATGACGATAGAGAGGAAACCGAATAACAATACTTACTCGGTAGCGCTACCTCACAGATAATGGAAAAAGTTACTAAGAATTGAAAGAAACTAACCCCAAGAATTGATATACTGTACTTACCTAAGCATTCTTGAAAATGTATAATTTAGCACCAAGATAAAAAATATTTCATCTATGAGTTTGCCTGCGCATATTAATAAAATTATACGATTTCACTGACCAGTTAGTTGGTATGTTTTCTTATCTAATGCATATACACTAGCCAAACTCGATTTAGAATGTTTGTAAACAAACCGCCCATACTTAACCTAAAATTCACTCTGTTGCCGCGTCTTTTTAAATAATATAAATTATTAGGTAGGTATTTGATTGCACTTATTTTCTTTGTAAATAAAGTATTTAAAATTAATAAATTATAAGCAATATTTATTGAAGGAAGGATCTCAAATCGGCAGACGTAATTATGTATGTAAATAGCGTATAAAAAGACGCAGCAACAGAGTGAAATTAGAACTAGTATTACTTATTGAAACAATTTGGCCACGATTTGGCTAACTGCAGACTGTTGCAAACAATCAATGCAATTTATTATACGTAGGTACCTATCTGAAACTCGACGCCAAGCAAAGCAAGTGAGTTTTAGTTTTTTGTGTAAGCGTTGTGTGTGTGTGTTCTTAATGGTTTGCTTATAAACATTCCACATCGAGTTTGGCTAGTTTATAGATAGTATTACCTATTGGTAAAGCTAGAATGGTACGTAACGTAGGTAGTAAGGCCAACCACTCGATCCTTCTGGGATATTAGGAATTATTACAAAATTATCTATTTTGGTAGATAGGTACCTACCTGAAAACATTTTTGATTAGGTACTACCTAGGTAGGTAGGTGCTCGTAACTCGTTAAGTTGAAGACTCCAAAACCGTCAAGAGCAATCGCTAAAATACACTTATTGCAAGACAACAGAAGCTGCTCTGTGCTTTGGATTGGAATCTTCATCTGTTCACCGCTATACCTAGGTAAGTAATTTTGGCGATGACACTATAGGTAGGTAGACCTATGACTTTTATTGAGATAGCGGTTAATTATATGTCTTCACTTCAGGAAGGTACGGTACGTACGATACTCCACGTACCTACCTATAATACAAATAATAGTTGTGCCATGGGTAAGTTAAGAATCGAAAAGCAAACGTGTTCCTGTCTTTAGTGGAGACTGCGACTCGGCAAACGTAGTGTAGGACGCAATTGGTAGGGAGATGCTGGATGCGGCAAGCTGAAGACTGGGCGATATGGCGCTCATTAGGTACCTATCAATTTTATTTGAACAGGTAGGCGACACGTTCTTGGAACGCATTGTAAAGCCGCGGCAATACACCTGAGCTGGTTTAGGTTAGGCTGGGCTAGGTAGGTATAGGCTAAGGGTACTACCTACATACAAAGTTAGGAAATCTCTATCCAAAAATGTAGCAGGGCCTAAGACCTAGCTATTTTCGTCCATGGCCGATAAACCTACTCTATTCTACCTACCAACTGAAAAAAGGAGGTTGGTTTTAATCCTGCCCCTAACCTGAAACTAATCTCTAGAATTGAAACCTTTTTTGTCACCCCGCCGCCATTTGCAATGAAGAGATGAACCAAGGATAGGAAATTATTCTGCCAATTTTCAAAAATATATTTAATTTTTTCTGGAAAAATCTTGGAAAAACTAAAAATGCAGAGTTCCTTAAAATTTTGAGATGAATCGAATGGTATATTTCTTATCTTTCCTCAAATTTTTGGGACAACCCATAAGGGAAAGTTGCCATTGTTCTTTTGTTTACTTTTCGTGTTTTAATATGAGTCCCTCAATATTAATTTTAATTTTTGTATTTCTTGTTATACTCGTAGTGGCAAGAGAAATACACACTCTGTGAAAGTTTCAACTGTCTATCTCTTACGGTTCATGAGATAGAACCCTTTGACAGACGGACGCACAAACGGACAGACAGCGGTGGCTGAGTAATAGGGTAAAAGGTGGGTTTCGTTTGTACCCTACGGGTACGAAAGCCTAAAAAAATAAATAAAATAAATATAAAAAAATAAAATAATATAAATAAATAAAAAATAAAATAAAATAAATATTTTGGGACCACCTCGCGTAATCATTCTCCATAAATAGCGAAAGAATTTTCCATATCGGTCCACAATAATGGTCTGAGAAATCGACGAACATACTTACTTATGTACACAAAAATAACACATAGCCGAACATAGACCCGGATCCTTTTTTCGAAGCCGTCGGTGTGAACAGAATACGAGCGTTTTGAAGTTTATTAGATACTTTTTTGTACAGAAGTGTAGTGAAGTAGCGGTTTTGTCCTGACCGAATTTAGTTCATCGTTTCATAACTAGATGTCAGCACAGGCGAATTACATCTCGCTAACGAAGCGTTATGTTTTCAGAATAGTGTAGATTGGTAATGATTAGAGAGAAAACCCTAATAATTATGAGTCTTTTACTTTTTAAGCAATATACAATATTATATAAAAAAAAATCAAGCAGAACTTGTGTATAAAATTGTATAAAATTTAAACGTTCAAACTGTTTTGCTGCTTCGCACACGTTGTTTCTATGGAAACGTTATATCTATCCCATGGCAACGGGTATGGGAAAAGTAGCCCTTGTTTGAGTACAGACTTAGAGCTATAAGTATCTATGCAAAATCTGAGACGGATCCGTTCCATAGTTTTGGCGTGAAGAGGTAACCAACAAACTTTCGCATTCATAATATTAGTGTTCGGCTGAACTTTTGCATACAGGTAATTTAAGGCCTGGAATCAAAGATAGGCTATTTCTTATCCTATTCATCAGTTCCCATCTAAACAACGCGTGCGTAACCGCGGGCAGAAACAAGTTTATAATATTAGAGTGATTTCATCTTTCCTAGGTCTTCACTCTGCGAAATAAGCAACGTAGGATATTTATTATTTACTCACCTACTCCTTTTTCGAGTGGTTCGCCAATTCTTTCACTCGCTGGTTCCGCATCATGTGTACCATCAGGCTGTGTAGAGCATGTTGTTATATCGAGTCCTTCATCAGGAGCAGACGAAGAACTTTTTTCTGAAACTTGAGCAAATTTGTTAAACATAGATGTAGGCATCTATGTATTAACAAAGATAATTACAATCAAATAATTAATTAATAAGTTTAGAACTAGTATTTACAATTGAAGTAATTGAGCTAACTGCAGACTGTTAAAAATGAATCTACAGCTGAATCTGCAACATACCGCCGAACATAGAAACTCCTCCTTTTTTGAAGCCGGCTAAAAAAACACAGGCCGAAAAACGCGTGCGAAGCCGCGGGTGGAAGCTAGCTTACTATAATTACCAAATCACATAAGTTATTCTACAAAAGCTATTGAAAATCCACCCCTTTCTTCGTAAACTTTAAAACCCCCACCCTCCCGTTAGTTGCACCCTGTCAGAAACTAGATGTCGCTGCTACAAGTGAACGAGCGCTAGATCGCGCTGACGAAGCGTTCTCGCAAAAAGGTGACTTCGGAACCATTTAGTTTTGTGAGTTACACAGTGGAACATCAATGGAACATCATAGGCGAGCAGAGGTCGTACTTTTGTGATTTTTAAAATCATCTGAGACTTAGAAAATAGGGTTCAAAATTCTGAAAAAAGATATATTTTACTTAAGGCGAATAGTAGGGGTGATAGTGGCGCCACTACATATTTAATTTTATCATTAAGTTATACAAAGGAATTATCAAAAAATCGAACCGCTGGTAGACGATACCTATCACAAGCTTTTATGTATAATGTATCTGTAATAGTTTTGTTTTGTGTTATTCAATCAAAAACCTTGTTTGGAGAGCTTGGTGGCCACCAATAGGAACTAAACTCTTGAAACAAGTATCTGCCTAAATAATACAGTACAAAACTATTAAAGATACACTTAAAAAAAGCTTATGATAGATAATATCGTCTACGCGCGGTCCGATTTTTTTGATAATTCCTTTGTTTAACATAATTATAAAATTAAATATGTAGTGGCGCCACTATCACCCCTACTATTCGCCTTAAGGATCTAGTCTAGTCAAAGTTGCATTCAGTTACCAGATCTAAAGAACTTCACTCGTTAGAAAAAAATCAAAAAGATACCCCTTTTTCTAATGTCTTTTCAATATTATGACTACTGAACTACTGACCTGTTACTTTTTGGTACTTAACTAAAGACGCTTAGTATTTCTAAACAAATAACTACAAAAAACACGAGCGCGGCGGCTTGGCAGCGGGCGTATATACAGGGTACCTACTTCATGTTGACCTAGAATCATGATATGTGGTAAGAAAAAAGGTCATACAATTAAACGGAACCCTTTGGCGTTTAATTTTAACTGGGACAGTACGGGCCACCCAAAACCAGAGGAGATACAGGTGCAGTTTCTTTTGAAACAACAGCTCCTTTTTGGCGAAATATATTTTGGCATTAAAATGTTTTTGGTCAAGCGTGAGTAGCGCCTAAAAATGAATTAAGTTGGTAAAAATGTTTTTTGTTTTATTGTATCAAATGAAATAAATCTGAGCAGCGGAAGTTAGTCAAATTATTATATTATTATTATTATTGTATAGTCAAATTCAGATTGTTTATTAATAACGGTCAGAACAAGTTCAAGTCTCTTCTTACCCTCATTATTTTCCAGTGACTCTTCTATTTCTTCCTCCGCCACTTCAGGATCTTTTACACTTTCATTCGCCGAATCATCTCCGCTGACAACATACGTTTCATCACCAACCTTTGCTGGCAGCAGCAAATCATCATTTGTTTCATCATAATATGATCTGTGGACATCTGCTTGGGATGTCACTAGTATACAATCGTCTGATTCAGATGTATATTCGACGTCATCTCTTTCCATATGATCAGATGAACTTCGGGGTTTATCTGCTTTGGAGCCATGATTTCTTTTAGATTTCTTTGCTATAACTTCTTCCTCATCTGATTCACTGGAATCATTATTTGTTCCACGTTTTAGACTTCCGCTAGATATAACATGTGAAATATCTCGACCTGCAAGAAAAACATAAAAGCCTTATTTACAAAAAAATTCAATACATATAAAATAATTACAGAAAAGTACATAACTACTTTCAAATAGTAAGTTTTTATGCTCTAGACTCATCGATCAAAAATTTCCGGCCGGCCGCCCCCCTTAGATGCACAATGCGCGCCCTGAAAACGTCAGTATCAAAAGGTATCCCATTTAGCATTTTG
Organism: Eupithecia subfuscata; assembly: GCA_963564075.1. Classification (NCBI taxonomy): domain Eukaryota; kingdom Metazoa; phylum Arthropoda; class Insecta; order Lepidoptera; family Geometridae; genus Eupithecia; species Eupithecia subfuscata. Next base: position 700,609 of record CAUWYO010000001.1, on the reverse strand, counting down.
GGATACCTTTTCAACTAGTGTCATTTTAGCTCTCGGACCGAAAGCATGGTCAAGTGCTCGTATAAAAAATGCAATAATCGACCGACCAAGCAACAGAAAAAGGATGGAATTTCTTATTTTCAGTAAGTTTAAAATGTAATTTTTACCTGTGTATTGTGATATGAGCCAATTGAGCCTTATATACTTGAAAAATCAGCATTAAATATTGTTGTTGGCTTTGCCTATGTAAAAATATTTATTTTGTTCCAGGGCGTTCTGGATGTTTTCTATGTATAATAAAAAATATCTATCTATGTAGTGTATTGTATTAAGTATATCAGTTATCTAGTACCCATAACACAAGCTCTGCTTAGCTTGGGGCTAGATAATGCTGTGTGAATTGTCCAACATTATTTATTTATTTATTTGTTCTAAGTTGATGAATGGAGCGGCTATTGTTTCTAATTTTTTATTTTATTTAGGTATTTGTGGTAAGTTGTAAGTTATAAAAAAAAATTCATGAAAAGACATTTAAAATAACTGGTTGAGGTTTATAAAATAACTAGCTGACCCACCCTCAATTTTATTTGCGTGGACTCTCTAATAAAAGAAAGACTACCAAAAGTATTAGATTTAATCAACTAAGTATTTAATTTTTAGTTACCCTCGAGATCCTGTGCGTTGGGAAAATTGGAGGTCCATTTTAGCACAACAGCGATGTGAACCATATTTTAAAACTGGCCGTGAAAGCCTCATTTGTTCCAAGCATTTTAAAGAATGTGATGGCTACAACACCAAAACAGGCATAAGAAGAATACGTAAGACAGCTGTTCCTCAAACAGTATGTCTATTTTATTTAACGCAATTGTTTTTAACTATTTTAGCTTTACATTTAATAATAATAATAAAAACTCTTACGAAGCCGCAGGCAGACACTAGTTCTTTTAAATTTAAAGTACCTGCCTGAAATTGTATTTTAGGTTTATTTCACTAGCTTTTGTTAACTTATTTATATTATTGTATGTCCGAAATGACCCTTTTGTTTGTTGACTATCAATAAATGATTCGTTATCTTTACCTGAATTCTGTTGATTTTATAATCCTTATAAAAATAAATAGTGTATAAATTATTTTTAGGTACCTTCCTACCTACTTACAAAATAAAATAAAATAAATTCGACTCCACTAATCTCTTGTTCCGCATGCAAAAAACTTGACAGGCTCTGCGCAAACTGTCTGCGTCAAAACAAAACGTGGACACTTTTGAGTGTCATTCTTGTAAGGTTCTAGGTATCTACGGGGGAGGCCGCATACTTGATCGATGTCTAAACTAGAACGTTCTAGAAATCAAGATTTTTTTTTTATAAAGTTGGTTTTTTATAATTGAGACCTCAACAAAAACTGATTAAAATAAACAACCCAATAAAAACATAAACTTCAACTTCATAATCGAACGTGCGCAGTTGAAAAGGTAGGTGCATATTCAAACTCAAAAACAGAGGTGAGACGAATAAGAGTTGTTGAAGCCTTGATTTGATTAGGTACCTTAGTGAGCGAAAATAAATGCTTTGTTTATTTATTTATTCTGAGAATATATATAAAAAATTAAATTCAAAGAATAGAAACAAATAAGAACTATAAAAAAATGTATTTACAATTGAAACAGATTGTCTGTGATCAACTTAATAATTGTATTTACAATTGAAACAGATTGTCTGATCAACTTAATAATAATATTTTTTTGAAAAACTAAAAACCGACTTCTATTTTCTTAGTTTAAACATTGTTTTAATAAAATAAAACCGGCCAAGTGCGAGTATACTCGCACACGGAGGGTTTCACGCATTCGAATCTATTTCTCAAACGAAACTTTATAAAAACCAACTGTTTGGAGACCCCCTTAAATTTTGACATTATTATTTTTTTAGTAATTGTTGGTATTAAAGTTGAACTGTGACTTATAGAAAGTTTCATGTGGCTACCTATTATGGTTCAAGAGATACAGCCTCGACAAACTTAGAGCAAAAGTAGAAAGAACAATGGCAAGAATTATGAGCTATCATGAGGAAAGATCCCACGGGTATCAATCGATAGCTCCGGAAATTCTGAATAAAACTGTATATTTAGTTTTTCCATAATTTTTGCAGGAAAAATTAAATTAATTTTTGAAAATGTGGATGAATAGCAATTTGGGCGAATCTAGGGTGATAAAAACTCGTAGAATCCGCCATTTTGTTTTTGACATTGACAGCACTACCAACTCTGCCTGTCATTATTCTGTGGTCCAATCCGCGCGCTTTTGTAATGTGTTTGTTGACAAAATGATTTTCAAAATAAACTTATCAAAATAATACTACAGGTGAACCTTCTATCCTTACCCAAGTGTTTGTGAGAGTGATTTCACAAAAAGTTGTAGTAGCAAAGAAACTTGTTTCAAAGAATATATTTTCTTTCTTGGATGCTAAAGAACTACATAGGTACCTACCCTTCGCCATTGTAAGTTATTGTAGGTACATCGAGAGTTTATTTTGTTTTCATTGTTCACCTACCTACCTACTTCGTAAGAGTGTCGGTATGTGCCTAGTCTACATAAAATTATGCATACCTAGTAAAAGTTAGTAGTACTTACCTAATACTCCGTAAGTACCTACCATAGAAATCTAAATAACAATTTAGATTTCTATGGTACCTACATATGTGCAGTGTTTGTATTGTACCTACCTAGCTATCGTTACTAAAATTCTCCCATACATTTTAGTAATAATAAGTCTTACAAACATTGAACATTCCTTTCCTTTTATAAATAACTAGACGATCGCCTCGCGGTTTCACCCGCGTAGTTCCCGTTCCCGTGGGAATTCCGGGTGATTCCGGGATAAAATATAACCTATGTCACTCCCTGAAAAGTAGGTAAACTTCATAGCAATGAAAGAATTTTTCAAATCGGTCAAGTAGTTTCGGAGCCTATTCAATACAAACAAACAAACAATCAAATCTTTCCTCTTTATAATATTATAGTATCGATGTGTTTATTTTTCAGGTATTTAGGTACCTATCTAAATGACGATAGAGAGGAAACCGAATAACAATACTTACTCGGTAGCGCTACCTCACAGATAATGGAAAAAGTTACTAAGAATTGAAAGAAACTAACCCCAAGAATTGATATACTGTACTTACCTAAGCATTCTTGAAAATGTATAATTTAGCACCAAGATAAAAAATATTTCATCTATGAGTTTGCCTGCGCATATTAATAAAATTATACGATTTCACTGACCAGTTAGTTGGTATGTTTTCTTATCTAATGCATATACACTAGCCAAACTCGATTTAGAATGTTTGTAAACAAACCGCCCATACTTAACCTAAAATTCACTCTGTTGCCGCGTCTTTTTAAATAATATAAATTATTAGGTAGGTATTTGATTGCACTTATTTTCTTTGTAAATAAAGTATTTAAAATTAATAAATTATAAGCAATATTTATTGAAGGAAGGATCTCAAATCGGCAGACGTAATTATGTATGTAAATAGCGTATAAAAAGACGCAGCAACAGAGTGAAATTAGAACTAGTATTACTTATTGAAACAATTTGGCCACGATTTGGCTAACTGCAGACTGTTGCAAACAATCAATGCAATTTATTATACGTAGGTACCTATCTGAAACTCGACGCCAAGCAAAGCAAGTGAGTTTTAGTTTTTTGTGTAAGCGTTGTGTGTGTGTGTTCTTAATGGTTTGCTTATAAACATTCCACATCGAGTTTGGCTAGTTTATAGATAGTATTACCTATTGGTAAAGCTAGAATGGTACGTAACGTAGGTAGTAAGGCCAACCACTCGATCCTTCTGGGATATTAGGAATTATTACAAAATTATCTATTTTGGTAGATAGGTACCTACCTGAAAACATTTTTGATTAGGTACTACCTAGGTAGGTAGGTGCTCGTAACTCGTTAAGTTGAAGACTCCAAAACCGTCAAGAGCAATCGCTAAACTACACTTATTGCAAGACAACAGAAGCTGCTCTGTGCTTTGGATTGGAATCTTCATCTGTTCACCGCTATACCTAGGTAAGTAATTTTGGCGATGACACTATAGGTAGGTAGACCTATGACTTTTATTGAGATAGCGGTTAATTATATGTCTTCACTTCAGGAAGGTACGGTACGTACGATACTCCACGTACCTACCTATAATACAAATAATAGTTGTGCCATGGGTAAGTTAAGAATCGAAAAGCAAACGTGTTCCTGTCTTTAGTGGAGACTGCGACTCGGCAAACGTAGTGTAGGACGCAATTGGTAGGGAGATGCTGGATGCGGCAAGCTGAAGACTGGGCGATATGGCGCTCATTAGGTACCTATCAATTTTATTTGAACAGGTAGGCGACACGTTCTTGGAACGCATTGTAAAGCCGCGGCAATACACCTGAGCTGGTTTAGGTTAGGCTGGGCTAGGTAGGTATAGGCTAAGGGTACTACCTACATACAAAGTTAGGAAATCTCTATCCAAAAATGTAGCAGGGCCTAAGACCTAGCTATTTTCGTCCATGGCCGATAAACCTACTCTATTCTACCTACCAACTGAAAAAAGGAGGTTGGTTTTAATCCTGCCCCTAACCTGAAACTAATCTCTAGAATTGAAACCTTTTTTGTCACCCCGCCGCCATTTGCAATGAAGAGATGAACCAAGGATAGGAAATTATTCTGCCAATTTTCAAAAATATATTTAATTTTTTCTGGAAAAATCTTGGAAAAACTAAAAATGCAGAGTTCCTTAAAATTTTGAGATGAATCGAATGGTATATTTCTTATCTTTCCTCAAATTTTTGGGACAACCCATAAGGGAAAGTTGCCATTGTTCTTTTGTTTACTTTTCGTGTTTTAATATGAGTCCCTCAATATTAATTTTAATTTTTGTATTTCTTGTTATACTCGTAGTGGCAAGAGAAATACACACTCTGTGAAAGTTTCAACTGTCTATCTCTTACGGTTCATGAGATAGAACCCTTTGACAGACGGACGCACAAACGGACAGACAGCGGTGGCTGAGTAATAGGGTAAAAGGTGGGTTTCGTTTGTACCCTACGGGTACGAAAGCCTAAAAAAATAAATAAAATAAATATAAAAAAATAAAATAATATAAATAAATAAAAAATAAAATAAAATAAATATTTTGGGACCACCTCGCGTAATCATTCTCCATAAATAGCGAAAGAATTTTCCATATCGGTCCACAATAATGGTCTGAGAAATCGACGAACATACTTACTTATGTACACAAAAATAACACATAGCCGAACATAGACCCGGATCCTTTTTTCGAAGCCGTCGGTGTGAACAGAATACGAGCGTTTTGAAGTTTATTAGATACTTTTTTGTACAGAAGTGTAGTGAAGTAGCGGTTTTGTCCTGACCGAATTTAGTTCATCGTTTCATAACTAGATGTCAGCACAGGCGAATTACATCTCGCTAACGAAGCGTTATGTTTTCAGAATAGTGTAGATTGGTAATGATTAGAGAGAAAACCCTAATAATTATGAGTCTTTTACTTTTTAAGCAATATACAATATTATATAAAAAAAAAACAAGCAGAACTTGTGTATAAAATTGTATAAAATTTAAACGTTCAAACTGTTTTGCTGCTTCGCACACGTTGTTTCTATGGAAACGTTATATCTATCCCATGGCAACGGGTATGGGATAAGTAGCCCTTGTTTGAGTACAGACTTAGAGCTATAAGTATCTATGCAAAATCTGAGACGGATCCGTTCCATAGTTTTGGCGTGAAGAGGTAACCAACAAACTTTCGCATTCATAATATTAGTGTTCGGCTGAACTTTTGCATACAGGTAATTTAAGGCCTGGAATCAAAGATAGGCTATTTCTTATCCTATTCATCAGTTCCCATCTAAACAACGCGTGCGTAACCGCGGGCAGAAACAAGTTTATAATATTAGAGTGATTTCATCTTTCCTAGGTCTTCACTCTGCGAAATAAGCAACGTAGGATATTTATTATTTACTCACCTACTCCTTTTTCGAGTGGTTCGCCAATTCTTTCACTCGCTGGTTCCGCATCATGTGTACCATCAGGCTGTGTAGAGCATGTTGTTATATCGAGTCCTTCATCAGGAGCAGACGAAGAACTTTTTTCTGAAACTTGAGCAAATTTGTTAAACATAGATGTAGGCATCTATGTATTAACAAAGATAATTACAATCAAATAATTAATTAATAAGTTTAGAACTAGTATTTACAATTGAAGTAATTGAGCTAACTGCAGACTGTTAAAAATGAATCTACAGCTGAATCTGCAACATACCGCCGAACATAGAAACTCCTCCTTTTTTGAAGCCGGCTAAAAAAACACAGGCCGAAAAACGCGTGCGAAGCCGCGGGTGGAAGCTAGCTTACTATAATTACCAAATCACATAAGTTATTCTACAAAAGCTATTGAAAATCCACCCCTTTCTTCGTAAACTTTAAAACCCCCACCCTCCCGTTAGTTGCACCCTGTCAGAAACTAGATGTCGCTGCTACAAGTGAACGAGCGCTAGATCGCGCTGACGAAGCGTTCTCGCAAAAAGGTGACTTCGGAACCATTTAGTTTTGTGAGTTACACAGTGGAACATCAATGGAACATCATAGGCGAGCAGAGGTCGTACTTTTGTGATTTTTAAAATCATCTGAGACTTAGAAAATAGGGTTCAAAATTCTGAAAAAAGATATATTTTACTTAAGGCGAATAGTAGGGGTGATAGTGGCGCCACTACATATTTAATTTTATCATTAAGTTATACAAAGGAATTATCAAAAAATCGAACCGCTGGTAGACGATACCTATCACAAGCTTTTATGTATAATGTATCTGTAATAGTTTTGTTTTGTGTTATTCAATCAAAAACCTTGTTTGGAGAGCTTGGTGGCCACCAATAGGAACTAAACTCTTGAAACAAGTATCTGCCTAAATAATACAGTACAAAACTATTAAAGATACACTTAAAAAAAGCTTATGATAGATAATATCGTCTACGCGCGGTCCGATTTTTTTGATAATTCCTTTGTTTAACATAATTATAAAATTAAATATGTAGTGGCGCCACTATCACCCCTACTATTCGCCTTAAGGATCTAGTCTAGTCAAAGTTGCATTCAGTTACCAGATCTAAAGAACTTCACTCGTTAGAAAAAAATCAAAAAGATACCCCTTTTTCTAATGTCTTTTCAATATTATGACTACTGAACTACTGACCTGTTACTTTTTGGTACTTAACTAAAGACGCTTAGTATTTCTAAACAAATAACTACAAAAAACACGAGCGCGGCGGCTTGGCAGCGGGCGTATATACAGGGTACCTACTTCATGTTGACCTAGAATCATGATATGTGGTAAGAAAAAAGGTCATACAATTAAACGGAACCCTTTGGCGTTTAATTTTAACTGGGACAGTACGGGCCACCCAAAACCAGAGGAGATACAGGTGCAGTTTCTTTTGAAACAACAGCTCCTTTTTGGCGAAATATATTTTGGCATTAAAATGTTTTTGGTCAAGCGTGAGTAGCGCCTAAAAATGAATTAAGTTGGTAAAAATGTTTTTTGTTTTATTGTATCAAATGAAATAAATCTGAGCAGCGGAAGTTAGTCAAATTATTATATTATTATTATTATTGTATAGTCAAATTCAGATTGTTTATTAATAACGGTCAGAACAAGTTCAAGTCTCTTCTTACCCTCATTATTTTCCAGTGACTCTTCTATTTCTTCCTCCGCCACTTCAGGATCTTTTACACTTTCATTCGCCGAATCATCTCCGCTGACAACATACGTTTCATCACCAACCTTTGCTGGCAGCAGCAAATCATCATTTGTTTCATCATAATATGATCTGTGGACATCTGCTTGGGATGTCACTAGTATACAATCGTCTGATTCAGATGTATATTCGACGTCATCTCTTTCCATATGATCAGATGAACTTCGGGGTTTATCTGCTTTGGAGCCATGATTTCTTTTAGATTTCTTTGCTATAACTTCTTCCTCATCTGATTCACTGGAATCATTATTTGTTCCACGTTTTAGACTTCCGCTAGATATAACATGTGAAATATCTCGACCTGCAAGAAAAACATAAAAGCCTTATTTACAAAAAAATTCAATACATATAAAATAATTACAGAAAAGTACATAACTACTTTCAAATAGTAAGTTTTTATGCTCTAGACTCATCGATCAAAAATTTCCGGCCGGCCGCCCCCCTTAGATGCACAATGCGCGCCCTGAAAACGTCAGTATCAAAAGGTATCCCATTTAGCATTTTGGGATACCTTTTCAACTAGTGTCATTTTAGCTCTCGGACCGAAAGCATGGTCAAGTGCTCGTATAAAAAATGCAATAATCGACCGACCAAGCAACAGAAAAAGGATGGAATTTCTTATTTTCAGTAAGTTTAAAATGTAATTTTTACCTGTGTATTGTGATATGAGCCAATTGAGCCTTATATACTTGAAAAATCAGCATTAAATATTGTTGTTGGCTTTGCCTATGTAAAAATATTTATTTTGTTCCAGGGCGTTCTGGATGTTTTCTATGTATAATAAAAAATATCTATCTATGTAGTGTATTGTATTAAGTATATCAGTTATCTAGTACCCATAACACAAGCTCTGCTTAGCTTGGGGCTAGATAATGCTGTGTGAATTGTCCAACATTATTTATTTATTTATTTGTTCTAAGTTGATGAATGGAGCGGCTATTGTTTCTAATTTTTTATTTTATTTAGGTATTTGTGGTAAGTTGTAAGTTATAAAAAAAAATTCATGAAAAGACATTTAAAATAACTGGTTGAGGTTTATAAAATAACTAGCTGACCCACCCTCAATTTTATTTGCGTGGACTCTCTAATAAAAGAAAGACTACCAAAAGTATTAGATTTAATCAACTAAGTATTTAATTTTTAGTTACCCTCGAGATCCTGTGCGTTGGGAAAATTGGAGGTCCATTTTAGCACAACAGCGATGTGAACCATATTTTAAAACTGGCCGTGAAAGCCTCATTTGTTCCAAGCATTTTAAAGAATGTGATGGCTACAACACCAAAACAGGCATAAGAAGAATACGTAAGACAGCTGTTCCTCAAACAGTATGTCTATTTTATTTAACGCAATTGTTTTTAACTATTTTAGCTTTACATTTAATAATAATAATAAAAACTCTTACGAAGCCGCAGGCAGACACTAGTTCTTTTAAATTTAAAGTACCTGCCTGAAATTGTATTTTAGGTTTATTTCACTAGCTTTTGTTAACTTATTTATATTATTGTATGTCCGAAATGACCCTTTTGTTTGTTGACTATCAATAAATGATTCGTTATCTTTACCTGAATTCTGTTGATTTTATAATCCTTATAAAAATAAATAGTGTATAAATTATTTTTAGGTACCTTCCTACCTACTTACAAAATAAAATAAAATAAATTCGACTCCACTAATCTCTTGTTCCGCATGCAAAAAACTTGACAGGCTCTGCGCAAACTGTCTGCGTCAAAACAAAACGTGGACACTTTTGAGTGTCATTCTTGTAAGGTTCTAGGTATCTACGGGGGAGGCCGCATACTTGATCGATGTCTAAACTAGAACGTTCTAGAAATCAAGATTTTTTTTTTATAAAGTTGGTTTTTTATAATTGAGACCTCAACAAAAACTGATTAAAATAAACAACCCAATAAAAACATAAACTTCAACTTCATAATCGAACGTGCGCAGTTGAAAAGGTAGGTGCATATTCAAACTCAAAAACAGAGGTGAGACGAATAAGAGTTGTTGAAGCCTTGATTTGATTAGGTACCTTAGTGAGCGAAAATAAATGCTTTGTTTATTTATTTATTCTGAGAATATATATAAAAAATTAAATTCAAAGAATAGAAACAAATAAGAACTATAAAAAAATGTATTTACAATTGAAACAGATTGTCTGTGATCAACTTAATAATTGTATTTACAATTGAAACAGATTGTCTGATCAACTTAATAATAATATTTTTTTGAAAAACTAAAAACCGACTTCTATTTTCTTAGTTTAAACATTGTTTTAATAAAATAAAACCGGCCAAGTGCGAGTATACTCGCACACGGAGGGTTTCACGCATTCGAATCTATTTCTCAAACGAAACTTTATAAAAACCAACTGTTTGGAGACCCCCTTAAATTTTGACATTATTATTTTTTTAGTAATTGTTGGTATTAAAGTTGAACTGTGACTTATAGAAAGTTTCATGTGGCTACCTATTATGGTTCAAGAGATACAGCCTCGACAAACTTAGAGCAAAAGTAGAAAGAACAATGGCAAGAATTATGAGCTATCATGAGGAAAGATCCCACGGGTATCAATCGATAGCTCCGGAAATTCTGAATAAAACTGTATATTTAGTTTTTCCATAATTTTTGCAGGAAAAATTAAATTAATTTTTGAAAATGTGGATGAATAGCAATTTGGGCGAATCTAGGGTGATAAAAACTCGTAGAATCCGCCATTTTGTTTTTGACATTGACAGCACTACCAACTCTGCCTGTCATTATTCTGTGGTCCAATCCGCGCGCTTTTGTAATGTGTTTGTTGACAAAATGATTTTCAAAATAAACTTATCAAAATAATACTACAGGTGAACCTTCTATCCTTACCCAAGTGTTTGTGAGAGTGATTTCACAAAAAGTTGTAGTAGCAAAGAAACTTGTTTCAAAGAATATATTTTCTTTCTTGGATGCTAAAGAACTACATAGGTACCTACCCTTCGCCATTGTAAGTTATTGTAGGTACATCGAGAGTTTATTTTGTTTTCATTGTTCACCTACCTACCTACTTCGTAAGAGTGTCGGTATGTGCCTAGTCTACATAAAATTATGCATACCTAGTAAAAGTTAGTAGTACTTACCTAATACTCCGTAAGTACCTACCATAGAAATCTAAATAACAATTTAGATTTCTATGGTACCTACATATGTGCAGTGTTTGTATTGTACCTACCTAGCTATCGTTACTAAAATTCTCCCATACATTTTAGTAATAATAAGTCTTACAAACATTGAACATTCCTTTCCTTTTATAAATAACTAGCTGCGCCCCGCGGCTACGCCCGCGTTGAAATTTATGTTTCCAACTTTCTTAATTTTTTCTTTCATAAGAACCTTCTCCCGACTATAACAAACACAACAAAAAAAGAATTAGTGAAATCGGTCCAGCCGTTCACGCGTGATGCCGTGACAACGCGAAACGGGTTTCATTTTTATATATATAGACTAGACGATCGCCTCGCGGTTTCACCCGCGTAGTTCCCGTTCCCGTGGGAATTCCGGGTGATTCCGGGATAAAATATAACCTATGTCACTCCCTGAAAAGTAGGTAAACTTCATAGCAATGAAAGAATTTTTCAAATCGGTCAAGTAGTTTCGGAGCCTATTCAATACAAACAAACAAACAATCAAATCTTTCCTCTTTATAATATTATAGTATCGATGTGTTTATTTTTCAGGTATTTAGGTACCTATCTAAATGACGATAGAGAGGAAACCGAATAACAATACTTACTCGGTAGCGCTACCTCACAGATAATGGAAAAAGTTACTAAGAATTGAAAGAAACTAACCCCAAGAATTGATATACTGTACTTACCTAAGCATTCTTGAAAATGTATAATTTAGCACCAAGATAAAAAATATTTCATCTATGAGTTTGCCTGCGCATATTAATAAAATTATACGATTTCACTGACCAGTTAGTTGGTATGTTTTCTTATCTAATGCATATACACTAGCCAAACTCGATTTAGAATGTTTGTAAACAAACCGCCCATACTTAACCTAAAATTCACTCTGTTGCCGCGTCTTTTTAAATAATATAAATTATTAGGTAGGTATTTGATTGCACTTATTTTCTTTGTAAATAAAGTATTTAAAATTAATAAATTATAAGCAATATTTATTGAAGGAAGGATCTCAAATCGGCAGACGTAATTATGTATGTAAATAGCGTATAAAAAGACGCAGCAACAGAGTGAAATTAGAACTAGTATTACTTATTGAAACAATTTGGCCACGATTTGGCTAACTGCAGACTGTTGCAAACAATCAATGCAATTTATTATACGTAGGTACCTATCTGAAACTCGACGCCAAGCAAAGCAAGTGAGTTTTAGTTTTTTGTGTAAGCGTTGTGTGTGTGTGTTCTTAATGGTTTGCTTATAAACATTCCACATCGAGTTTGGCTAGTTTATAGATAGTATTACCTATTGGTAAAGCTAGAATGGTACGTAACGTAGGTAGTAAGGCCAACCACTCGATCCTTCTGGGATATTAGGAATTATTACAAAATTATCTATTTTGGTAGATAGGTACCTACCTGAAAACATTTTTGATTAGGTACTACCTAGGTAGGTAGGTGCTCGTAACTCGTTAAGTTGAAGACTCCAAAACCGTCAAGAGCAATCGCTAAAATACACTTATTGCAAGACAACAGAAGCTGCTCTGTGCTTTGGATTGGAATCTTCATCTGTTCACCGCTATACCTAGGTAAGTAATTTTGGCGATGACACTATAGGTAGGTAGACCTATGACTTTTATTGAGATAGCGGTTAATTATATGTCTTCACTTCAGGAAGGTACGGTACGTACGATACTCCACGTACCTACCTATAATACAAATAATAGTTGTGCCATGGGTAAGTTAAGAATCGAAAAGCAAACGTGTTCCTGTCTTTAGTGGAGACTGCGACTCGGCAAACGTAGTGTAGGACGCAATTGGTAGGGAGATGCTGGATGCGGCAAGCTGAAGACTGGGCGATATGGCGCTCATTAGGTACCTATCAATTTTATTTGAACAGGTAGGCGACACGTTCTTGGAACGCATTGTAAAGCCGCGGCAATACACCTGAGCTGGTTTAGGTTAGGCTGGGCTAGGTAGGTATAGGCTAAGGGTACTACCTACATACAAAGTTAGGAAATCTCTATCCAAAAATGTAGCAGGGCCTAAGACCTAGCTATTTTCGTCCATGGCCGATAAACCTACTCTATTCTACCTACCAACTGAAAAAAGGAGGTTGGTTTTAATCCTGCCCCTAACCTGAAACTAATCTCTAGAATTGAAACCTTTTTTGTCACCCCGCCGCCATTTGCAATGAAGAGATGAACCAAGGATAGGAAATTATTCTGCCAATTTTCAAAAATATATTTAATTTTTTCTGGAAAAATCTTGGAAAAACTAAAAATGCAGAGTTCCTTAAAATTTTGAGATGAATCGAATGGTATATTTCTTATCTTTCCTCAAATTTTTGGGACAACCCATAAGGGAAAGTTGCCATTGTTCTTTTGTTTACTTTTCGTGTTTTAATATGAGTCCCTCAATATTAATTTTAATTTTTGTATTTCTTGTTATACTCGTAGTGGCAAGAGAAATACACACTCTGTGAAAGTTTCAACTGTCTATCTCTTACGGTTCATGAGATAGAACCCTTTGACAGACGGACGCACAAACGGACAGACAGCGGTGGCTGAGTAATAGGGTAAAAGGTGGGTTTCGTTTGTACCCTACGGGTACGAAAGCCTAAAAAAATAAATAAAATAAATATAAAAAAATAAAATAATATAAATAAATAAAAAATAAAATAAAATAAATATTTTGGGACCACCTCGCGTAATCATTCTCCATAAATAGCGAAAGAATTTTCCATATCGGTCCACAATAATGGTCTGAGAAATCGACGAACATACTTACTTATGTACACAAAAATAACACATAGCCGAACATAGACCCGGATCCTTTTTTCGAAGCCGTCGGTGTGAACAGAATACGAGCGTTTTGAAGTTTATTAGATACTTTTTTGTACAGAAGTGTAGTGAAGTAGCGGTTTTGTCCTGACCGAATTTAGTTCATCGTTTCATAACTAGATGTCAGCACAGGCGAATTACATCTCGCTAACGAAGCGTTATGTTTTCAGAATAGTGTAGATTGGTAATGATTAGAGAGAAAACCCTAATAATTATGAGTCTTTTACTTTTTAAGCAATATACAATATTATATAAAAAAAAAACAAGCAGAACTTGTGTATAAAATTGTATAAAATTTAAACGTTCAAACTGTTTTGCTGCTTCGCACACGTTGTTTCTATGGAAACGTTATATCTATCCCATGGCAACGGGTATGGGATAAGTAGCCCTTGTTTGAGTACAGACTTAGAGCTATAAGTATCTATGCAAAATCTGAGACGGATCCGTTCCATAGTTTTGGCGTGAAGAGGTAACCAACAAACTTTCGCATTCATAATATTAGTGTTCGGCTGAACTTTTGCATACAGGTAATTTAAGGCCTGGAATCAAAGATAGGCTATTTCTTATCCTATTCATCAGTTCCCATCTAAACAACGCGTGCGTAACCGCGGGCAGAAACAAGTTTATAATATTAGAGTGATTTCATCTTTCCTAGGTCTTCACTCTGCGAAATAAGCAACGTAGGATATTTATTATTTACTCACCTACTCCTTTTTCGAGTGGTTCGCCAATTCTTTCACTCGCTGGTTCCGCATCATGTGTACCATCAGGCTGTGTAGAGCATGTTGTTATATCGAGTCCTTCATCAGGAGCAGACGAAGAACTTTTTTCTGAAACTTGAGCAAATTTGTTAAACATAGATGTAGGCATCTATGTATTAACAAAGATAATTACAATCAAATAATTAATTAATAAATTTAGAACTAGTATTTACAATTGAAGTAATTGAGCTAACTGCAGACTGTTAAAAATGAATCTACAGCTGAATCTGCAACATACCGCCGAACATAGAAACTCCTCCTTTTTTGAAGCCGGCTAAAAAAACACAGGCCGAAAAACGCGTGCGAAGCCGCGGGTGGAAGCTAGCTTACTATAATTACCAAATCACATAAGTTATTCTACAAAAGCTATTGAAAATCCACCCCTTTCTTCGTAAACTTTAAAACCCCCACCCTCCCGTTAGTTGCACCCTGTCAGAAACTAGATGTCGCTGCTACAAGTGAACGAGCGCTAGATCGCGCTGACGAAGCGTTCTCGCAAAAAGGTGACTTCGGAACCATTTAGTTTTGTGAGTTACACAGTGGAACATCAATGGAACATCATAGGCGAGCAGAGGTCGTACTTTTGTGATTTTTAAAATCATCTGAGACTTAGAAAATAGGGTTCAAAATTCTGAAAAAAGATATATTTTACTTAAGGCGAATAGTAGGGGTGATAGTGGCGCCACTACATATTTAATTTTATCATTAAGTTATACAAAGGAATTATCAAAAAAATCGGATCTAGTCTAGTCAAAGTTGCATTCAGTTACCAGATCTAAAGAACTTCACTCGTTAGAAAAAAATCAAAAAGATACCCCTTTTTCTAATGTCTTTTCAATATTATGACTACTGAACTACTGACCTGTTACTTTTTGGTACTTAACTAAAGACGCTTAGTATTTCTAAACAAATAACTACAAAAAACACGAGCGCGGCGGCTTGGCAGCGGGCGTATATACAGGGTACCTACTTCATGTTGACCTAGAATCATGATATGTGGTAAGAAAAAAGGTCATACAATTAAACGGAACCCTTTGGCGTTTAATTTTAACTGGGACAGTACGGGCCACCCAAAACCAGAGGAGATACAGGTGCAGTTTCTTTTGAAACAACAGCTCCTTTTTGGCGAAATATATTTTGGCATTAAAATGTTTTTGGTCAAGCGTGAGTAGCGCCTAAAAATGAATTAAGTTGGTAAAAATGTTTTTTGTTTTATTGTATCAAATGAAATAAATCTGAGCAGCGGAAGTTAGTCAAATTATTATATTATTATTATTATTGTATAGTCAAATTCAGATTGTTTATTAATAACGGTCAGAACAAGTTCAAGTCTCTTCTTACCCTCATTATTTTCCAGTGACTCTTCTATTTCTTCCTCCGCCACTTCAGGATCTTTTACACTTTCATTCGCCGAATCATCTCCGCTGACAACATACGTTTCATCACCAACCTTTGCTGGCAGCAGCAAATCATCATTTGTTTCATCATAATATGATCTGTGGACATCTGCTTGGGATGTCACTAGTATACAATCGTCTGATTCAGATGTATATTCGACGTCATCTCTTTCCATATGATCAGATGAACTTCGGGGTTTATCTGCTCTGGAGCCATGATTTCTTTTAGATTTCTTTGCTATAACTTCTTCCTCATCTGATTCACTGGAATCATTATTTGTTCCACGTTTTAGACTTCCGCTAGATATAACATGTGAAATATCTCGACCTGCAAGAAAAACATAAAAGCCTTATTTACAAAAAAATTCAATACATATAAAATAATTACAGAAAAGTACATAACTACTTTCAAATAGTAAGTTTTTATGCTCTAGACTCATCGATCAAAAATTTCCGGCCGGCCGCCCCCCTTAGATGCACAATGCGCGCCCTGAAAACGTCAGTATCAAAAGGTATCCCATTTAGCATTTTGGGATACCTTTTCAACTAGTGTCATTTTAGCTCTCGGACCGAAAGCATGGTCAAGTGCTCGTATAAAAAATGCAATAATCGACCGACCAAGCAACAGAAAAAGGATGGAATTTCTTATTTTCAGTAAGTTTAAAATGTAATTTTTACCTGTGTATTGTGATATGAGCCAATTGAGCCTTATATACTTGAAAAATCAGCATTAAATATTGTTGTTGGCTTTGCCTATGTAAAAATATTTATTTTGTTCCAGGGCGTTCTGGATGTTTTCTATGTATAATAAAAAATATCTATCTATGTAGTGTATTGTATTAAGTATATCAGTTATCTAGTACCCATAACACAAGCTCTGCTTAGCTTGGGGCTAGATAATGCTGTGTGAATTGTCCAACATTATTTATTTATTTATTTGTTCTAAGTTGATGAATGGAGCGGCTATTGTTTCTAATTTTTTATTTTATTTAGGTATTTGTGGTAAGTTGTAAGTGATAAAAAATTTTTCATGAAAAGACATTTAAAATAACTGGTTGAGGTTTATAAAATAACTAGCTGACCCACCCTCAATTTTATTTGCGTGGACTCTCTAATAAAAGAAAGACTACCAAAAGTATTAGATTTAATCAACTTGGTATTTAATTTTTAGTTACCCTCGAGATCCTGTGCGTTGGGAAAATTGGAGGTCCATTTTAGCACAACAGCGATGTGAACCATATTTTAAAACTGGCCGTGAAAGCCTCATTTGTTCCAAGCATTTTAAAGAATGTGATGGCTACAACACCAAAACAGGCATAAGAAGAATACGTAAGACAGCTGTTCCTCAAACAGTATGTCTATTTTATTTAACGCAATTGTTTTTAACTATTTTAGCTTTACATTTAATAATAATAATAAAAACTCTTACGAAGCCGCAGGCAGACACTAGTTCTTTTAAATTTAAAGTACCTGCCTGAAATTGTATTTTAGGTTTATTTCACTAGCTTTTGTTAACTTATTTATATTATTGTATGTCCGAAATGACCCTTTTGTTTGTTGACTATCAATAAATGATTCGTTATCTTTACCTGAATTCTGTTGATTTTATAATCCTTATAAAAATAAATAGTGTATAAATTATTTTTAGGTACCTTCCTACCTACTTACAAAATAAAATAAAATAAATTCGACTCCACTAATCTCTTGTTCCGCATGCAAAAAACTTGACAGGCTCTGCGCAAACTGTCTGCGTCAAAACAAAACGTGGACACTTTTGAGTGTCATTCTTGTAAGGTTCTAGGTATCTACGGGGGAGGCCGCATACTTGATCGATGTCTAAACTAGAACGTTCTAGAAATCAAGATTTTTTTTTTATAAAGTTGGTTTTTTATAATTGAGACCTCAACAAAAACTGATTAAAATAAACAACCCAATAAAAACATAAACTTCAACTTCATAATCGAACGTGCGCAGTTGAAAAGGTAGGTGCATATTCAAACTCAAAAACAGAGGTGAGACGAATAAGAGTTGTTGAAGCCTTGATTTGATTAGGTACCTTAGTGAGCGAAAATAAATGCTTTGTTTATTTATTTATTCTGAGAATATATATAAAAAATTAAATTCAAAGAATAGAAACAAATAAGAACTATAAAAAAATGTATTTACAATTGAAACAGATTGTCTGTGATCAACTTAATAATTGTATTTACAATTGAAACAGATTGTCTGATCAACTTAATAATAATATTTTTTTGAAAAACTAAAAACCGACTTCTATTTTCTTAGTTTAAACATTGTTTTAATAAAATAAAACCGGCCAAGTGCGAGTATACTCGCACACGGAGGGTTTCACGCATTCGAATCTATTTCTCAAACGAAACTTTATAAAAACCAACTGTTTGGAGACCCCCTTAAATTTTGACATTATTATTTTTTTAGTAATTGTTGGTATTAAAGTTGAACTGTGACTTATAGAAAGTTTCATGTGGCTACCTATTATGGTTCAAGAGATACAGCCTCGACAAACTTAGAGCAAAAGTAGAAAGAACAATGGCAAGAATTATGAGCTATCATGAGGAAAGATCCCACGGGTATCAATCGATAGCTCCGGAAATTCTGAATAAAACTGTATATTTAGTTTTTCCATAATTTTTGCAGGAAAAATTAAATTAATTTTTGAAAATGTGGATGAATAGCAATTTGGGCGAATCTAGGGTGATAAAAACTCGTAGAATCCGCCATTTTGTTTTTGACATTGACAGCACTACCAACTCTGCCTGTCATTATTCTGTGGTCCAATCCGCGCGCTTTTGTAATGTGTTTGTTGACAAAATGATTTTCAAAATAAACTTATCAAAATAATACTACAGGTGAACCTTCTATCCTTACCCAAGTGTTTGTGAGAGTGATTTCACAAAAAGTTGTAGTAGCAAAGAAACTTGTTTCAAAGAATATATTTTCTTTCTTGGATGCTAAAGAACTACATAGGTACCTACCCTTCGCCATTGTAAGTTATTGTAGGTACATCGAGAGTTTATTTTGTTTTCATTGTTCACCTACCTACCTACTTCGTAAGAGTGTCGGTATGTGCCTAGTCTACATAAAATTATGCATACCTAGTAAAAGTTAGTAGTACTTACCTAATACTCCGTAAGTACCTACCATAGAAATCTAAATAACAATTTAGATTTCTATGGTACCTACATATGTGCAGTGTTTGTATTGTACCTACCTAGCTATCGTTACTAAAATTCTCCCATACATTTTAGTAATAATAAGTCTTACAAACATTGAACATTCCTTTCCTTTTATAAATAACTAGACGATCGCCTCGCGGTTTCACCCGCGTAGTTCCCGTTCCCGTGGGAATTCCGGGTGATTCCGGGATAAAATATAACCTATGTCACTCCCTGAAAAGTAGGTAAACTTCATAGCAATGAAAGAATTTTTCAAATCGGTCAAGTAGTTTCGGAGCCTATTCAATACAAACAAACAAACAATCAAATCTTTCCTCTTTATAATATTATAGTATCGATGTGTTTATTTTTCAGGTATTTAGGTACCTATCTAAATGACGATAGAGAGGAAACCGAATAACAATACTTACTCGGTAGCGCTACCTCACAGATAATGGAAAAAGTTACTAAGAATTGAAAGAAACTAACCCCAAGAATTGATATACTGTACTTACCTAAGCATTCTTGAAAATGTATAATTTAGCACCAAGATAAAAAATATTTCATCTATGAGTTTGCCTGCGCATATTAATAAAATTATACGATTTCACTGACCAGTTAGTTGGTATGTTTTCTTATCTAATGCATATACACTAGCCAAACTCGATTTAGAATGTTTGTAAACAAACCGCCCATACTTAACCTAAAATTCACTCTGTTGCCGCGTCTTTTTAAATAATATAAATTATTAGGTAGGTATTTGATTGCACTTATTTTCTTTGTAAATAAAGTATTTAAAATTAATAAATTATAAGCAATATTTATTGAAGGAAGGATCTCAAATCGGCAGACGTAATTATGTATGTAAATAGCGTATAAAAAGACGCAGCAACAGAGTGAAATTAGAACTAGTATTACTTATTGAAACAATTTGGCCACGATTTGGCTAACTGCAGACTGTTGCAAACAATCAATGCAATTTATTATACGTAGGTACCTATCTGAAACTCGACGCCAAGCAAAGCAAGTGAGTTTTAGTTTTTTGTGTAAGCGTTGTGTGTGTGTGTTCTTAATGGTTTGCTTATAAACATTCCACATCGAGTTTGGCTAGTTTATAGATAGTATTACCTATTGGTAAAGCTAGAATGGTACGTAACGTAGGTAGTAAGGCCAACCACTCGATCCTTCTGGGATATTAGGAATTATTACAAAATTATCTATTTTGGTAGATAGGTACCTACCTGAAAACATTTTTGATTAGGTACTACCTAGGTAGGTAGGTGCTCGTAACTCGTTAAGTTGAAGACTCCAAAACCGTCAAGAGCAATCGCTAAACTACACTTATTGCAAGACAACAGAAGCTGCTCTGTGCTTTGGATTGGAATCTTCATCTGTTCACCGCTATACCTAGGTAAGTAATTTTGGCGATGACACTATAGGTAGGTAGACCTATGACTTTTATTGAGATAGCGGTTAATTATATGTCTTCACTTCAGGAAGGTACGGTACGTACGATACTCCACGTACCTACCTATAATACAAATAATAGTTGTGCCATGGGTAAGTTAAGAATCGAAAAGCAAACGTGTTCCTGTCTTTAGTGGAGACTGCGACTCGGCAAACGTAGTGTAGGACGCAATTGGTAGGGAGATGCTGGATGCGGCAAGCTGAAGACTGGGCGATATGGCGCTCATTAGGTACCTATCAATTTTATTTGAACAGGTAGGCGACACGTTCTTGGAACGCATTGTAAAGCCGCGGCAATACACCTGAGCTGGTTTAGGTTAGGCTGGGCTAGGTAGGTATAGGCTAAGGGTACTACCTACATACAAAGTTAGGAAATCTCTATCCAAAAATGTAGCAGGGCCTAAGACCTAGCTATTTTCGTCCATGGCCGATAAACCTACTCTATTCTACCTACCAACTGAAAAAAGGAGGTTGGTTTTAATCCTGCCCCTAACCTGAAACTAATCTCTAGAATTGAAACCTTTTTTGTCACCCCGCCGCCATTTGCAATGAAGAGATGAACCAAGGATAGGAAATTATTCTGCCAATTTTCAAAAATATATTTAATTTTTTCTGGAAAAATCTTGGAAAAACTAAAAATGCAGAGTTCCTTAAAATTTTGAGATGAATCGAATGGTATATTTCTTATCTTTCCTCAAATTTTTGGGACAACCCATAAGGGAAAGTTGCCATTGTTCTTTTGTTTACTTTTCGTGTTTTAATATGAGTCCCTCAATATTAATTTTAATTTTTGTATTTCTTGTTATACTCGTAGTGGCAAGAGAAATACACACTCTGTGAAAGTTTCAACTGTCTATCTCTTACGGTTCATGAGATAGAACCCTTTGACAGACGGACGCACAAACGGACAGACAGCGGTGGCTGAGTAATAGGGTAAAAGGTGGGTTTCGTTTGTACCCTACGGGTACGAAAGCCTAAAAAAATAAATAAAATAAATATAAAAAAATAAAATAATATAAATAAATAAAAAATAAAATAAAATAAATATTTTGGGACCACCTCGCGTAATCATTCTCCATAAATAGCGAAAGAATTTTCCATATCGGTCCACAATAATGGTCTGAGAAATCGACGAACATACTTACTTATGTACACAAAAATAACACATAGCCGAACATAGACCCGGATCCTTTTTTCGAAGCCGTCGGTGTGAACAGAATACGAGCGTTTTGAAGTTTATTAGATACTTTTTTGTACAGAAGTGTAGTGAAGTAGCGGTTTTGTCCTGACCGAATTTAGTTCATCGTTTCATAACTAGATGTCAGCACAGGCGAATTACATCTCGCTAACGAAGCGTTATGTTTTCAGAATAGTGTAGATTGGTAATGATTAGAGAGAAAACCCTAATAATTATGAGTCTTTTACTTTTTAAGCAATATACAATATTATATAAAAAAAAAACAAGCAGAACTTGTGTATAAAATTGTATAAAATTTAAACGTTCAAACTGTTTTGCTGCTTCGCACACGTTGTTTCTATGGAAACGTTATATCTATCCCATGGCAACGGGTATGGGATAAGTAGCCCTTGTTTGAGTACAGACTTAGAGCTATAAGTATCTATGCAAAATCTGAGACGGATCCGTTCCATAGTTTTGGCGTGAAGAGGTAACCAACAAACTTTCGCATTCATAATATTAGTGTTCGGCTGAACTTTTGCATACAGGTAATTTAAGGCCTGGAATCAAAGATAGGCTATTTCTTATCCTATTCATCAGTTCCCATCTAAACAACGCGTGCGTAACCGCGGGCAGAAACAAGTTTATAATATTAGAGTGATTTCATCTTTCCTAGGTCTTCACTCTGCGAAATAAGCAACGTAGGATATTTATTATTTACTCACCTACTCCTTTTTCGAGTGGTTCGCCAATTCTTTCACTCGCTGGTTCCGCATCATGTGTACCATCAGGCTGTGTAGAGCATGTTGTTATATCGAGTCCTTCATCAGGAGCAGACGAAGAACTTTTTTCTGAAACTTGAGCAAATTTGTTAAACATAGATGTAGGCATCTATGTATTAACAAAGATAATTACAATCAAATAATTAATTAATAAATTTAGAACTAGTATTTACAATTGAAGTAATTGAGCTAACTGCAGACTGTTAAAAATGAATCTACAGCTGAATCTGCAACATACCGCCGAACATAGAAACTCCTCCTTTTTTGAAGCCGGCTAAAAAAACACAGGCCGAAAAACGCGTGCGAAGCCGCGGGTGGAAGCTAGCTTACTATAATTACCAAATCACATAAGTTATTCTACAAAAGCTATTGAAAATCCACCCCTTTCTTCGTAAACTTTAAAACCCCCACCCTCCCGTTAGTTGCACCCTGTCAGAAACTAGATGTCGCTGCTACAAGTGAACGAGCGCTAGATCGCGCTGACGAAGCGTTCTCGCAAAAAGGTGACTTCGGAACCATTTAGTTTTGTGAGTTACACAGTGGAACATCAATGGAACATCATAGGCGAGCAGAGGTCGTACTTTTGTGATTTTTAAAATCATCTGAGACTTAGAAAATAGGGTTCAAAATTCTGAAAAAAGATATATTTTACTTAAGGCGAATAGTAGGGGTGATAGTGGCGCCACTACATATTTAATTTTATCATTAAGTTATACAAAGGAATTATCAAAAAAATCGGATCTAGTCTAGTCAAAGTTGCATTCAGTTACCAGATCTAAAGAACTTCACTCGTTAGAAAAAAATCAAAAAGATACCCCTTTTTCTAATGTCTTTTCAATATTATGACTACTGAACTACTGACCTGTTACTTTTTGGTACTTAACTAAAGACGCTTAGTATTTCTAAACAAATAACTACAAAAAACACGAGCGCGGCGGCTTGGCAGCGGGCGTATATACAGGGTACCTACTTCATGTTGACCTAGAATCATGATATGTGGTAAGAAAAAAGGTCATACAATTAAACGGAACCCTTTGGCGTTTAATTTTAACTGGGACAGTACGGGCCACCCAAAACCAGAGGAGATACAGGTGCAGTTTCTTTTGAAACAACAGCTCCTTTTTGGCGAAATATATTTTGGCATTAAAATGTTTTTGGTCAAGCGTGAGTAGCGCCTAAAAATGAATTAAGTTGGTAAAAATGTTTTTTGTTTTATTGTATCAAATGAAATAAATCTGAGCAGCGGAAGTTAGTCAAATTATTATATTATTATTATTATTGTATAGTCAAATTCAGATTGTTTATTAATAACGGTCAGAACAAGTTCAAGTCTCTTCTTACCCTCATTATTTTCCAGTGACTCTTCTATTTCTTCCTCCGCCACTTCAGGATCTTTTACACTTTCATTCGCCGAATCATCTCCGCTGACAACATACGTTTCATCACCAACCTTTGCTGGCAGCAGCAAATCATCATTTGTTTCATCATAATATGATCTGTGGACATCTGCTTGGGATGTCACTAGTATACAATCGTCTGATTCAGATGTATATTCGACGTCATCTCTTTCCATATGATCAGATGAACTTCGGGGTTTATCTGCTCTGGAGCCATGATTTCTTTTAGATTTCTTTGCTATAACTTCTTCCTCATCTGATTCACTGGAATCATTATTTGTTCCACGTTTTAGACTTCCGCTAGATATAACATGTGAAATATCTCGACCTGCAAGAAAAACATAAAAGCCTTATTTACAAAAAAATTCAATACATATAAAATAATTACAGAAAAGTACATAACTACTTTCAAATAGTAAGTTTTTATGCTCTAGACTCATCGATCAAAAATTTCCGGCCGGCCGCCCCCCTTAGATGCACAATGCGCGCCCTGAAAACGTCAGTATCAAAAGGTATCCCATTTAGCATTTTGGGATACCTTTTCAACTAGTGTCATTTTAGCTCTCGGACCGAAAGCATGGTCAAGTGCTCGTATAAAAAATGCAATAATCGACCGACCAAGCAACAGAAAAAGGATGGAATTTCTTATTTTCAGTAAGTTTAAAATGTAATTTTTACCTGTGTATTGTGATATGAGCCAATTGAGCCTTATATACTTGAAAAATCAGCATTAAATATTGTTGTTGGCTTTGCCTATGTAAAAATATTTATTTTGTTCCAGGGCGTTCTGGATGTTTTCTATGTATAATAAAAAATATCTATCTATGTAGTGTATTGTATTAAGTATATCAGTTATCTAGTACCCATAACACAAGCTCTGCTTAGCTTGGGGCTAGATAATGCTGTGTGAATTGTCCAACATTATTTATTTATTTATTTGTTCTAAGTTGATGAATGGAGCGGCTATTGTTTCTAATTTTTTATTTTATTTAGGTATTTGTGGTAAGTTGTAAGTGATAAAAAAAAATTCATGAAAAGACATTTAAAATAACTGGTTGAGGTTTATAAAATAACTAGCTGACCCACCCTCAATTTTATTTGCGTGGACTCTCTAATAAAAGAAAGACTACCAAAAGTATTAGATTTAATCAACTAAGTATTTAATTTTTAGTTACCCTCGAGATCCTGTGCGTTGGGAAAATTGGAGGTCCATTTTAGCACAACAGCGATGTGAACCATATTTTAAAACTGGCCGTGAAAGCCTCATTTGTTCCAAGCATTTTAAAGAATGTGATGGCTACAACACCAAAACAGGCATAAGAAGAATACGTAAGACAGCTGTTCCTCAAACAGTATGTCTATTTTATTTAACGCAATTGTTTTTAACTATTTTAGCTTTACATTTAATAATAATAATAAAAACTCTTACGAAGCCGCAGGCAGACACTAGTTCTTTTAAATTTAAAGTACCTGCCTGAAATTGTATTTTAGGTTTATTTCACTAGCTTTTGTTAACTTATTTATATTATTGTATGTCCGAAATGACCCTTTTGTTTGTTGACTATCAATAAATGATTCGTTATCTTTACCTGAATTCTGTTGATTTTATAATCCTTATAAAAATAAATAGTGTATAAATTATTTTTAGGTACCTTCCTACCTACTTACAAAATAAAATAAAATAAATTCGACTCCACTAATCTCTTGTTCCGCATGCAAAAAACTTGACAGGCTCTGCGCAAACTGTCTGCGTCAAAACAAAACGTGGACACTTTTGAGTGTCATTCTTGTAAGGTTCTAGGTATCTACGGGGGAGGCCGCATACTTGATCGATGTCTAAACTAGAACGTTCTAGAAATCAAGATTTTTTTTTTATAAAGTTGGTTTTTTATAATTGAGACCTCAACAAAAACTGATTAAAATAAACAACCCAATAAAAACATAAACTTCAACTTCATAATCGAACGTGCGCAGTTGAAAAGGTAGGTGCATATTCAAACTCAAAAACAGAGGTGAGACGAATAAGAGTTGTTGAAGCCTTGATTTGATTAGGTACCTTAGTGAGCGAAAATAAATGCTTTGTTTATTTATTTATTCTGAGAATATATATAAAAAATTAAATTCAAAGAATAGAAACAAATAAGAACTATAAAAAAATGTATTTACAATTGAAACAGATTGTCTGTGATCAACTTAATAATTGTATTTACAATTGAAACAGATTGTCTGATCAACTTAATAATAATATTTTTTTGAAAAACTAAAAACCGACTTCTATTTTCTTAGTTTAAACATTGTTTTAATAAAATAAAACCGGCCAAGTGCGAGTATACTCGCACACGGAGGGTTTCACGCATTCAAATCTATTTCTCAAACGAAACTTTATAAAAACCAACTGTTTGGAGACCCCCTTAAATTTTCCACATTATTATTTTTTTAGTAATTGTTGGTATTAAAGTTGAACTGTGACTTATAGAAAGTTTCATGTGGCTACCTATTATGGTTCAAGAGATACAGCCTCGACAAACTTAGAGCAAAAGTAGAAAGAACAATGGCAAGAATTATGAGCTATCATGAGGAAAGATCCCACGGGTATCAATCGATAGCTCCGGAAATTCTGAATAAAACTGTATATTTAGTTTTTCCATAATTTTTGCAGGAAAAATTAAATTAATTTTTGAAAATGTGGATGAATAGCAATTTGGGCGAATCTAGGGTGATAAAAACTCGTAGAATCCGCCATTTTGTTTTTGACATTGACAGCACTACCAACTCTGCCTGTCATTATTCTGTGGTCCAATCCGCGCGCTTTTGTAATGTGTTTGTTGACAAAATGATTTTCAAAATAAACTTATCAAAATAATACTACAGGTGAACCTTCTATCCTTACCCAAGTGTTTGTGAGAGTGATTTCAAAAAAGTTGTAGTAGCAAAGAAACTTGTTTCAAAGAATATATTTTCTTTCTTGGATGCTAAAGAACTACATAGGTACCTACCCTTCGCCATTGTAAGTTATTGTAGGTACATCGAGAGTTTATTTTGTTTTCATTGTTCACCTACCTACCTACTTCGTAAGAGTGTCGGTATGTGCCTAGTCTACATAAAATTATGCATACCTAGTAAAAGTTAGTAGTACTTACCTAATACTCCGTAAGTTCCTTATTTAAGAAATTTAGTATTCTTCCTTTACCATGCATGTACATAAGGGACATTTTTTTGTTTGTGAAACAAAATCCTCATCTCTTTAAAACTCACGCGGATGTGTTGGAGAGACACACAAGGCATAACGACAAGCTTTACGTACCAAACTGCAGATTAGAGCTTATAAAAAAGAACGCATATCATCAGGCAGTAAATATATACAATAAATTACCCAGTGACTTAAAAGCTTTATCATTTAATTTATCTATACTATCTATACTAATATTATAAAGAGGAAAGGTTTGATTTTTTGTTTGTTTGTTTGTTTGTATGAATTGAATAGGCTCCGAAACTACTGGACCGATTTGAAAAATTCTTTCACCGTTAGGAAGCTTACTTTTCAGGGAGTGACATAGGCTATATTTTATCCCGGAATTCCCACGGGAACGGGAACTACGCGGTTGAAACCGCGAGGCGATCGTCTAGTTTAAAATAAAATTAAAATTATGGCTGATGGATAAATGTTTTTATGACATTAAGGAATATTTTAATTTTAAAAATTGACTTTTCATGACTATATTAATTTTTTATTTTTTTATTCTCATTTTATCTTATTTTAAATTTTATTAATTATTAGTTATTATAATAATATTATATAAAGCCTTAGTTAGGTACTAATTAATTTTGCACACCTAGACGAGGCAGAATGTATTGGGAGTGTTATTTTAATATTAAGACCTATTTATTGTACCTACATTCCTGCAAATAAATGATTTATGATTATGATGATATGAAGTACCTACCATAGAAATCTAAATAACAATTTAGATTTCTATGGTACCTACATATGTGCAGTGTTTGTATTGTACCTACCTAGCTATCGTTACTAAAATTCTCCCATACATTTTAGTAATAATAAGTCTTACAAACATTGAACATTCCATTCCTTTTATAAATAACTAGACGATCGCCTCGCGGTTTCACCCGCGTAGTTCCCGTTCCCGTGGGAATTCCGGGTGATTCCGGGATAAAATATAACCTATGTCACTCCCTGAAAAGTAAACTTCATAGCAATGAAAGAATTTTTCAAATCGGTCCAGTAGTTTCGGAGCCTATTCAATACAAACAAACAAACAATCAAATCTTTCCTCTTTATAATATTATAGTATCGATGTGTTTATTTTTCAGGTATTTAGGTACCTATCTAAATGACGATAGAGAGGAAACGGAATAACAATACTTACTCGGTAGCGCTACCTCACAGATAATGGAAAAAGTTACTAAGAATTGAAAGAAACTAACAAAAAGGCAGATTTGGAATATCTCCGCTTTAAGAGATCTGATTTTGATGATTGTACTTTTAATTGAAAGGTAATAACTTTAAACGGTTCTTATAAAATTTGGTAAAGATCGGGTGAGGATTTTTGGCATGACGAGCAGAATAGCTCCGCAAAAGGCAGTAATATGCAAGAGAGCATTTACAGTACAGCGCCACCTATTAGAACGTCTTTGTAACACTTCGAGAGTTATATGAAATAGCGCGGCCGCATACACCGTCGTCGTCGGTTAAATAATAACAACAACTTTGCGCTGATGGATCAACGCCATCTATTGATACCTAGGTACAGAATTCAGAGCTTTGCTGAGGAACGTAACTTAGGTACTTTGTATCACAGACCAGTTTATATAAACTGGTCTGTGTTTGTATGGACAATTGGTATAATGATTGATGTGTTTGTGCAACATTTCTAACAAAAATTCAATGCACACCACACTAGCGTAAACCAATATTTAGGTACATAACTACTTATAAGGGTTTTTCTGATTTTTGGGTATACCTACCTGGGTATCTTCTTAGGTAGGTAAAGTGTGCCTACACTTTACCTACCTACCCATAGGATTTTTCTTACAACGCGTCAAAAAGTAAGAGGCACCGATAATTACATAGAATTTAGGTACCTACTTACCTATAATACTTATGACAAGATTAGCACCATTATAGGAAGGTTGGTTGGTGCCTACCTACCTATGCTGGTGCTTATTCTGATAAGTAAGCACTTTTGCTCCGTGATACATAAGATGCTTTCACACTGGCATGGCGATTTGCAAGGAGTAACCGCCGAAAAACATGGTAGGTACATATACCTACCTAAATATCCCGTTTTAAATAACTTTAGTAATAAGTTACTCGAGGTCTACTGTTCGTAGAACTACTAGAACATCATTGAACTACTAGAACATGTACAAGAACTTTTGAAAAGGTGTTAGTTTTACAAACTTGTCAAAGTATATTTTTCCTGTAAAATAATAGATCCATATCCTCAAACGCTACATAGGTTACCTACCTAAGTACATTTCAGATGGGTCGTTATACAATCTTCGGAAATGGGGGGGGGGGGGTTGAAAGGGTAACCATTTCGACTATTTTCAAAATATACCTACCGAACCTACCTACCAAAATATCCCGTTTTAAATTACTTTAGTGCATTAATAAATAAATTAATTGTTGAAAAAAGTTAGTGTTCGCGACGTCTACTGTTCGTAGAACTACTAGTTGTATTTACAATTGAAACAGATTGTCTGTGATCAACTTAATAATTGTATTTACAATTGAAACAGATTGTCTGTGATCAACTTAATAATTGTATTTACAATTGAAACAGATTGTCTGATCAACTTAATAATAATATGTTTTTGAAAAACAAGAAACAGACTGCTATTTTCAAAGTTTAAACATTGTTTTAATAAAATAAAACCGGCCAAGTACGAGTATACTCGCACACGGAGGGTTTCACGCATTCAAATCTATTTCTCAAACGAAACTTTATAAAAACCAACTGTTTGAAGACCCCCTTAAATTTTCCACATTATTTTTTTTTAAGTAATTGTTGGTATTAAAGTTGAACTGTGACTTATAGAAAGTTTCATGTGGCTACCTATTATGGTTCAAGAGATACAGCCTCGACAAACTTAGAGCAAAAGTAGAAATTTTGTTAACTTTTCGTGTTTTAATATGAGTCCCTCAATTTTAATTTTAATTTTTGTATTTCTTGTTATACTCGTAGTGGCAAGAGAAATACACACTCTGTGAAAGTTTCAACTGTCTATCTCTTACGGTTCATGAGATAGAACCCTTTGACAGACGGACGCACAAACGGACAGACAGCGGTGACTGAGTAATAGGGTAAAAGGTGGGTTTCGTTTGTACCCTTCGAGTACGAAAGCTTAAAAAAATAAATAGAAATATATATAAAAAAATAAAATAATATAAATAAATAAAAAATAAAATAAAATAAATATTTTGGGACCACCTCGCGTAATCATTCTCCATAAAATAGCGAAAGAATTTTCCATATCGGTCCACAATAATGGTCGGAGAAATCGACGAACATCTTACTTATGTACACAAAAATAACACATAGCCGAACATAGACCCGGATCCTTTTTTCGAAGCCGTCGGTGTGAACAGAATACGAGCGTTTTGAAGTTTATTAGATACTTTTTTGTACAGAAGTGTAGTGAAGTAGCGGTTTTGTCCTGACCGAATTTAGTTCATCGTTTCATAACTAGATGTCAGCACAGGCGAATTACATCTCGCTAACGAAGCGTTATGTTTTCAGAATAGTGTAGATTGGTAATGATTAGAGAGAAAACCCTAATAATTATGCGTCTTTTACTTTTTAAGCAATATACAATATTATATAAAAAAAAAATCAAGCAGAACTTGTGTATAATAAAATTGTATAAAATTTAAACGTTCAAACTGTTTTGCTGCTTCGCACACGTTGTTTCTATGGAAACGTTATATCTATCCCATGGCAACGGGTATGGGATAAGTAGCCCTTGTTTGAGTACAGACTTAGAGCTATAAGTATCTATGCAAAATCTGAGCCGGATCCGTTCCATAGTTTTGGCGTGAAGAGGTAACCAACAAACTTTCGCATTCATAATATTAGTGTTCGGCTGAACTTTTGCATACAGGTAATTTAAGGCCTGGAAACAAAGATAGGCTATTTCTTATCCTATTCATCAGTTCCCATCTAAACAACGCGTGCGTAACCGCGGGCAGAAACAAGTTTATAATATTAGAGTGATTTCATCTTTCCTAGGTCTTCACTCTGCGAAATAAGCAACGTAGGATATTTATTATTTACTCACCTACTCCTTTTTCGAGTGGTTCGCCAATTCTTTCACTCGCTGGTTCCGCATCATGTGTACCATCAGGCTGTGTAGAGCATGTTGTTATATCGAGTCCTTCATCAGGAGCAGACGAAGAACTTTTTTCTGAAACTTGAGCAAATTTGTTAAACATAGATGTAGGCATCTATGTATTAACAAAGATAATTACAATCAAATAATAGAAATAATTTAGAACTAGTATTTACAATTGAAGTAATTGAGCTAACTGCAGACTGTTAAAAATGAATCTACAGCTGAATCTGCAACATACCGCCGAACATAGAAACTCCTCCTTTTTTGAAGCCGGCTAAAAAAACACAGGCCGAAAAAACGCGTGCGAAGCCGCGGGTGGAAGCTAGCTTACTATAATTACCAAATCACATAAGTTATTCTACAAAAGCTATTGAAAATCCACCCCTTTCTTCGTAAACTTTAAAACCCCCACCCTCCCGTTAGTTGCACCCTGTCAGAAACTAGATGTCGCTGCTACAAGTGAACGAGCGCTAGATCGCGCTGACGAAGCGTTCTCGCAAAAAGGTGACTTCGGAACCATTTAGTTTTGTGAGTTACACAGTGGAACATCAATCCGTCTAAGTGTATGTATATGAATATATCAGTATTTAGTTTTTGTAAGTTTTCGTGACCACTTTAAGCGGCCGAAAACTAGAAATACGATAAATAGAGGAGACGAGCTTCTGTCTGCGGCCTCGTGGCCGCGGACACCGGCTGTGAGGGTATAATGTGGCACCAGCTGGCATGCCATAATTACATTACTAATATTACTAGATAGATGCTGCCCGGGCTGCGCGCGTGTTGTTTCTGTGAAAAAGTTTATAGACGTAACATACATCCATATCTCATATCATATCTTACTTAAGGCTTGGTAGGCGAGCAGAGGTCGTACTTTTGTGATTTTTAAAATCATCTGAAACTTAGAAAATAGGGTTCAAAATTCTGAAAAAAGATATATTTTACTTAAGGCGAATAGTAGGGGTGATAGTGGCGCCACTACATATTTAATTTTATCATTAAGTTATACAAAGGAATTATCAAAAAATCGAACCGCTGGTAGACGATACCTATCACAAGCTTTTATGTATAATGTATCTGTAATAGTTTTGTTTTGTGTTATTCAATCAAAAACCTTGTTTGGAGAGCTTGGTGGCCACCAATAGGAACTAAACTCTTGAAACAAGTATCTGCCTAAATAATACAGTACAAAACTATTAAAGATACACTTAAAAAAAGCTTATGATAGATAATATCGTCTACGCGCGGTCCGATTTTTTTGATAATTCCTTTGTTTAACATAATTATAAAATTAAATATGTAGTGGCGCCACTATCACCCCTACTATTCGCCTTAAGGATCTAGTCTAGTCAAAGTTGCATTCAGTTACCAGATCTAAAGAACTTCACTCGTTAGAAAAAAATCAAAAAGATACCCCTTTTTCTAATGTCTTTTCAATATTATGACTACTGAACTACTGACCTGTTACTTTTTTAGTACTTAACTAAAGACGCTTAGACACGTACTCAAGTGCAGAGTACGTAAGTCTTTTAACAGAGCCATGAACACTTACGACGACTCCGACTGGGAAGCTTACAAGAAGGCCCAGGCCGACTACAAAAAACAGCTACGTCGTAGGAGTCGTCTCAAATGGAAAAACTTTTGCAACAACATAGAATCAAACTCTGAAGCGAACAGAATCAGAAAAATCTTAGCGGCCGAACCGAACCGCGAGATTGGTTCGCTTAAGAAGCTTGATAGCACCTACACCAAAACAACAGCAGAAACACACGAACTCCTATTACAAACACACTTCCCAGGGTGCCTCATAGACGGTGAAACAGAGTGGCACAACACCGATCTAGTCACGCCTTCGGAGACGGACTGGGCAGTAGCAAGCTCAGTGGTGACCGAAGATAGGGTAAACTGGGCCATCAACACATTCAAACCGTACAAGTCGCCAGGTATGGATGGAATATTCCCTGGCCTCCTACGCTGGGGTGTGGCGCACATAAGCGGTATGCTGACGGCTATATTTAAAGCCTGCTTGGCCTTCCGCTACGTGCCGCTTATGTGGAGAGAGGTTAGAGTCCTATTCATACCCAAACCAGGAAAAAGCGACTACACTGAAGCAAAGTCCTACAGGCCGATCAGTCTCACCTCATTCTTACTTAAGACCCTAGAGAGGCTGTGCGATCGTTACATAAGGGACAACATACTCACAATAAAACCACTACACCCACAACAACACGCCTACAGCTCAGGCAAATCAACAGAATCTGCGCTGCACTCAGTAGTTAGTAGATTAGAACAAGACATCTCAAACAAATCGCTATGTCTCGCAGCCTTCATAGATATCGAAGGGGCTTTTGACAAGACAAACTTTGACAGCATTAATACATCCCTTCAAAAGCAAGGAGTGGAGCCAACGCTGGTTAATTGGATCATTAGCATGCTCAAGCTGAGGGCAGTACGGATCGACGTACACGGGGGGACCAGGGGAGTTGTGGCAAGGGGATGTCCACAGGGCGGCGTCTTGTCACCGCTTCTGTGGAACCTAGTGGCTAACGATCTAATTACTAAGCTAAACGACCAACGCTTCTTCACGGTAGGCTATGCGGACGACCTTGCGATACTCATATCGGGACACTTTGCCAGTGTGGCGTGTAACATTATGAGTAACGCACTAAAAGTCGTCGAAAACTGGTGCATAGACTACGGACTCACCGTGAATCCAACCAAAACAGAACTAGTAATGTTCACAAACAAGCGCAAACTAGGAACCTATCAGCTCCCGTTCCTGTTTGACACGCAGCTAACACTATCCGACACAGTCAAGTACCTAGGTATAACTCTAGACAGCAAACTAAACTGGGCAACACATTTAGAAAACAAGATAAAGAAAGCCACTATCTCATTCTGGCAGTGCCGGCGAATGCTAGGAAGAACATGGGGTCCCAGCCCAAAGATTACCCTATGGCTCTACAACACTGTAATCAGGCCCTCGCTGACTTACGGTGCCCTAGTTTGGTGGCCGAGAACAAACCAAAACACTACCATAAACAAACTGCAGAAGTTCCAGAGACTAGCCTGCGTAGCAACTACAGGGTGCATGAGAACTGCCCCCACGGCAGCACTCGAAGCCCTGATAGGCCTAACGCCACTGCACCTACACGTGCAACAGGAGGCAGCCGCAGCAGCTTACAGACTCTGGGCGCTAAGTTTATGGGACCACAACACTAGAGCACAACACACCACTATTATAGATGAGTACGCACGGAGTAATCCCATGCTACTCTCGATTTACGATAGGGTACCCAAAAAACACATATACTCAAAGAGCTTCACCATACAAATGCACGAGGAGCCAAGTGATAGCTCAAACATATACGAAGTAAGAATATACACAGATGGCTCTAAAATGAAAACAGGTACCGGGGCGGGAACGTTCTCGGAAGAACTCAACATACACAGGACAACAGCACTGGGAGCCCACAATTCCATCTTCCAGGCGGAATGCGTAGGTATAATCCAAGCTGCTACCGCGGTACTACGAAGAAAGGTAACTGACCAAAATATCAGGATCCTCTCGGACAGCGCGGCTGTACTACAGGCCCTGAACAGGAGAGAACACAACTCAGGACTCACCCTACAATGCCACCACCTGTTAGAACAAGTAAGTGAGTCCAATAGAGTCACCCTACAATGGATAAAAGGACACAGCGGATCGAGAGGAAATGACGAAGCTGATGCACTGGCAAGGAGAGGTTCGGAGCGGCAACCGACAGGACCCGAACCAATTATCCCCCTACCATTCAGCCAAGTCCGCTCATGGATCCGTCAACGTACAACCAAACAACACCAAGACTACTGGGCAAGTATCCCAGATTGTAGATAGTCGAAGGAGGCCTTCCCGGCTTTAAACCCGAGATTCTCCCGAAAACTCCTCAATCTGAAGCGTGACAAACTCCGACAAATCGTCGGTATTGTCACAGGACACTGCATGCTTAATAAACACCTATTTAATCTGGGTATCACGGACAGCCCCCTATGCAGAGGGTGCATGAACGCAGAGGAGACGGCCGCGCATGTGCTTGTAGAGTGCGATAGCGTTGCTTCTCAACGATTACAACACCTTGGGACACCGAGGACGCCTAGGGAGGCATGCACCGGCGTCAGCGAGCTGCTGGCCTTCCTGGAGGACATCGGGTGGTTAGATTAACAGCCCCCCCCACCCGACACGCAAAAAGGGCCCACCTGTGGCCTAGTTGCGGAAACCAGTCCAGAAACAAGTAACAAGTAAGACGCTTAGAATTTCTAAACAAATAACTACAAAAAACACGAGCGCGGCGGCTTGGCAGCGGGCGTATATACAGGGTACCTACTTCATGTTGACCTAGAATCATGATATGTGGTAAGAAAAAAGGTCATACAATTAAACGGAACCCTTTGGCGTTTAATTTTAACTGGGACAGTACGGGCCACCCACAACCAGAGGAGATACAGGTGCAGTTTCTTTTGAAACAACAGCTCCTTTTTGGCGAAATATATTTTGGCATTAAAATGTTTTTGGTCAAGCGTGAGTAGCGCCTAAAAATGAATTAAGTTGGTAAAAATGTTTTTTGTTTTATTGTATCAAATGAAATAAATCTGAGCAGCGGAAGTTAGTCAAATTATTATATTATTATTATTATTATTGTATAGTCAAATTCAGATTGTTTATTAATAACGGTCAGAACAAGTTCAAGTCTCTTCTTACCCTCATTATTTTCCAGTGACTCTTCTATTTCTTCCTCCGCCACTTCAGGATCTTTTACATTTTCATTCGCCGAATCATCTCCGCTGGCAACATACGTTTCATCACCAACGCTTGCTGGCATCAGCAAATCATCATTTGTTTCATCATAATATGATCTGTGGACATCTGCTTGGAATGTCACTAGTATACAATCGTCTGATTCAGATGTATATTCGACGTCATCTCTTTCCATATGATCAGATGAACTTCGGGGTTTATCTGCTCTGGAGCCATGATTTCTTTTAGATTTCTTTGCTATAACTTCTTCCTCATCTGATTCACTGGAATCATTATTTGTTCCACGTTTTAGACTTCCAACTATTGGTTCAATATGACCACCAACATCAGTACCTTCATCAATTAAGATATTGCCATTGCTCCTGTTATCTGATCTATTATCGTCATTAGAATACTCAACATAATCATCATCATCATGATCGATAGACATGCCACTTGAAATATCTCGACCTGCAAGAAAAACATAAAAGCCTTATTTACAAAAAAAATCACTACATATAAAATATTACAGAAAAGTACATAACTACTTTCAAATAGTAATTTTTTATGCTCTAGACTAGAACGTTCTAGAAATCAAGATATTTTTTTTATAAAGTTGTTTTTTTATAATTGAGACCTCAACAAAAACTGAACAAAATAAACAACCCAATAAAAACATAAACTTCAACTTCATAATCGAACGTGCGCAGTTGAAAAGGTAGGTGCATATTCAAACTGAAAAACAGAGGTGAGACGAATAAGAGTTGTTGAAGCCTTGATTTTATTAGGTACCTTAGTGAGCGAAAATAAATGCTTTGTTTATTTATTTATTCTGAGAATATAAATAAAAAATTAAATTCAAAGAATAGAAACAAATAAGAACTATAAAAAAATGTATTTACAATTGAAACAGATTGTCTGTGATCAACTTAATAATTGTCGTCGTGAACGTTGTGAACGAAAGTCTTCGTTTCAGGTCTGGCCAAAATAGCGTTTTTGTCAGTATGTCCGTACTCCTCTGCAGGTCGTATTTTACAACCGATCGGTACGAAACTTTTTGTACAGATTCTATGATTTTATATAATTTTATTGTCGTCGGGATTTTTTGATTAAAGACGTACTTCTTCCACAATAAGGCAAAAAGGCAGATTTGGAATATCTCCGCTTTAAGAGATCTGATTTTGATGATTGTACTTTTAATTGAAAGGTAATAACTTTAAACGGTTCTTATAAAAATTTGGTAAAGATCGGGTGAGGATTTTTGGCATGACGAGCAGAATAGCTCCGCAAAATGCAGTAATATGCAAGAGAGCATTTACAGTACAGCGCCACCTATTAGAACGTCTTTGTAACACTTCGAGAGTTATATGAAATAGCGCGGCCGCATACACCGTCGTCGTCGGTTAAATAATAACAACAACTTTGCGCTGATGGATCAACGCCATCTATTGATACCTAGGTACAGAATTCTGAGCTTTGCTGAGGAACGTAACTTAGGTACTTTGTATCACAGACCAGTTTATATAAACTGGTCTGTGTTTGTATGGACAATTGGTATAATGGTTGATGTGTTTGTGCAACATTTCTAACAAAAATTCAATGCACACCACACTAGCGTAAACCAATATTTAGGTACATAACTACTTATAAGGGTTTTTCTGATTTTTGGGTATACCTACCTGGGTATCTTCTTAGGTAGGTAAAGTGTGCCTACACTTTACCTACCTACCCATAGGATTTTTCTTACAACGCGTCAAAAAGTAAGAGGCACCGATAATTACATAGAATTTAGGTACCTTCGGGTCGTTATACAATCTTCGGAAATGGGGGGGGGGGGGGGTTGAAAGGGTAACCATTTCGACTATTTTCAAAATATACCTACCGAACCTACCTACCAAAATATCCCGTTTTAAATTACTTTAGTGCATTAATAAATAAATTAATTGTTGAAAAAAGTTAGTGTTCGCGACGTCTACTGTTCGTAGAACTACTAGTTGTATTTACAATTGAAACAGATTGTCTGTGATCAACTTAATAATTGTATTTACAATTGAAACAGATTGTCTGTGATCAACTTAATAATTGTATTTACAATTGAAACAGATTGTCTGATCAACTTAATAATAATATGTTTTTGAAAAACAAGAAACAGACTGCTATTTTCAAAGTTTAAACATTGTTTTAATAAAATAAAACCGGCCAAGTACGAGTATACTCGCACACGGAGGGTTTCACGCATTCAAATCTATTTCTCAAACGAAACTTTATACAAACCAACTGTTTGAAGACCCCCTTAAATTTTCCACATTTTTTTTTTTTAAGTAATTGTTGGTATTAAAGTTGAACTGTGACTTATAGAAAGTTTCATGTGGCTACCTATTATGGTTCAAGAGATACAGCCTCGACAAACTTAGAGCAAAAGTAGAAATTTTGTTAACTTTTCGTGTTTTAATATGAGTCCCTCAATTTTAATTTTAATTTTTGTATTTCTTGTTATACTCGTAGTGGCAAGAGAAATACACACTCTGTGAAAGTTTCAACTGTCTATCTCTTACGGTTCATGAGATAGAACCCTTTGACAGACGGACGCACAAACGGACAGACAGCGGTGACTGAGTAATAGGGTAAAAGGTGGGTTTCGTTTGTACCCTTCGAGTACGAAAGCCTAAAAAAATAAATAGAAATAAATATAAAAAAATAAAATAAATATTTTGGGACCACCTCGCGTAATCATTCTCTAGATGTCAGCACAGGCGAATTACATCTCGCTAACGAAGCGTTTCCAGTTTTCAGCTGGTTCCGGAATGTTGCAGAGGGCGGGCATGGGAGGTCACGTTATTCCAACCGTTTTCTATTTTAGTATATTTTTAAACGCTATCCGATGGAAACGGTATAAAAGCGTTTTATATTTATGAAACGATTATTGAGTATCTCTGATGTACAGCTTGGAAAACAAAATATGAACCAGAATATTGAAGTAGGAACCTATGATTAGGAAATATAATATGTGTAGCCAATATCCTACCATCAAAACAATAATATTATTTAAAGCCGAAAGTTTGTGAAATCTGATTTTTTGTTACCTAGGATCTCCGAAACTACTGAACAGATCAAGCTGAAATGTGGCGTACGTTTAGAGCAAAGCCTGACTTAGATAATAGGATACTTATATACCGAAAATACGCGTGCGAAGTCGCGGGCAGAAGCTAGTATACTATACATACCAACCTCATTGAAACTAACACATTGGCACAATCACACCACGGTTCCGGGTGTGTTGGGTATTTTCTATGTACAGTAATATTAAAGATAAATCACTTTTAGAAGCCAAACGCTCTATTAACAATTGGCTACAAACCCTCTCCTACGACTCTACCGAAAAATTACTTAGAATACTATGTTGAAAGGCGCTTTTACTATTTCATGCTTGTTTTATTTTTGTGTTTTCATTAATGTTTCTTTAAATCACATCTACATGAGATACTAGATTTATGCATTTTGTTTATTTTATATGATTTAGTTTAGAGGATGTGATCTTATTCTTCTTCTTATATTCCTTATTACATTTTATTTTCCATCTCATTGTTAGCAAGTAGTCCGAAATTTCGTTAAGTTAAGTCAAATTACTGGTTTCCACGATAGCTAGAGGCTTTGCCTAGTGTGGAGACCGCAGGAAAATTACTGTAAGATTGTTATTACTAAATAAATATATTTTTCATTTTTTTTCATTTTTTTTTTCAATGTAATTTTCTATAATAAATAAATAAATAAATGTTTAATAATCTAAGAAATCAAATAATATCGCAAAATTTTTCGACTTCAACGGGACTTGAACCCGCGTCCTCCCCTCAGTACGGGAATGTGATAACCAACTACACCACAAGGTCAAGTGACGTAGAAGACGAAAATCTTTGAGACTTTCTACGGACTCAAGCGCCGTTAGCTCCACCTACAGGTGAATTAGCCAGAGTTCATTTACGCACTATAATAACAAAAACCTTAAATAAATGTTTATTTAATAAACATACCTTCAATAAACAGCCAAATCCTCTTCATCTTCATCTCCAGCCTGACGTAGAACTCCTCGGGATCATCATGTTTGTTCACTCGCCTCTCCACCTCGATGATGAGAGGGGGCAGCGGGCTGCAGGGCCGCAAGGGGGGGAGCAGTGGGGGGCGGGGGCGGTGGCAGGGCGTCTCGAGGGATTCCTCCTCCTCTCGCACGGGGACTGAAGGAAAAAGGGCTGAGTTAGTCCTGTGTAATGCTCATGCGTAGCTTCATATTTTTGCCTTGTAATTGAGTTGAGACATTGACTACCTCTGTGGCGCGGCGGGAGGAGGCAACGCAGGAGTTTGCGGGTGCGATTCCCGCCTCCACGGGACAAATTTTTGTAATCTCTCCTAAATACCTTCACTTCGGTTCCCGGACGAACTGGAGCACACAGTACTGATATTTTGTCCTGCGGTTTTTAATTGTTTAAAAAAGTTTAGCTGCGTTTATTCCCTCGAAAAGTATAACAAGTTGTGACATAACCTTAAAGAAGTGTTTGTTGGCATTTTGTCGCAATTCCAACCGGAAAATCACTTGAAAACAGCACTATAATAGAAATCTGGAATCCCATTTGTTTTGAAATTGTAACGGCTGAAACACGTTAGTCACCAAACTTTTTGAGGAAAACCTGTGAGTACGATATTTAAAAACACAACAACACTTTCGTTTATCTTAAGGCTAGCGTCCACTAGGCGGATCGGGTCGGGCCGCATCGCAACGCAAAAATACGCCTGGCTATGTTTTGTATGAAATATCGTTTATTAGCGACGGATCGGAGCGCGGCGGGCGGCAACGCATTGGCGGATCGTTTCGCAGGCGTATTTCTGTCAGCGGTGCGCTGCGACCCGCCCCGATCCGTCTAGTCGACGCAGGCAGGCGGATGTGAGCGCACGTGCCGTGCTAATAAAAATAAACGAAAATGAACGAAGAACTGCTTATTTCTTTAGTGCAAAAGTATAGAGAACTGTATGATCTAGGTGACCCTAGATATCACGATGAGCAGCGGCGCATGAATATATGGCAAGAAATAGCATCGTCGTTTTTTATTTTTTTGCTCTTCCTCAAGAAGGATTTGAAACCAACATCTCTTCGTCTGAGCTGTCCATGGTAGCGCGATGTCAGTCCAAGCACGAAAACACGTCTGTAAGATCAAATCCGCTTAGGCGGTCCGCCGCGCCTCGTACAGATGGACGCAAGAGCATCACAGAACCGCGGCCCGTTCCAATGCGACCCGCCCCGATCCTTCCCTAAAGGACGCCAGCCTTTAGAGACGAGAATTGTGTGAACAGCTGATTGTCAGCCGCCTACCGGCCGCCCATGACAACTGACAGTGACAAATTGTCATAAAACATTTCGTTCGGAAATAGTTCGATGTAATATCACTATAATAAATTAGTGTTGCCTACTCCGAACAGAATCGTACCATATTTGACGAAAATGACAAATAGAATTATGACTAGAAAAATGACAAGTAAAATCGTAATTTCCATGAATTCGGATAGTATAAAATCTATTCAGGATGACCTAAATAAATCGCTTAAGCTTAATCAACAGCTTCTGGATGAACAAACTGAGAGCGAACATGACTTCAAAAAAATATTAGAAACAAACACAAAATTGAAACATGACATGGTTAAAATGGCAGAACAAATCGACACATTAAAGCAAGAATGCAAATCAAAAGAGAAACTCCTCTCTGTGCTACAAAAAGACTACCCTAACTATGAAAAAACATTGAGTGAAAACAAAGAACTTTCAAATATTGTGCAAATACTTACTGATGAGATAAAAAAATACATACAAGATACAACAGATTTGAAAGACGAAAAAGAAAAACTACAACAGAGAAAATCAAAGATTAGAAAATAATCAAGTAAAAGTTAATAATACAGGAACCGAAATAAGTATAAATGAGGTGTCGAAAGAACTAGCCACAATAAGACGTGAGCTAAAATTCAAAAACGCAGAGCTTAAAGTTCTGCGAAAGAAAAGAAGAACATTTACAAATGCAGATGACAAACACAAGAACACTGGACTACTAACGTTAAAGGAAACGCAAAAAGAAATGATAGAACTCCAAGACAAATACGATAAACTTTTGAATGATAATCATAAGACTCTGAAATGTTTAAAAGAAAACGAACAAAAACTAAAACATCAAGTAAAGGCACTTGAAAACTCATGCATTACAATAAGAAATACGTACGACACCCTTAGCATTAAGAACTATAACACAGAACAAGAAAACTACGAACTACTAAAAACGATTGAACAACTTGAACATGTTCTGAAAGAAGAAGATAATTATATAGAAATTAGAATGGACACTATCAATAAAAATAAACAAACTACAAGCAGTGATATGATTAAAATAACTGATAACGAAAAGCAGAAAGAAAAGAATTCCATACTAATTATTAGAGATGAATGCATCAGAGGACTCGGGAGTGAACTCAGCAATCATCTTAAGTCCAAAAGAACTGTATGTTGTCACGTGTTTCCATATGCACCGACTAGCTACACTATAAGTACTACTCGTGATATGGCCGAGTTGCAAAAACCCACAACCATACTATTGATGACAAGGAGAATAGGCAGCGAAATGAGCAAATACGTTGAGGACATTATCTGCTTAAACGAGACACTCAAGAAAATGAATGTTAAACTGATTTGTCCGAATATACAATGTAAGAAGATAAGGACTCCACAGGACAGGCAATTCAATAAAATCGTGTACAACTGCAACATGAAGCTACATAACTACTGTACATAATATGAAAATAATATAAATATTATAAACCAGAGTGAAATAAGCGCTCAAATGACCTCAAGAGAGTTCAAGTGTATTGTAAGTCAGTACCTTGCGACACATTTAAATATATTTTTTCAGAACCAATCGACATAGCACGTGACGCGTGCCGTATTTCTGATGGTGAACAACCCCTAGATAAACACTTCATAACAATATGTCATCAAAATGTCCAAGGATTGGCGAATAAAACACTGGACCTTAGTATTTTTTTAAACTGTAATAACATAGACATTTTTTGTGCTACTGAAACCTGGTTGACAAATCACAATACTGATATTTGTAACGTAGAAAACTACAAAATAGTGAGTGTTAGCAATCGTAGTCCTTCGCTCGTGGTAGTGCTATTATCTAT
This sequence comes from Eupithecia subfuscata, assembly GCA_963564075.1. NCBI lineage: Eukaryota > Metazoa > Arthropoda > Insecta > Lepidoptera > Geometridae > Eupithecia > Eupithecia subfuscata. The sequence continues at coordinate 657,313 of CAUWYO010000001.1, read as the reverse complement.
GTTAGAAACACCATAAGGGCAAAAAACAGACCAGACGTAGTGAAACTCTCTGTAGATAAGGAATTTGAAGTGAGCTGTGTGGAGCTGAATGACATACTTATACTTGTTGTTTATAGATCTCCGTCTGTAAAGGAATGTGTTTTCATCGATAGACTTGAAGAATGCCTGGCAAAGATTAGCGCCAATAACAACAAAACATTAGTTGTATGTGGGGATTTTAATATACAGTTTTCAGTTACTGAAGGAAAAACAAATGCACTAAGTGATTTAATGAATAGTTACATGTTAGAACAAAAAATTTTTGATTACACTAGAATAACAGAAATAACAAAGTCCTGCATTGACAACATATTTACAAATGGCATCACTATTGAATCAAAAGTAATACATGGTATAAAATCTGACCACAAAGCCCAACAAATTAAACTAATGACAAATACTAAACCTAAAAATACACCTAAGATAATTAAACGGAGGAAAATATCAAATAAAAGAATAGATAACCTTAAACAATCGCTAGACAAAATATTGACACCCAAAGATTATACAAATTTTGATGATTTGTTTAAAGAAATTATGGAACAAATTAATATTAACTTACCTTTGGAACATAAAAAAATACAAACTATCACAAATAAATCACAAAGTTGGCTTACGAAAGGTATTATTACATCACGAAATAAACTATTCGCAATGTATGATCAACTACAAACACATAATGATGAAAGACTCAAAGAGTACGTAAGATCCTGTAGCAAAATATTTAAACAGGTATCCATTGTAGCAAAAAGAAATGCCCTTAGAAATAGGATTATTAACTCTAGTAACATTATAAAAACCACCTGGGACATTATTAAGGAGAACACTGGGAAAAAAGTAAATTTAGAGTCAGACGATATAAAGTTGTGCCTATCTAACGGAGAACTAATTGAAGGCAATAAAAAAATTGCAAATTCTTTCAATACCTTCTTCGTCAACGTTGCTGATCAATCGACAAATATGCTACATCCAGACTTGCTACAAGCCATGTATTATGTTGATTCTTTCATTTTAAGCCAGAAACTATCACTAGAATCACGAAGTACCGTTTTTTACGATGCTACTTATTTAGAAGTCAACAAAGCAATTAAGAATATGAAATCTAAAACCTCAACCGATTATTGGTATTTATCTTCTAAAATGATCAGGACAATTGCAGACGAAATAACTGTCCCCCTAACCGATGTAATAAATTATTCATTAAAATCTGGTACTTTTCCGGATATACTTAAATTAGCAAAAGTCATTCCGCTCCACAAAAAGGGGGATAAACGTGACGCACAGAACTATCGACCAATATCACTTTTACCAATTTTAAGTAAAGTATTCGAAAGAATCATGTTTGTTAGACTAGAATTGTTCTTAAATGAGAATAAGATACTGAGCCAAAAGCAATTTGGTTTTGGAAAAGCAAGGTCAACTACTGATGCTTTGTCAGAAATAATCAAAAGCATATTAGATGCTTTAGATTCTAAACTAAAAAGCTTTGGTATCTTCTGTGATCTCTCCAAAGCATTCGACTGTGTAAATCACGATATCCTCCTTTCCAAGCTCGAACGTTATGGTGTCAGGGGTTCGGATCTTCATCTATGCCAGTCATATCTTTCATCACGCAAACAAGTAGTACACGTAAACGGAACCACTTCAGTAGAAGAAGACATCCGTATTGGTGTTCCACAAGGATCCATTTTGGGACCACTACTATTTTTAATTTACATAAATGACATAAGTGCCTGCACTATTGATGAAAATATTGACATTTACATGTTTGCTGATGACATCTCCTTATTAATCAATTGTAATAAAAACACTGACATTCAAACTAAAATAATCAATATTATCGCTAAAGTTACAAAGTGGTTTGAGTGCAACAACCTATTGCTAAATACCACTAAAACCAATTTGTCAAATTTTTCATTAGCAACAACCATAGTAGATGCCAATGGAATCAATGATGTTGGCAACAATGTCGGGATTAAAATCACAAATACAATAAAATTTCTCGGCATCGAAGTAGATACCAAATTAACGTGGAAAGGTCATATTGACGGTTTAGCGGGTAGACTAAGTTCTGCCTGTTATGCCATCAAAAAAGTAAGAGAACTCTGTGGGATGGATGCTGCCAGGACGGTCTATTTTGCCTACTTTCATAGTTTCATAGTCTCATGACATATGGGTTGTTAGTTTGGGGTAATGCATCAGCCTCAGCAAGAATTTCTCGACTACAAAAAAGAGCAGTTAGATCAATTCTAGGTCTTAAACCGAGAGACTCTTGTAGAAATATATTCTCAAAATTAGGTGTATTAACCTTCACTGGAGAATTTGTACTGCAGTGCCTTATTCATGTTAAAAAAAATAGGCAAAATTTACCGACACTGTTCGCAACACATACTTATAAGACTAGCCAAAGTTTCCAAAAGTTACTTAAGTATTGGAATAAAGATGTTTAATAAACTTAGTGACGAACTAAAAGACCTTAATGTTGCTTTCTTTAAGAGGAAACTGAAAAACATTCTCATAAAAAAGAGTTACTACACCCTTACCGAGGCTTTGGAGGAAAAACAGTTGATGTAATTACCGGTATGTTTGTTTACCATCACACATTTTATACCTACCTATTGACATTATTATTTTGATTTGACAATGCCCCTTTACAGCAGCAAATATTTTAATTCGATTAAGTAGGTAATATCTGACATTGTTATTTTATTATTGATTCGTTAGTTGTTTTATTCATGTTTTAGCTTAATTTGACAATGCCCTTTTACAGCAGCTTTATTTACATGTAAATTTAATTTAAATTATTTTATTTCTGACATTGTTACCATTATTATTGTCTCAGTTTATTATTATTACAATATTGTACATTATTTTTAGTATAGTTTGACAATGCCCTTAAACAGCAGCATACCTTGACATACCCTTGATTAATTAATTTTTATTTATTTCATTATTATTTAATTTTCAGTCATGTCTGTCTGTTTTTTCTTTTTTACCTTTGTACCTACCTTATGGTGTTTCCTATAACGAAAAACCTATAGATGTAATTATTAAAATAGTACATAAATATAAAATGTAACGACATCAAGTGTAACACAAGTGTACCTACAATGGAATAAATAAATACAAATAAATACAAATACAAATAATAACTCGGGAACTACCGCAGTTATCAACTTGAAATCTATTATATTAAGCTTTAACGGTTATTTAAAACCTAGATAAATGAGAGAAGCGAGTCTGATTTCCTGTTGCAAGTCGGTAAAATACTTAATTCTCCCTTATACCTCGTTTCGTGTGACGTCACGTCGTCCGCCAGGTGGCGCTGTAGCGACGACGGCGCGCCGGAGAGCTTCGCGCTCCGGCTTCATTTTATCTTTCGAGCTTTCGCTAAATTCTGTGCTAAAAGAGCCATCTATACCAAAATCATTGCCGGCCGGCACATGTAGAATTTTTGAAATCAATCCATCATTTTGAAACTGAGGACTGGGATAACGTTCGTTAAGCTGAAGTTCAGAAACAGTATTGTTCATCCCCAGGCTTCAATTATTTGGAGACAAATGACGAGTTGAAACCGTACGATAAGACTAATGCGCTGGCGCTGATTGAACGCGGGTTCGCCTCAATCACACAAGCAATAATAAAACATAATGAGGCCGCTCAGGCAGGTTTTAAAACTTTAATTGATTGGGCAGGTGTGACTAGTGATTTGTCTCCAAATACGTTAAAAGATAAAATCAGTGAGGTTTTCGTAAAGGGTCCTTTTCAAAAAACATCAAGTGATATCCTACAGTTAGCATGCGGCCATAGGGCAGAAATTATTCAACAAAGACGTGACGCTTTGTTACGAGCAATAAAAGAGTTATATAAAATCTAGCCTGCGAAAAATTCCGCCTAGTTGCGAAAGTTTATTTAAAAAAGAGGCTTTATCTTAGGGTATTGAAAAAGCAGGAGGTGCTGCAAAAGTTTTTTGGCCCCCGCGGGCACCAACCTCAAATAAGACCGCTGCGCAAGCTCGGTCAAATCAGCAAGTTCAGGCCTCGCCTAGCTTTGCTAATTATAGGCAAAAAGATATTGCGCAAGCAGTTTCTAACTACCCTCAGTTGACAATTAATTCAATGAGAATGCCTCACTACGCAGGGAACAATTACGCAATGCAAGGGCGTGACAATCCTCGTCCCCCTCAAAGATTTACACGAGGCACGAGACCCTTACGTCCAAGATCCCATCAAGGTTATGACGCTCAACCCGGCCCAAGCCGAGGGCACGGTAGGGGGCAGTCCTTCCTTTCCGCGCATGCAATCAAAACGGAGATTATGACTCACAAACGTTCCAGGCAGGCCAGCTAAAGTTGTTTGCGAAACAATGGGAGAACTTGCGTGCCCCAGCACCTCTTCTCCAAATAATTCAAAATTTTCCGAGGTTCCGAGGATACGAGGGTCACAGCACGGCTCGCTTCGCTCGCCGTGCAGTTCCCCAAAAGTCGAAAATAATACGAACCCGCTCGTACTGCCACGCAGCAAGGCTCGCTTCGCTCGCCTTGCTGTGTGACGTGTGTCGTATTGCGGTGAGCGAAGCGAACCGCCGTCATCAAATTCGTAATCCTCGCCCCATGTTAGTCGAAAACGATACCCATATCAGATGTTTTTATGGGGAAGGGGGTTCCGGGGGGGGGGGCACACGAGGGTCACAGCCGTCATCAAATTCGTAATCCTCGCCCCTACGTTAGTCAAAAACGATACCCATATCAGATTTTTTTATGGGCAAGGGGGTTCCAGGGGGGGGGGGCACACGAGGGTCACAGCCGTCATCAAATTCGTAATCCTCGCCCCTATGTTAGTCGAAAACGATACTCATATCAGATTTTTTAATCGGGAAGGGGGTTCCGGGGGGGGGGCACACGAGGGTCACAGCACGGCTCGCTTCGCTCGCCGTGCAGTTCCCCAAAAGTCGGTTCGCTTCGCTCACCGCAATCCGACAAACGCCCGCAGTCATCAAATTCGTAATCCTCACCCCCATGTTAGTCGAAAACGATACCCATATCAGATTTTTTGATGGGAAAGGGGGTTGAGGAGGGCAGGGCACAGGGGGCGAGGGGGGTCACATCACGGCTCGCTTCGCTCGCCGTGCAGTTCCCCAATAGTCGCATTGCGGTTCGCTTCGCTTACTACTCTCGCTTGCACTTCAAGCCTTACATGGAACGCCGGTAACGCCGGTAACGCCGCATGACGTCATAGCGAGGTAACGCCGCATGACGTCATGTTTTTTCGTTCGTGCAGCCGGCTCTATCGAATTATAAGACGTTGTCACGTCAAAAAGTTGGCGAGATTCATCGTTGAAAACTTACCGTGTAGCATGGACCAAATGGCGTAGCTGGGCTAGTGAAAACTCTGTTAGTATATGTAATCCTACTGGCGCTGACATAGCTAGGTTTCTATTAGATTTACATTTGAAACAAGGTTTGGCATATAGATAGATAGATAGATAGATAGAAAACACTTTATTATACCACACAAATACAGGAAACAATACAGAGAAAAGCTTAGAAAAAAAAGGAAGTATAAAGGGCGGCCTTATCGCTGAAAGCGATCTCTTCCAGGCAACCTTGGGATGGACTGGAAATTAAGGAACAAAAAAGACGGTGGCACTGAATAAATATATAGATATGTACCTATTTAAAGAAAACGAAACAAACACTTACACTAAATACCTACAAAGATTAATAATAAACTTACACAAACATAAAATAAGGTTGTCTAACTCTTTACAAGGATATATAATGCTGATGAAGCAGTTTTTTGAAAGTAGGAAGTGATTTTGCACGTCTGATGTCCAGAGGGAGATCATTCCATAGACGGGTATAGGATTGTGTCGTTCATGAACGAACGGCTCTTAAGATCCGCATCACGGGCCGCTCGTGATTGTTCCGAACAGTCTCGACGAAAAGACCCGTTCATTTCTACGTTCGGTTCATTGTGAATGACTGAGACGCGCGCCGCGACATAACGCAAAGATCCGCTGCGTCTTGCTCTCGCGAGGCCGTAAGTGGTGCGTGCGAGTAGGATAGGACACATTCTGTGGCTTGTATCATCTACTCACAGCCTGATTAAAAGTAGATACCTTAAGGTAACGTTATAGAGTCTGTTGTCGCAGTATGGTACTTAGGTATTCATTCCTTTATTCCTTACCAAACATTACGTAGGTATAACACGCAGAAGTTAATTATGCACCTCGTGCCTAAAAGTTTACTTGGCACCAGGTGCCAAGTTGATTTCTGCGTGTTGTACACAACTGTTTTCTTCCTATAATAGTAAAAATACTTTTGTTCCAATTTACTTGAAACTTTAAAGACCTTCCTTACAAATAAATGTTTTAACTATTTACCAAAATACCTATTTACATTCCATACGAAAACCAGTTAGCAACCAAATCGATTTTATACTGACAGACGAATAATAATCATAATCGATTTACCCGATAGCCCGAGAGAGGAGGCTATTATTTTTCGAGTAGGTAGGTACATGTAAGTACTTGGGCATCTAAGTAGGTATGTAGGTAGGTACCTACTGTACGTACCTACTACCTAGGTAGGTTAGGTAAGTAGGTACCTCTATGTAAATTATTTACCAACAAGGAAACCCGCTTGCACAAGTTCATAAAAATATCAAGCATTAAATCAAAGTGAAATGAAAGCTGATTGAAATGGTCTAGCAATAGTCGGATAAGCTTTGTAAAGTTTTGGTAAGTACCTACCTAGGTAGGTAGGTAGTCCTTAGGTATTATTTCTAAAGTAGCTTTCCTCAAAGTCGTCGCATCAATCAATCCATTTTTTAGTAGCCTTGGGATCCTTTAGGAAGATAAAATTTATAAGAATAGCATCAGACGAACGAAGGTGTTATTGTAGGTAGGTACCTAGGTAGGTAACTAGGTATTAGCATTCGACACAGACAAACCTCACCTCAAATTAATAAGCTTAGCTACTACCTATTCAATTGCCTAAATTAAATTCTCATTTAATTCAATAGGTAGTAGCCGTGGTAGTAGGTAGGTACCCAGGTACCTAATTGAGTAGGTACCTACCTAAGGAGTTATATATTTTTCTGTCGGACAACATTACCTACTTGCTTGAGTTTTTTCATAGCTCAGTATCTAGTACCTACCTACCTAGTAGGTATCTCGCAATTTGACCATTTTAGACGCACCTACCTAGGTAGGTATAATAAAACAACGGTTGTTGGAGGCACGCAAGATAGGTAGGTAAGTATTTACACATCTTTCTACCTCTTCGTTAGTATATCTTCCTACGAGGAAGATATACTAACGAAGATATAGGTACCTACCTACTAGAAGAATCTAACTTGAGACGTTATAAGTAGGTAAGTACCTATCTCAATTCAGGTCAATAAATATCTACCTACCCAGCAGCGAGTTTTTACTCTATGTACCTACCATAATTTAATGATAATTGGATCATGAATGATATACCTAGACCGAGAATTCGAAAAGATCCACCACAGAACCAAATCAGTCAGTAACGAAACGACGCGACGACACGCAACGAAACGAACCGATCTCGCACAGGCTCAGATCCGTAGCTCAGATCAGTCAGTCACAAAATCGAAAAGATCCGCCGGCAAAAACAATCATTCAAATGAACGGATCATAATGAACCGGATCATTTTCTTAACGGGTCGTGACTGATATGGATCTTTGTGAATGAACGAACGACACACGCCTAGACGGGTAGCTTGTACAGTGAAAGATTTGTCATAGAAAGAGGTGGTGTGGGCAGGGACTTTTAAGATGAGGGTTTCAGAGGAACGCAAAGAGAGCGAGTGAGAGTTTGAGAGGAATTCGAAGCGCTCCTTGAGATAGGAAGGGCTCGGAGGATAGAACAAGATACTGTACAAGAGAGATAGTATGTGAGTATTCCTGCGAAGTCGGATGGGCAACCACTTGAGTTTAGCGCGATATTCGGAAACGTCCAAGACAACTCACTGTCTACAATCAGACCCAGGTTTTTGACAGATTTGGTTATTGGTATTGACACACCGTCAAATGAGATAGGAGATAAGGTCGTCATGTCAATTTTAGCTACCATCCTTGAACTGCCCACTATGATTACTTGAGTCTTCTTAGGGTTCACCAAAAGACCGTGCGCTTTGCTCCACTCAAGGATACGTGAGAGGTCATCATTCATTGAGGTTATCGCTGTTGTGAGGTCACTAATTGGAGTATGTTGGTAGATTTGGAGATCGTCAGCGTAAAGGTGGTAGGAACTAGACAAAGATTCGGATATGGAGTTTATCTTTTTTTTCCCCGCGCTACCCTCGCACTGTACACGTCGTCTCCGCGCATTTTATTTGTTTTTATTGGAATTTATAAGTAGAAACTCACCAAAAGTACAAAAAGTTTAGCATAACCTCAAAGCAAGACATTCCACACAATAAGCACTCAAGAAACACTGTTTTTTAAGGAAAAAGTCCACGGAGAATTAGAAGCAAATCTACACGAGTCATAAACGGTCATTGCACAAATTTTGAAGACGTATTTTGAACATAAGACAGTGAGTAAAATTTTGACCATTTTTGGATACACAAGGACGTAAATAAAACCGAAAGTTGACTTGACTGGATCAGCTGTTCGTGTATAATCTGACAATACCTGTCATCAGTCAAACTAAATACTTCAACTTCTTGTCTGATGTAACCAAATACATAATCTGACACGTTCCACCTGCAACTGAATTTGAAAGTGAATTTTGTCGCGTATTAGACAGTAATAAAAAGTTAAAAACAGAAATGATAAGCATGGAGAAAACGATAGAAACATTAAAATCTGAGTGCGATGCATGCAAAAGCCTTCTTACTAAATACGAGTCTGACCAATCCCAGTTTGAAAAACACTGTATTGAAAAAAATGAGTTGGTTCAACAAGTTCATAGACTCACAGATAAAATGGCACGAATGGAAGAGAATGACTGCAATAATAGCGTCAAAAAAAATGAATCTAACACAAAAATAAAACGACTAGAACTCGAAAACCAAGAGATGCTTACTTTAGCAGAACAGAAAGATATAATTATTAAAAATTTGACTGAAAACCACAACCGGAACAAGACAACATGTGATATGAAAAGAGAGCTAGAAAGCATTCGCGCCGAGTTGCGATTCAAAAGTGCCGAATTAAAAGTACTCCGGAAAACTAAGAAAACAAATAGTAAAAGTAACCTGAGTAGGACATCTTATAAAAAGATGACAACGAGGTAGAATTACTCGACCTGCGCAAAAAATATGACGATCTTGTCAAGAATTCTGAGATTAATCTAGCTGCATTAGAAAAATACTCAGAGCAACTGAAGACTAAAATACAGAATCTTGAGCAAACCTGCAAGAGTATTAGGAAATCATATGATGATCTGAGCATCCTGTATTATAGAAATGAAAACGAAAAAGAAGAACTCTCACTTACGATCGCCGAAATGGAGCTGATCCTACAGGAGACTGAAGAAAAGAACACAGACAGTGAGATCACAAGGAGCCCCTCAGTAAAAGACTCAATACCCTCACATGTTGAGACGAAGAAAAAAAGTATATTAATTATAGGGGACGAATGTATACAGGGATTAGGACTACAGCTACACAACACGTACGAGAATCTTGACATCTGCTGTCATACTTACGCAAATGCCCCCGTTGAGTTTCTTATCAATAAAGCCGAACAGATGGCTGCTACTCAAAAACCTACAATGATTGTACTGTTGACTAGAAGAGTTGGTAGCAGAAACGCCAAAAAATACATAGACGCTGTCACGAACCTTATTAAGACCTTGAACGGGAACCAAGTGAAACTTATATGTCCAAACATTACATACAAAAAGTATATGGCTCCACAAGACAACATTATAAACAATTATATATACAAACACAACATGAGACTACACAACAGCTGCCAATATGAAAAAGACGTTGAAATCCTAAATTTAAGCTCCTTGGACAGTCAAACTACAGCGATCCAATTCAAGCGTATTATCACGCAATACATTGGAACTCAGCTTAATCACGTCGTACCGACAGAAAACATGAACGAAAGTTTTTTACAATGCCGCCAGACGTAACTCCTATTTTAGACAATAGCGATGTTAAAAATCAACACAAGAAACAATCAACAACTAGATATGAAAAGGCAAATAAAAAACATTTGATAATTGGACACCAAAATGTACAAGGACTAGAACATAAGTGTTTAGACCTAAATATTTTCTTAGATCATAATAATATTGATATTTTTTGCGCAACTGAGACCTGGCTAACCAAAGCCAATTTAGCTGTTTGTGAAATTCCAAGCTACAAAATTGTTAGTAGCAGTACTCGTAAAAAACATATACGCGGTAGCACCCTAGTCTACGTAAGAAACAACATCAAGGCCAAAAACAGACAAGACATAGCCAGCCTTTCGATTGATAAAGAGTTCGAAGTTGCATGTGTAGAATTGAAGGATATTTTTGTACTAGCCGTATATAGGTCCCCTTCGGCCTGCATCAAGAACTTTAACGATAGGCTTCATGATTGCCTTTGTCGTATCAGCAAGAATAACTGCAAAAGATTAGCTGTTTGCGGTGATTTCAACACCAACTTTCCAATTACAGTTAGCAATACGTCCCATGCTCTAAGTGACCTAATGGGTACGTTTATGTTACAACAAACCATATTTGGCTTTACAAGAATTACACCCACTACAAAAACGGCAATCGACAATATTTTAACCGACAGTAAAGCAAGTAATGCAACCATTCTGATGGGAATAAAATCAGACCACAGAGCCCAAATTGTTAGCCTAGTAAGTGAGAGTCGAAGAAAGATAATAGAGCCACGTATGATCAAGCGTAGAATTATCACACAAGATAGGTTAGAACAATTAAAATGCTCACTAGATCGGCTACCCTCTATCGATCAAAACTTAAACTTTGCAGACTTTTTTAAAGATATGCTTTCACAGATTAATACATTTCTGCCTGTAGTAAATAATCAACCTAAAACCAATGCAATGAGAGCCGCCAATTGGATTACGAAAGGAATACTTATTTCTCGAGAAAAGCTGTTCATGATGTATGACTTATTGCAAACTCATGAAAATTATAGGTTAAGAGATTATGTTAAGAAATATAGCAAAATATTTAAACAGGTTACAACACTAGCGAAAAAGTTGACACTCAGAGATAGAATATTACAGTCTAAAAATAAAATAAAAACATCGTGGGCTATTATTAAGGAAGTCACTGGAATATCAGCAGACAACATCTCAGATAAGTTAGGAATCCGCCTTGCTGATGGTAAAATTAATCACGATAAAAAAACTATAGTAAACTATTTTAATGAGTTCTTTATAAATATCCCGGAAGATTCTACAAGATATCTAAATAAGAACTTGCAATTATCCATATCATTTGTTAAAACTTTTATAACGGACAATAAATTAGAAATTATCCCTAAAACCATATTCCATCAAACGAAGTTTGAGATAGACAAAATTATTAAAAATATCAAATCTAAAAAATCTACAGACATCTGGGATTTATCATCAAAACTATTTAAGTCTATAGCTAGTGCAATTACGGTGCCTCTTACGGCCGTAACAAACGATTCTCTGGCTTCAGGGAATTTTCCAGATTTTTTGAAGCTAGCAAAAGTTATTCCGCTGTACAAAAAAGGAGATTGTCACGACGCACAAAACTATAGACCCATAGCGTTACTACCTATTTTGAGTAAGGTTGTTGAAAAACTTATATTCAGTAGACTAGCAAAGTACACACATGAATATTAAATAAAAATCAATATGGATTCCGTAAAGGACTATCGACTACTGATGCTATGGCGGAACTAATTGGTGATGTACATAGCTCCCTTGACTCGAAGTTAAAAACCTGGGGAATATTTTGTGACCTGTCAAAATCTTTTGACTGTGTCAGTCACGATAATATCGTGACTGACACAGTCAAAAGATTTTGAAGTCTCTTCTTACCCTCATTATTTTCCAGTGACTCTTCTATTTCTTCCTCCGCCACTTCAGGATCTTTTACACTTTCATTCGCCGAATCATCTCCGCTGAATACACACGTTTCATCACCAACGTTTCCTGGCGACAGCAAATCATCATTTGTTTCATCATAATATGATCTGTGGACATCTGCTTGGGATGTCACTAGTATACAATCGTCTGATTCAGATGTATCATGTTCAAACTCTTCTTTAGATGAACTTCGGGGTTTATCTGCTCTGGAGCTATGATTTCTTTTAGATTGTGTTTCCGCATCATTGTCTTCAATAGCATCATCTTCCGTATTTTCTTGCGTTCGGTTGAGGAACTCGTAATCTAGTCGAAATCTACTCGAATCCTCATCGTTGCTGTTCATGTGTTCAGGCAGAGAGCCCGCAGAAGGAGTAGAAGAGTCTGCAGAAGGCCGAATGAGAGGTATTCTCATGATGTCTACCGGACCGAGAAGGTCCGGCGCGGGCGCAAGCAAGTTGTAATGTGGAACTGAAACAAGTAGGTAAATTATCCTACGAATAATAAAAAGCCGAAAGTTTGTGAAAAGTGAATTTTCGTTACCTAGGATCTCCAAAACTACTGAACAGATCAAGCTGAAACTTGGCGTACATTTAGAATATAGCCTAACTTAGATAATAAGCCTATTTTACCGAAAACGCGTGCGAAGCCGCGGGCAGAAGCTAGTAATAAATAATTAATGCTGGACAATCCATACAGCATCATCTGGTCCCAAGCTAAGCGAGCTATGGGGAAACACTCGCTACCAAACCACATGCTATTTTCAGAATAGCGTAGATTGGTAACGAGTAGAGAGAGAACCCTAAATAAGCGTCTTTTACTTTTTAAGCAATATACAATATTATATATAAAAAAATCAAGCAGAGCTTGTGTATAAAATTGTATAAAATTTAAACGTTCAAACTGTTTTGCAGCTTCGCACACGTTGTTTCTATGGAAACGTTATATCTATCCCATGGAAACGGGTATGGGATAAGTAGCCCTTGTTTGAGTACAGACTTAGAGCTATATCTATGCAACATCTGAGCCGGATCCGTTCCATAGTTTTGGCGTGAAGAGGTGACCAACAAACTTTCGCATTCATAATATTAGTGTTCGGCTGAACTTTTGCATACAGGTAATTTAAGGCCTGGAATCAAAGATAGGCTATTTCTTATCCTATTCATCAGTTCCCATCTAAACAACGCGTGCGTAACCGCGGGCAGAAACAAGTTTATAATATTAGAGTGATTTCATCTTTCCTAGGTCTTCACTCTGCGAAATAAGCAACGTAGGATATTTATTATTTACTCACCTACTCCTTTTTCGAGTGGTTCGCCAATTCTTTTATTATATTATATATATAATTTTATATATAATAATATTATATATATAATAATTAAACTCTTGAAACAAGTATCTGCCTAAATAATACAGTACAAAACTATTAAAGATACACTTAAAAAAAGCTTATGATAGATATCGTCTACGCGCGGTCCGATTTTTTTGATAATTCCTTTGTATAACGTAATTATAAAATTAAATATGTAGTGGCGCCACTATCACCCCTACTATTCGCCTTAAGGATCTAGTCTAGTCAAAGTTGCATTCAGTTACCAGATCTAAAGAACTTCACTCGTTAGAAAAAAATCGCAAAGATACCCCTTTTCTAATGTCTTTTCAATATTATGACTACCGAACTACTGACCTGTTACTTTTTTAGTACTTAACTAAAGACGCTTAGTATTTCTAAACAAATAACTACAAAAAACACGAGCGCGGCGGCTTGGCAGCGGGCGTATATACAGGGTACCTACTTCATGTTGACCTAGAATCATGATATGTGGTAAGAAAAAAGGTCATACAATTAAACGGAACCCTTTGGCGTTTAATTTTAACTGGGACAGTACGGGCCACCCAAAACCAGAGGAGATACAGGTGCAGTTTCTTTTGAAACAACAGCTCCTTTTTGGCGAAATATATTTTGGCATTAAAATGTTTTTGGTCAAGCGTGAGTAGCGCCTAAAAATGAATTAAGTTGGTAAAAACGTTTTTTGATGCCAATCGACTCAGTCCTTTGATCCTTATCATTTTATTGTATCAAATGAAATAAATCTGAGCAGCGGAAGTTAGTCAAATTATTATATTATTATTATTATTGTATAGTCAAATTCAGATTGTTTATTAATAACGGTCAGAACAAGTTCAAGTCTCTTCTTACCCTCATTATTTTCCAGTAACTCGTAATCTAGTCGAAATCTACTCGAATCCTCATCGTTGCTGTTCATGTGTTCAGGCAGAGAGCCCGCAGAAGGAGTAGAAGAGTCTGCAGAAGGCCGAATGAGAGGTGTTCTCATGATGTCTACCGGACCGAGAAGGTCCGGCGCGGGCGCAAGCAAGTTGTAATGTGGAACTGAAACAAGTAGGTAAATTATCCTACGAATAATAAAAAGCCGAAAGTTTGTGAAATCTGAATTTTCGTTACCTAGGATCTCCAAAACTACTGAACAGATCAAGCTGAAACTTGGCGTACATTTAGAATATAGCCTAACTTAGATAATAAGCCTATTTTACCGAAAACGCGTGCGAAGCCGCGGGCAGAAGCTAGTAATAAATAATTAATGCTGGACAATCCATACAGCATCATCTGGTCCCAAGCTAAGCAAGCTATGGGGAAACACTCGCTACCAAACCACATGCTATTTTCAGAATAGCGTAGATTGGTAACGAGTAGAGAGAGAACCCTAAATAAGCGTCTTTTACTTTTTAAGCAATATACAATATTATATAAAAAAAAATCAAGCAGAGCTTGTGTATAAAATTGTATAAAATTTAAACGTTCAAACAGTTTTGCAGCTTCGCACACGTTGTTTCTATGGAAACGTTATATCTATCCCATGGAAACGGGTATGGGATAAGTAGCCCTTGTTTGAGTACAGACTTAGAGCTATATCTATGCAAAATCTGAGCCGGATCCGTTCCATAGTTTTGGCGTGAAGAGGTAACCAACAAACTTTCGCATTCATAATATTAGTGTTCGGCTGAACTTTTGCATACAGGTAATTTAAGGCCTGGAATCAAAGATAGGCTATTTCTTATCCTATTCATCAGTTCCCATCTAAACAACGCGTGCGTAACCGCGGGCAGAAACAAGTTTATAATATTAGAGTGATTTCATCTTTCCTAGGTCTTCACTCTGCGAAATAAGCAACGTAGGATATTTATTATTTACTCACCTACTCCTTTTTCGAGTGGTTCGCCAATTCTTTTATTATATTATATATATAATTTTATATATAATAATATTATATATATAATAATTAAACTCTTGAAACAAGTATCTGCCTAAATAATACAGTACAAAACTATTAAAGATACACTTAAAAAAAGCTTATGATAGATATCGTCTACGCGCGGTCCGATTTTTTTGATAATTCCTTTGTATAACGTAATTATAAAATTAAATATGTAGTGGCGCCACTATCACCCCTACTATTCGCCTTAAGGATCTAGTCTAGTCAAAGTTGCATTCAGTTACCAGATCTAAAGAACTTCACTCGTTAGAAAAAAATCGCAAAGATACCCCTTTTTCTAATGTCTTTTCAATATTATGACTACCGAACTACTGACCTGTTACTTTTTTAGTACTTAACTAAAGACGCTTAGTATTTCTAAACAAATAACTACAAAAAACACGAGCGCGGCGGCTTGGCAGCGGGCGTATATACAGGGTACCTACTTCATGTTGACCTAGAATCATGATATGTGGTAAGAAAAAAGGTCATACAATTAAACGGAACCCTTTGGCGTTTAATTTTAACTGGGACAGTACGGGCCACCCACAACCAGAGGAGATACAGGTGCAGTTTCTTTTGAAACAACAGCTCCTTTTTGGCGAAATATATTTTGTCATTAAAATATTTTTGGTCAAGCGTGAGTAGCGCCTTAAAATGAATTAAGTTGGTAAAAATGTTTTTTGATGCCAATCGACTCAGTCCTTTGATCCTTATCATTTTATTGTATCAAATGAAATAAATCTGAGCAGCGGAAGTTAGTCAAATTATTATATTATTATTATTATTGTATAGTCAAATTCAGATTGTTTATTAATAACGGTCAGAACAAGTTCAAGTCTCTTCTTACCCTCATTATTTTCCAGTGACTCTTCTGTTTCTTCCTCCGCCACTTCAGGATCTTTTACACTTTCATTCGCCGAATCATCTCCGCTGAATACACACGTTTCATCACCAACGTTTCCTGGCGACAGCAAATCATCATTTGTTTCATCATAATATGATCTGTGGACATCTGCTTGGGATGTCACTAGTATACAATCGTCTGATTCAGATGTATCATGTTCAAACTCTTCTTTAGATGAACTTCGGGGTTTATCTGCTCTGGAGCTATGATTTCTTTTAGATTGTGTTTCCGCTTCATTGTCTTCAATAGCATCATCTTCCGTATTTTCTTGCGTTCGGTTGAGGAACTCGTAATCTAGTCGAAATCTACTCGAATCCTCATCGTTGCTGTTCATGTGTTCAGGCAGAGAGCCCGCAGAAGGAGTAGAAGAGTCTGCAGAAGGCCGAATGAGAGGTATTCTCATGATGTCTACCGGACCGAGAAGGTCCGGCGCGGGCGCAAGCAAGTTGTAATGTGGAACTGAAACAAGTAGGTAAATTATCCTACGAATAATAAAAAGCCGAAAGTTTGTGAAATCTGAATTTTCGTTACCTAGGATCTCCAAAACTACTGAACAGATCAAGCTGAAACTTGGCGTACATTTAGAATATAGCCTAACTTAGATAATAAGCCTATTTTACCGAAAACGCGTGCGAAGCCGCGGGCAGAAGCTATTAATAAATAATTAATGCTGGACAATCCATACAGCATCATCTGGTCCCAAGCTAAGCGAGCTATGGGGAAACACTCGCTACCAAACCACATGCTATTTTCAGAATAGCGTAGATTGGTAATGAGTAGAGAGAGAACCCTAAATAAGCGTCTTTTACTTTTTAAGCAATATACAATATTATATAAAAAAAAATCAAGCAGAGCTTGTGTATAAAATTGTATAAAATTTAAACGTTCAAACTGTTTTGCAGCTTCGCACACGTTGTTTCTATGGAAACGTTATATCTATCCCATGGAAACGGGTATGGGATAAGTAGCCCTTGTTTGAGTACAGACTTAGAGCTATATCTATGCAAAATCTGAGCCGGATCCGTTCCATAGTTTTGGCGTGAAGAGGTAACCAACAAACTTTCGCATTCATAATATTAGTGTTCGGCTGAACTTTTGCATACAGGTAATTTAAGGCCTGGAATCAAAGATAGGCTATTTCTTATCCTATTCATCAGTTCCCATCTAAACAACGCGTGCGTAACCGCGGGCAGAAACAAGTTTATAATATTAGAGTGATTTCATCTTTCCTAGGTCTTCACTCTGCGAAATAAGCAACGTAGGATATTTATTATTTACTCACCTACTCCTTTTTCGAGTGGTTCGCCAATTCTTTTATTATATTATATATATAATTTTATATATAATAATATTATATATATAATAATTAAACTCTTGAAACAAGTATCTGCCTAAATAATACAGTACAAAACTATTAAAGATACACTTAAAAAAAGCTTATGATAGATATCGTCTACGCGCGGTCCGATTTTTTTGATAATTCCTTTGTATAACGTAATTATAAAATTAAATATGTAGTGACGCCACTATCACCCCTACTATTCGCCTTAAGGATCTAGTCTAGTCAAAGTTGCATTCAGTTACCAGATCTAAAGAACTTCACTCGTTAGAAAAAAATCGCAAAGATACCCCTTTTTCTAATGTCTTTTCAATATTATGACTACCGAACTACTGACCTGTTACTTTTTTAGTACTTAACTAAAGACGCTTAGTATTTCTAAACAAATAACTACAAAAAACACGAGCGCGGCGGCTTGGCAGCGGGCGTATATACAGGGTACCTACTTCATGTTGACCTAGAATCATGATATGTGGTAAGAAAAAAGGTCATACAATTAAACGGAACCCTTTGGCGTTTAATTTTAACTGAGACAGTACGGGCCACCCAAAACCAGAGGAGATACAGGTGCAGTTTCTTTTGAAACAACAGCTCCTTTTTGGCGAAATATATTTTGGCATTAAAATGTTTTTGGTCAAGCGTGAGTAGCGCCTAAAAATGAATTAAGTTGGTAAAAATGTTTTTTGATGCCGATCGACTCAGTCCTTTGATCCTTATCATTTTATTGTATCAAATGAAATAAATCTGAGCAGCGGAAGTTAGTCAAATTATTATATTATTATTATTATTGTATAGTCAAATTCAGATTGTTTATTAATAACGGTCAGAACAAGTTCAAGTCTCTTCTTACCCTCATTATTTTCCAGTAACTCGTAATCTAGTCGAAATCTACTCGAATCCTCATCGTTGCTGTTCATGTGTTCAGGCAGAGAGCCCGCAGAAGGAGTAGAAGAGTCTGCAGAAGGCCGAATGAGAGGTGTTCTCATGATGTCTACCGGACCGAGAAGGTCCGGCGCGGGCGCAAGCAAGTTGTAATGTGGAACTGAAACAAGTAGGTAAATTATCCTACGAATAATAAAAAGCCGAAAGTTTGTGAAATCTGAATTTTTGTTACCTAGGATCTCCAAAACTACTGAACAGATCAAGCTGAAACTTGGCGTACATTTAGAATATAGCCTAACTTAGATAATAAGCCTATTTTACCGAAAACGCGTGCGAAGCCGCGGGCAGAAGCTATTAATAAATAATTAATGCTGGACAATCCATACAGCATCATCTGGTCCCAAGCTAAGCGAGCTATGGGGAAACACTCGCTACCAAACCACATGCTATTTTCAGAATAGCGTAGATTGGTAACGAGTAGAGAGAGAACCCTAAATAAGCGTCTTTTACTTTTTAAGCAATATACAATATTATATAAAAAAAAATCAAGCAGAGCTTGTGTATAAAATTGTATAAAATTTAAACGTTCAAACTGTTTTGCAGCTTCGCACACGTTGTTTCTATGGAAACGTTATATCTATCCCATGGAAACGGGTATGGGATAAGTAGCCCTTGTTTGAGTACAGACTTAGAGCTATATCTATGCAAAATCTGAGCCGGATCCGTTCCATAGTTTTGGCGTGAAGAGGTAACCAACAAACTTTCGCATTCATAATATTAGTGTTCGGCTGAACTTTTGCATACAGGTAATTTAAGGCCTGGAATCAAAGATAGGCTATTTCTTATCCTATTCATCAGTTCCCATCTAAACAACGCGTGCGTAACCGCGGGCAGAAACAAGTTTATAATATTAGAGTGATTTCATCTTTCCTAGGTCTTCACTCTGCGAAATAAGCAACGTAGGATATTTATTATTTACTCACCTACTCCTTTTTCGAGTGGTTCGCCAATTCTTTTATTATATTATATATATAATTTTATATATAATAATATTATATATATAATAATTAAACTCTTGAAACAAGTATCTGCCTAAATAATACAGTACAAAACTATTAAAGATACACTTAAAAAAAGCTTATGATAGATATCGTCTACGCGCGGTCCGATTTTTTTGATAATTCCTTTGTATATCGTAATTATAAAATTAAATATGTAGTGGCGCCACTATCACCCCTACTATTCGCCTTAAGGATCTAGTCTAGTCAAAGTTGCATTCAGTTACCAGATCTAAAGAACTTCACTCGTTAGAAAAAAATCGCAAAGATACCCCTTTTTCTAATGTCTTTTCAATATTATGACTACCGAACTACTGACCTGTTACTTTTTTAGTACTTAACTAAAGACGCTTAGTATTTCTAAACAAATAACTACAAAAAACACGAGCGCGGCGGCTTGGCAGCGGGCGTATATACAGGGTACCTACTTCATGTTGACCTAGAATCATGATATGTGGTAAGAAAAAAGGTCATAATATTAAACGGAACCCTTTGGCGTTTAATTTTAACTGAGACAGTACGGGCCACCCAAAACCAGAGGAGATACAGGTGCAGTTTCTTTTGAAACAACAGCTCCTTTTTGGCGAAATATATTTTGGCATTAAAATGTTTTTGGTCAAGCGTGAGTAGCGCCTAAAAATGAATTAAGTTGGTAAAAATGTTTTTTGATGCCAATCGACTCAGTCCTTTGATCCTTATCATTTTATTGTATCAAATGAAATAAATCTGAGCAGCGGAAGTTAGTCAAATTATTATATTATTATTATTATTGTATAGTCAAATTCAGATTGTTTATTAATAACGGTCAGAACAAGTTCAAGTCTCTTCTTACCCTCATTATTTTCCAGTAACTCGTAATCTAGTCGAAATCTACTCGAATCCTCATCGTTGCTGTTCATGTGTTCAGGCAGAGAGCCCGCAGAAGGAGTAGAAGAGTCTGCAGAAGGCCGAATGAGAGGTGTTCTCATGATGTCTACCGGACCGAGAAGGTCCGGCGCGGGCGCAAGCAAGTTGTAATGTGGAACTGAAACAAGTAGGTAAATTATCCTACGAATAATAAAAAGCCGAAAGTTTGTGAAATCTGAATTTTCGTTACCTAGGATCTCCAAAACTACTGAACAGATCAAGCTGAAACTTGGCGTACATTTAGAATATAGCCTAACTTAGATAATAAGCCTATTTTACCGAAAACGCGTGCGAAGCCGCGGGCAGAAGCTAGTAATAAATAATTAATGCTGGACAATCCATACAGCATCATCTGGTCCCAAGCTAAGCAAGCTATGGGGAAACACTCGCTACCAAACCACATGCTATTTTCAGAATAGCGTAGATTGGTAACGAGTAGAGAGAGAACCCTAAATAAGCGTCTCTTACTTTTTAAGCAATATACAATATTATATAAAAAAAAATCAAGCAGAGCTTGTGTATAAAATTGTATAAAATTTAAACGTTCAAACTGTTTTGCAGCTTCGCACACGTTGTTTCTATGGAAACGTTATATCTATCCCATGGAAACGGGTATGGGATAAGTAGCCCTTGTTTGAGTACAGACTTAGAGCTATATCTATGCAAAATCTGAGCCAGATCCGTTCCATAGTTTTGGCGTGAAGAGGTAACCAACAAACTTTCGCATTCATAATATTAGTGTTCGGCTGAACTTTTGCATACAGGTAATTTAAGGCCTGGAATCAAAGATAGGCTATTTCTTATCCTATTCATCAGTTCCCATCTAAACAACGCGTGCGTAACCGCGGGCAGAAACAAGTTTATAATATTAGAGTGATTTCATCTTTCCTAGGTCTTCACTCTGCGAAATAAGCAACGTAGGATATTTATTATTTACTCACCTACTCCTTTTTCGAGTGGTTCGCCAATTCTTTTATTATATTATATATATAATTTTATATATAATAATATTATATATATAATAATTAAACTCTTGAAACAAGTATCTGCCTAAATAATACAGTACAAAACTATTAAAGATACACTTAAAAAAAGCTTATGATAGATATCGTCTACGCGCGGTCCGATTTTTTTGATAATTCCTTTGTATATCGTAATTATAAAATTAAATATGTAGTGGCGCCACTATCACCCCTACTATTCGCCTTAAGGATCTAGTCTAGTCAAAGTTGCATTCAGTTACCAGATCTAAAGAACTTCACTCGTTAGAAAAAAATCGCAAAGATACCCCTTTTCTAATGTCTTTTCAATATTATGACTACCGAACTACTGACCTGTTACTTTTTTAGTACTTAACTAAAGACGCTTAGTATTTCTAAACAAATAACTACAAAAAACACGAGCGCGGCGGCTTGGCAGCGGGCGTATATACAGGGTACCTACTTCATGTTGACCTAGAATCATGATATGTGGTAAGAAAAAAGGTCATACAATTAAACGGAACCCTTTGGCGTTTAATTTTAACTGGGACAGTACGGGCCACCCAAAACCAGAGGAGATACAGGTGCAGTTTCTTTTGAAACAACAGCTCCTTTTTGGCGAAATATATTTTGGCATTAAAATGTTTTTGGTCAAGCGTGAGTAGCGCCTAAAAATGAATTAAGTTGGTAAAAACGTTTTTTGATGCCAATCGACTCAGTCCTTTGATCCTTATCATTTTATTGTATCAAATGAAATAAATCTGAGCAGCGGAAGTTAGTCAAATTATTATATTATTATTATTATTGTATAGTCAAATTCAGATTGTTTATTAATAACGGTCAGAACAAGTTCAAGTCTCTTCTTACCCTCATTATTTTCCAGTAACTCGTAATCTAGTCGAAATCTACTCGAATCCTCATCGTTGCTGTTCATGTGTTCAGGCAGAGAGCCCGCAGAAGGAGTAGAAGAGTCTGCAGAAGGCCGAATGAGAGGTGTTCTCATGATGTCTACTTCTCGGTCCGGCGCGGGCGCAAGCAAGTTGTAATGTGGAACTGAAACAAGTAGGTAAATTATCCTACGAATAATAAAAAGCCGAAAGTTTGTGAAATCTGAATTTTCGTTATCTAGGATCTCCAAAACTACTGAACAGATCAAGCTGAAACTTGGCGTACATTTAGAATATAGCCTAACTTAGATAATAAGCCTATTTTACCGAAAACGCGTGCGAAGCCGCGGGCAGAAGCTAATAATAAATAACTAATGCTGGACAATCCATACAGCATCATCTGGTCCCAAGCTAAGCGAGCTATGGGGAAACACTCGCTACCAAACCACATGCTATTTTCAGAATAGCGTAGATTGGTAACGAGTAGAGAGAGAACCCTAAATAAGCGTCTTTTACTTTTTAAGCAATATACAATATTATATAAAAAAAAATCAAGCAGAGCTTGTGTATAAAATTGTACATATAAAATTTAAACGTTCAAACTGTTTTGCAGCTTCGCACACGTTGTTTCTATGGAAACGTTATATCTATCCCATGGAAACGGGTATGGGATAAGTAGCCCTTGTTTGAGTACAGACTTAGAGCTATATCTATGCAAAATCTGAGCCGAATCCGTTCCATAGTTTTGGCGTGAAGAGGTAACCAACAAACTTTCGCATTCATAATATTAGTGTTCGGCTGAACTTTTGCATACAGGTAATTTAAGGCCTGGAATCAAAGATAGGCTATTTCTTATCCTATTCATCAGTTCCCATTTAAACAACGCGTGCGTAACCGCGGGCAGAAACAAGTTTATAATATTAGAGTGATTTCATCTTTCCTAGGTCTTCACTCTGCGAAATAAGCAACGTAGGATATTTATTATTTACTCACCTACTCCTTTTTCGAGTGGTTCGCCAATTCTTTTATTATATTATACAGGGTGGAATTTTGTAATGCCACCTGGAGGGAAAGTACTCTTAATACTGTAGATAGAAAATTGTACTAAAAGAAAACATTCCTTTATTTTTGAAAAGAAAGAAAACTGCATTCAAAGATTTTCGAAAATTCGCTTGCCACACCCGGGAATCGAACCGACTAAATTCTGTAAAAATTACACCCTGTACTTTTATTGCATAGATCGTTAGGGTCAATAATAAGGATGAAATCTCTCTAACAAACTTAATAAATTAAATGAAAGGAAAACCATGAAATCTTAAATTATTTTAATTATTTACAATAAAAAGTCAACTAACGAATTACGAGTATATAATAAATGAAATAAATCTGAGCAGCGGAAGTTAGTCAAATTATTATATTATTATTATTATTGTATAGTCAAATTCAGATTGTTTATTAATAACGGTCAGAACAAGTTCAAGTCTCTTCTTACCCTCATTATTTTCCAGTAACTCGTAATCTAGTCGAAATCTACTCGAATCCTCATCGTTGCTGTTCATGTGTTCAGGCAGAGAGCCCGCAGAAGGAGTAGAAGAGTCTGCAGAAGGCCGAATGAGAGGTGTTCTCATGATGTCTACTTCTCGGTCCGGCGCGGGCGCAAGCAAGTTGTAATGTGGAACTGAAACAAGTAGGTAAATTATCCTACGAATAATAAAAAGCCGAAAGTTTGTGAAATCTGAATTTTCGTTATCTAGGATCTCCAAAACTACTGAACAGATCAAGCTGAAACTTGGCGTACATTTAGAATATAGCCTAACTTAGATAATAAGCCTATTTTACCGAAAACGCGTGCGAAGCCGCGGGCAGAAGCTAATAATAAATAACTAATGCTGGACAATCCATACAGCATCATCTGGTCCCAAGCTAAGCGAGCTATGGGGAAACACTCGCTACCAAACCACATGCTATTTTCAGAATAGCGTAGATTGGTAACGAGTAGAGAGAGAACCCTAAATAAGCGTCTTTTACTTTTTAAGCAATATACAATATTATATAAAAAAAAATCAAGCAGAGCTTGTGTATAAAATTGTACATATAAAATTTAAACGTTCAAACTGTTTTGCAGCTTCGCACACGTTGTTTCTATGGAAACGTTATATCTATCCCATGGAAACGGGTATGGGATAAGTAGCCCTTGTTTGAGTACAGACTTAGAGCTATATCTATGCAAAATCTGAGCCGAATCCGTTCCATAGTTTTGGCGTGAAGAGGTAACCAACAAACTTTCGCATTCATAATATTAGTGTTCGGCTGAACTTTTGCATACAGGTAATTTAAGGCCTGGAATCAAAGATAGGCTATTTCTTATCCTATTCATCAGTTCCCATTTAAACAACGCGTGCGTAACCGCGGGCAGAAACAAGTTTATAATATTAGAGTGATTTCATCTTTCCTAGGTCTTCACTCTGCGAAATAAGCAACGTAGGATATTTATTATTTACTCACCTACTCCTTTTTCGAGTGGTTCGCCAATTCTTTTATTATATTATACAGGGTGGAATTTTGTAATGCCACCTGGAGGGAAAGTACTCTTAATACTGTAGATAGAAAATTGTACTAAAAGAAAACATTCCTTTATTTTTGAAAAGAAAGAAAACTGCATTCAAAGATTTTCGAAAATTCGCTTGCCACACCCGGGAATCGAACCGACTAAATTCTGTAAAAATTACACCCTGTACTTTTATTGCATAGATCGTTAGGGTCAATAATAAGGATGAAATCTCTCTAACAAACTTAATAAATTAAATGAAAGGAAAACCATGAAATCTTAAATTATTTTAATTATTTACAATAAAAAGTCAACTAACGAATTACGAGTATATAATAAATGAAATAAATCTGAGCAGCGGAAGTTAGTCAAATTATTATATTATTATTATTATTGTATAGTCAAATTCAGATTGTTTATTAATAACGGTCAGAACAAGTTCAAGTCTCTTCTTACCCTCATTATTTTCCAGTAACTCGTAATCTAGTCGAAATCTACTCGAATCCTCATCGTTGCTGTTCATGTGTTCAGGCAGAGAGCCCGCAGAAGGAGTAGAAGAGTCTGCAGAAGGCCGAATGAGAGGTGTTCTCATGATGTCTACTTCTCGGTCCGGCGCGGGCGCAAGCAAGTTGTAATGTGGAACTGAAACAAGTAGGTAAATTATCCTACGAATAATAAAAAGCCGAAAGTTTGTGAAATCTGAATTTTCGTTATCTAGGATCTCCAAAACTACTGAACAGATCAAGCTGAAACTTGGCGTACATTTAGAATATAGCCTAACTTAGATAATAAGCCTATTTTACCGAAAACGCGTGCGAAGCCGCGGGCAGAAGCTAATAATAAATAACTAATGCTGGACAATCCATACAGCATCATCTGGTCCCAAGCTAAGCGAGCTATGGGGAAACACTCGCTACCAAACCACATGCTATTTTCAGAATAGCGTAGATTGGTAACGAGTAGAGAGAGAACCCTAAATAAGCGTCTTTTACTTTTTAAGCAATATACAATATTATATAAAAAAAAATCAAGCAGAGCTTGTGTATAAAATTGTACATATAAAATTTAAACGTTCAAACTGTTTTGCAGCTTCGCACACGTTGTTTCTATGGAAACGTTATATCTATCCCATGGAAACGGGTATGGGATAAGTAGCCCTTGTTTGAGTACAGACTTAGAGCTATATCTATGCAAAATCTGAGCCGAATCCGTTCCATAGTTTTGGCGTGAAGAGGTAACCAACAAACTTTCGCATTCATAATATTAGTGTTCGGCTGAACTTTTGCATACAGGTAATTTAAGGCCTGGAATCAAAGATAGGCTATTTCTTATCCTATTCATCAGTTCCCATCTAAACAACGCGTGCGTAACCGCGGGCAGAAACAAGTTTATAATATTAGAGTGATTTCATCTTTCCTAGGTCTTCACTCTGCGAAATAAGCAACGTAGGATATTTATTATTTACTCACCTACTCCTTTTTCGAGTGGTTCGCCAATTCTTTTATTATATTATACAGGGTGGAATTTTGTAATGCCACCTGGAGGGAAAGTACTCTTAATACTGTAGATAGAAAATTGTACTAAAAGAAAACATTCCTTTATTTTTGAAAAGAAAGAAAACTGCATTCAAAGATTTTCGAAAATTCGCTTGCCACACCCGGGAATCGAACCGACTAAATTCTGTAAAAATTACACCCTGTACTTTTATTGCATAGATCGTTAGGGTCAATAATAAGGATGAAATCTCTCTAACAAACTTAATAAATTAAATGAAAGGAAAACCATGAAATCTTAAATTATAAATTGAATGGGTCAAGTTAAGCACTTTAACTTTAAGATCCATCTGTTTACTTGTGTCAGTAATTAATATTTATCATTGACGTCATTTATCCATTAAAATGACGAATTAATATTTAGATAAGACGATTGAAATTGAAATTGAAATACCTACCTGGATTGGTACCAACGGCACAATCAGATGGCCTGCGAGATCACCAGATCTCACCCCTTTAGATTTTTTTTGTGGGGATATGTAAAAAATCTAATTTACATGAAATTTTATGCGAATGTAAACGAGTTGAGAGTTGAAGTTCAGAATACGATTTATAATATTCACCACAACACGTTATTAAAAGTTACTAGAAATGAATTCGTTAGAAGAATAAATTTGTGTATCCAAGAAAATGGAGCCCATTTTGAGCAACTACTCGTAATTCGTTAGTTGACTTTTTATTGTAAATAATTAAAATAATTTAAGATTTCATGGTTTTCCTTTCATTTAATTTATTATGTTTGTTAGAGAGATTTCATCCTTATAATTGACCCTAAAGATCTATGCAATATAAATACAGGGTGTAATTTTTACAGATTTTAGTCGGTTCGATTCCCGGGTGTGGCAAGCGAATTTTCGAAAATTTTTGAATGCAGTTTTCTTTCTTTTCAAAATTAAAGGAATGTTTTCTTTGAGTAAAATTTTCTATCTACAGTATTAAGAGTACTTTCCCTCCAGGTGGCATTACAAAATTCCACCCTGTATATATAATTTTATATATAATAATATTATATGTATAATAATTAAACTCTTGAAACAAGTATCTGCCTAAATAATACAGTACAAAACTATTAAAGATACACTTAAAAAAAGCTTATGATAGATATCGTCTACGCGCGGTCCGATTTTTTTGATAATTCCTTTGTATAACGTAATTATAAAATTAAATATGTAGTGGCGCCACTATCACCCCTACTATTCGCCTTAAGGATCTAGTCTAGTCAAAGTTGCATTTGACAGATTTCAATAAACAAATCGAATATTTTTCAATCACAACATTGAAATCAACTGCCACCTAGTGGAAATAGGTCGAGTCTACGGATAGGTGACGATGCAATGTAAACACCGTGCACAAAATAGTATCTCTGAAATGTAACAGATGTCGCTATTATCAACTGCATTTGTAATGAGAACGGTTTTGTGGGTGTTTAGCAACCTTATTTATTTAATCTGTATCAATATAGTAGCAGATAATATTCATAAATCATTAATTGGATAAAAGAGAAGTTTTGTTAAGTTATAATTTCTTTAAATAAAAGTTTGGTATACGATTACGTCAGTTAAATCGGAAATATGATGATAATGGACTGATTTTGTATTTGTTTACTAATTAAATAAACTTATATGTAACAATTCATGAAGCAGATTATATTCATAAATCGTTAATGTAATTATGGATTACCGTTGTTAAATTAGAATCTATTTAAATATAAGTTTGTAATTATCGCTTCATCAGCGAAATCCTGAACATGACGATATTAACCTCTGGGAGATAATGAACCCATTTTGATGACCGGCAAAAGGCTTAGAATAAGTTTCAACATGGGTTTACCATGTTATTTGTTTCGAAAAGGGTTAGATTTAGAATAAAAGTAGATCTGAATGCTGATTGGCTATGGTGATTCAACAAACATGACCATATTTGGATAGGAAAGAGAATGGGTAGGCCTTGGAGAGGCAGTATAAAATAGAAACATAAGCCAGAACGGGATTCAGTTTGTGTTGTGCAGTTCCAGAGACAAAGTTAAGTAAACCTTCGTTATTATACTCCTTATGTATCTTTCCATGTACACGTACAGGTACATCTACAAGTACCTACTTATATTATTTCTCTTTGTAAATATAGCTTCCGAGTGGAAACTAAATAATAACTGTATGTACCTACATATTACTGTGTACTTTGTTAAACTGAAGTAGTACCTATGTAATTTAATACTTACCTTCTAATTACTATTGTTTTCATTCTTTTATTGTGTGTTGATTTAGCTTCAACGCTTCAAATTAAATTCACAAGTACCTTCATTTGTATTTCTTTTTGTATTATGCCAATTAACATAATTATTATTGAGTACTAGAACTATGTCTTATGTTTTTGATTGATGGTGTGCTTTTGTGAAGATACAATATAGCCATGGTGCTTAAATAGTTACTACGTGTTGCTTTCTTTCCATACAAATTCGGTAAACCCATGTAGGATAACAGTAAGTAGGTACCCTCCGTACCTACTCTTAGTAACCCCATGTAGGATAATAGAACTATGTCCTATGTTTTTGATTGATGGTATGCTTTTGTGAAATTACAATATAGCCAAGGTACTTAAATAATTTACTATGTGTTTGCTTCCTTTCCATACAACTTAGATTACCCCATGTAGGATAACAGCAAGTAGGTACCCTCCGTACCTACTCTTAAGTTTAAGGATTATGGAAGATGGTGGTTCTATATAGTTTTCAGAAGCTTCTCGTACTTATCCAGCTCCCCATGTTGGATAACAGTAAGTAGGTACCCTCCGTACCTACTCTTAAATTTAAGGATTATGGAAGATGGTTGTTCTATATAGTTTTCAGAAGCTTCTCGTATTTATCCAGCTCCCCACGTTGGATAACAGTAAGTAGGTACCCTCCGTACCTACTCTTAAATTTAAGGATTATGGAGGATGGTTGTTCTATATAGTTTCTAGAAGCTTCTTGTATTTATCCAGCTCCTCATGTTGGAAAACAGTAAGTAGGTACCCTCTGTACCTACTCTTAAATTTAAGGATTATGGAATATGGTTGTTCTACCTAGTTTTCGGAAGCTTCTCGTATTTATCCAGCCCGCGAATTAGTGATCAATGATTGACTGATGACTACAGTAGTATTTCGTTTAATGCATTTACGTAAGAATCCTAAGAATCATCTTGGCTACTTCGCAGTTGTGCAGTATATATAGCAATAGTTACTCGAAGACATACAATCTGTCTAAGGAACCGTACAAATTTTAACATCAGAATTGGGATACCTACATCCTGACTTAATAACTAATCACTTTTTTTTTATTTCAGTACGTTTGGGCCATCATTCAACGACTTCTGCATAATGAATCGTGATGCATTATTGTCGACCCATCTCAAGGAAGACGAAGTTACATTGACCGTTTTCGACCCCTATGTGACCCCGGTGGGCCAACACTTAACGACTTCTTCACAGCAAGTCATGATGCAGATTCATCAACCTGTTACAAGGACCATGACGTCACATTGACTTTCTTCGACCTTGACAAGAATGCCTAGGTATAGCAGGTTGGTGTAATAGATATGTAATAGATACCCTCGTCAAGGAGTTTACATGGAGCAGCATCAGCAACAGCCAAACCGGCAAGGCCCCCAAGAGCCCTGCTTCATCCTGTTTGAGTCCTGAAATGGAACCCTCCAAGGGCAGCAAATGGGACGAATATTCATCCTTACATAAAATTTAGCAGAGCCGTTTGTTTGCTCCTCAGAATCTGTAGAATCGTACGATGTATATGCAAGATAAGTTTTTTTTTTAGATTATTTAAGTAGTGCCTTTACTGAGTCACATTTGACTGAATTGATTTGTGTTTATAACTGTGCAATTTCTGTGTCTATATTTTTATCAGTTCTGTGTCTATTATCTATGAAAAGCCGGGGATCGAACAAAACTAAAGAGGCATAGATTTTGATCTAAATATCAGGGGACACAAAATCATAATCTTTTCATAGTTATCCAGATATATATTTTGCTGTGGACGAAAAGTTGTTGATTTACTGCAATAATTGCACTGTGGCTTTACCGTATTAAATCATTTTATTTGTCAAGTCTAGTTCAGTGCTCGCTGGTTGCATTGTGCTAGCAGTTACCAACTACCCACATTTAAGTAAAAAAAAAAAATGGTAGGGTTGCAGCAATTTACTTTTGATATTTTTGATATTACTTTTCAAGTCTTTTCATCATTATCAAAATATTTATTCAATCATTATCAAATATTCATTTTAACGTCAATTCTTTTGAGAAATATACATCGTCAACGATTCAAAACAAACATTGTCGATTGCAGGATTTGCATTATATGTAATAAAAATGGTTGTTTTATGGATAATAGAGAGTAGTTAGGCTAAGGTTACTTTAACACCAAATTATGGCGTTGAGTCTAACGAAAGATCAACATTGATCAATTCCGCTGTATCGAAGCAATGTTTATACCAACCCCTTATGTCCATAAATGGACAAAAACCTGTTTCTCTTTCTTTTGAGATTTATACTTTTCACATAATTCCATCTGCACTAATAATTTATAATATCGACCTCTGTGGCACAGCGGGCGAAGGTGACGCAGAAGGTTGTGGGTTCGATTCCTTCCACGGGAAAAATCCTTGTACGATTTGTAGATATTGTTCCGGGTGTTTTCTATGTATAAAAAAAAAAGAACGAAATATGTGAGCAATGTATTGTATTTAGTACTTGTATCAGTATTAAATATACCTGTTGCTGGTATCCATAACACAAGATCTGCTTACTTTGGGGCTGGATGATGCAGTGTGGATTATTAGGATATTTATAATTCTTGTCATAAAATCTAGGTAATATTATCAGACAGTCTAAGTATATTCCAGTTTAGATAAAAATGATTAGAACACCATGGTGTCCACTGGTACAAATGGACCAGTAGAACGATGCTCACCACGGCTGTTGACATGTTTAATACTTTTGTGCCTACTGGTTCGTCAGATTGGCCAGGCGGATTGTGTGATATGGAAGGATACATAAAATTATTTGAACTAAGGTTGAGACATCTATATCTTTTTTTACTCTAATTAGCTTACAAACTTATTGGTTGTAACGAACATTAGCCACTACCTTAACAATCATTTTTCCGTGTATTCAGTGTCACTGTGCTAAGATTACTTTCTCTCAATGATTTTAATCTTGATAGCGAGGGTAATTGCTCTCCAGCATTTACGTAGGTACTGAAATTAAAAAGTAATTTGTCAGTAAACACAATATAACAAGTAATTTATGTTTAGAATGTTGGGACCATAGGCGATTGAACTCCACGTTTAAATAACCCTAGGAAATAACTTCTATTCTCTTCCATGAGGTGGAATAGAAAATTAACTTCAATTTTTATAAAAATAAAAAATACTTGGCCCGAGAAAAATACCTTTAATAAAAACCTGTAGATTAAAAGGTACAGGGAAGTGATGAATATGGGCTATGGCTTGATATGGAAAATAATACTTTGCACCTATTTAATAACATGTCCATGGAAGGGACAAAAAATACAAACTCTAAAAAAAAAAATATTAAATCTTTATTGTACACAAATAAAACAATACACAAAAGTTGACAAATTGAAGGACATACACAAAAGCCAGCTTAACCCTACATAGTTGTGTTACAGCAAACCTTTTGGGTAGGTATGGAGAAAAGTAGGGCAATAAATATGGATAGATAAGTGTACATATAAAATAGAAAAATTAAATTAAAGGTATATAATAAATTGGTTAAACAAAAAAAAATGTATAAATTCAAATATGAACAAAAAAAAAACAAACATAAATACATAGTAAGATAAAAATAAAATAAGATAAATACCTACTCATAAATAAAAATATACTAGTAAATATTCTGCTATATATTTATATTTATAAAGGACATGCGAAAAA
Source organism: Eupithecia subfuscata (assembly GCA_963564075.1). Classification (NCBI taxonomy): domain Eukaryota; kingdom Metazoa; phylum Arthropoda; class Insecta; order Lepidoptera; family Geometridae; genus Eupithecia; species Eupithecia subfuscata. The sequence continues at coordinate 624,934 of CAUWYO010000001.1, read as the reverse complement.
ACGCAGGTTATGGCTTGGTGAATAAGATTATCATGTGTGGGAATGATAATGGTTGATATTCAAAAAGATAAAAGCCGTGGATAGTAGCGTGGATAGGGCCATGGATAGTCCAATGGATAGATATAACGGATAGTTAAAGATATAGCGAATATCTTAATAAATATAAAATCATGTGTCACGTTGTTTGTCCGCGATGGACTCCTAAACTACTTAACCGATTTTAAATTAAATTTGCACACCGTGTGCAGTTTGATCCAACTTGAAAGATAGGATAGCTTATTCAGGTGAGAACGGTACGAAGTTCGCCGAGTCAGCTAGTATATAATATGTATATGTATGGATAGGTACATGGGTAAAACCGTAAGTTAAGACAAAAATTAAAATAAATGTTTAAAAAAAAACCTACGTTAATGGATCCTATGTAGGTACTTCGAGACGAAGTACATGTCAGTGTGGCCGTGACAGATTTCAATAAACAAATCGAATATTTTTCAATCACAACATTGAAATCAACTGCCACCTAGTGGAAATAGGTCGAGTCTACGGATAGGTGACGATGCAATGTAAACACCGTGCACAAAATAGTATCTCTGAAATGTAACAGATGTCGCTATTATCAACTGCATTTGTAATGAGAACGGTTTTGTGGGTGTTTAGCAACCTTATTTATTTAATCTGTATCAATATAGTAGCAGATAATATTCATAAATCATTAATTGGATAAAAGAGAAGTTTTGTTAAGTTATAATTTCTTTAAATAAAAGTTTGGTATACGATTACGTCAGTTAAATCGGAAATATGATGATAATGGACTGATTTTGTATTTGTTTACTAATTAAATAAACTTATATGTAACAATTCATGAAGCAGATTATATTCATAAATCGTTAATGTAATTATGGATTACCGTTGTTAAATTAGAATCTATTTAAATATAAGTTTGTAATTATCGCTTCATCAGCGAAATCCTGAACATGACGATATTAACCTCTGGGAGATAATGAACCCATTTTGATGACCGGCAAAAGGCTTAGAATAAGTTTCAACATGGGTTTACCATGTTATTTGTTTCGAAAAGGGTTAGATTTAGAATAAAAGTAGATCTGAATGCTGATTGGCTATGGTGATTCAACAAACATGACCATATTTGGATAGGAAAGAGAATGGGTAGGCCTTGGAGAGGCAGTATAAAATAGAAACATAAGCCAGAACGGGATTCAGTTTGTGTTGTGCAGTTCCAGAGACAAAGTTAAGTAAACCTTCGTTATTATACTCCTTATGTATCTTTCCATGTACACGTACAGGTACATCTACAAGTACCTACTTATATTATTTCTCTTTGTAAATATAGCTTCCGAGTGGAAACTAAATAATAACTGTATGTACCTACATATTACTGTGTACTTTGTTAAACTGAAGTAGTACCTATGTAATTTAATACTTACCTTCTAATTACTATTGTTTTCATTCTTTTATTGTGTGTTGATTTAGCTTCAACGCTTCAAATTAAATTCACAAGTACCTTCATTTGTATTTCTTTTTGTATTATGCCAATTAACATAATTATTATTGAGTACTAGAACTATGTCTTATGTTTTTGATTGATGGTGTGCTTTTGTGAAGATACAATATAGCCATGGTGCTTAAATAGTTACTACGTGTTGCTTTCTTTCCATACAAATTCGGTAAACCCATGTAGGATAACAGTAAGTAGGTACCCTCCGTACCTACTCTTAGTAACCCCATGTAGGATAATAGAACTATGTCCTATGTTTTTGATTGATGGTATGCTTTTGTGAAATTACAATATAGCCAAGGTACTTAAATAATTTACTATGTGTTTGCTTCCTTTCCATACAACTTAGATTACCCCATGTAGGATAACAGCAAGTAGGTACCCTCCGTACCTACTCTTAAGTTTAAGGATTATGGAAGATGGTGGTTCTATATAGTTTTCAGAAGCTTCTCGTACTTATCCAGCTCCCCATGTTGGATAACAGTAAGTAGGTACCCTCCGTACCTACTCTTAAATTTAAGGATTATGGAAGATGGTTGTTCTATATAGTTTTCAGAAGCTTCTCGTATTTATCCAGCTCCCCACGTTGGATAACAGTAAGTAGGTACCCTCCGTACCTACTCTTAAATTTAAGGATTATGGAGGATGGTTGTTCTATATAGTTTCTAGAAGCTTCTTGTATTTATCCAGCTCCTCATGTTGGAAAACAGTAAGTAGGTACCCTCTGTACCTACTCTTAAATTTAAGGATTATGGAATATGGTTGTTCTACCTAGTTTTCGGAAGCTTCTCGTATTTATCCAGCCCGCGAATTAGTGATCAATGATTGACTGATGACTACAGTAGTATTTCGTTTAATGCATTTACGTAAGAATCCTAAGAATCATCTTGGCTACTTCGCAGTTGTGCAGTATATATAGCAATAGTTACTCGAAGACATACAATCTGTCTAAGGAACCGTACAAATTTTAACACATTCAGTTACCAGATCTAAAGAACTTCACTCGTTAGAAAAAAATCGCAAAGATACCCCTTTTTCTAATGTCTTTTCAATATTATGACTACCGAACTACTGACCTGTTACTTTTTTAGTACTTAACTAAAGACGCTTAGTATTTCTAAACAAATAACTACAAAAAACACGAGCGCGGCGGCTTGGCAGCGGGCGTATATACAGGGTACCTACTTCATGTTGACCTAGAATCATGATATGTGGTAAGAAAAAAGGTCATACAATTAAACGGAACCCTTTGGCGTTTAATTTTAACTGGGACAGTACGGGCCACCCACAACCAGAGGAGATACAGGTGCAGTTTCTTTTGAAACAACAGCTCCTTTTTGGCGAAATATATTTTGGCATTAAAATGTTTTTGGTCAAGCGTGAGTAGCGCCTAAAAATGAATTAAGTTGGTAAAAATGTTTTTTGATGCCAATCGACTCAGTCCTTTGATCCTTATCATTTTATTGTATCAAATGAAATAAATCTGAGCAGCGGAAGTTAGTCAAATTATTATATTATTATTATTATTGTATAGTCAAATTCAGATTGTTTATTAATAACGGTCAGAACAAGTTCAAGTCTCTTCTTACCCTCATTATTTTCCAGTGACTCTTCTGTTTCTTCCTCCGCCACTTCAGGATCTTTTACACTTTCATTCGCCGAATCATCTCCGCTGAATACATACGTTTCATCACCAACGTTTGCTGGCGACAGCAAATCATCATTTGTTTCATCATAATATGATCTGTGGACATCTGCTTGGGATGTCACTAGTATACAATCGTCTGATTCAGATGTATCATGTTCAAACTCTTCTTTAGATGAACTTCGGGGTTTATCTGCTCTGGAGCTATGATTTCTTTTAGATTGTGTTTCCGCATCATTGTCTTCAATAGCATCATCTTCCGTATTTTCTTGCGTTCGGTTGAGGAACTCGTAATCTAGTAGAAATCTACTCGAATCCTCATCGTTGCTGTTCATGTGTTCAGGCAGAGAGCCCGCAGAAGGAGTAGAAGAGTCTGCAGAAGGCCGAATGAGAGGTGTTCTCATGATGTCTACTTCTCGGTCCGGCGCGGGCGCAAGCAAGTTGTAATGTGGAACTGAAACAAGTAGGTAAATTATCCTACGAATAATAAAAAGCCGAAAGTTTGTGAAATCTGAATTTTCGTTATCTAGGATCTCCAAAACTACTGAACAGATCAAGCTGAAACTTGGCGTCCATTTAGAATATAGCCTAACTTAGATAATAAGCCTATTTTACCGAAAACGCGTGCGAAGCCGCGGGCAGAAGCTAGTAATAAATAATTAATGCTGGACAATCCATACAGCATCATCTGGTCCCAAGCTAAGCGAGCTATGGGGAAACACTCGCTACCAAACCACATGCTATTTTCAGAATAGCGTAGATTGGTAACGAGTAGAGAGAGAACCCTAAATAAGCGTCTTTTACTTTTTAAGCAATATACAATATTATATAAAAAAAAATCAAGCAGAGCTTGTGTATAAAATTGTATAAAATTTAAACGTTCAAACTGTTTTGCAGCTTCGCACACGTTGTTTCTATGGAAACGTTATATCTATCCCATGGAAACGGGTATGGGATAAGTAGCCCTTGTTTGAGTACAGACTTAGAGCTATATCTATGCAAAATCTGAGCCGGATCCGTTCCATAGTTTTGGCGTGAAGAGGTAACCAACAAACTTTCGCATTCATAATATTAGTGTTCGGCTGAACTTTTGCATACAGGTAATTTAAGGCCTGGAATCAAAGATAGGCTATTTCTTATCCTATTCATCAGTTCCCATCTAAACAACGCGTGCGTAACCGCGGGCAGAAACAAGTTTATAATATTAGAGTGATTTCATCTTTCCTAGGTCTTCACTCTGCGAAATAAGCAACGTAGGATATTTATTATTTACTCACCTACTCCTTTTTCGAGTGGTTCGCCAATTCTTTTATTATATTATATATATAATTTTATATATAATAATATTATATATATAATAATTAAACTCTTGAAACAAGTATCTGCCTAAATAATACAGTACAAAACTATTAAAGATACACTTAAAAAAAGCTTATGATAGATATCGTCTACGCGCGGTCCGATTTTTTTGATAATTCCTTTGTATAACGTAATTATAAAATTAAATATGTAGTGGCGCCTCTATCACCCCTACTATTCGCCTTAAGGATCTAGTCTAGTCAAAGTTGCATTCAGTTACCAGATCTAAAGAACTTCACTCGTTAGAAAAAAATCGCAAAGATACCCCTTTTTCGTGTCCGTCAAGGTAGCGTACACCATAATCGATATCACGTTTGTTGATATGCCAATAAACTCTGCATAAACAGTGTAGAATTAGTGCAAAAGTAAAATAAATACTGCCTCTTTGGTTTAAGAAATAATGACCATTCTTAGTGGGTACGCTAGCTTGACGTCAAGGCAGCGTACCCATTAAAAAACGAAATAATTCCTATACAAAACGAGCTTTTCTTATTATAAATGCTATATGTAAAAATACTGCGAGAAATACTGCTTCTGCCTGTGGTCATACTTTATGCAATTTCGTAGTGCAACAATATAAAAAGTTGATGTGAAGTGCTAGGAACAAATGCATTTTGGTACAGTCGCACACAACAAAAATTAAACACCAATGCAAAATCCGGATAATACGCATTTCATCATTCACAAATCCGGATATTAATTCGAATGAAATGTCAAATTTAAACAACATCTTTTAACTAGCTCTTGTTTGCGGTTTCGCACACAATTTCTTAAGTGTCAGTAGTTGGTATAGCGTGTACCAGTTTAGACATTTGGCATTACAGTGTATCTGGCTATTCAACTAGTCTTCAACTTCTTTCAACTAGGCTATTTACTTGAAGAAGGCAGTTCCACGAAGTAGCGTTTGAACCTTTTGAACCCACCGAAAACTCATTGAACAACTACCTGAACAGAAATGTGCGCGGGAGACGCGGTGTATGGTGTGGGGGGCTACCCCCGTCGTATTTATGCTTAATGCCTACGCAGGCATTAAGCATAAATACAATACGATATATAGGTACCTATGTACGTAGCCGTGCAGCAAAACTGGAGTAACCGGAATAACACGAAGAAAAAAGCAAGGAAAAAGCACGAAGAAAAATTAAAATTCTAATTAAAACTTATTTACGAGCTCTATTATTTTTGCCTTAAACAATAATATTATGAGTATTATTACAGTTATCTACTATGAGTATTATTACAGTTATCAGAATTATCGTAGCATAGTTAGGCAAATAAAAAGTAGGTAGTTACCTGTAAAGATTAATTAAAGAGTAGATAATTAAAATCATAATGACTTATTATACCTACTTACGTAGGTAAGTATAGATCCTAGGTAGGTATATGTCTAGCCTCTATTATACCTACACAGCAGTAGGTAAGGTACAGAACAGACATGATTATACTTATATAGGTAGGTATGTATAACAATAGCATGTACGATCTACCAATAACTTAAGCACGGTAATATTAACTATATAATATACATACCTACCTACCGTAACAAAGGCATTCAATTCTAAGATAAAATAGGTACCTACCTACTAATCCAGCTCACTCACGCACGTGTGGTTTTACATCGCGTTGTCCCTCACGCACCATGCGCATACCGGTTTGTTTTTTATGTTCACTGTTTCTGTCATCTATTTTTGCTTGGGTTTATGTAGAGATTGCAATCCGGATTATTCGAAATCCGAATTATTCCGAAAAATTGCCATTTTTATTTAGACGGATATATGCATCTACATCTACCAAATACATTGAAAGACTGAAAGAAATATTAGTGCAACAAACTTTGTCCCGAGTCAACAAACTTTGTTGCCAGGTAACGATCTGTTAAAGATAACGATCTGTTAAAGAGTGTTGGCATCTGCCGCTGCTGGAGAAGGCCAGCTAAGGACAATGTGCCTAGCCAGATACACTGTAATGCCGAGTGTCTAAACTGGTACACGCTATCTTAAGAAATTGCGTGCGAAACCGCAAACAAGAGCTAGTTAAAAGATGCTATTTAAATTTGACATTTCATTCGAGTTAATATCCGGATTTGTGAATGATGAAATGCGTATTATCCGGATTTTGCATTGGTGTTTATTATTTGTTGTGTGCGACTGTACCAAAATGCATTTGTTCCTAGCACTTCACATCAACTTTTTATATTGTTGCACTACGAAATTGCATAAAGTATGACCACAGGCAGAAGCAGTATTTCTCGCAGTATTTTTACATATAGCATTTATAATAAGAAAAGCTCGTTTTGTATAGGAATTATTTCGTTTTTTAATGGGTACGCTGCCTTGACGTCAAGCTAGCGTACCCACTAAGAATGGTCATTATTTCTTAAACCAAAGAGGCAGTATTTATTTTACTTTTGCACTAATTCTACACTATTTATGCAGAGTTTATTGGCATATCAACAAACGTGATATCGATTATGTGTACGCTACCTTGACGGACACCCCTTTTTCTAATGTCTTTTCAATATTATGACTACCGAACTACTGACCTGTTACTTTTTTAGTACTTAACTAAAGACGCTTAGTATTTCTAAACAAATAACTACAAAAAACACGAGCGCGGCGGCTTGGCAGCGGGCGTATATACAGGGTACCTACTTCATGTTGACCTAGAATCATGATATGTGGTAAGAAAAAAGGTCATACAATTAAACGGAACCCTTTGGCGTTTAATTTTAACTGAGACAGTACGGGCCACCCACAACCAGAGGAGATACAGGTGCAGTTTCTTTTGAAACAACAGCTCCTTTTTGGCGAAATATATTTTGGCATTAAAATGTTTTTGGTCAAGCGTGAGTAGCGCCTAAAAATGAATTAAGTTGGTAAAAATGTTTTTTGATGCCAATCGACTCAGTCCTTTGATCCTTATCATTTTATTGTATCAAATGAAATAAATCTGAGCAGCGAAAGTTAGTCAAATTATTATATTATTATTATTATTGTATAGTCAAATTCAGATTGTTTATTAATAACGGTCAGAACAAGTTCAAGTCTCTTCTTACCCTCATTATTTTCCAGTGACTCTTCTGTTTCTTCCTCCGCCACTTCAGGATCTTTTACACTTTCATTCGCCGAATCATCTCCGCTGAATACATACGTTTCATCACCAACGTTTGCTGGCGACAGCAAATCATCATTTGTTTCATCATAATATGATCTGTGGACATCTGCTTGGGATGTCACTAGTATACAATCGTCTGATTCAGATGTATCATGTTCAAACTCTTCTTTAGATGAACTTCGGGGTTTATCTGCTCTGGAGCTATGATTTCTTTTAGATTGTGTTTCCGCATCATTGTCTTCAATAGCATCATCTTCCGTATTTTCTTGCGTTCGGTTGAGGAACTCGTAATCTAGTAGAAATCTACTCGAATCCTCATCGTTGCTGTTCATGTGTTCAGGCAGAGAGCCCGCAGAAGGAGTAGAAGAGTCTGCAGAAGGCCGAATGAGAGGTGTTCTCATGATGTCTACTTCTCGGTCCGGCGCGGGCGCAAGCAAGTTGTAATGTGGAACTGAAACAAGTAGGTAAATTATCCTACGAATAATAAAAAGCCGAAAGTTTGTGAAATCTGAATTTTCGTTACCTAGGATCTCCAAAACTACTGAACAGATCAAGCTGAAACTTGGCGTACATTTAGAATATAGCCTAACTTAGATAATAAGCCTATTTTACCGAAAACGCTTGCGAAGCCGCGGGCAGAAGCTAGTAATAAATAATTAATGCTGGACAATCCATACAGCATCATCTGGTCCCAAGCTAAGCGAGCTATGGGGAAACACTCGCTACCAAACCACATGCTATTTTCAGAATAGCGTAGATTGGTAATGAGTAGAGAGAGAACCCTAAATAAGCGTCTTTTACTTTTTAAGCAATATACAATATTACACAGCGATGTTACATCCTCTAGATTTAAGTAATACCACGTAGTACGTTTTCCATCGTAATACATCGTCACACTGTTTAAAGCACTATTTTTTTTAGGCTTAGTAAGAAGATCTGAAAAAATATTATTCAAAAACTCACGTCATTCACCGTTCCGGCTTACCGCCGCCGAGGGGCGCTGGCGTCATTCGTTTTTCGTGTGACGCATCGTCAACATCGAGTGAACGAGTTTTACATCGAAAATCGCTAATTTCTTCCGCAATATCGAAGTGATTTATAGTTATGGGCAAAAGTAAGCATAAGAATAACAGTGATAATGATATTCGTCGAAACATTCGACAAAATGAAAGGAAATTGGACCGAGATAAAGGTAAGATATGCATAACTACCCTCACATCGTATATCGACAAAGTTCAATGTTTTCATATCAATAATCTTATGACAATTCCCCATTACCTACGTGCTACGTACCATCTCAATGTGGTAATACGTGATATTATCCAGATGGTTATACAAACTATATCCCTTAACATGGTGATACGAAATGTTACTACAATATTCAATGTTTTCATACCAATAATCTTATGACAATTACCCATTACCTTCGTACCGTCTCAATGTGGTAATACGTGATATTATCCAGATGGTTACACAAACTATATTCCTTAACGTGGTGATACAAGATGTTACCCAGGAATCATATCGTGGTTCTTTCTTAACGTGATGGTACGTGATGCCATCCAGAAAGTAACCGTCATCGATCAGATATTCGATCGCTGAGCCCGGCCTACGTCGTGTGACTAGGTACATTCTCCCGACATACCCTCGCCCGAAAGGTATACGACTTTCTGGAAGTACACTACCCAGAACCAAGCATGGAATCCATTGTGAGTGTGACTCCGTTTGCTTAAGTCTCCAGGAGCGCTTCAGCTCCCAATGCCGATCTCAGACCCCCATATAATACCAGGTATAATATAAATCTACATCATCGACGTCGGTCGAGGCATTAGCCCCTACTCTGGGCTAAACACTCGTAGCTGAACCTACATTATGAATTCCAGCTGAAATCTTAGAAATTGTGGTACAGGCCGAAAATTGGGTGAAAAAACACCACCACAAATCTCTGAACGTTGGGGAAAATATTACTGGGCGGACTCGCCGAGGAGCCATAGGAGGCCCTTGTAGATAAATGCTGATTCCCCAGAATACCGCTAGTAGGTACGGGCCACAAAACCCAATTCTGAGAAAAGTGCCGTTTTGTCTGAATCCACAATAAGAGATTGAATTATTCTCAAAACCAACTGGAATCGGGAATAGCAGGTCTATTCAACTTCACTAAAGTTTTTATACAGGCTGACTTGCCCAAGCTTGAGGTCATCAAGTAAGCGTCGGACGTGTCACAAGTTGTGACAAAAACGATTACTCACATTTGTAAGCTTTGTTTATATAAATGTAAGCTTTGTTTATATAAATTAGTAAATTTAGCGGAAATTCTCCATAAATAACGGCTGGCGTGAGACACAGGGCAACCCAGCCAGGGTGATTCGTGTAGGAAACTTCCTATCCGAGGCGTCCCGAGCCAAACCGACCTTTGTTTACGTCGGGAAGTACCAAGCTCGAAGCAACCCGAACCAAACCGATGATTGTTTATGTCGGAATATTCCAACTCGAAGCGACCCGAGCCAAACCGACGGGTGTTTACGTAGGAATATTCTGAACCGACGAGTCCCGATGCGCGGCAGCGCGCTGAATCGGGTTCCTGTAAAATGCCAGGACAGACGAGCGGGCATTCATTCTATTTCAAGACTTTAACGAGTATTCATAATTATCTGATGTGTTGTTATAGTAAGTCAGTACTGATAAATTATTGTGTTTGCATAAAATAAAAGAAGAGAAAGTTTACACGTGTTTGCTGTTCCTCCTGACTTGTAGTAAGATATCAAGTCAGAATTGGGATTCTTCCAAAGAAAAGGTACGTAATTAGTTCTGTTACTAATCTTTTCTACACGCCCAGTATATTTTACATTTTATACCATTTGGCCAGTCATTTTAGATGATAATGTTAACAATTCGACAAAGTGTGGTTGACTATACCAGATAGTATATACTTCTTGCTTCATTTTTGTTCCATGACTCATATACTTGGCACTCAAGTGCCAAGCAGGCCATTTAATGGCAATTTAAACTCGAACCTACAACTGCCAACCCATCCATACCTACCTATGGCAAATAGTCGAGGATCGTATTTACTAGAAAATTGGAGAATGTTGGTGCTTTTAGCAAGCAGCGATATCAATATCTATGTGATTCTGTTTAAAACAAACAACAATGTAACATAAATCAGTACGCAATGTTGATCGCTTTTTTTTGAGTTTTACAAGTTATTGGAAATCATGATGTAGGTAGTTCCAATTAATGTCATTCATTTATACTCTTATTTTATTATAAGAGTTTTCTAAAATTATATTTCCAATGACATGTAGTTTTAACTTGGACTAGAAAACATTGATTTTATGAATGTTACAAGTAAGTTGTACCTACCTACTTGGGTAAAAGAAGTGGAAGTACTTATCAGCGTTTTACGTTTTATGTTTCTAATGTATGGGTTTAAAATTTATTTAACTACCTATGGTTTTAATTTAAAAAAAAAAAAGTACGTAAGTACGAACGTTTCTTTTTATACAACAACGTGGCTTTCTGAAGAGGATAGCAAACCTAAATTAACTTAGGTTAAAAACTTCAACAGGGTTTCAGTGACATTGGTTAGGTTAAGTTACATACCTTAAATTAAAACCTACTAACGACAATATTCACCTAAAAAGAAGTATCACGACCCTTTTTTGAACAATTGATGTCGTTGAAAATTATATTTCAGCCCGGGAGGTACATGAAAGAAAACGAGGGAGAAGCTGGCCCATCTGCAGAGTCACCCCATATTGCAGTGGACCTTAGGAATCCTAGGCGTTTCAAGTCGCGGACACGGGCTCCTCTACAACGTGTTCTTCATTCAGCAGTCCCCGCGAATCTACGAGGCGTTACCCTGCAGCTAGGTGCAACTGATAACCTCTGTGGCGCAGCGAGCGAAGGTCCGCCTGCGACGCAGGAGGTTGCGGGTTTGATTCCCGCCTCGGGACAAATGTTTGTACGATCTGTAGACATTTGTTCAGGGTGTTCTGGATGTTTTCTATGTATAATAAAAAATATCTATCTATGTAGTGTATTGTATTATGTCTATTAGATATCTAGTACCCATAACACAAGCTCTGCTTAGCTTGGGGCTAGATAATGCTGTGTGTATTGTCCAGCATTATTATTTATTATAACTCAATGCCACATTACTCGAGAAGTCGTTCGCCGATCGTGCAGCAGCGCGAGAGGATACGTCATCAAGCAGACTGAGATGTAATCAGTCTAACCTCCACCGACACCGGACACCAGATATTGATTTTGAAGCGGATCGCCACTACAACAGACCTCGGGATGAACGGCAAGAGAACTCCAGGCAGCTTGGACGACGACGGCGAGACTTTCGACTGAATTTACGTAGGTGTTAAAGAGCTTCACTGCACCTCATGTGCTTTTCAGAATAGGGAAAACTTTCTAAATTAACATCATAAAACTGAATTGAAAATTAACCACTCTTTGAAAAACAAAATCAATAAAAATATAACCATTGGCTCACCAGGCAGTACTATGTAAAACATAAATTGTGATGGGTTTTTAAGCCATACTTGGCTTGTTTAAATACTTGTGAAGTCAGCAATAAAAACATAAAATCTAAACAGCAATAAACATAAATATATAAAATTCACCGATACCTACATAAGAAAGAGAGTAAACATAATCTATCTTTTGATAATTATAATCTATAACTTAAAACAATACAAATGATACATACCTACACATAAAACAATACTAAGTTAAAATTATTACGAAATTTATTACCTACCTACAAGACTAATTAACATCGCATAATAGAAGTATTAGTAGTACATCTATAATATAAAAATGAATCGCAAAATGTGTTGGTAAGCGCATAACTCAACAACGCCTGGACCGATTTCGCTAATTCTTTCTTTGTTGTGTTTGTTATTGTCAGGAGAAGGTTCTTATGAAAGAAAAAATTAAGAAAGTTGGAAACATAAATTTCCACGGGGGCGAAGCCGCGGGGCGCAGCTAGTTACTTTTATTTATTCAGAGTGGCATACCACTCTTAATTCATATAATTTTTGTATGCATACAGGTCACATACATTCTTAGCGTGTAGGTAAAACTTGATAGTGACATCCACACAACTTAGCCTTGTAATTCCTTCCGAAGGAAAATAAATTGCTGAACCTACAAAACTCATCTCGGTCTCATCTACCTCAAACAAACCTACTGGAAGGGCACTTAGTAGCTATATGCACAAAAATTAAAGAAAAAAATGTAGAAAGTAATATCAGTACCTACTCGTAACACAAGCTCTGATTACTTTGGAGCTAGATGATGCAGTATGGTTTTTTTTTGACATTGTGGTAAGGGGATCGCAGGGTACAAATATGTTCCTACAGTACAAAGTTAAAAGTTAATGAACAGGATACTGTATGTTTTGTCGACTCGGGTAGTGACTAAGTGTTTGTTAAAGAAAGTGTTACAAGGTAAATCTTTCGCAAAATAGACAATGCTACTAGTGACCTGATGTTAGGTTTTGACTGCGCAAAAGTTCACTTGGTTCAGCTTAGGTCTTAATTCAGATTCAGGGTGTACCTACAGTGTCGCTGTGTTGCCGGTTCAGTTCCTTAAATTACCCTTATTGGTGGAAACATTAACTGAGCAGCCTCATATCCAAATATTTTAAACTTAAAAAAAAAACTAGCTTGTCTAAAATTAGGTAGATATGATGAAAGGGAGCAAAAAAAAAAAAAAGACTGGTGTAAAATTTAACGGAGATATTTATATACGTTCTTGTTATAGAGGGCAACCAGGTAAAGTCAAATATCAAATAGAGGGTGGCGTCTATTCATTATAGGATGGCGTTGGTTAAATTTTGATTGCCACGCCCTACCCTAATTCAATTACATTCAAAGAATGAATTCACTGCTAGGACGAAAATAGTACTTGTTATTTGGGTTATATTATATGATACACTTGAGTCAAAACTTTTCAGTCTACAAACTCAAGACTTAGGGTGAAAAACTTTTGCTTAGAACTGAATTGTTTGTTCCTATTATACCCATGATTACTGAAAGCGGGGAAAATGGTCAATACCAAATCAAGTGTGATGGCAGATTCTAAAAACATGTAAAGATGACTTTGTCCACTTATCTGTAAAAAAAAAATATGTTGACATAGGTACTCAAGGTGTTTTTGTTGGGTGTCAGACTAAAGCCGATAGATTTGCATTTACAGTTCAAAGCTTGGTAGTTTTTGAAGCCTTTATTGATAAACAACTAACAAAGGGACAGAACATCATCATAATAATATTCTTTTTATTTATTTATATTGACATGCAAAACAGAAAACAATCATAACACTAATTTTGAAAATAATTATAACTAAGCTTCTTAGTTCTTAGACTAGATTGCGATCCAAAACATGCATACACAACATAATGAGATTTTATAGAGCAGTAAAAGCATATCATTTAATAACTATGAAATAAGGTTATAAGGCAAATCTAGAAATGTGGTCTGAATTATGGTACAATGATAAAATACCTGCTTGAAAACTAATCTAAATAAATGAAGATATTACATGCGTGAGTTAAAAATAAATAATCAAAACTGAAATTAAAAAAAAAAAATCAGATAAAATCATTTTGTTGCATGAAAACTGCTTTTATACTTACAAGTTCTATTCTCAAAGTTGGTTCCATTCCTTATAATTCACCGAATAATTCGGCATACAAAAAGAAAAAAAAAAACATATATAGTAAAATTGTGATTTTATTTGTGGATTGAGCAACATTATTGATAAGCAGGGTTCTATAGTGATAGTTATAAAAAAAAAATATTTAAAAAAAAAATGTAAGAGAGTCCTAGAATACTATCTTAGGTACACATTATTATACTTGATGTCGTTACAGTTGTTTGTATCATACTTCACATTATTGGTTAGACTCAAATTCATGAGAAAGGAAACAAAATATTAAGGGGTTGTACAAAAAAAAACAGAGACAATGCGCAAAAGAAACAAAATATCAAAGGGATTGGTTGTAAAAGGCTACAAAATAAAAACAAATAAATCGTATTTTTGTCGAAGTAACATAAATTTTAAGGTATGTCAAAATATGCTGTTGTAAGGGCTTAGTCAAACTAAACTAAAAGTAATGAAATTACATATACTTAGGTATAGAGAAATGAAATAATGCCAGAAATAAAATTAATTTATTATAAGAAGTTAATAATACATAATGTCACATAGGTATACTAGAGTAAAATTGTCAAATAAATAATAATAATAAAATTGCCGCTTACATTCATAATGAATTGTCAAATAAATTAAAACGAAAGAAATGCAAAAAAAAAAAAAGAAATAACAGATTGATGAGTAGAAGAAAAGTCAATCCAGCAATAGAATTAATGCTTGCCGCTTTTTTAGGTGTCCAATTAAAATAGATAAGGTGTCCAATTAATAAGAAAATGAAAAGAAAAACAAAGTATAATTCTCAGAATCTATAGAACATTAGAACAGATGCAGAAAACCACATTAAAGTGACGCACCTTATTGATAATAGTTTTTATAAAATTTTACTTCTCTGTGTGCTTATTTTGTAAGCTGCAATAAAAAAGAAATATTGAAATAATGCAGTCTGCAGTTGCCAAAGGAACGTAAATAAGAGTAGATGTAAACCGTGCCAATTTAGGTTTGGGTAGACCGATCGACCTTATGTCCGGGTTGAGTAAAAAAATAATTTGTAACAAAATTCCTATTGTAAATTATTAAGTAATGGGAGATAGACTGTAGAAGACACGCCAATCACCAAACAATGGTAAGGGCAATTAAAAGACTACGAAAATATTCATCCGTATCTAAATTTAAATGATCGTAATATGAGTGACAGAGGAACCGATAAGGGATACAATTTAATAAAAAAGTTCTGATGAAAAAAATTGGAGGGAAGATGAAAAATAATAATTTCGATAAAAAAAAACAGTTCTGTTATGAGTAGTGAATAATAGTAAAATATATCATTGAAATAGAAAAAGTTAATGAAATAGATAAAGCGATAAACCGGACGAATACGATAAAAAGAAAAGTAAAAGGCAAAATGACGTTTAAAAAAAAAAAGTAAAATGACGTTTGAAAACGAAACTGATTTTAACCATATATTGTGGATCTAGCATTGTAGTAGAGATTGGAAATTGAGATTATTAAAGGCCGAGGTATAAGTAAATGATGATGATCATGTAAATAACGTTTGAAAAAGAAACTGATTTGAACCGTAATACTCTGGTTCTAGTATTGTAGTAGAGATTGGAGTTTGAAATAATTGAAGGATCAAATTTATTACATAACACGAAAAACGTCATGATTAAAATATGATTTGTTTTGATTCATATTATTAGTAGAATCAATTAACCTACCAGACTTTGTAGCTTCTAATAGTACAGTAGTATTAAAACAATCACAATATGATAAAGTTAGCAATGTAGTATGGTAACTAGCAATGTAGTAATGCAGTAATGATGACACAAAGTCAATGATCAATAATACGGTCATGTAGTATGGTATCTAGCAATTTAGTAACGCAGTAATGAATCTAATGATGACACAAAGTCAATGATCCATGATACGATAATGTAGTATGGTACCTAGCAATGTAATAATGCAGTAATGAATCTAATGATGACACAAAGTCAATGATCCATGATACGATAATGTAGTATGGTACCTAGCAATGTAATAATGCAGTAATGAATCTAATTATGACACAAAGTCAATGATCAATGATACGATAATGTAGTATGGTACCTAGCAATGTAATAATGCAGTAATGATAACACAAAGTGTTACAAAAAGGATACGATAACATACTTTAATAAAATGTCTTGTAGTATTGTATCATAACAAAAAGAAGTGTGTGTGTGTGTCTCTAAATGAAGAGCAGCCATGTATGTGCACAGGACATAGTATCATAATAAGTGCACTCTCTATTCCTTCACTCTCATAATGAGATAAGATGGCAGACTGACACGACCAGGGCGAGATCAGGTGCAGGACCAAGCTTGACGTACCTTACGAGGCAACGAAGATGTAACACCGCCAACTTCCTGATCCTGACCTTCTTGACTCCTAGCTGCTAATGAATATAAGAATACCTATCTATTCGATTTGGATCTTCCTAGATGTAGAGATGGATATGGGTTCAAAGAATTATCGATTTTGTGTCAAACTCACCTGGTTCGACACTACTTCAACAGTGCCTGTCTATAATCACATGCACGCTTACACAGTATGTATGTACGCTTATTGAGTATGTATCACGAGGTCGTGATTTGATTATCAGGATGGACGAATTTGTAAGCTTTGTTTATATAAATAAGTAAATTTAGCGGAAATTCTCCATAAATAACGGCTGGCGTGAGACACAGGGCAACCCAGCCAGGGTGATTCGTGTAGGAAACTTCCTATCCGAGGCGTCCCGAGCCAAACCGACCTTTGTTTACGTCGGAAAGTACCAAACTCGAAGCAACCCGAACCAAACCGATGATTGTTTATGTCGGAATATTCCAACTCGAAGCGACCCGAGCCAAACCGACGGGTGTTTACGTAGGAATATTCTGAACCGACGAGCCCCGATGCGCGGCAGCGCGCTGAGTCGGGTTCCTATAAAATGCCAGGACAGACGAGCGGGCATTCATTCTATTTCAAGACTTTAACGAGTAGTCATAATTATCTGATGTGTTGTTATAGTAAGTCAGTACTGATAAATTATTGTGTTTGCATAAAATAAAAGAAGAGAAAGTTTACACGTGTTTGCTGTTCCTCCTGACTTGTAGTAAGATATCACATTACTGGATAATGGTTTATTCGGTTACAACAAATAATTAGTCATAATGGTGAAAGTTTCCAGTCTGGAGACAAACCTGGTGAAACCATAAAAAGCTCCAGAGGTCAAGCCAATTAAATCAAGGAACCTAGCTCCTCACTTAGTAGGTTCCAACGTAAACCCGGGTTACGATAGGTAATCTCTCGACCCGCTCCTCTTCAAAACACCGTGAAGACAGCAGCAGCCCGCACCGGTACTACGAGCCGCAGCCTTCGACGTCCAGGGGGAGGGGCTCTAGCTCGACGCAGCCGCGCCCGCTGCACCTCCAGCACAAGCCACCGCCGCCAACCAAGGCGCAAAAAACGCCTAAAGCGTCTTGCGACTTCTCCCAAGCATCAAAAATATGCGATACTAACTCTACACCGGCATCAGTAGTTGACCTGCCCCGAGTAAACCCGAATTGCTTACCATGTAGCAGGTCATTGCCATTAAAATGCCTACCTAAGCAATTGATGTAAAATAAGTTTTTCAAAAACTTTGCTGAAAGTTGGCAGTACTGATATTGGTCTAAAGTTAGTGGGGTCAGACCTACTACCCGATTTAAATAGTGGGATTACTTTACTAAATTTCATTAGATCAGGAAATACGCCACAATCAATAGATTCATTGAATATAAAAGCTAGATCTGGTGCAATCGTATCAATTAAAGGCTTAATAATTTTAACGGAAATGCCCCAGAGATCTGCAGTTTTCTTTATATTTAAAAGTTTGAAGGCTTTTTTAATATCTTTTTCATCGACATAGTTGAAATTAAGTTTATTTTCGCATTTAGGTACATTTTCTATGAGTAATGACTCAGCGATTAATTGAGAAGAGTTTAGACACTTCGTAGTAGAGATTGGAATGTCAGTAAAAAAGTTTTCAAAAGCTTGGGCTACTTCAATGTCATTTTTGATTGTGCAATCATTTATCTTTAAATTGTAATCATTAACGTAGGTACTGACCTTTCCAGTCTCACTATTTATTATTTTCCACGTTGATTATATGACATTTTCACTATTTCTAATTTTGGAGCTTGAATAATTTGATTTTGCGATTTGACAAACTTTTCTAAACATTTTTGAGTAATTTTTTACTTTTTTTTTGAACTCCTGGCTAAAATTGTATTGTTTTTCACTATATAGTTCATACAAAGTTTCTCTACTCTTATGTATACCTACTGTTGCCCACTCACTAAAGCTAAGTTTTTCTGAGACCATAATCGATTTGGATGTGAATATTGAATTGAACGCATTGGTGAATTTATAAAAAAAACTACAATACGACTCATTTGGGTTGTTATGTGAGTAATTAGGTGATTAAATAAATATAAATAAATTAAATAATGATGGACAATTCACACAGCATTATCTAGCCCCAAGGTAAGCAGAGCTTGTGTTATGGGTACTAGATAACTGATATACATAATAATATACGAGTACATAGATAGATATTTTTTATTATACATAGAAAACGACCAGAACACCCTGAACAAATATCTGCAGATCGTACAAATATTTGTCCCGAGGCGGGAATCGAACCCGCAACCTCCTGCGTCGCAGGCAGACCTTCGCCCACCGCGCCACAGAGGTCGTCGTCGTGATGGCTTAGAATCCCAATCCAATTTCAACCGTTCAAATCGACTGGTGGTCACAGGTATGCAAGTTAATCTCTTTTTACAATTATTGTTTTTTACTTGAATTTCTAGTTTTATTAGTTGACCTAAGTGGTCTGATTTTAAATTACTTATTATTTTCTTAGTAACAATTTTTTCACTTTGGCAAACAAATACATTATCTTTACATTTTGCTGAGGTTTCAGTTATTCTAGTAGGTTCCATAAATAATGGCCTTAGATTATAAGAATTAAATAAATTAGTCAATCTAGTACTGAGGGAATAAACTACTAAAAGGTCAACATTAAAATCTCCACATACCATTATAGTTTTATTTGATTTTGATAATTTAAATAAAATGTCCTCCATGACATTTTCAAAAATTTCAAAAGAAGCTGATGGTGGGCTGTATACGCTTACTACAATAATTTGCTCCAACTCTACACATGCTACTTCAATGTGGCTTTCAACGGATAAGCATATTATGTCCTTACGGTCTTTGAATTTCATTAATTTGTTTATTAATATTAATGAGCCTCCACGAATAGCATGTGATCTGCAAAAAGAGTTACTAAAATGGTGGTTATTGAAATTGAACATGAGCTCATAGCTTTTCAGCCAGTGTTCTGTTAAGCAGATGATATCAATATGAAAAGTGTTCATGTACAATTCCAACTCTAGTAATTTACTTTTTAATCCTTGAATATTTTGATGCACCAAGTTAGTGAACTTTGCATTTATTTTACAGGTTTGGTTTCTTTGACTTTTTATGTAACCAATATTATTTGACTGTTTATGGCTAGAGACTTCCTCTATTGTCGTTAAATCTAATTTAAATGGCTTGGAAGAAGTTCCAAGGTCTTGGTTGTAAATTTATTACAATGCTCAAAAGAAGCATCTTGTTTAGCCAAATTTTTGGCTGTAATTGTAAAGTAATAGGATAGCGACACAGCTATTTGTTTTTTGTAATAATTTGAAAGGTAGTAATTACCTTTTTTAGTCAAGCAATATTTTTTACTAACAGTATTGTTAGTGTCAATCACATGTATATTATTATTGCATGAAATAGTATGCAATGTCATATTTAGCTTATATCTAATGTTATTTTCTATATTTGGCAAGCTGTTGCTGTAGGGGAATGTGAACATTACAATTTTATTTAATTTTAAGGAACATAATTTGTCCATATATTTAATTAAGTCCAATTTGTTCACATTACCCCTATTTCCAAGTAAAATTATCAAGTTTGAGTTAATGTCAAATCTTTCATTATCAATTCTGTGCATAATATCATGAAGATTGCAGTTAGGTAAGCAATTATTTATAGAGTGCTCCATACTCATGTTTAAAAACTGGCCCATATTTTTTCCAATTTCATCGCAGTACATTATGGTTTTATTACCTGAGCATGAAGTGCTGAGGTCCAGGTGGGATGCGGCTGAGACAGTACTGTCCGGACTTAAGTTGTGACCGACCAAATTAGGTCCACAGCACCCGCAGCCCTCCAGAATCCTGCCCTCCAGACTCGCCTGGCTACCGAGGAGCGCATCCATGGCCAGGTGGAGTTCCCTTGTCTGTTCAGTAGTTCTCTCATAAAGGCTGATGTAGTGCCCTAGGGAGTGCTCGGCCTGGCCAAGTTTACACCTCAGCTCTTGCAATTCTGCCTCATATTGCAGCTGATTTTGATTTAGCTTTATTGTACATAGCTCTAGTTCATCAACAAGTTTTCTATTACATTTGATTTCAGATACTTTATGTTTTTGATTTTCTAATAAATTTTGCGTTTTTTTTATGAACTTACTTATTTTAAAAAAATTTTTAAACTTATTTTTGCTTAGCTTGTGTTGGTTTTTGCTGCTAGCTTCCACATTACACACTGAGTCATCTTTTGTTAAGTCAATATTATGCAATGTGTGTATGCTGCAGCCGGCAACAGAAACATGGCCCAATGGTGAGTTAGCCGATACTAGCTCATCGAATAGTGTTTGTGTTTTCGCGGTGGTAGAGTTCTGGGCCGCTTCTTCTAGCTGGGTGATGTGGTGGTGTGCATCACACAATTCCTTTTGCAGGATTGAAGTTCTGTGCAGGGCCGTTTCAAACTCAATGCCACATCGTTCATCGAAGGTATTTATTATAGTCTGAAGCCTATCCCGTTCCTCAATAATAGAATTGTTCTCGCAAAATAACGTGGTCATCTCATTTTTTAATTTTTTGTTATTATCTAGCGCTTCTAAGAGAATGTTTTCATTATCATCTCGTTCTAATTCTAATTGTGCAATCTGTCTCTTTGCTGACTTGAGCTCTAATAAAGCCTGGTTTAATTTGATTTCTGCCTGACGCAACAAGGCGCTTCTTGTATTCATTTTGAATGGTTGAATCGTTTTTTACCGTAACGAGCTCAAGACAGAAAATACAATGTCAATAGGTTATGTGTCTGAAAATGCTGTAAGTACTTACGTGTCAGTAAAAGATGTTAGCTATGTTGGAAATAGTATTCCTACGTATAAGAAATGCACTCACGTAAACTCGAGCTTCCTCAGAACACACAAACAAGCCAAATTTCTCAGGAATCCTAACCGAAAAAGAACCGGTATCCCGAGGGCCAAACACATTAATCATACAACTTTTATACGGTTATAACTATTTGTACACTTATTTTATCTTATAAATATACGATGAAATCGAAATAGGGACTAGAATACTACGTAAAAATAATTATTTTGTGAAATAATGCTAAGGAGCACCAACCAAAGCGAACAGCTGTTGCTAGGGTTGCCAACACCCCGTCAAAAAAAAGTTTAAAAAAAAGTATTGTTGCTTTTTTAATTTTATCAAGTTTTTTTACAAATTTGAACTTTTCTCATAAGGCGCTACCCCGACCCAAATCAGCGCCACCACCTATTTTATTTAATTATTATGATAAACGAAAGAATTTTTTAAAAAACGATCGGGCAGTTTGAGCTTCCTATCATAAGCTTTTTTTTAATGCCTCTATAAATGTTTTAGTTTGTATAGTACAGGAGGAGATGCGAAGTTGCTCATTTGTCCCACCATGGTGGCCAAAAAGAGCAACTTCGCATCTCTGCTTAAAGTATACAAAATAAAACTTTCACAGGCACATTTAAAAAAAGCTTATGGTAGGAAGCTCAAACTGCCCGATCGTTTTTTTTTAAATTCTTTCGTTTATCATAATAATTAAATAAAATAGGTGGTGGCGCTGATTTGGGTCGGGGTAGCGCCATAAGTTACCACTAAAAATATATGGATCTGTTAAATCGATTGTATATTTAAAACTCTTTTTAATTATTTCCACCCTCCATGACCCATACAAAAATAAATGTCCTTTTTGCACCTTAGAAGCTTCAAATCATATTATTGGCTCCAACATGTTCTCTAACAAACATAATCTATTTATATAATGTTCATAAATATATTTCCTGTTATTTATTGAGAACCAATAATAATTTAGACAATATTTCTAAGATAAAAAAATACTTTAATGTTTGTCTCAGGTTATAACATGTGAGTCACTCAGAGGATGTCACGGAGGATTTCCATAGTATTCGTTGTAATTCTGCCACTTAAAGTTATTTTTTCATTACTGGCAACACTATGCGGCCTACTAGTTCTCAACAATAACTCGGCCATTTGGTTTTAGTTCCATTTTTTGTGTTGACAAAAAAGACCGGCCAAAATTCCCAAAAAAAATCATGTGAATCACGGTGCATTTACAAACGAAGTAAGGTGTGTATTATTTTCAATTATTTATAAAGCATAGACCTAACAAATGCTAGTTAGATTGTGTGTTCCATTCATCTGTATTGCTAATTATTTTTACAGAATATTTTTAGAGGTTACGTTTTGCACAGAATGTTTACCAACATGTTAGTCACATTTCGTGAATTTTCGTGACTCATATGACGTGACTCACATCAACTTGCAAAGTAAAGGTTTGCTTACACTAGCAAAAAAATTATACAAAATGTAATATGTAACTTTTCTGAACGAATTTTCTGTAAAACCAGATGATTTTGTTTTATTAAATGAAACAGATTCAATTTACTTCTAAAATTATATTGTAACCTTGCATCTTACTAAACGTATTTCTGTTAAAACATGTCATGTTAGTTAATTTTTGATTGCAATAATAGTAAGTAATAAATAGTAGTAAAAGTCAAATAAAACATTTTATTTTAACCCCAAACTAATTTGTAGTTTTGTTTAAAAAACTTTATGTGCACACGCCCTTACAAAAAATGTGACTCACATTTACTTTAAAAGTACAGGTATATCACGAAACAGTTTAGTCACAATTTCAATCATGTTAGTCACAATGTACATATTTTTTGATAATGACCCTTATATAAGTTCACCATTAAGTATAAAATAAACTAAAATCTTTTACATAAACTTAGTCCACCTGCCGGTTGTGCCATGGGAAAGAGATTTACAGTTTTGAATATTAGAAAATTGCTAAAACACAAAACAACAGTGTAGAGAAAACAAAAAAAAACATTGGTAACAAGAAACAGATAACACAGGATTGTAAAATAAAAAAATAATAGACATCAATACAATTTTGATTCCTCCCGCCTTGAATTCGACCAATTAAATAGCCAAAAGCCAAAAAGCCATGCCAGATGTCAGGGTGACACAAGTGCTTGGATGTGACTTTGGTCGCGTGCTTCTTGCGTAGAAAGAGAAACCTATAGAACTCGCGCAATTGCCATCGCATTCACACTAAAGAGAGAACGACTTATGCCTAAAGCCTAAGAAGAAATGAAATAGGACGATTAGCTCCCTATCTCATCCAGCGTGCCGGTTTTTGCATTGTTTAGCACCTCCATGTGCTAAACAAATTTCCTTTGTCATCGACGGAGCTCGACACGAGACTGGTGAAAAAAGTTTTAAAAGTTCTAAACTTTTGTGTTTTATGTTTGAATGTGATCAATGTGTTTATGTGGACATTCCCGCAGCTAAAAACAATAAAAAAAGAGAGACAAATATGGTGCGGTGCAGCGTTTTTGCATGTAGAAGTGATAGTGAAGAAAAAGTGCCGAATATATCATTCCACTCGTAAGTACAAGTTCTTTTGACTACAAAAAGGTTCAAAATTTACAGTTTCATAGATTTACATTCACACAAGGCTCAAACATTATGTTTTATGCTATTTTTAGTTCATCTAACTTGTAATTGTGAAAGTTTAGGGTTGCCTGCACCCGATGATAAAATTCCCCGAATGGCGCATTGAAATATTTTTTAATAGGTACCTACATAGCTATTTTATAGATAATGTAGCTCGCTATGCATAGCAAAATAGTTTATGCCCGCGGCTTCGCACGCATTGTTTCTATGGAAACGTTTAAAGGCCATTTCTATCCCATAGCAACTGATTTGTGAAGCCTATAGGCTTTTTATATAAATCCTGGAATCTAACATAGATGTTAGATTCCAGGATTAGAATTACTTACCTGTATACAAAATTTCATCCCGATCCGTTCAGTAGTTTTGGCGTGAAGAGGTAATATGTAAGTTGTTGCTATGACACACATAGCCCATCGGACTTCGTGAGATAGAACAACTATAACAAAAATCCATCCATTCATCCACACTTTCGCATTTATAATATTAGTGTTTTTATTTGTTACAGATTTCCCGAAGATAAAGAATTACGTTTGCATTGGATCAAAGCAACGGGTTGCAAAGATTGGGAACCTAAAAAATCTTCGTAATAAATTTTTTTGTAATGATTCTGTGATATTTTAAATGATTCTGTTATTTTTGTACTTAATCTAATTCAACTGTCCAAATCTAATCTAACTGTCCCATATAAATAAGAAAAAAAATATCTTAAGTAGGTTCTTGTAGAAATTGGTATGCTTATTTTAAAATGATTCTGTGATTTTTATAATGATTCTGCGATATTTTAAATGCTTCTGTGTAAATGCGTGTGTATTTTTTAATAAAAAAAAAATGCTGTGACTAACTACGTATAAGTACCTATACGCAAGTACAATGAAAGTTAAGTACTTTTTAGATAGCAACATTACTATTTTTTAGCAAATATACGATGTTACGTTCGTAAGTAACCATTTTTTTTGAAAGCGTTATTAATTTATGTAAATTTTATTGTATAGGTAATATAACTAAGACATTTACAATTAAACTGTGATTTTATGATTAAGTAGTAATAAAACGAAATGTTGAAGACTGATTTAAACTGTAAAATTTATAAACGTTAATTATTGTAATAAATATTGATTATTTTAAAACAAAAACACTTGTTTCTCTATTTGTACTACTCACCTTAATACCTTCATAATTATATTTACCTACCAAAAACAACCTCGGTCTGCCTTCCACTTGTAACGCCAAACAGGGTTCACATTGTGATACTTACTTGTATAATTATAATGACCTAGCAATAGCCTTTATTCACAATATAGAAAATTATAGTAGTTTTACAATTGAAACAATTGAGCTATCTTCAGACTATTGCAGGTAGCTCAACTGATCAATATCAATACCAGTCGGAAGCGTCCCCAAGACGCTGGCTGCATTGCCACGCTGTATGGCAATGCTGATGCGCTGTGCCTGATACTCACCAGCTCTCGACCAGACGCTCAGATAATTTAATTTTTTAAATTTATTAACTGGAAAATCGCAAATCCGATCTACCAACTAAGACAAAATAAGGAACCTAAAATCGGGGTAAGAAAATTGCATGGCAACACTTTTCCCCCACCACCTCGTATACTTTGTCTTGCTCTGTGGCATGCTCGCTGAAGATCTACCTATAGTTAATCTGAGGCTTCTTGTATGTCTGTCACTCGCTGTCATAATAAAAAAAAAAAAAAAACAACACGAAATAGGGATGCGCATATCATATCACTCTAATGAAAAGAGTGATACATATCTCTTTGATCTACTGATATATATCACTCATTTAGCTCTTTAGCTCATTTAGCTCAGTGGATCAATGATGTAGTCTTAGAGCTGGGTAGCTCATGAGTGAAAGAAAGATAAAAAGATAATTAGGTCTCCGTTCAACTGAGCTAGCGCTAGAGAGAGTGACACATGAAAATAGGTATAAACCTATCGTTCACAGTTTGAAGGCTTTGTGATTAATAATTTACATAGAGTCAACGATTTTCCTTCAGACTTCACAGGATTAGGACATACAAGTTTCCAAAGTTTCCAAAATTCGGAAAAAGTACGTACCTAGGTAGGTGCTCAACGAAACCAAAACAACAACCAAAAGTAAACAAACAAACATTCGAACCGCTAACGATAACTTTAAAAACAATAATTATCTGTAGACTGTTTGCAACAGTCGGCAGTTAGCTCAATTGTTTCAATTCTAAATACTAGTATAATTTTCTTTGTGAATAATAATTGAATTTGCAGATTTTGCAGTCAAACGTATTTGCATAACTAAAAGCCTGAACCAGATTTTGCTATCGTTCTCTCTTTTTCACGTTGTATTTGACATCGTGCATATCACTCTATCAAATCATTCGGGATATTTCGGAATGAATCGCTCGCCTTGCTCGGTCGTCTTCGCTATCGCTCACTTTTCATTTAGCTCAACACTTCAATGGTTCGAAAATGAATCTTATTCCAAATGAGCTAAAGATATAGTTGAAACCAAGGTGAGCTAGAGATAGATTCGCTCAGTTGAACTGATCTATATCTTTTGTATCACTCACTCATGAGCTACTCACCTCTAACACGAAAATGAACAGTGTTGCCGTTCTAGCGACTTTGTCGCTAGAACTAGGGGATTTTGTGGGTGTTTAGCGGGCAAAATTCTAAATTTAGCGAGAAAAAAGTTTTTGGCGACTTCTAACGACTTTTAGGCGGGTCAATATGACGCTAGAAGGGCAACCGTCTTTATTTCAAAACTAAAGATACTGAATTGATAAACATAATCAATCAAATTAATTATATTAATATTATATATTTATAGAAGCAGGGCACTCGGGATTTCCCAAATTATGAGCATTCAGTGCAAGGTTTGTTCTGTTTATCTCGCTTACTGCTATCAAGAATGAGTGAAACCGAGAATTACGTACGTAGGTATTGGACGGTTTCGAAGGAGTTCATTCATTTTATCGTCAGTTTCTATTCGAAATTCAAAAAATTGTAGGTAGAACAAAGTTTATCGTAGGTAGTTTATATTGGCACCCTGTATTTCCTTTTTTATTTTGCCTTTTTCATTGAACATGAGTGTACGAACAGAAACTGAGAGTGACGGGCGGCCGCTTTTTTAGTTCAATCGGGATCTTAAGCTGCTGATGACCCAATTGTTGATTACAACAAAAATGTGTGAATAATTGTCTTGCATTTGGTCGGAGTGGCTCCATAATTAGAAAATAGAAAAGTCAATAACGTTTTTTTACAATTTCTAGACGTATATATTCTATTCATAGAAAAAGTAGATTGGGGTACATCACCATCTAGCAATAAATAAGGTTGGACATCACACATGGATCACAGCATCATCTAGCCCGAAGCTAAGCAGAGCTTGTGTTATGGGTACTAGATGAGATGACTGATATACTTAATAGGTACATTATACTACATAGATAATTATATTTTTAGGGTTCCGTATCTCAAAACTAAAAAAGGAACCCTTATTATAGGATCACTTTGTTGACCGTCTGTCCGTCTGTCTGTCTGTCAACCCTCTTTCCTTAGAAACGCGGGGACGTAACGAGTTGAAATTAACGTCAAATACTCAAGTCTGTAACTTCTTGAAGGCGCGATATAAATAAAACTTCTAAGTCAACGCACTCAAAAGTTACAGCCGTTTAAGTCCAAATATTTGCCTCTACGGGTACTTCCCGTAGACCTAGAATCATGAAATTTGGTGAGCAGCAATGTCTTATAGCAAAAGTAAAGGCAAAAATCTGAAAAATATAAATTTGTAATAACTAAAAAAATTACTTTCGAGCATTAAAAGTATTTTTTTAGTGAATAAATTGGACCAAAACCTATAAGGTACTTCCTGTTGACGTAGAATCATAAAATTTGGCAAGAAACAAGGTCTTACAATTAAACGGAACCCTTAGTGCGCGAGTCCGACTCGCACTTGACGTTTTATTTATAACACATATCGAATTCGCAACCTCCTGCGTGACGCAAGAGTTTGCGGATTCAATTCCCGCTTTGGGACAAACGTTTGTACGATCTGAAGATATTTTGTTCCGTGTGTTTTCTGTGTAATAAAACACACATAAAAAACCCTTAGAAAAAACATAGATGTTTATCTAGTTATGTAGGTAGTATAATGTCCCTTTTAAGGATATCGTTATCAAGTACTTACCCCATCCTGCGTCGCATGCGGACCTTCACCCGCTGCGCCACAGAGGTCGTCAAAGAGTAGGAATAGAACCACAACTACTACCTAAAGCATTTCGGTTTGAGCGTTACTGAGGTCACAATATAGATGAGGTAGGTTAGCGACTTCTAGCGGATTTTTATGGATCGATTTTTTTCATATCTAGAGGAATTTCTAATACTGGCTAGGGACTTCTAATTTAGTTGAACGGCAACACTGAAAATGAAGCAAAATAAATGAGAAACAAATTGACGATGACTCGAAAATACTTGAAATTAGTTGTGGGTCGTTGACTGTTTTTGCGTTAACGAAACGAAACCGTTTTGTATAAACGGTCAACCGGTTAAAAAACCGGTTGACGTTTTTAACAGGTTTGTCGAAACGTTAACTGTATTGCACTAGTAGTGTTGATGCGTTAACGTCTAAAACGGTCAACTTGTGGCAAATCCTGTTGACGTTTTTAACTGGTTTGTCGAAACGTAAACTGTAGTGCCTTGTCATTCCGGCATTTTGCAAATTGTTTTTTACTTTTTTTACATTTGAACTACTTAGTATTATTTATTTACAATAAAACACTGTCCTTATTTGCCATAAATATCCTAAATTATCACTAACTTTCACTACCTATACATAATAAAATAATTATTAAACTTGCGCGCAAAAAAAGCGTTGACCTCAACGTGTCACATAAACAAACTAATTAAACGAATGAAAATAATTTCCCTGTTTTTCTTGGTCAGTCAGAAGGCCGGCGCGCGGCGCACGGAGCGCTTAGCCCCCGGAATGAACAAACATACATTCATCTCTTTCACTCTCCAACAATCTTAAGCTGTCGACTACTGCGGCGTCTCGCTCGCTCGTGTACAACGTGTTTTACTTTTACCTAGCGGTTCGAAGCTCGTTCGTTCATTTTCGGATGGTGTTCGTTCGTAAGGTGTTGTTTTAAGGTGTAAGGTGTTCCGTCAACAAACGAGATAGTATGTCAACGTCATAGTATGTCGTTGAATGAAATAATAAGTTGATTGAATCAACTTGTTTCGCGGAAAAGAGAAGACGGTTGATTCGTTTTGTTCGTCAACGAACGAGAATGTGTCAACGTCATAGTATGTCGTTCGTTGAATGAAATAATAAGTTGATTGAATCAACCTGTTTCGCGGAAAAGAGAAAACGGTTGTTTCGTTAAATGTAGAAAAGCTGTTTTTTATAACAGTTCGTTGATTCAACGCTCACTCCTACTTGAAATAAGTTTGCAAAAGTTACAGCAAGTCATTACCACAGGCGACCGATTGCGTAGCAAATTGCTGGTAGCAGACGGGAGGAGTGTGAAAACCTACACTAAATCCTGTTTTTGCCACTCCCAATGATCTTCCTACTTCCTAGACGTAGCCGCGGCTGCACGCCGATTTCTTTGCGATGGCACCGCTTCTGCCGCCGTCACCTTGGAGACCACTGGCCGAGGGGACGATCCCGACGCCGTCGTCGCAGCGAACTGCGGCAGTCCAATCAGCTTCTCAAGATCGCCCATCCAGTTCACTCGGTGTCGAGCAGTACCTTCGCCGGCGACGTACACGTTGCCCTCTCTAGTCCAACATTTGTTGACTCCGAAGTGTTGCCTCGCCTTCATAAAAACTTCATGGCGGGCCTTTGTGAGGAACTCTGAGAGGGTGATGCCAGTGTCCTTAAGATGGGCTTTGGAGAACCATATCTTGTCAGCATATAATACCATACTAGTGTATAAATCAGCTGTATCAACACTTTGTAACGCTGATTTTAGCGAATGGCTCAGCACTCACATTTTAGTCAAGGGCTTGCTTGAAAATCTATTAGTATTAAAAATATAAAAAATCAAAAAGCCCCAATATGGGATACTGATGTACTTACTAACTGGTTAAAAGATATTTTTTTGTTATTATAGTGCGTAACCCCACACTAAGGGTAATTATTATTTTAAGGGTTATTTGATTTCTTGGTTAAAAGATAATTCTGTAAACATAAATAGTTTGTATGAATGTTCGGCTCGAGCTGCTATATTACTCTTGTTATGCTCGGGGCGTCGTGTCCATGATTTAACGTTACTTTCTGTAGATAAAGAGACTAAAAAGACTGTGTGTACACAGATAATTCTATAGTTTTATGGCCAAAATATGGATCAAAAACTGATTCGGTGAGTAACAGACAATCTGGGTGGCGTGTTTTTCAAAACACACTAAATCAAACCCTTGACCCTGTATTTTGGATCAAAAATGTTATACGGTTATCTGAAGGTAGGAGAGCTATTTGTAAAGATTCTAATTTGTTTTTGAGTACATGTGGCGCGCCTAAGGCTGCCTCTCGATCTGTCATAGCAGGATGGGTTAAAAAGATTTTACAGAAAGCAGGAATTAAAGCTAGACCGGGCAGCGTCCGGCCTGCTGTAGCCTCTAAGAACTGGGTACAGAACTGTCCTCTTGATGATATCCTAGCACGCGGCAATTGGCGTTCAGTAAATACATTTGCAAAGTTTTACTGTCGTGAGATTGCTACCGCACCAACACAGTCCTGTAGCCAGTCAATCAAGGATCTTTTTGCACCAATTCCTTCTTAATTTGATTATTATAAATTACAGATGGAGCCGATATGATTATTTACCTACCTGTAGAATAAGATTTTGATTTTTTAGATTAAGTTGCTAGAATTTGGGTGCCAAATTAATTAACTGTGTGTATGTAAATAACGAAATAAATAGTATACCTATTTATTGCAATTGATGATTGTGTGTGTATATTTAATTGCATTTTCTAAACCCTGCTATATATTTTTTCACTTGTGAATAAATCTTTTATTTGGTTCATACTTTGTTTTTATACAAACTTACTTGCATTACCTAACTAACCAGCCTATAGGTAGGTAGGTACCTATCAGATTCTATCTAAGATTATATAGGCAGGGAAGTAGAATCTCAATGAAGTCCTAGGGTAGGTGCACCCGTTCGCCGACCAGCCCCTCTTGTCGGCCATTGCGGTGTAGGCACTTATTAAATTTATTTTATTAGAAGTGTCGATTACAATTTCCAAACGAAATCAAATTCAACGCCTATTCAAATAGTTACACTCTTATCTAGTAACCTTGTCAAGCGCGTAAACACACCCTGTAATTTAAAAAAAAAAGTTAAATTTTGCAGTTGCGACGGAACTGTCAGCTTGTCGGATTTTTAACAAAAAAAATAGTGGCGCGTGTTTCAGTGGAAGACAAGTATGTCAAGTTTTATCGATGTACCCATTGTCATGTGTTGTTTTTCCACTATGGGAATACTTATTTTACGTATTAAGATACGTATATTTATGTGTTTGTATTGAATTACTTAAAAATTGGGGTGGCCGGATAATGGAACTTGAAACTCACATAAGATTTACATGTCGGCCGGGGGGGCCGAAAGAGAGTACGAATGGACCCAGAATACTGTGGTCTTATTCTGTTACTTATCAGGATGTTATTAGAGTATATTTGCATCGTGTTGACTAATGTCGACCGAAGGAATCTAAATTTCCTTTTTCGGCCCCCATTTTACTGTTATTCATACGAAATTTTGCCATCGGTTTATGTGCGGCCGAAAATGGCATCATGCTTAGAATTGTGGTTTCGTTTTCGGCCAGATCTAATTTGTTCGTATAAATGAGATGGCCGGACGTTAAAACTAGTTTTCCTTTTCGGCCAATTCGCATTAGATAAGATATATTTTAATTTTTATTAGTAAAAATTGGACACTTTTGTAATGGAGAAGAATAAATTAACTTCGAAAAAAAATTATATTGAGAACCTGGCTAAGAAGTGAGATTGGTTTTTAATTTTTGAAGAAGGTGTTATCGTATCGTCCTTAAATAATAGAACCACTAAGCTCCCGAAGCATGCCTTTGTAGTTTTCCAGCAATGAGGGACGGAAATTAAGGGGATCTGTACCTCTGTACCTGTGTACACTGTACAACGAGGGTTCCTCCTGCCTTCAGAAGTTCTGAAGTATTTCAGTCCTCACTGGTGGCTTTGTTGTTATAATAAGCCGTCTTAACAGTAAATCGATTTTGTCGTGAGTGATAAAAATAATAATAAATAATGCTGGCCAATCCATCCATACAACATCATTTAACCGCAAGGTAAGCAGAGCTTGTATCATGGACAGGTACTGGTAACTGGCAGTAAGTTGGTATAGTGGCGTTTCAGGGTGGCTCTAGAATCACGATCGTCACGTTGAGTTAAGGACAAGGAGCATTGGCAGCATATAAACGGTCATAGAAGTCTTTTGTCTCAGCATTGATCTCGGTTCTCCCATCATGCGTTTTAAGATTCGTCAGGTTCCTAACCAAGCTGCTGAGTGAATACTTTGGACCCTCGGTTTCGCTCTATTGCCTTTTTTGAAGCGTGTGTTGGCTCCGAAGGCGTCGTACCATCTTCGCATTCCGCTTTTTAAGGTCTGACCTCTGACGAAGTTGCTTGGGTGGTTTCTCGTATTTTTGTCACTGGCCCAAGAGTCTCTTCCGAGTGCCAGTGCACTGCTTTTGGCAGCTATTAATACCTTCGTTTCTCAGCGTTTTGACCAGATTGTGTAGGGTCTTGTGAGTTCGTCAGCGTCTTCGGTCTTTCAAGGCAAAAACCTATCTTGAAACAGCTTCTGGAAATTCTCGGTGCCCACCATTATTTGGATTCGATAAGGTCAACGTTTGGACATCATCGTACGGTTTTGTTCAAGCTTCAGGTTGATGTTTAAAGCATCGAATCAGTCGGTGACCAGATCTGGTACTGAACCTGTTGATAACTAAGACATCTCTGAATTCATGCCGAATAAAATTGAGACATCAAGTCTGCTTCGACCATAGGCTCCGATAAAATTTATGAAAGCCTCGGCACGAGTCATGACTCCAAAGGAAGCAAATTCGGCATCCCACGTATTCAGGGTCACGAGTCATGACTCCAAAGGAAGCAAATTCTGACAATTTCTGTCAATACCTGCATATTGTGGCCTGAGACGGTTACGAACGCTTTGTGAGACATACGCAGCGGCCCATGGACTCAGGTATAATGTAAAAAAGAGTGATTTTTTTCTATTCAAAGCAGGTACGAAGAGCTACTCTGTACCTCCGGTTTCGCTTTACGGTACTCCTCTCAGTTGGGTAAAAAATTTAAATACCTGGGTCACTGAGGATATATCAGACAGTGTGGATGTTGAAAGGAAGCGTAGGGCGTTGTCGGTGAGGTGTAATATGGTAGCTGGCAGATTCGTACGTTGCACAACGCCAGTTAAAAAACACTCTAAGGCGTCTTGTACTTCTTTCTACACGTGCAGCCTGTAGACCAGATATACATAAAAAGCCTACAATGCCTTACGCGTCCAATACAATAACGGCTTCAGGAGTTGGGGCTGGAGTAGGGGCTGCTGCGGTACTGTAGCGCATCAGGGATGTTCGCAGACGCGCACGTTGATGGGTTCCACGCAATCATGCGCAAGCGGGTCTCGTCCGTGGTAGGCCGCATGCGCTGCAGCTCCAATAGCCTGCCGGTCGCCGTGGCGCAGGACCTCCGCTCCAGTATCATGGGCGACTAGATGATGATGCTGAAACCGGTATCATCGCTGGTGGCTCAATGATCTATCTAGGCCGTCGGCGACAGTGCTAGGCTTCCTTTATTTTATTTGATTGTGTGTTGTCGCAAGTAGCGACCCGCACCCATAGTGTGTGACGTTCCGTGCGTGATAATGTCGTTAAGGCTGGCATGGTGAGATATCCGACCGGCGGCCCTATTACACAATAATTCGTGTTGACCAAGCTGTTCAACAGCAGTACCGCATTGGCATTGATGAGACGCGCAACATCTTGCACCCAACCGAAGACATATTGCGATAAGGAATGTTGCAGGATCTAATAATATGCCAGTACTATATGAAGAAAGCTCTTGCAATGAATATCCTGACTCCTATTTGGACTGGCCAGCGACGGGCACGATCTGCAGAAATCGATCGCATTTGTAACAGATGATTCCATGCGATCTGCAGAGCTGAAGCACGTTTGTAAAATCAAATAAAGTTAATAATGTTAGACAAAATTCATGTTTGAGTATGATGAGATATTGAGATCATGTTGATTCTACAATAATAATATCTCTGTGACAACTCTTCTGATCAAAAAACATGAAAACTATGTCATTATTTTAGAATTTTGTTCCATAAAAACCTTTAAAATTAGCGGCCGAAATGGGGTTCAGGTCCGGTCGAATACTAAATTTTGTGGCCGAAAACTGAAGTTTTACTCATTTTCGACTAATTCTTTTGTTGTAAAATAACTATAAGGTTTTACTATAAAACTCTTCTAGTATATAATACTCAAATATCTAGACTACCGATTAATACCCTTTTGAACTAGGCTGACAAGTTGGCAATATTTTTTCTGGGACCTTAAAGTTGGAACTTCGCTAATCGGTCGATAACTAGTGCAACGACCCTATTATCTCAGACTGGCGTTATCCGTCCACCAGGCGATAACAGACAGGTCTCATTATCTAGGTTTTAAATAACCGTTAAAGCTTAATAAGCGTTTTATTGGTAGTTAAAACGCTGCTAATAATACATTTCGTGCGCCTGTACAGGTTTTGAATGTACAGGAAAAAAAAAATGAAAAATGAAAATGAACATTTTCCGTACAAATTGAGACGTCAAAATTTCAAAAAGTCTGTAAAACGAACGCTTTTTGAAAAATGGTCAAAAAAAGGGGGGGGGTTGGGGATTTTCAAAAGAGGGGTCTACGACTGAGTGGGGTATAATATGAAAGGTATCGGTTTGTACATTTCAAAACAGTTTTCCGCATCCCAACAGCGTCCCACACAATGGGCCTCCCCAACTCCCATGGGACTATGTCATAGCGTCGGGCCTCTTACCATAGTATCTAATTTATACGAAAATAAAATCTTTATTCACAATGAAAGTTACAATCAAATAATAGAAATAAATTAGAACTAGTATTTACAATTGTGCTAACTGCAGACTGTTGCAAACTGATGAAGGATAACTCACGTGAAACATCAGGACTGCTTAGCACGGACTCTCGCCGCTGGATATCATAGCTCCGCGTCCGCGACATTTTATAGAACAATTTGCACTTCTTCAGTCCACAGAACAATAACCCACGCCAACAGACGACATTTTCTATGGTGACGGTAGAGTTTAAATATTTTCTTGAGGTCTTGAGGGTAGTTGCAGGTTATTTTCATGATAGGCAGTGTTGCCAGATCGAATTTGAGAAAGTATCAGTAGATTTTGAAAGAAATACAAATTTCTAGCTTCCAACACGAAAAACGCGTGATAGCAGTTCGTTTTTTTGTATCTATCATTATAGTTCCCTATCGGATGAACTGATATTGATTCAGTTTTTTTTGACGTGACAACGTCTTATAATTCGATAGAGCCGGCTGCACGCACGAAAAAACATGACGTCATGCGGCGTTACCTCATGCGGCGTTACTTCATGCGGCGTTACCTCGCTCTTTTCTTAAGACGTTGTCACGTTCAACTATCGTCAGTAAACCGACTTTACAGACCACCAATTTTTTGTTTAAAATGCTTGTGTGTTTCACTTTTCAATCAGTGACGGGCGGCCGCTTTTTTAGTTAAATCGGGATCTTAAGCTGCTGATGACCCAATTGTTGATTACAACAAAAATGTGTAAATAATTGTCTTGAATTTGGTCGGTGTGGCTCCTTAATTACGAAATAGAAAAGTCAATAACGTTTTTTTACAATTTCTAGACGTATATTCTATTCATAGAAAAAGTAAATTGGGGTACATCACCATCTAGCAATAAATAAGGTCGAACATCACACATGGATCACAGCATCATCTAGCCCGAAGCTAAGCAGAGCTTGTGTTATGGGTACTAGATGACTGATATACTTAATAGGTAGGTACATTATACTACATAGATAATTATATTTTTAGGGTTACGTACCTCAAAACGAAAAAAGGAACCCTTATAGGATCACTTTGTTGTCCGTCTGTCTATCTGTCTGTCAACCCTCTTTCCTCAGAAACGCGTGGACGTATTGAGTTAAAATTAACGTCAAATACTCAAGTCCGTAACCTCTTGAAGCCACGATATAAATAAAACTTATTTATTAAAACTCAAACTGGACATAAAAACGGTAAAGTTTTTTTTAATGATTTTTTAAAAAAATATTAAAATTTTACCATTTTTCCGCAATTATAATTTAATATTAATCAACCTCATAAATTACGTTATACAACATCAGAATGTTTCCACGCTGTTTTGTAGGACATTTTATGGAGAATCCAAATATAATATAGATGTTACGAGGTGTTAGTAGATAATAATCAAGAAATAAGCGAAATAATGCATTATGATGCATTTCCGCGGATTTTCCGCGGATTTTGTGGAAGTACCTGCCTCACAACGGGTTAACAATGTTTTATTCATCAAAAACTTGCCTTTTAATTTTATTTGAAACATCTAAAAATAATTTTGTTTGATATAATTTATGTAGCAACAGAACCAGTATTTACTATTGAAACAGTAAATTGAGCTAACTGCAGACTGTTGCAAACAATCTATTAGATTAGTAGATTTTAAAAATATATTTAGTATTTTTTAGTAGATTTTGGCAAGACTTCTAGTAGAATCGCCGAAACAAAGTGGTCACACTGTGCAAACTACCAACAAAAAAAAATCTGTGCTAATAACCTGTCGTCGGTTTCGTTCGGTTGTGTCCAAGATGGCGGCACCTTTTGTTGTGTTGTTTGTTGGAAATAACGAAAAAGATAATTTCTGTGTCTAAAAATGTCGTCAAACGAAGAAGAAATTATACAGTACACGCCTTTTCAGTCGTTCGTTAACCCTTCATTCTGGCACGCGCTGACAGAAATCAAACTGAACATGGATAAATTGAGCGACTCTACGAAACTCTACTCTACGGAAGCAAATCCACGGGTGCTTTACTTACTTACAGAGATGATATTGGGACGGTATTTGAGGTGGATAGCACATCATTCAATTGGTAATAATTAACATAATATATTTTCTTACAAAATTGAACAACATCCGGCCTACCATCCAAACTTCCAATCATGGCAATGTGTATCAGATATTTTAAAAACCCATTTTGCAGCTTTCCAGGATCAGAGAACTTGTATATAAATGTAACAGGAACAATAATGAACAAGAATACCAAAGAAGATTTCGTAAGCATTGATAAGGTAGCATTGTTGAACTCTGTCGGAGAAATGATATGGGCTAGCATCAAGAACAAAGTTTGGATCGAAAAACCAAGCAGCTTGCTGAATTTCTTCATACTATGTTTTGCAGTAAGTGTGTTCAGTTAGAATTTTCTTTCATAATACACTATTATTGTAAATGCGAAAGTTTCCATCCATGTTAAGATGTATGGAAGGATGTTTGTTACCTCTTCACGCCAAAAGCACTGATCGGGTTGAGTAAAAAAATAGCATACAGGTTGTTCTAGGCTTCGAATAAAACTTAGGCTACTTTTTATCCCATACAACAGTTTCACCTGTAAATGTTTCTATAGAAACAACATGTGCGAAGTTGCGACCAGAAACTAATATTATATAGGTACATGAAGATTTGGATGGATGGATGGATGTTTGTTACTTCTTCACTCCAAAACTATGGAAGCCATTGGCCTGAAATTTTGCGTAGATGTAGGTCTAGACCTGGAATAAAATACAGCACAAGCTCTGATTAGCTTAGACCTAGATTATGTTGTGTGAGTGGTCCAGCATTATTTTTTAATTTATAGGCTACTTTTATCCAATAAATCAGTTCTCATGGGATAGAAATAACCTTTGAATTTTTCCATAGAAACTACAAACAGCTACATATTCTTATTCTATTCATAAATGAAGAGCTCAAAGAACCTGAGATGACTGTATCTATTACTCTTCAGTACAAATTCTCTTAAAATTTTACAGGATCTAAAAAAGTTTCGCAACTACTACTGGTTTGCATTTCCTGCCCCTAACCAACCTGTGATCCATGTCGCGCAGAAAACTTCAAGCATCACGGAACACTTTAGCAATAAACAAATTGATGAGCTATCACAGAGATACAAATCTTTAGAAATGGCACAAAAAGTTTCTTTGTAGTTACAAAAGAAAATGATGACATCAATGTTTTGACCTTATCAAAAGTTTTTGAAGCTAATACAATAAAGCAGACAGCTTAGCTCTTGGACTTAGCCACCACTTATTTTGTATTTACAGATCCAAGTGATGTCAGCAACCCTGGGTGGCCATTGAGGCTGTTTTTGGTGGCCATGTTGGAGCATTGTCCCTTTCTTGCTGGTGCAGAACTTAATGTGATTGGAATGAGATGGAAGATAGCCTTTGGAGTGGAAAGCAGCCAGGCCTTCAAAGTAAAATTACCCCAGGTGAACAACATGTTTTTACTCATTAGCATGATAAAAAATAATGAAATACAAATAAAAATTGTTTATTATGGAACCAAATAATAAATAAATAATGCTGGACAATTCACACAGCATTATCTAGCCCCAAGCTAAGCAGAGCTTGTGTTATGGGTACTAGATAACTGATATACTTAATACAATACACTACATAGATAGATATTTTTTATTATACATCGAAAACATCCAGAACGCCCTGAACAAATGTCTGCAGATCGTACAAACATTTGTCCCGAGGCGGGAATCGAACCCGCATCCTCCTGCGTCGCAGGCAGACCTTCGCCTGCTGCGCCACAGAGGTCGTCCAAAACCAAAACAATGGACATGGTTATAAATGAAAACGATGCCATCTGCAGAAGTTTTAAAAACTGTGTCGCAGATGACAACGCCCTCCTCCGAAGTTAAAGTGGTAAGGGTTCCAAAAAAGTTAAAATTAGAAATTAAATAATATAGGTAGGCAAGTTGATTAAGTACCTAAATTACATACCGACTTATTATTATACAGAATAATAGAGATATGAGACTCCGATGGCTCGGGATAGATGCATTTGGAAATCTTCTTTGTTATGCCTCTGAGATGAGATGAGATGCTATCTGTTTTTGAGTGCTAGTAAAAATTTTGTTGGAATTCTGTTATGTCATGCCCCGGAGGATGACATTTATTCACAAAGAAAATTATACTAGTATTTACAATTGAAACAATTGAGCAAAAGATGAGATAGTATTTATCTAGGTTCCTAACAATTTTGATGAAATTAAACCGAATCGCATTTTTACATCAGAGAATGAATGTTTTCTTAGTATTTTGCTAGATAAGTATTTTGAAAAAAGCTTGTAGCAGGAACCTACATAAATACAATTCTAATACAAATAATAGTAAACCATGGTGAAAATATTCTCAAATTACAAATCATTTTGGTACTACGTTTGTATGGGAAATTCATCCTCCGCCGGAACCTTAAATTGGTATATTATATTAATTACTACATACATCTATTAAATTACTATTATTTAAAATTGGCGATTGGTAAAATTTGGTCTCTTACTTATGTACTTACTGGCGTGGCGCAGTGACCCGAAGTGGATCTTGGCCTCCGACATTAGAGATCGCCAGTTGTCCCGGTCCCTTGCCGTTTCAGGCCAGTCGACGGCACGAAGTTCATGCAGATTTCTCTTAACTTTGTCGCTCCAGCGGTACCTCGGACGACCAATAGGCCGTCGGCCACTTGGGCGACCCATGTACCTACCTACGCTCTGCTGGCTGCCCGATCCTGCCCCATTCGGACTACATGCTCGAGCCATCGGAGTCTCGAGGCTTTGGTTTCTCCTATGATGCTCGGCTCGGACACTAGATTTTCTATTTCTTTATTTTTTAGGAGTCTCCAGCTGCCATCTTCCCGCTGCAGCGCTGGGTGGGTCCCAGAATTTTTCGGTAGATCTTCCTTTCGGCCACCAGTAGTTTGTGCTCTTCTTTTAGTGTAAGCGTCGAAGCTTCGCATCCGTACATTAAGATCGAAGATGAAGTCGTATCACAGTTTTATAATTGCGGAGCTTCGTGGTCCTGGTCATTAACTTGGGCACTAATACTTTATGTAGAGCTGCTGTGCATCTAAGCGCGTTTTGGACTTGGAAGGGAAAGGGAACATTTGATCTCGGCAGCAAAACCCCGCGCGCGCCTTAACCCCATGAGATAAAAGCTAATAAGGCGCTTATCAGGGGAGGCCTGCTGCCAGCAGTGGACCAAATAGGCTGGTGAGGTTGAGGAAGTGGAAGTAAACTTCTGAGACTGTTGTGTGTAAATATCTGTTAATTAAGATTATTAAAATAACAAATTTTGTAGGATGCTTCAATGGACATTACTGGATGGGTAGGATGGGAGAGGAACGAAAAGAGACATTTTGGACCCCGACTGGCATACATGGCAGCTTCTATGGACCCTGAGAGGTTAGTTATATATACGGCTAGCTGCGCCCCGCGGCTTCGCTCGCGTGGAAATTTATGTTTCCCACTTTCTTAATTTTTTCTTTGCTATAAACCTCACGGAGCCCGAGACCTTTCCAACGAATGCAAAACCGTGGAAATCGGTTCGTGCGTTCTGGAGTTATAGCGTCAGGAAGGAAAACCCGACTTATCTATATATATAAAAATGAAACCCGTTTTCCTTGGTCACGGCATCACGCGTGAACGGCTGGACCGATTTCGCTAATTCTTTCTTTGTTGTGTTTGTTATTGTCAGGAGAAGGTTCTTATGAAAGAAAAAATTAAGAAAGTTGGAAACATAAATTTCCACGGGGGCGAAGCCGCGGGGCGCAGCTAGTTTTTATATAGTAGACGACCGATATGGCGCGGCGGGCGAAGGTCCGCCTGCAACGCAGGATCCCGCCTTGGGACAAGTGTTGATACGATCTGCAAAATATTTGTTCCGGATGTTTTGAGTATTTTCAATGCATAATAAAAAATATCTATCTATGTAATGTATTGTATTAAGTACCTATAACAGTCATCTAGTACCTACCCATAACACAAGCTCAGCTTAGCTTGGGGCTAGATACCTAATGCTGTGTGGATTGTCCAGCATTTTTAGGGTTTCGAAGATCGGTTTCGAAACTCTTATGGTCTCGCTTTGTCTGTCCTTTTTTCCCTCCTTAATAACTCAGCAACTACAGCAGCTATCAACTTGAAATTTAAAATAATAATACATTTCGTGCGCCTGTACAGATTTTAAGAAGAAAAAATTAAAATAAATGAAAAATGAAAATGAACATTTTCCATACAAATTGAGATGTCAAAATTTTAAAAGAGACCTACAGAGTCAAGTGGGGTATCAAATGAAAGGTATTAGTTTGTACATTTCAAAATAGTTTTTGAAATTTCTGTAGGTTTCATACTTTTTGAAATATTTTTTTAAAATAGTCGAAAAAATACCCATTCCCCCCCCTATCTCCGAAGTTTGCAGAGCGATTCATTCAAAATGTATGGAGCGTTTGTAGATATAGATCTATATTTTACAGGAAAAATATAGAGAAGTCTGTAAAATGAACAGTTTTTGAAAAATGGTCAAAAAGAGGGGGGATAATTTTCAAAAGGGAGGGCTACCCCACTGAATGGGGTATCATATGAAAGGTATTGGTTTGTACATTTCAAAACAGTTTTTGAAATTTCTGTAAGTTTCATACTTTTTGAAATATTTTGAAAATAGTCGAAATTTTACCCTTTCCCCCCCCCCTATCTCCGAAGTTTGCAGAGCGATCCATTCAAAATGTATGAAGCGTTTGTAGATATAGATCTATATTTTACAGGAAAAATATAGAGAAGTCTATAAAACGAACAATTTTAGAAAAATGGTCAAAAAGGGGGGGATAGTTTTCAAAAGGGGGGCTACCCCTCTAAGGGGGGTATCATATGAAAGGTATCAGTTTGTACATTTCAAAACAGTTTTTGAAATTTCTGTATGTTCAATACTTTTCGAAATATTTTGAAAAAAGTCGAAAAATTTACCGCTACTCCCTATCACCGAAGCATGCAGAGAGATCCATCTGAAATGTAGGTTGGTACCTACTAGTTTTAGGTCTTCATTAAATTTCGGAGTTTTTAACCGGTACCTTTAGTACATACCTACTTGTTGACAAACGTTCGAAACCCTCGGCGCGCGAGTTACACTCGCACTTGACGGGTCTTGTTTTGTAGACGACCTGCTATGGTCGACGCAAGACCTTAACGAAGCCTGTACGTTACAGGACGAGCTCGTAGCTCTGTTGAAGCTTGGTGGCTTTGACCTTCGTAAATGGGCAAGCAATGACCCCGAGTTGCTTGCAAGGATCTACGCAGATCAAGCAGTCGCTATAAACTTTAGTGACGACACCGTGTGTTCGTCACTGAAGGTATTAGGTCTAAAATGGCTACCTATCGACGATTTTTCGTTCGATTACAATATGACGGATAATACCTATACTAAGCGGTCCGTACTCAAGTTGCTTGCTAGCATTTTTGATCCGGTGGGATTTTTATCCCCATGTACATTTTTAGCAAAATGCATAATGCAAGACTTGTGGAAGTTAAGCCTTGGAAATAATGTTTTGGCGTGAAGAGGTAACCAACATCCATCCATACATCCATCCATCCAAACTTTCGCATTTATAATATTAGTGTGATGTCTTGTGTGAATAAATGTTACTGAATTA
Organism: Eupithecia subfuscata; assembly: GCA_963564075.1. NCBI lineage: Eukaryota > Metazoa > Arthropoda > Insecta > Lepidoptera > Geometridae > Eupithecia > Eupithecia subfuscata. The sequence goes on along the minus strand of CAUWYO010000001.1, from coordinate 581,871 downwards.
CTGTGATTCCCTTGGAAATATCATTGGGACATAAACAGCTGTACCTTTTTAGTGCGTTGACTTAGAAGTTTTATTTATATCGCGGCTCCAAGTGGTTTGGACTTGAGTATTTGACGTTAATTTCAACTCGATACGTCCACGCGTTCCTGAGAAAAGGGGGTTGACAGACGGACAGACAAACAGACAGACAGATGGACAACAAAGTGATCTTATAAGTGCTCCTTTTTTCCTTTTGAGGTACGGAACCCTAAAAACATATAATAGATAGGTATTATTTAGTTCCGGTCTAACTAAGCCAACATCATGTTAATAAAAGTAAACAAAAATACTACGTATACATTGTCACGTGTTCCTTCTCTGCCCGGCGTACGTTCGAGCGGAAGCCCGTGGTTAGTGTTCCTACCTACCTATCTACTAGAACTACCACTACCACTAGGCAATGAAAACGCGTATAAATACCGATACCTTATTTTCAACAAAACAGTGAAAGGATACCTACTATTAACCCATTAGCTGTCGCTGTACCTGACTGGGTACACCTAATTGTCATTTTTTTACTAGAAAACAGTAAGTTCCAGCGGATCTGTTTTGTTTCATTATAAAAGACAGCAACACTCGCCGCTTAAAAATAAAAAAAATTGAGGGTAGACAGATTTTTTTTATCCACTTTTTGCTATCAGAAGTTTGACTACGGCACAGTGTGAAGAGGTGAGTGCATTGTCAACTATTTATTTATTCTCACTATAAGTAAATGGCATATTTAGTAATAAAATCGTTAGAATACATCTTTATGGTGATTTTGTGTAATAAATCAGATTGTTATTGCTTGTTATGGCTGAATTATTACGTTATAAATGATACTGTACCCAATCAGGTACAGTGGCCATATCCCTACATGAAATTCCCATGTTTTTTTCGATTCCTAAATGAACGGAAATTGTTTCGTTATTGAAAATAACTACAAAGGACTTCAAGATACTCTAGACGCTGTTAAGCAGGATATTGATGATGATGGCAAGTATGACTTAGCCATCATACCTCCTGATCCTGACGTAGTTACGGACGAAGAAGAACCTGTTGCTGAGGAGGTTATTACTGCCAGACCTATGCCCTAAAATGTTCCAGGTAGTGTTGAGGTATTTACAAACGACGAAAGTGACAATGCTAGCAGTGATGATGAACTGTTGGCTACAAAGCCTTCCATCGCAACAGCAAACTCCGGTGTGGCGTAAATGTTCTCCCACGCGTGTACACCATGGCTATAAATTTTGATTCCATTGAGCTGATGGGAGTGCTTGGTAAAACGATGGTGCCCAATAAAACGAGAGATGACTGACGTTGATATTCCGCATCTATTCCAGACTTATAATAAAAGTATGGGAGGGGTCGCTGAGCTTGACCAGTCGATATCGCTCTATAGAATTGCAATTCATGGAAAGAAGTGGTGGTGGGTTCTTTTCACTTAGGTGCATGGTGGACATGGCTATTGCAAATGCTTGGAGTTTACATGTTCTAAGCAGAGAAGACAAAATGGACCGCTTGATGTTTCGATGTAGCATCGCTAGGTTTTATCTACGTCAAAGTATCCAGAAGAAGGCAAGAGTTTCTTCATCCCTGGTGCCAGGATTGCCTCAAGATGGGTCAGGACACTATCCAAGAAAGCTGGAGAAACCACTGCGATGTGTTATGTGCCACTAGAGCGCACTGGCAGTGCAGAAAATGTCTTAAAACGATTTGCATTGAAAAGCCGTGCTTTGAAAAATTGCTCCTATAAGTGGCCGTTGTACCCAAATGAGTACACCCCCCTCACCCCCTGAAAAGTTGTTATATAATTTTTTTTTTTAAAGAATTATTTTGTTTAGCCCCTAAGTGATATAGAATTAAAGTATTTGTGGTAAAATTACTTCTGGTTTTTATTTGGCCACTAATGGGTTAACATCACCCTAACTGGGAGTGTCTCACTCACGCTTATTAATAATAAAAATTACACTACAGAGATCATTCAATAATCCTTTAAAGTTCAGAAACAGAAAAATTAAAAAAAAAAAATCATTTAAAATTCTGACGAAATTTCGTTCCCTCTCGTTCCTAAACCTTGTGCAAGTTTTCCCTGAAAAAACATTTAATAGTTTATAGTGGCTAGCACTGTACTACAGGTATTATACACGGCGCGATCACCTTCCCCGTGATTCTGAGCTCGCCCATAAACTTATCTTGAATTTCAAAAAACTATAAAATAATCCTACTTATTATAAATGCGAAAGTTTGTATAAATGTTTGATAGGTACCACGCATCTCCTATTTAGAACATGTCCGTGTACATCTGCTCCATAAGGAGCAGATGTACAGATCTGGGGCATGTTTACAAGCAGATGTGCTTTTTAGTCGCTTACTGGCTTGTGGCGGTTCTTGATTATTCCGGTGTGGCAATGAGCTCTGTCTCGGCTCAAGTGCACAGGGCAGGGAGTTGTTTGTGCAGGTGTGCGTGTACGCGGCGTACTGGCTGGTGAACCGCACCGGGCTGGCGCTGGTGTTCCGCGCGGAGGGCGGCGCGGCGGGGGCGGCGGGGCAGTTCGCGGAGCACGAGGTGGCGCCGCTGCTGTTCGCCTTCGCGGACACCGACGCCGCGCCCACCATACAGGTGCGGCTGGGCCGCGCCTGGAACACCACGCCGCAGGTACCAGATAAGGAGCCTCTACCACGCCCCGCATTCGATTCATCAACTTGCCAGTTTTAATCCATGAAGGCGCTGCCTGCTTCGTAGCTCCGTCCTCATGGTTATTCGCGCTGAGAGGTTGGCGTCGCTTGACGATGTTTCACCATCGTTCACTTTCATGGTCTTTCTTCTTTACTCATGTAACCCCATACACCCAGTGCAATTCAATTTTATTGGTCCATATTATGAGCAACCACAAACGACGGCACTAGATGTAGTGCCGTCTTTTGTGGTTTTCTGTAGTAGGTACTTGTTAAAATGCTGTGTTAACATTTGCATGAATGGCATAAAATGTTGATGTAATGTTCCCTGTGGTGCTCCCCCTTCGGCCTGGGCCGGGGCGTGGGCGTGAAGAAGCTGGAGGAGCGCGTGCTGGCGGTGGGCGTGTCGGCGCGCACGGGCCGCGGCCGGTACCGACACACCAACATCGTCACCTTCACGCCGCGCTACCAGCTGCACAACAACACCAGGCACCATCTGCAGTTCGCGCAGAAGTGCACCGCTACCACTTTGGTGAGTGATGTTAACGCCACCTGGTTTAGAGTTGCCTTTGCGTTCGGTGGGATTGTCCAAGTTGTCAACCATCTCACCAATCTCTCATGGTTCGTGCGTTTTCCGATTGATTGAATTAGCATGTTGGTCTGGTCTGTGCAGAAGGACCCGGGCGCGAGCTCGACGCACGTGTCGGCCGTGGCGGGCTGCTACCTGCCGTGGCAGTGGGCGCGCTGGGAGCGCGAGCAGCTGCTCTGCGTGCGCGTGCTGCGCGCGGGCGCGCCGCTGGAGCCGCGCACCGCCTGGTCCGCCGGCTTCCAGGTGCACGCGCCGCGGACCCTCACCTTGGCTTGCAGGTACAGGGCATCTACATCGGGTTTGATGACGCTGAAATGGTTCAGCTGTTCTCTCATATCTGACTTACATTTAAAATCTTTTCTCCAGACGTCATCATCAAGTGTTAATTATCAGATAATTGAATGATCCAGGGAGGCAGGCGGGTCGTACCAGCTGGTGCGCGTGGAGGTGGCGGCGCAGGGCGCCACGCTGTTCGTGGTGCTGACGGACGCCGAGAGCGCGCCGCCGCCCATCGCCATACACAACTACTCGCCCGTCTCCATCATGTTCCACCAGGTACCTCCCTCAGCTTCGGTACGACGACTCGCAACACCCACAACGACCACGCGGCTGCCCCAGCCATTCTAAATGTTTAAATACGTGAATGGCGGGGCGAACTCCACCACACACCTCTCTCGCTCACGATTGGCTCTCTGGATTCCTCATCCACGCTATACACTAGTGTTGTTATCCAGGTGGGCTGCACGGAGGAGTGCGTGGTGGGCGCGCTGGGCGCTGCCCGAGGTGGAGGGGCCCGGCGCGCTGGCGCCGCGCGCGCCGGGCGGGCCGCGCACCACGCTGCAGCTGACCGCGCTCGAGGATCACCACCTGCTGCTCTATCAAAACTTCATCTACGTCGCATTCCTGCACTCGCGACACAGGTAAGCACAATAATAAATCTATAATATAAAAATGAATCGCAAAATGTGTTGGTAAGCGCATAACTCAACAACGCCTGGACCGATTTCGCTAATTCTTTCTTTGTTGTGTTTGTTATTGTCAGGAGAAGGTTCTTATGAAAGAAAAAATTAAGAAAGTTGGAAACATAAATTTCCACGGGGGCGAAGCCGCGGGGCGCAGCTAGTTGATTATAAAAATGGAATCCACCGTGCTTCCGTATGGTATCGGCCAGGTATATAAATGACACTGTGCAACGAACGGAAACAAACAAAGTGTCGCGCCTTACAGACGCCTCTGCGGGCCGCGGCGGACGGACGAAGCCGAGCGATGGCGATTGGCGTCAGTTCATTTTGTAATATTGCTAGTTTTTAGCTTGGGGTCTTGTTGTCTTGGCGCTGGTGCTGCCAGCGCCCTAACCTGCCCGATATCTTTCTGACCGGGACAAACACTCGTAGTTGGCCAACACGACTCACAGGTGCATACTTGAAACACTGCCGGCTGGGTGAATGAATATCGTATGTTTGGGTGTAAATGGATATGAAACCAAAGTACAAAACTTTAATTTCATATCTATCTGTAAATACCTTCCTATTTATATCACTTTGTCTGAATTTATATACCTATTGCTTTCATATAGTTAGCTGTTAAGATTACTGTGTAGAGGTGTAGCATTACGAATTTTAATTTATTTAGAATACTAGTATTAATTATTATTATTACTTTTTATCCTTAATGTACATACGTACCTACTCAACAGCCTGTATTGGTCCACTACTGGACTACCCATATAATTCTTCACTCCACTTCTCAAGGAATGTCTGAAAATCAGCGCAGTATTGGGCAAATGATGTCGATTCTGTCGTTTTAGGATTCCCAGCTTAAATTTTACAATTTCTAAATTTTCTAAGTTAGGTTGACCTAAAATTGTGGTATTCTCTGGACATATCCTAAAAATACCAAAAAATCCATTATTTCATTTTTTTAAAAAAAATCTGCCCGTTTTTCACTAGAATAAATTTTTATCACGACCAAATAAGATGGCTGCTAAAATTAGGTAGACGTTTCTAATCATAGCTAAAATGATATTATCTAAGTTGAGTTGTTGATCTGTCAACCTAATTTTAAACATGACAGTCTAATTTTCGAAACATAGAATAGCTTTCGTCTATTTGACATTCCTAAATCCTAACTTTAGCTAATTTTAGCTAATTCTAAAACAACAGAATCGACACCAATGTCTTAATACTGCAACATGCTGAGGCTGGGACCCATTTTACCCTTAACCATTATCTTCGTAAATATAGGTACCTACCATCGATCAAGTATGCGGCCTTGCGGCCTCCCCCGTAGATACCTAGAACCTTACAAGAATGACACTCAAAAGTGTCCACGTTTTGTTTTGACGCAGACAGTTTGCGCAGAGCCTGTCAAGTTTTTTGCATGCGGAACAAGAGATTAGTGGAGTCGAATATATTTTATAAGTAGGTAGGAAGGTACCTACCTAAAATAATTTATACACTGTTTATTTTTATAAGGATTGTAAAATCAACAGAATTCAGGTAAAGATAACGAATCATTTATTGATACAACTATAAATTAGCGACGCAACAGTCAACAAACAAAAGGGTCATTTCGGACATACAATAATATAAAATAAGTTCACAAAAGCTAGTGAAATAAATCTAAAATACAATTTCAGGCAGGTACCTTAAATTTAAAAGAACTAGTGTCTGCCTGCGGCTTCGTAAGAGTTTTTATATGGGCCAAAAAAAACGTTATTTCAAGCCAACTAGGATCTTATAAAATACTTTTAAACTTACGCCATAAGAACACATTATTTATTATTACCTACTATTTAATTTTGAACGTCGAAAACACTAGGTAAGTAAACGCAATAAATACCCGTTTTATATTACTAGTACTACCTACAGTAATTCCTAAGTTCTGAAAATATGACGTTTCCAAATGTTTAATACTTAGGTACTCTCATATAAATTAAAGGTTTTTTTTAATTAAATTTTCAATTTCCTTGAAAAAGATTTAATTTATTGTATAAAGATCTCAGTGATGAATTTTTTAACTTTTGAGATTCTTTTTTGCTATGTAATGTAATCTGTAATCTTCAGGTATCGTTCGATTATAGATTTTAATAAAATTGTTGTATGATTGTTATCGTGGCACTGGGTATCTCGAGGGTAACTAAAAATTAAATACTTAGTTGATTAAATCTAATACTTTTGGTAGTCTTTCTTTTATTAGAGAGTCTACGCATATAAAATTGGGGGCGGGTCAGCTAGTTATCTTATAAACCTCAACGAGTTATTTTAAATGTCTTTTCATGAAAAAAAAATTATCACTTACGACTTAGAACAAATAAATAAAAAAAAAATTAGAAACAATAGCCGCTCCATTCATCAACTTAGAACAAAATAAATATTTTTACATAGGCAAACCCAACAACAATATTTAATGTTTATTTCTCAAGAATATAAGGCTCAATTGGCTCATATCACAATACACAGGTAAAAATTACATTTAAACTTACTGAAAATAAGAAATTCCATCCTTTTTCTGTTGCTTGGTCGGTCGATTATTGCATTTTTTATACGAGCACTTGACCATGCTTTCGGTCCGAGAGCTAAAATGACACTAGTTGAAAAGGTATCCCAAAATGCCAAATGGGATACCTTTTGATACTGACGTTTTCAGGGCGCGCATTGTGCATCTAAGGGGGGCCGGCCGGAAATTTTTGATCGATGGTACCTACATATTAAATAAGTTGATAACTGTGTTGTTGTATTCTGCGTAAAGTTATGTACTAATGTGTTTTTGGGTAAAATAAATAATTTTTCTCTCTGTTAGAGCAGTTTGCTCACAGTAAGCTGTGTAAGTTGACGCTTGCTGGAGGTAGCTGCTATGAGCTGAGTAGAAGTTAAGGGTTGCTTCCCCTAACTTCGAGCTGATGGGTGGTTGATCTCCGGAGAGAATAATACAACCAAGCTTGTTGACCTCTTGTAAGGAAGTGTTTATTCGTTGTTAGGCTAGAGCTAGGTAAAAGACATGATCACGTAGAATACGTGTTACTTATTTATACAGCATTCTTCTAGCTACCTAAGTCTGTACGGCTCGTACACTCTCTCTCTCTCAATAATGTTGCGTATCAATAACTCATTATCTTCTTCCGCTGGAAAAGATTGAAGTGAAAATAATCAAGCACACTTTTTTCTTATTTGCTAATATTTAATTTGGAAATTGATATTATATTCTAGGACCATATATCACTACATAGTATAAAACAAAGTCACTTTCTCTGTCCCTATATGTATGCTTAAATCTTTAAAACTACGCAACGGATTTTGATGCGGTTTTTTTTTATAGATAGTGTGATTCAAGAGGAAGGTTTATATGTATAATACATGCATAATATAGGAGAGAAACACTGGTAGTTTTAGAGGTTTCTAATGTGATGTCGTAAATAAACACATTTTTTTGCGCTTACATTGCAAACGCTGGCTGAACCCTACGAGATAGATCAAAATAATGTAATACAGTATTGTACAACTTAAAAAAGTCCGCGATAGTATATGTCTATATCTTAGGGATAACCCACAATAACCATTTTTTATCCTTTACTTTTTACGAGAAATAATGGCTTATTTACGAGGCGATTATAAGCAGTACAGCATTAATCCTTATCTAATTAAGTAACTTAAATACATTGTGCATTCAATAAAGATTAATATTGCCCTTTACAGCATGAAATTTGAATGAATATTTTCGAAGATATTACAGATTTAAAATGCAGGGACATAGCGGTTGCGGTACCGGCCGGAGGGCCGATTCTGTAGTAGGTATATTTAGTATAAGCATTGCACCCGTGCGAAGCCGGGGCGGGTCGCTAGTTATAACTATAAGCCTACAGAAAATGATTCATCAAGGTCCCTGAAATACAAGTGCACCATTATTTTATTTCACATTTTTTGACTGGCAATCATCGTAACTGTTGTATAATAATCACAGAAACATGTCCAGTTCCAGAGACGGCTCGGCGACTGGGAGCGGGAGCATGCAGGGCGGGCCCGGCGGAGACGACAGCATCCTCGTGCTGGAGGTGCCGCTGGGCTCCACGCGCGTCGTGCTCGCCAACAAGAGATACGGGGACCGGTGAGTCAACTCCACAACGTCAATATACATTTTTAAGTACCTAAAGCTATAATATGGAAAGCTTTAGTAAAAGCTATTTACATGGATTTTATTTCTTTAGTTCTCAGCTTTGGCGTCGCGGCCCGAACGGGCAGCTGATTCACGAAGGCAGCTCTGTGCCGCAAGCGACTGATGTTCTGTTATCGGACGACGCTCCTCTCTCGCCACATTCCATGGTAAGTTTTTGTCTAAATTTTCTCGTCATTTGTGTTATAGATTCGTTTTGTGTGTTTTACATAGTTAACATACTGTGCATTCCCACTGATGCGAAGCGGGTTCAACCTGCAGTGTTGTAACTTAGGGATTGTTTCGAAGGCTGGCTGAAGGAAGGAAACAACCTTATTTGTTCATGGTTGTATATTTATTTATTTATGTATAGGATGGGGAGTTCAAACCAATGACATTTGTAGGGGTTCCTGCAGTTGTAAGTTAAACTTTTCATCATTTGTTTCTGGACTGTTTTCCGCAACTAGGCCACAGGTGGGCCCTTTTTGCGTGTCGGGGGGGGGGGGGGGGGGGGGGGGGTTGTTAATCTAACCACCCGATGTCCTCCAGGAAGGCCAGCAGCTCGCTGACGCCGGTGCATGCCTCCCTAGGCGTCCTCGGTGTCCCAAGGTGTTGTAATCGTTGAGAAGCAACGCTATCGCACTCTACAAGCACATGCGTGGCCGTCTCCTCTGCGTTCATGCACCCTCTGCATAGGGGGCTGTCCGTGATACCCAGATTAAATAGGTGTTTATTAAGCATGCAGTGTCCTGTGACAATACCGACGATTTGTCGGAGCTTGTCACGCTTCAGATTGAGGAGTTTTCGGGAGAATCTCGGGTTTAGAGCCGGGAAGGCCTCCTTCGAATGTCTACAATCTGGGATACTTGCCCAGTAGTCTTGGTGTTGTTTGGTTGTACGTTGACGTTAAGTTAAACTTAACTTATAATATAACTGTTAAATTAATAGTCAAATAGTAAGAGGGAAGGATAAAGTATGAATCAAACCCCCGAGTTCTAGTTTGACACTGATTTAATATTCGTAAGTACCTAATTGCACAATATTACGTAAGTAAGCAAATTGAACATAAAAGACGCGGCGCCGCGACCGGGCCGTGCGTCAGCCCTGGTGCTGCGCCGCGCAGACCCACGACGTGCGTCGACGCAGGCGTGGCGGCTGGCGGGCGGGCGCATGCTGTGCGCGCACCGCAACCTGTGCGTGCAGCCCGACGGAGCCACGCTCATGGCGCTGGCGGCCGGCGCGCGCGTCGTGCTGGCCATGGCGCAGCACAAGCACTCGCCTCCGCCGGAACAGGTTATCATCACTCTCTAGCGCTGCCTCGACCGTTGGCCGCCTCACAGGCGGCAACCATGCTTATTTGACAACCATTCATGTTCGTGTCTTGGCTGTGCTATACTCATTTTGAAGCAGTTTTCTTTCTTCTCCGGGCTGTGGCATGGCATTCCCTCCGACCGGGCTCGGGCCGCCTCAGCGTGTCGCTGACGGCGGACGGTCCGACCAGACTGATCACCATCCGCGACCAGACGTCTCCGCAAGCCGGCTGGATCGAGGGCGGACCTGACGACGATGAGGATGGTGTAAGCACCACCTATCTCGCCTGGGTATAGGCCTCCCTATGCTAGTGTCATCTGATTCGGACCGGTGTATGTTGCAGGTGGAGCCGGCCGTCTCGCTGGCCGGCATGTCCGTCTCGCTGGTGGCGCGCGCGGAAACTGGTGCACGCGCACTGCGCCGGCCTGCGCCTCGACCTCAGCCAGCCGCCACGCTCACCATCACCGACATGCAGTGGGACAACCAGGTATGTTATACTTGCGACCTCCCCCTCGGTGGCAAAGCGGGCGAAGGAGGTTGCGGGTTCCATTCCCGCCTTGGGACTGTGGGGATCTTCCCACAATATTCAGTTTAAATGTTTTATTTAAGTATATTATTCATTTATTCATTACATAATATCTACATTATATATTTACACGTTCACACACTGTTCATACTATGTTCATACCCTGTCCATACAATCTCCTGTTCATACTTGCTTAACGTTCGTACTCATACACTCTGTTCATACTTTCTACTCATCTACTCCGACATGTTTACTTCATAATTTCTTTGCGCTACCCTCCATGATTTTCTACTTGATATTTTGTTGCTTTATTTATTTTATTTACACACAAAGGTTTGCCACCTGGTTTATTAAATAATAATTTAGTTTACGTCTATTCATAATCGATTTACCTATCGATCTTAACATAGCGCTAAGCTCACGATACTCGGCCGCTTGCTTCGGCCGACCGGTATTGTACCAGCGCGCGGGAACCCCCCGCGCCTCGTACCTCTTTCCGCGGGTCGCTCGAGCCAGTCGCTTGGAATCTGCTTACCGCGCGCACTACCTTGCGTTGAATTGCTTGGTAAAACCCACGGGGTATCAACTAGCGAAGCATGAAATGCCAACAGCACAAGTACCATGGGGCGAATAAAATTTATGAGAGGACGCTATACGTTAGACAGAGCAACAAAATGTATGCTCAAAGTCTCGGCATGACATTGAAATGTCCCTGTAACACTGTCGAAAATGAGAATTAAAGCCATGCCGGGCGGTAGACCGAAACAAAAATATATGGAACTACCTTCATTTTACATGTTTTCCGCCCAGTTTGCACAATTTGAGACCGTGATTTTATATATTGCTCCTTGAAAGATTTCGACTTTTCGGAAGTTTATTTTCGTTCACAATGCCTTTGGAAAACCGAAAGTGTGCTAAGTGCCATATTACTACTAAAAATGCAACCGAAGATGACATGAACTTGCATTTTCATAGGTTTCCGCTACCTGGGAAATATGGACCTGTGAGGTAAATTCTTGTTCGGTTTTTATTATGAGTAGATACTATGTTTTAAACAATGTGGACAGTGTCACTTTATACAAATCCATCGTCAATGAGTTCATTCAATGATTTCAGGGCACGAGTGTGGGCTGAATTCTGCTTTCCAGATGGGGACTGGTCTACTGAAAAGTCATTAAAAAGCTTGCACCAACAACATTTATTGTTGTGTAGTAAGCACTTTGATGACAATGCCTATACCAGCAGTGCTAGGAAGAAGTTAAATAACTTTGCCATCCCGACTGGCACAGAAGGCATAATGTTGAGGCTACGCCAGGAACAATGCGCAACTTCTAGCAAAACATCCACAAATATCCCAGGACCGATTGAAGTAAGTTCATCCTTTTCTTACTCTTTAAGCCTACCTAGTCCCTTTCCGCGTTAGCCTGTCTTTTATCCACTAACTCCATAACCCGTAACTCGCACAACATGCGAACCAGGTAACTCATCTAGGTCGAACTAGGGTACTCAACACATTCCATGGATCTTTTTATCATCAAGCAGCAGTGGACTGGTACATACGTTATAAGTAGATGTTACAAGTGTATTGACATAAAGTTTCTTGAGTCCTGCAAATTAGTGTTAATTTTTAGGGTTCCGTACCTCAAAAGGAAAAAAGGAAGCCTTATAGGATCACTTTCTTGTCTGTCTGTCCGTCCGTCAGTCCTCTTTTCTCGGGAACGCGTGGACGTATCGAGTTGAAATTAACGTCAAATACTTTATTAACTAATGTTTGATTCCAGGATTAGAATTACCTGTATGCAAAATTTCAGCCCGATCCGTTCAGTAGTTTTGGCGTGAAGAGGTAACAAACATCCATCCATCCAAACTTTCGCATTTATAATATTACTACCTTCTGCCCGCGGCTTCGCACGCGTTGTTTCTATGGAAACGCTTAAAGGTGATTTCTATCCCATGGGAACTGATTTATGGAATAAAAAGTAGCCTATGTTTTATTCCAGGCCTAGAATTATCTGTATACAAAATTTCAGCCCGATCGTAGTTTTGGCGTGAAGAGGTAACAAACATCCTCCATCTATACATCCATCCAAACTTTCGCATTTATAATATTAGTGTGATTGTGATAGTGTGATTTGTGCCTTACTGAGAACCTCCTCTTTTTTGAAGTCTGTTATAAATGTAGTGAAAGACTAAATAGGTACACAACAAGTTTAAATGGACAAGGGCTATCCATTATTCACTTACTTACTAGTTTATGCCCGCGGCTTCGCACGCGTTGTTTCTATGGAAACGGAAGGTCATTTGTCATGGGAACTGATTTATGGGATAAAAAGTAGCCTATGGTTGATTCCAGGATTAGAACTTTACTTATCTGTGCGCAAAATTTCAGCCCGATCCGTTCAGTAGTTTTGGCGTGAAGAGGTAACAAACATACATCTATCCATCCATCCATCCAAACTTTCGCATTTATAATAGGTATTAGTGTGATGTTAATGTACCTACCTACCTTGTGACTGTGAGTGAATAATAACTAAGTATAAAATATCATCTGACCTTGACAGGAACTTTCTAATATTTTTTTGTTTTATTTTTCAGGAAATTCCAAGCCAACAGTTCCTCGCAGCTGATACTACAGACTGTCAGGTTCAAGAACCAAAAATAGTACTACAAAAATCAACCGACAAATACGAATCAAGGCCTGTTGTTTTGAAGGTGCGTAGATAGGTGTATGGTGTACTTTCGGGGTGTAGGTACATAAACAAAGACGAAGTATTTAGGTACTGAACTGTCAAAACTAGTTTTCAAAAGACACGAATCCGTTTTGTCTTCACTCGATTCATTTAGTTACGTGAGTTCCACTGGCACTGCTGATAGTACAATACAATACAAATGTTCTTTATTGCACACCAAGAAATTAAAAAAAACACAGAATAAAAACAAATACAGATAATGTACACTGGGCGGCCTTATCGCTATGAGCGATCTCTTCCAGGCAACCTTAGGATGGACAAGAAGTGATCGAAATAGTATCTACGGTGGCGTGAAAAAAAAAAGAAAAGAAATAATGTTTAGGAAGAAATAAATAATATAAATCTCTAAATAAATATACCTAACCTAGTACCTATATTAGTACAAAGCATAATTATATACAGGGTTATTGGTAATTAGACCGGATCCTTTTAGGGGGTGATGGGGGAGGCCATTTGCAACTATTTTGACCCTATATCGTATTATGCAAAAGTTAACCATTTTTGAGATATTCGCAAATTCTTAATTTTTTGGGAAAACCCTGATTTACGTCTTCAAAATTAAATTTAAAAAAAAGTGAACATCCAATTCAAATTTTAGTGACTGATTTAGATAGCCTGAAGTTAGCTGTAAGCTTGCAGTGAGCGAAATGTTCTAGGTAGTCTATGGACTGGAGGACATGCACTAGAATAGAGGAAGATCATCTAGCCAACAGTCTAAATTCATATTCAATTCATAGCGGGCAAAATTACAAAAACCTTTGTATTTATAAATGCCCCTCATAACTTTCCTGTTATTGATCTTGTACAAGCGACAAGGCTTGACCTCTTTACTACAATGCTTAGTTAGTGCTGACAATTACTATATTTCAAGCTCTACGCAAAAACGAGAATTTTTTGTTGTTTTCTTATTTTTATTGTGTTTTGTTTACAAACATTATTTGTTGGCAGTGGTACCAGTATTGATGATGCTGTTTCTTCACAGCCTGTTACTTATTCTTTTGTAATGTCCTTATTCTATTATTTCAAGTCACAAAGGGCCGCTTGGGAGCATTGCTTTAAATCTCAATTTTGTGACGCAAGCGGTTAAGAAAGGACAAATCGATATTCTACTGGAGGATTTAAGTAACTTGCGATTATACTGATTGTTTGTGTTTGCAGGTGGATTCCTGGCTCGGAGACAAGGCCCTGGCGCTCCAACATGCAGACACCGGCAGCGACAGACACCGCGCCACACAACTGTTGACCAGACATAAGGTAACCTACAGAATTAAAGCTTAGCACTTGTTTTTGTAAAGCATTGTGTTAGTTACTCATATTCATACTCATACTCATTTATTCGCCGTAGGAGCACAAGGCACACTTGGAGATACCAGTTTAAATATACATTGGTTACAATAAGTGGTGCCTAAATTATGATTCAAGGCCATAAAACAGACAAGACAGAAAATAACCAAGAAACTTGGGAATATTGGTACATACAAAAATAGATAAGTTGATAAATGGATCAGCTGTAAATAAACAAATAATAATACTTAATTAAAAATTCATGTGCTGCTGTAAAATTACTGTGCCCCATTCCTATCGAGAGTGTCATTTAAGCCTTAAAACACAGAAGGTAGGAATCCCACTTTCTCCCGAGTGATACATAGTGCTATAAACTACACCTTCGAGGAAAATCATCGTTTAAGAATCTTCAACATTACTCGAGTAATTTCAAATTGTAAACTCAAATGTAGCAATAAATACGCTCACGTGCGATTTCCACATGGTTCTTTTTTGAATTATTGGTTAGAATACGGAAGAGGCCGATATCATATGGCGGATACGGAGTAAACAATTTTTTTTTCATTCATTCATTTATTTCTCATAGGCACCTTACCTTGCACTCAAGAAAGTCTTAAAAATAAATTAAAATGTTGTTTCACCTATTAATAAATTACCATAGCTACCGGCTATTTCATGATATTTCATAGATTTCCATGCACCTTTCTCTCCAGCTAAACACTTGAGATGAAATTCAATAGAGTTTTCCGTCCCGTATTATAGTACGCCTGCAACGACGTACTTTCTACCTTATGTTTGAAACAGAATAAGCAACTTTCTGAGAAGCTTGTAGTATAAAATTAAATGTATTTGCACATGCTTGATGGCTGGTGTACGTGACAAGAAGAAATATTTTATTCACCTACATTAATTTTCATGCATAATGTTCAACAACGTTTGCTTATTTATTATGAGCAGGCGTCACGCGTATCTAGGTAGATGGAACACTAACAAAATATGTTAGAACTGACTCCCGTGGTAGCTTTAACAATAACATAAAAACAGATTCATTGTAGCTCCGTTTATGTTATTCCAGATCTGGAAATGATGTTTTTTTAATTATTTAAAATATTTAAAGCATTATTTATAAGCATCATTTATTTGGTGTTCTTCCAACACAAAATAGGTTCGTAGTTAACCCGCTTACATTCATAATGAATATTTAAAGCATTATAAATGTTCAGTTTAAATATGAGAATTCAGTTCCAAGACTTGCATGATTTATCCCAATATACGTAAATACATACTAACAGGGCAAGTTAAATAAAAGCTTGTAAAAAGTAGTCTTAAATTTAAATGTAATATTTGAACTTTCTTTTCCCAGGCTGTGGAACTAGAGCTGGACACGTACGCCGCCATAATCTCAGAGATGGGCCACGTGGCGGCCTCGCTCGATGGGGGGCCTTCGGGGCCTCTGCAGGAGCGACACGCTCTGCTGAGGGGTTCTCTGCAGAGCTTGCAGAGACGGGCTGCGCAGAGGCAGACCGCGCTGGTCGAGAGCGTCTGCAGGTGAGGATGTAACTAAATCGTCCACAATGGCTGATTCATCAAAATCAAAAACTCTTTATTTCCATAAATATTATAAGTGTACACTTAGAAAAGGTCATATTATAAAACTAAACACTGAAACGGAAATAAAGTGCATTTTTTTATTTCTGTCGCTTCTATATGTAGACTAAAGTGAAGAAGCGACGAAGAAACCTTTAGCCTGTTATTTGTTATTTTTCGAGTTGGAGTAAAACCCGTCCCAAGCTTTTTTACATAAAAAATAAATTAAAATGCTTGCGAAAATAAATTAAAGGATATGAAAACAATGCATTTTATTCATTTTAGACATCATGTTTCATAGAACACAATGAGAGACCTACACAAGACCTACACAATCGATATCTAAATATAAATAGTGTTAGTTTTATTTTTCAAAACGTCCGGGTCCGATTCCCGAGATGAGTATCTATAAGTTTTTTTTAATGTATAAATGCAGTTTTTCTTGTTACTAAAATCGATGACATGGTTCCTAAGAAGAGATCTTCGTATGTCATAAAGTTTCAGACTTTCCCATACTGACCGAACTAAATGTGCCACCCTGTATACTGTTAAAAACATGTCTTCTGTCTCTCTATAGGCACGAGTACCTAGCAGAGAGCGCAGAGCTGGAGAGCTGGATCCAGGAGCAGTACGCAGCCGCTTCCAGCGAGGACTATGGACAGGATTACGAACATCTGTTGGTAAGTTATTTTATTTTAAACTAGCTGCGCCCCGCGGCTTCGCCCCCGTGGAAATTTATGTTTCCAACTTTCTTAATTTTTTCTTTCATAAGAACCTTCTCCTGACAATAACAAACACAACAAAGAAAGAATTAGCGAAATCGGTCCAGCCGTTCACGCGTGATGCCGTGACAACGGAAAACGGGTTTCATTTTTATATATATAGATTAGCTTCTGCCCGCGGCTTCGCACGCTTATTTTCGGTATATTAAGGAGCCTATTATCTAAGTTAGGCTTTGCTCTAAACGTACGCCAAATTTCACCTTGATGTGTTCAGTAGTTTTGGAGATCCTAGGTAACAAGAATTCAGATTTCACAAACTTTCAGCTTTATTGACGTCGTGAATGTAATGAACGAAAGTCTTCGTTTCAGGTCTGGCCAAAATAGCGCTTTTGTCAGTATGTCCGTACTCCTCTACAGGTCGTATTTTACAACCGATCGGTACGAAACTTTGTGTACAGATTCTATGATTTTATAGAATTTTATTGTCGTCGGGATTTTTTGATTAAAGGCGTACTTCTTCCACAATAAGGCAAAAAGGCGGATTTGGAATATCTCCGCTATAAGAGATCTGATTTTGATGATTGTATTTTTAATTGAAAGGTAATAACTTTAAACTGTTCATATAAAAATTTGGTAAAGATCGGATGAGGATTTTCGGCATTACGAGCAGAATAGCTCCGCAAAATGCAGTAATATGCAAGAGAGCATTTACAGTACAGCGCCACCTATTAGAGCATCTTTGTAACACTTCGAGAGTTATATGAAATAGCGCGGCCGCATACACCGTCGTCGTCGGTTAAATAATAACAACAACTTTGCGCTGATGGATCAACGCCATCTATTGATACCTAGGTACAGAATTTCGAGCTTTGCTGAGGAACGTAACTTAGGTACTTACTTTGTATGTACAATTGGTATAATGGTTCATGTGTTTGTGCAACATTTCGTTCAAAAATTCAATGCACACCACACAAGCGTAAACCAATATTTAGGTACATACCTACTTATAAGGGTTTTTCTGATTTTTGGGTATACCTACCTGGGTATCTACTTAGGTAGGTAAAGTGTAGATACACTACCTACCTACCCATAGGATTTTTCTTACTACGCGTCAAAAAGTAAGAGAGGGTGAAAGGGTAACCATTTCGACTATTTTCAAAATATACCTACCGAACCTACCTACCAAAATATCCCGTTTTAAATTACTTTAGTGCATTAATAATTATATAAATTGTTGAAAAAAGTTAGTGTTCGCGACGTCTACTGTTCGTAGAACTACTAGTAATATTAGTAGGATATAGCGTTTGAAACTCGTAGTCCTGATGAATCCATGGACACTTCATTTGTATTTAACTTTACTTATGCAAGCGGATCTCACCATTTATTTCTTTTTTAAATTGTAAAAATACCTATCAACTTAGGCTGCATTCCGAATTACGCTAAAATCGATAATAGCGCGCTCACAAGCGTTCCAAATCACTGTGAGCGCGACAACGATGTCCCGTGTGACGTCATAGATGACGTCTTTATATGCGCCATTTTGCGATATCACCGACCATCCCATAAACTGAAATCACTGTGAGCGCTCTGTCAAAACTGACGTTTACTCTGTCAAAATTCACAATAACCTTTACAGTACAATACTACTCTACGTACAAAGACATTTGACACGCGGCTCGTGACCGTGAGCGCGTTCACAAGTGTTCCGAATTGGTGATGGCACTCAACTGTCAATATCGTGCTAACTAATTTGCAACGCCAAATAACGTTTTAATCGCTAACGGCGCTGTAATCGTATTTCGGAAAGCACCCTTACAATACCAACATACCGGCTCCGGAGGCATAACATAATAATTATAAGCATTATTTTTCAAACATTGTGTGCATCTATTGGGCGAAGGTCCGCGACGCAGGAGGTTGCGGGTTCGATTCCCGCCTTGGGACAAATGTTTGTACGAAACCGAAAATGTAACCCATTCGTTTGGACTACCGTGTCAGCGGTTGTAAGTAACAATTATGAAATCACAATTAAATCTACGCAGTCGGAATTGTGGTTATTCTCTGATACCTTAACCTCAACAGCCTGTATTGGTCCACTGCTGGACGCAGGCCTCCCCCTGATAAGCGCCTTGTTGGCTTTTGTCTCATGGGGTAATACCCATAATACTCACCCTGGGCATGTGGGTTGGGGATCACAGTTCGGTGATATAATTGTCAGGGGGCGCTGCTGCCCGCCCCCGGTGGATATCCCTTAGTCGCCTCTCTAGACACCCGCGGGAAGAGTTGCGGTGGTGCTCATTCTAAGCCCACACTCAGGCACCACCCAGCATTCTCTGATAATAACTTGAATACCCACGTAGTTTTGGTAAAAGCTTGACGTAACCCTATCTAAACCCAACCCCACAGATCCTAAGATCCAAATTCGACGAGCTCCGCCACCGCGTGGAGAGCGGCGCCGAAAGGTTCAACCAGTGTGAGGAACTCGCTAAGAAGCTACTGGCATCAGAGAGTCCTTACATCGCTGATATCGAGAAGAGACAGGAGGCGCTGGGGTAAGTCCAACAGCTTGTTCTGTTACCTGTCGAGGAACCAAAATCAAATCAAAAACTCTTTATTTCCATAAATACAATAAATGTACACTTAGAAAAGGTCAAACTATAAAACTAAACACTGACACGGAAATAAAGTGATATTTTTTATTTCTGTCGCTTCGGTATGTAGACTAAAGTAAAGAAGCGACGAAGAAACCTTTAGCCTGTTAGTTGTTATTTTTCGAGTTGGAGCAAAACCCGTCCCAAGCCTTTTTGTCCTCTAGATAATCTGATATTTTATAGTAAGCCTTTTTGCACAGCAAGGTTTTGACAATTTGTTTGAATTTATTTACTGATAATTTTTGCAACTCACTAGGAGTTTTGTTGTAGGAGCGTATACATTGCCCTTTAAAAGATATTTTAATTTTGTGTAGCCTAGTTGTGGGCACCGGTCCGGTGGACCGGTCGACCGGTCACACGCTCCGTCTTGCCTGCGCTGTCCAATTTGTGCAGTCTTGACTGTACAAGTAGATGGAACACTGTAAAGTGGCGATACATGCACGTAAGCTTAAGTTGATGACCTCTGTGGCGCAGCGGGCGAAGGATGCCTGCGACGCAGGAGGTTGCGGGTTCGATTCCCGCCTCGGAACAAATGTTTGTACGATCTGCAGACATTTGTCCAGGGCGTTCTGGATGTTTTCTATGTATAATAAAAAATATCTATCTATGTATTGTATTAAGTATATCGGTTATCTAGTACCCATAACACAAGCTCTGCTTAGCTTGGGGCTAGATAATGCTGTGTGAATTGTCCATCATTATTTATTTATTTACTTAACCTTAAGTAAAGTCGCAGGCAAAACCGTGCAATCTTCAGCATGTCAAAGACTGCATAAGCCGCGCTTGTAGGCCTGCGCGAGCTACCGTCTTGCCGTCAACACGCACGCTCTTGAAAAACATGCCCGCCGTTTTCTATTGTAATGTTCTACTATATTAGAAAGAGAAAACTTGTGCTTATCATTCCAAAACCAAACACAACCATATCTCCCCATTCTAGCGAGCACTGGCAACGCCTAGTGGACCAGATAGCCCGGCGCTCCTCCCGCCTGCACGCCGCGGGAGAGATCCATCGCTTCCACCGCGACGTGGGGGACCTGACTGCGCGCGCGCACGACAAGCGACGCGCGCTCGCCGCGCCGCCGGTGCCCCGGGACCTGCGCGCGGCTATGAACGCGCATAGGAACCATGCGGGTACGCAGAACGATTTGCTGGCTATAGATGCACAGATGCAGGTGAGTGGGTATTTTAACTCCTTGGTAGTTATGTTCTCCTGGTACTTTGATAGATAAACCTCAACCTCAACAGCCTGTATTGGTCCACTGCTGGACGCAGGCCTCCCCCTGATAAGCGTCTTGTTGGCTTTTATCTCACGGGGGTAATGCCCATAATCCCCACCCTGGGCATGCGGATTGGGGATCGCAGTTCGGTGGTAGAATTGTTCTGAAGGGGGCGCTGCTGCCCGCCCCTAGTCGCCTCTTACGACACCCGCAGGAAGAGTAGTAGATCATGGTAAAAATGCAAGAAATTCCCACCCAAATCGCAGAATATAAGTGATGACTCCTTGCTTAGATATGTTCTCCTGGTATTTGACGCCGTTTCATGAAATGAAATGAACGGATGTAAAGAAAATGGACTGATATCTACTTCTTTGTCCTTTTCTCTGTTTTGAATTCGGAAGCTGGTTTCTCTTTGTGACTTATCATATCATAGAGCTTACAGAAATAAGTAAAACTACAGATTTGTGCGTCGACAAAACAATTGCTAACTTATGGCCAAATTGACACTTCTAGGAAGGTTTGTGAAGATGGTACAAATCCCAAAAACTACTCAAGAAGTTTAAAATATTTATAAGCATTAGAATCAATATCAAAATCTGTCAACAAACGTCCAATTCCCGCCACCAAAATACAACCTCAACAACCTACCTCTCCAGGTGTTACAAGAAGAAGGCACCCGCCTCCAAGCACTATGCCCCGGAGACAACGCAGCGCAGATAGCGCTGCAGCAGCAAGCGCTGAAGGACGCCTGGACAGCGCTGCAGGAGGCCTCGGAGGAAACCAGCAAGATATTGGCACAGCATCTGGAGCTGCAGCAGTTCTTGACAGAGGTATGATCTTGCATCTTTATAATGTAGGGGAAAGTGGGGTAAGACCGGGACCCTAAGGAAAATCAAACATAAAAAATAAGTCTTAAGATACACGAATCAGCTTTATTTAGTAATGGGAACTTAGGTTTATCAGTCACATAATTGAAATAGTTTTATAGCCTTATTACTAAATATAAATATCTAGGAACCAATTAGAAAAAAGTTTAATTTTTACGGTTTTGCCCCATGGGTGGTACATAATCGGGTACTGTACTTGATTTTACCCTCAAAAACGATAGCAACGAAATTTACCAAGTTCGTCTCTCTCCCATCCCGTGCAACATTCTTCTTTATACGGCGACGATGCTACACTGTCAATTTTACTTTTTAACACGATTACAAGGGTAAATTGTTGTATTCATGATGACAAGAAGCCAGTTTGTATCCAAAGGATGATGGGCACAAATGTATGGAACCTGGTACCGGCACCAATCGAAATGAGTGATATATCGTTGGAAAGCGCTTTTTCTGTAGAATAAGAATAACCGAGGCGCTAGTCCCGGTTCCTTGTCCGTTTTGAGTAATCCTACCCTGAAAGTTACTTATTTTCGAGTTTTTTGACACTTTCTACTAGAGTAGTAGGTATCATAAAAGGTGCCAAAAAAAATATACTTATGTAATTTTTTTACATTTTAAGCATAAGTTATATTGTTTTTACAATTCATCATCATCGTCAGCCTATATTAGCCCACTGCTGGG
The DNA here is from genome assembly GCA_963564075.1 of Eupithecia subfuscata. Classification (NCBI taxonomy): domain Eukaryota; kingdom Metazoa; phylum Arthropoda; class Insecta; order Lepidoptera; family Geometridae; genus Eupithecia; species Eupithecia subfuscata. Next base: position 559,821 of record CAUWYO010000001.1, on the reverse strand, counting down.
CATAGGCCTCCTCTAATGAGCGCCTTAGCGCCCTGTCTACAGCTTGCCGCATCCAGCATCTGCCTACAATCTTTTGCCTCCCACCTGGCCTCAGGCCGGAGGGCGTCCTACACTAGGTTTGCCGAGTCACGGTCTCAACTCAGAAAACTTTTACCCTAGCGGTTCTGCGCGAAACATGGCCGGCTCAAATAATGCTAATTATTTGAGCTACATCGATATAACTATTATTGACTGTCGGATTTAGTTACGAATCACCATATCCTTCAGAAAATCTGCGTTTTTCAGTTATTAACTATTAATAATAATAATCTCGGTAAACGTGCGCGAAAGACGTTTGCGCGAGAAGATAATTGTGCGAGTGGACATTAGTGCGAGTAGACACTAGCTGGATTAGACACTGCGGAGGACATTTGCACGGGTGACCATTTGCGCGAGTAGACGCTGCGCTTGCGCGAAAAATCACTAAACTCCCAATAACTCTCGAAATAGACGTTGCAGAGAGTTGCAGACTGCACCATTGTGTGTGATTTTGCCCTCTTTCTTCTGACACATCTCATCTTCCCCTGCTCCACCCCCTTACTTTCCCATAACGATACACATTTTAACGTAGATCTTTGTAGCACGTGCAACGATTTTACGATGGACCGTCGTAGCATACCAGACATCAACGCGCACCCAGTTTTCTACTATATACAAAAAGTTATTTATAGCTACAAAACTAATATAACTAACGAGTTGCTTTTTTCAGTATGACAAAGGAAAGTTCTCGTTCCTTACTATCAATGTTTTCTGCCTACCCCTCTGCCTTCCTTCCCAGGTAGACCAATGTGTTATTTTGTAGACCTTCGTAGTGCTAGCTACTATGCAACGGTGGACCGCCCGGCGGCCCATAGCCAGCGAGGTTTTTACGTATTCATGTGTGTGTACATGAGACATTCAGAGCTGCCAGTAGTAATTAGTAAAAACAAGTCACCACTTACACACACTACTGAGTACCACTGTTCGCAGACATGAATGCGTAAAAAACTCGTTGGCTACGCCGCATGCGCTTCGTAAGTTTACGAAATATCATATTTATGTTCGGGGAAGTAAGGGGCTGGGGTAGCAAAAAGTTAGTACATTGATTGTAAAGAGCAAAAGATTTACATTATCATTCCAAAACCCCAACTCGTCAGGTATATTAGTTTGGTAGCTATGAGCATTTGAGTGTTGGGTAAAAAAGTGCTAGAAGGGTGGCGTTGAAGTCTTTTACATGCTACGACGGCCCATCGTAGCACGTGCTACGAAGATCTAAAGAAAGGGGAAGGGTTAAGGGAACGTGGGATATATCAGAGGCAAGAGCCCCCTAACAATCCCCTAGCTACGGTGAAATATGCGACGTCTACTTTGAGAGTTATTAGGAGTTTTGGAATTTTTGTGCACGAGTGACCATTTGTCCATGTAGACAACATGCACAAATGGTCACTCGTGCAAATGCCATTCACCCATGTGTCATTCGCGCAAGTATCTACTCGCGCTAATGTCCTTCGCGAAGTGTTTTTCGCGCAAATGTCTTGGTACCATTTGAAAACAGTGCTGGCTCAGTAAGGCCTTCGTGTTTAGCATGGTCACACCACCGCCGATTCTGGGCTGTGAATGCGATAATAATATCCTCCTAGCGGAATTTTTATCACGGCGGCCAGTCTCATCGGAGACCAGCCAGATGCGCAAGAAATATCAAGTGTTTGTGCAAACACAGGTGCACTCTCTATTCCCTCACTCTCATAATCGGCAGACCGACACGACCGGGGAGAGGTCAAGCGCAGGACCAACGGCCTAACGTGCTTTCCGAGGCACGGGGGTGTAACACCGCCAACTTCCTGACTACGGGCTGCTACTGAGAATTTTTCTTGCTAGAAAAACCCCAATAACAACTATTGGCCCGACCCGGGACTCGCAACCCAGGACCTCATAATCAGCAGTTGAACAAGCTGACTGCTAGACCAACGAGGCAGAGAGTGAATGCGATAGTGCTTTACTAAGTACCTACCCTTATACTTAATAGGCTAAGAAATGTTTTTTTACAATGTGACTTATGTCAACAGAACAACATTATGGGTCTCTTCAAGACTAGAGCGAATAAATATAAACCTTCGTGATCAATCGGTACATCGGAGATTGTGGTCCAACAAAGGTCTATTCGGTTAAAAAAACGACTCTTATTCGGCCATTCCAATGCTTATTTGCCCAAGAGAGGTTTATAATGAAGAGGGATTGTCATCTACTTACACTCAGTGATTTTCGCAAAAAATAAGCTGAACCTGATGGTAGAATTTTTATCTGATAAAAATTCAACATCTTCAGAAAAATATATTTCATGACGGACAACTGTAACGGGTTCGTCGTAGTAGATTTTTTTTGTCCACTTGAAAATAGCTATCCAACGACGTATGACTCGTCTTGATTGGACAAAGTACCCAAACGGGCCCAAAATGCCCATCCTCCTTTCCCATCAACAACATCCATAATGGCCAATTTCATATGGTTTTCATCCCATGATTGACGGCCAGTCTTCCTTTTATAATTACGCGCCATTTCTGTGTGTGAAACACTATAATATATAACAAAAATTTAGTAAAATACCGTTATGTCCAAAACCGGGTCCTACCCGAAATTACCCCGTACGATTTTGCCCCGAGGATATTTGCTGTAGACAATCATGCGAAAAAAATCGAATATTACCAGATACAAAATTTTTTCTATCTTAATGTCGGACTAAATATCCATGTAATCGAACAAATATAATGTAATTTACTAAACTTGCAACGCCAACAAAAACCATTAACTCTGAAAATCGTCAAATATTAGATCAAAACATCCAGAAAACAATAAATCCTATTTATTGCTCACAGAACGCAGTGGCCGCTTCAAACTTTTGTTGACAAGCTGATCAGGTTAGCCAACATCACCAAACAAAAGCTCGTGTAATATGAAATAGTGGTTTATGAATGCGGACGGGTCCTTGTTTTACCCCGATACCCGGTTTTGTACTAATCTCCCCTACTAGCTTCTGTCTGCGACTTTGCACGCATTTTATAGAGATAATTGATGACGGGAAGGATTTCGTTCAACATTGAACACTATGTAAATCACACTAATATTATAAATGCGAAAGTTTGGATGGATGTTTGTTACCTCTTCACACCAAAACTACTGAACGGATCGGGCAGAAATTTTACATACAGCTAATTCAAATCCTGGAATCAAACAAAGGCTACTTTTTATCCCATAAATCAGTTCCTATGGGATAGAAAACGTTTCCATAGAAACAACGCGTGCGAAGCCACGGGTAGAAACTAGTAATTGTATAAAATATAGTCAAAATGTCTTTCTTATAAGGACCAGACAATTTTTTTTAACAACAGTTGTTATAGTGGCCATAGAAATGCAATGCCAAAATCACAACTGTCTACCTGTTAGGGTTCATGAGACTCAGTGTGCTGGCAGACAGACAGATAGCGCAGGCTTGTTAAAAGGGTCCCGTTGACACTCTTTGAGTAAGGAACCCTAAAAATGAACTCACTGCGATTTTTATTTGGTTTAGAAATTAAAACTGATTTTGTTAAATATTCCCTGGTCCGGGATTCAGGTCAAATAAAACCGTGGGGGTAGTTCTCTAACTAGAGGGCTGCCTTATCGCTACAAGCGATCTCTCCCAAGCATGGTCTAAAAGTTGAATCTGATTTAGTCCTCGATTGTTCCCAGATCCGAGACCTATCCTCCTGGCTGTCCACCTCCCGCGGCGAGCTGACCGGCGGCCTGCGCGTGCGCGACGCGCACAGCGCTCAGGCCGCTCGCGCACAGCACGACGCGCTGCGCGCCACGATCGACGCGCGGGATCCGAGTCTACAAGACGCGCTGAGGAAGGGAGAGGAGCTGATAGCGAACGGACATCCTAGCTCACAGGTCAGTTGTAAAGTTTTCTATGAACGAGTATCCTGTGCATGACCCACCGATGATAGTGCATTTTGAGGTTATTACCGTTCGAAACGCTAGTTTTTCTTTAAATTATATCTGTAGATATTTTTATATGGGGATAGTTAAAAAAAATTTTTAGGTTCCTATGTGATTTTGTACAAAAAAAGTTACAGCACTGAATATTCAGGATTACTGGTAATTACTAAAGACTGATCTCAAACCACCGTAAATTCAGCGCAGAGCCGTTATTAACTTTAATTTCAAATAAAGTTTCAAATATAATAATACACAATTTCAACATAAATCTTATGAAGGATTATTGAATGGAGGGGTACCTACTACCGATAGCGAGTTTATGAATTAAGACATGACGTCTTCACGATCGTGTTTGTGATGACAGGCAGAACCTGAAATTCACTCAGTGTCAGTGAATTTCCAATAACCCTGTAAAAATAGTTAAAATTTAGGAAATATGTCGAAAAATCATGAAAACATTTCTTGAAAACAGCCGAGCTCCTTTTCAGGGTTAAAAAAGTCGCCAAGCTATTGCACTTGGCTCCACCTACTCCCACTTGCCATATGGCACACGGTTTGTCCAACACTCTGTAGAATGCAGTAACTGTTTTACTATTTACTTTGATCTCGATTCTACTTATTTTTCACATTTCACTTATGGTCCTACAAGTTGACCCGAAGCTAAATATCATCATTTTCTCTTCCACAGGAGATTGAAGAGAAATGCTCCTCCCTAGTAGAAGAGCGCGGCAAACTCCTGTCCGCGTGGGCCGGCCGCCAGGTGGCGCTGGACCAACTCATAGACCTGCACTGTTTCTTGCGGGACAGCAAGCAGCTTCACGACCTGTGTGCTGCGCAGGAAGCGGCGTTGAGTAAGTTAAACAACTTATAACGGATTGGTAAATATTTAGTTCGGAGGTTGAAACTAGATGGCGCTGGTAAAATGTGTCATAGAGCCAGGTGGCTTCTTTAGAAACAGCAAGCGACTTCTGTGCGGAGCAAGAGGTGGATTCAAGTACCTCTGACGACCTCTGTGGCGCAGCGGGCGAAGGTCCGCCTGCGACGCAGGAGGTTGCGGGTTCGATTCCCGCCTCGGGACAAATGTTTGTACGATCTGCAGATATTTGTTCAGGGGTTCTGGATGTTTTTCTATGTATAATAAAAAATATCTATCTGTAGTGTATTGTATTATACAATGTGTCTGGTTACCGGTGTCGGAGACTTTGGGGGGGTAAAGTACGGTAAATTTTATCGACAAATCACTATCCCTATTTTTTTTTCTCGCTCCCTGATAAAATGGCAGCCATTTTGTTTTCTTTTGCCTCGAAGCACGGGTGCTTGTATTGTTTAAGCTATAGCTACCCATGCAGAGGCTCTAGGAGGACGATAGAGGACTCATTTGATTGCCAATAATGTAGGCAATAAAGCAATGATAACATTGTTGCATTTTCTATTTTATAATAGAAGAAAAGATAATTTATAAAACAAAAAAAAGTTAGTTTTTCAACATTTTTTTAAATTTTTTAGCTTTTTCATAAAATTGAAACTGTCAAGCTACATGTTTTTTGTTTTTGAACGATAGTACAGAATGTGTGCTTCAAAATAAGTCATGCATCTTAGATTAAGATAGTTTAGAAGTTATGACGATTTGAATCTGACCCTTGAATGTTTAAATATCCCGCTAATAAGCAACTGGACTCACGGTTTCGAGGAATTGCGTGTCCATAGACAATTCTGTGCTTTGTTGTAAATAAGGACGTGCTGAAACTGAAAAAAAGGGAGCGCTGTCAGATTAATTTTTGTCAAGTTTTGTATTTTTCGCTGACGAAAGTTAACAGAAATGGAAGATTTCCATTATTCCAGCCAGGACGGGAACGCTAATGCTCCTGTAAGAGAGTATGTGAGAAGATTTCCCAATAAACTAACCCCGAATGCTCGCACATACACCGGTAACCAGACCATTGTATATATCAGTTATCTAGTACCCATAACACAAGCTCTGCTTAGCTTGGAGCTAGATAATGCTGTGTGAATTGTCCAGCATTATTTATTTATTTATAAGTAAGTTTGCATTTTAGTTCGGAGGTTGAAACTAGGTGGCGTTGATAAAAAGCGTCATATAGCCAGATTACATCCTTTGATACAGTATTGCAACTTCTGATCGAATTTAGTTCGGTTGTTTAAACTAGATGTCGCTACTAAAATGTTCTATTTAACCATCGCTCGATGTACTTAACACAATGTTTAATTACAGGCACAGAGATTTCTCCGACAAGCAGCGTGGAGGAGGTTGACAATCAAATGAAAAAACACGAGGCGTTCGAAAAGTTGCTGGCAACGAAGGTTTGTAGATTTTTAGTTTATTCAAAGAATCGCTTAGGACGTGTATTTAAGTTTCCACATCTTTGAAAGCTCCTCTCCTCCGTAGACCGAGACACGTTCTCGGTGATCCCGTTGACCCAATCACCGCCGCTAACCCGCAGGTGACGGCAACCGATTGGCTTCCGCACACCACACAACCGACCAAAAACCGACCCCGCCGCATGCGGGGCCGAAGAACTCCGCTTCCGCCCATAGGCGCACTTGTGCACCTCGGCGAAACCTCCCTTTCCTCTTGTAGCATCTGGCAACAGCCCAAGCCGAGGCTCGCACCTAAGTGGTGTCCCTTGTGCGTGTTGCCCCAACCTAACTTTTAACCGGCGAGGCGCCCTCTGCGCCCGGCAAAATTCCGGTAACGCTGTCATGGTCATCTGCGGTCAAAAGCATTTTAGTCCTTTCAAAAAAAAAGCCAATCGGCTCCCCGATGAATCAAATTGTATGATTTCGCTGTATGAAATCGTATGAAAGCTCGCGCGGGTTGATACTCGAGACGGAAATGTTTAAGCGAATTCATTTAGGCGACATCTGTGGCGCGGCGGGCGAAGTCCGCCTGCGAGGCAGGAGGTTGGTGGTCCGATTCCAGCCTTGGGACAAATATATATCTACGATCTGCAGATATTTAGTTCGGGTGTTCTGGGTATTATCTAGGTATAATAAAAAAATATCCATCGAAGAAATCTAATGATATCGCAAAAAAATTCGTCTTCGACGGGACTTGAACCCGCATTCCCTGAGAGAATTGCTAACCAACTACACCACGAAGTCAAGTGACGTGGGAGTCGAAAAACTTTGGAAGTTCCTTCGAACTCCAGCGCCGCCGTTAGCTTAGATTTCTTAGAAATTACCCTGCCTGAGGACTTACGCACTACAATATCAAAAACCTTAACAAAATGTCTTTTTTTTAAATAATAATAATAATAAATCATTTTATGTCTTACCATGCAGGATGAGAAACTCGAGAACCTAAACAGCCACGGAGACAAACTCCTGCAACAGAACCACGTGGAGAGCCAGCTGATAGCAGACGAACTGGCCAACATCAACGAGAGAAGAAAGAAGGTATGTTATGCATAATTCCGCACACGTATTTTCGGTGTAATAAGTAGCCTATTGGTGTCGATTCTGTTGTTTTAGAATTAGCTAAAATTAGGTTAAATTAGGATTTAAGAATGTCAAATAGACGAAAGCTATTTTATGTTTGAAAAACTAGACTGACAGGTTTAAAATTAGAATGATAGCTCTTAAATTAGGTTGACAGATCTAAAACGACTCAACCTACTTAAAATAGCTATATCCCTATTTTTTATATTACATTTTAGCTATGATTAGAAACGTCTACGTAATTTTAGTAGGCATCTAACTCATGATTAAAATTTACTAAAAGCTTTTACTCCAAAATCCTATGGATAAAAACATTAGGGTACAGAAAATTTGTACACACCTGTTTGATACACAACATCATACTGCAACACCAACTACTCAACTCGGAGGGTATTGCGATTTTCAAACACGTTCTAATTTAGCCATTTTGAAGATATGTGTATAGAATACTCTAATTATTATGTCAACTTAACTTAGAAAATTTAGTAATCGTAAAATTTAAGTTAGGAATCCTAAAACAACAGAATCGACACCATTATCTAAGTTAGGCTTTGCTCTAAACGTACGCCAAATTTCATCTTGGGAGGTGCGACACAGTTTTTAACTTATGCGCTCTCCAGTGTTCCAATGTATTTTAGCTACATTATGTGTTTGTTCATTCTAAATAAATAATCCAAAAATGTTTGCTCTCCCGCTCCTATGAACGCGAAATCCTATCCCTGTGGAAATTTATTCAACACAATTGAACACATACTTAATACAACAATCACATTAACTTAGTATTATTCTTATCACATTAACTTAGAATTATTCATATCACTTAGAATTATTCTTATCACTAAGAATTATTCTAATTACTTAGAATTGTTCTTATCACCTAGAATTATTCTTATTAGATCCTGTTATGAATAGACGAAGTATTTATTAATGATTACGTCCGCAGCTGTACGAGTCAGCCCGCGCGCGTCGCGCGTTGCTGGTGGCGGTGCGCGCGCGCGCTCAGTTCGCGCGCGACGCGGCCGAGGCACGCCAGTGGGCACACGACAAACTCAACAAGCTCAACAAGGAGACTGCACATGGTATGTTAACACCTCACCTCACCTCACCTCAACAGCCTGTATTGGTCCACTGCTGGACGCAGGCCTCCCCCTGCGCCTTGTTGACTTCTGTCTCATGGGGGGTCTATAATCCCCACGCTGGGCAATTGGGCATGCGGGTTGATCGCAGTTCGGTGGTAGAATAGTTCAGCAGGGGGCGCTGCTGTCCGCCCCCGGTGGATATCCCTTAGTCGCCTCTCTAGACACCCGCGGGAAGAGTTGGGGCGGTGCTCATTCTAAGCCGGCACCACATAGCTAGTATGTAATCTGGCTTAAATTCCACTAAATTAATCGCTTCGCCATAATGATGATGATGTATCCCAACCGATATCGGCTACGGTGACGGTGTTGCTGGGCGAGCAGTTTTAACTCGGACTAGGGAACGAGGGAGTTGATTGTCTACCCTTTGGTGGCTTGCATACCCAAGTTTATGGCTAAATGTACGAGCGCACTTTGGGCGTGTCAAAATGCCATCGACGTAGTTGTAATGAATGGCCGCTTCACCATAACAATGGGGTCGTCTCAGAATAACACATTTTGGTTTTTACCTCTGATGAAAGAATCTACCGATGGCGGGACGCGTGTCAGTGTCAAGGTTGAAACCATTCTATCAATCTCTCTTGCAAACAGCACCGCACGCACTATCTACCTCTATAGTTTCTTTCATAAGGACGATTCTGATTCTGCAACGATACCACTGTCATAGTTAAGCGATTGGTTTGTTAGCAAAATTCGGGCCCCGAGCCTGAGTCACAGATTAGATAACGTAACAGATACCTCACTTACTCGATTTAACCAATCTACTTTGAGTCTTAAGGGAGAAGAAATAAAGTTCGTAACGCTCTACTCGCTGTTAGCGAGGCGGCCTGAGTTCAGTTTGACGATGGTATCAAGTAGGCATGGAAGATTTCACGCATCACTGGTTATATCACTAGTGACAACATAAATCACGTGCCACACCAGTTACATGCATCGAAACCGTGAGTTACTTATAACGCGAGCGTGATTTTTCACGCGGGCGAAGCTACATTACAATTCGCAGAATTCTATCGTGCGAGAGAGACAAAGCTACAGCATGCGACTGTAGCGACTGCACCGTGCCACTAGCGAGAAGAGAGAATTCGTTTAAGTGAAATTGCATCTTATTCTCAACACCATTAGGCTTTAATTTATCTGGAGTATTTTTAAAACTTGCTTACTGCTTAGATAAATAACGCTCCGTTACAAAAACTTCATATGAAAATGAGTCTTATTTTAAAGACGTTAAGGTGCTCATTTAATGTAGGTACATGTAGGTACTTGAAATTTATAATACCAGTGATATCACGTTGTGAGAGTTTCACTTCATTTCACTCACTTGTAATCTTTACTTGTTGCTGCTGCACGTGCATGCCGCGTTTTAAGTCGCGTGTTATTTTAAACTAAGCTCACCTGAGATTGTCTGTTAATACAGAAATAAAGTGGTCGTCCTAGTGTTTTGTAACTAAGTACTTAAACATTGACAGTCCCAAGCCTGTCGAAGTATGAGGGAAAGTTCATTGAAGAAAACACGTTTTATTGTCAAAAAAAAACATCGCCGATTAGCTAAGTGATAAGTTCTGAATCATATCACTATCACTGCAACATGTAACAGGCGGAAAAAATGCACCCACTGTGATAATAATCATCACTAATGAAATATAACGACCGTGATTTATCACCCGTGATATAACCGTGACAGAAAAAAATAACTTCGCGACGTGATAGTGAAATAAAAGTAGCTATAACTTCCATGCCTAGTATCAAGACGTCATCGTGACGTCTCATTTTTAACCCCCGACGCAAAAAGAGAGGGGTGTTATAAGTTTTACGTGTCTGTCTGTGTATCTGTCTGTGGTATCGTAGCTCCCAAACGGATGAACCGATTTTCGTTTAGTTTTTTTGTGTCATAGATAATTTTATCCCGTGTGTTCTTAGTCATGTTTCATGAAAATCTGTTCAGTCAATAAACTTTGGCGGGTTTTTAAAATTTTTAATTTTGTCTTTTTCTATAAACGACTATAAATTAGAAATAAATTAGAAAATTGCTAAATAAATAATAATTCCAAAGAAATCAAATAATATCGCAAAAATTTTTCACATCCCTGTACTGAGGGGAGGACGCGGGTTCAAGTCCCGTCGAAGTCGAAAAAAATTTTTGCGATATTATTTGATTTCTTTGAAATTACCCTTAGTGTGGGGTTACGCACTATAATAACAAAAAACCTTAAATAATAATTATTATTATTAATTATTATTTATTTAGTAGGGACTATAAATGTTTACTTCATCTTAACTCTCTTTCTCCAGGCGAAGTAACAAATCTGGAAGACAAGATCAAACACCTGCAGAAGCACCAGGCCTTCACAGCAGAGCTGGCCGCTAACAGAGCGAGACTGCAAGAGGTCGCAGCGTTGGCAGAGCAGCTCAGACCTGATGCAGAGGTGGAGAGGCAGCTGCAGGAGTTGAAGGATGACTGGGTGCGGTTGGAGCAAGCGACAGAGAACAGAGGTAAGCTAGAGAGGGAGCTGTGGTGAGGCCTAGAGACTAGAGGGGAGGCCTAATGAATAGGAGGGAGGCCTAGGGAATAGTGTGAAGGCCCAGGGCTAGGAATGAGGCCTAGCCATCAGGGGGGACATTTAGGGACCAGACTGGTAGCCTAGAGAGAGGTTAGAGGACATGGGTGAGGCCCTGGGACCAAAGGGAAGTCCTCGTAAGGATCAAAGAGAAGGCATGGGACCAGATGGGATTTCAGAGAAACAGCGGTAAGGTCTAGATAACAGTAAGGAAAACTCGAGGCCGATTAAGAGACTGCAAGAAGTTGCCAATTGCAGGAGTTGAATGATAGACAGACTAGGTGCGGTTGGAACAAGCGACTGAGATAGAAAGACCAAAGGGAAGGCCTAGGGACTATAAATGGCTAGTGAGGAGGCCTCGGAACCTAAAATAGATAAAATTATTTTTATAATTTAAAAATAATTTTATCTATTTTTCAGATTACATAGAGCCATACATAAGTAAACAAAAAATCTTAGCCTATGTTTCTATTTAATTAATTTCCGGAAAAGCGTATGCGAGGGTACGGGAAGAAGCAAGTGTGTTCATAAATTAAATTCCATTGTGTTCCAGGTCGCGGATTGGAAGAGGCCCAGGATATCCTGGAGTTCAACCAGCACCTGGACAAGATCGAAGCCTGGATCAGGGATAAGGAGATGATGGTAAATACACCTTAAACTTACCATGTTTTGGGACGCTTCTGAGTGGTATTGATATGGATCAGTTCAGCTACCTGTAGATTGTTTGCAATAGTCTACAGTTAGCTCAATTGTTTCAGTTGTAAATACTGGTTCTACTTTTTAATTTAATTAGAATTACTTATGTGTCGAAAACGGACAAGAAACGAATGAAAAGCTTCCTCCTCAACCTCAACAGCCTGTATTGGTCCACTGCTGGACGCAGGCCTCTCCCTGTTAAGCGCCTTATTGGCTTTTATCACATGGGGAGTAATGCTGAGCATGCGGGTTGGGGATCGCAGTTCGGTGGTAGAATTGTTCTGCAGGGGGCGCTGCTGCCCGCCCCCGGTGGATATCCCTTAGTCGCCTCTCTAGACACCCGCGGGAAGAGTTGGGGCGGTGCTCATTCTAAGCCGGCACCACACAACTATTTTATTTTCTTTTATTTGGGAAATAAACAGTACATTATACATAAAAATACAGAAGGTAAATACACATTAACCAAAATAATTTCCTCCATTAGGTAAACATATAGAGCTAAATAAACAGAGCAAATTAAAAAATAAATACAGTGAAAATACCTACAAAACATACTTAATTAATTAATTATATAATTTAAGTAAATAGAAAGAAGAAGAAAAATAAGTCGCACACTTTCGAGTGTGGCTGAAAAGACCTATTCGAGAGCGACAGCTTCAGCTGCATTTTGTACAGATAAAAGATCCCATGGGTGGCAAAGGGTTAGCGGCACGTTCGTGGACACGAACGATTGTTCGCTTTGTAACACGTTACACCGGCCAGTACCCAGCTGTAGGACTAACTCTATGGCTGCCAGTTTTACCACCAAACAGTAGCAAACTTATTTCTCTAACCTACTTATTGGTGACAGGTGCAAGCGGGCGAGCTCGGGCGAGACTACGAGCACTGCTCGGCGCTCGCTCGCCGACTGGACGACGTCGGCTCAGACATGAAAGTGGACGACACTCGCCTGCGCAGCATCACCGCACTCGCCGACAAGTTGCTGCAACAGGTATGTGCGCCTCACAACAATGTTGATTCATATATTTTAACAGCTAACATAATTAGTAGGTATTGTGATGAAATACTGAATGCTAATTGGTATTAATTGTACTGTCGCTTTTTAAAAGCTATACTTATGAGATAGGCCTATCGTTTCCCGCCACAATATTCAAATTATACAAGTATTTGTATTGACTATCTGTCAAAATTGACCTACAGCCAATGACAAGCTTCGTCCAATTAGGAATTGGCCAATCAGGTGTCTTCCCGCCACGTCAGAGAGGCGCGCGAGCGAGCCTGTGGCGCCACCATTTTGATTCTCCATTGGCGTTTAGTTTCCCGCCGAGTACGGACGTGCTACCAATACGTAGCACGCTTTTGAAGAAATATCTATTTCAGATATATTTGAAGGTGCATTAATTCACAAAGAATTTATTATCAAAGTGCACAAATGTAAAGGTTTGGTGAAAAATGCGTAAGTAACCTTTTTCTTCAATCTTAAACCTTATAAAGTTTAATTTGCGAAATTAATTTCGTAAAAATATTCCTTGGACTCCTCAGTCCATTTCATTTCTATTATTTCGTAGACTGACGAGTGACGACACGTGCGTGTCGCATTGTTATAACGAAAGCTAACGCTTTTACTACCTCGCTCGAGGTGGTACCGCGTAAATGATTTATGTTTGTGTGACTTTTTATTTCGAATTTAATAACACGTGCTCGCAAACACGTGGTAATTTTCATTATTTTAAAGACGTAAGCTGAGGCTTGTCCAACCTAGCACGTGGTATTTCCGCTATTATTAGCGGCAGTTCTTTTTATTTTAAAACGATATTTTAACGGTTTTACCGTTCGTTTTGTTAATTTTATTTTCCGGCCTTTTGTTGGTTTTTGTTCCTGTATGCTGAAATACTGTTTTTTCTAGCAAAGATGTAAATAAATTCCGACCACTGAAATCGTGGGATCGACGACGGGCCGTGAACAGCCGGAGAAAGAGCTCGACATGGATTGGTCATGGGAATAAAATCGTGAGTACTCTTAAAATATAGTAATTGAGCATTGTGGGCCACGAACGCCTACGTAGGGCGTTTGATTGGTGCCCCTGCTCATACATTATAAGTAATTGGCAAATAATACGTGGACTGCGCTCAACGTCTGCTAGATTTGCTTTTCATGACGCAACTCAAAAGCTTGGGTGTCCATGTAGTTCTAGCTTTCAGAATCGAATGTCCTATGTCAGCTAAAGGAAGATTCCTTATATAATATTGAAACCAAGCTGAATGTAACAATATTTCTGAATCATTTGATACGACAACACACAGTAACAACTATCAACTACAATTTGTTTGTTTCTAGAATATGTTTTGTTACTGCCTTTAAAAATTATATTGCTGTACTAGTATAGTCACAAATAATTTGCGTGATTGGGTTGTCTTATCCATTCACTGCCCATTTGCTGCACTGTCCGAGCAGCTCTTTTGCAAGGGCACTGAAGGGGTTAACCTAGGATGGCAAAATTAACTTTCTTTTTTTCAGAACTTTTACATATTTTGTTGTCTAGTGTTTGTGGTTATCGAACAGATTCAAGTCCACGCTCGAGAACATACGATTGAAGGATGAATAAGGAATAAAATCATATTAATAGTGTATAAGCAACACACCCGATGTATCTTCTTGCAAGTAATAAAAAAACCCTCGCAGGGTTTGTTTTAGCACCCTCGCAGGGCTGCAATAGCACATATTGTCAAGAGCATCTTCTTGCAAGTATACATATCAAAATAACCCTCGCAGGGTTTCTTTGCGCACCCTCGCAGGGCTGCAATAGCACATATTGTCATGGGCATCTTCTTGCAAGTATACATATCAAAATAACCCTCGCAGGGTTTATTTGCGCACCCTCGCAGGGCTGCGATGACACACAAAATTCGATATTGTCATGGGCATCTTCTTGCAAGTATACATATCAAAATAACCCTCGCAGGGTTTATTTGCGCACCCTCGCAGGGCTGCGATGACACACAAAATGCGGCCGCACCGAATATGTTTCAGCTATTATAATTATCATGGACGTGATGTGATGATCATATTTCTCAAACAACAAGTCGAAAGGTAGCAATAACGTAAGTATGTGATCACATGACCTTCAGAAAGGCCTGACTGGTTACTATTGGATAAAAGAAGTCGTCGTAGTGCACCTCCTCGCGTATCTATTGACAAGAACTTCCAGGAAGGCCAACTTCTATCCATAATGATTCGGATATCCACATCATGAGTTTGTATTGAATGGAAGTCATCGTGGTGCACATCCACCAGTGATGAAAAAATTCCAGGGTATCGCGTACCTAATAGGTAATAGGTACTACCTTTTGACAAGAACTTCCAAGAAGGCTAACTAATATCCATAATGATTCGGGCATTGCATACCCATCTATATAAACTTCCGGGAAGCTCAGTTAGTATTTATTTTGAGACAATTCTTGTGCTTGGTGCACTACCGCTTTATGACGATTTTCTTATCAAGGTATCGGACACCTATTGATGTTTAATTATAAATATTATTTATCATCTGTAACATTGGGCTATGTATGTTTCCTTGTTTGACATAAACTTTTAGAAAAAGCCGTTTAGCTGTATGATTATTATAATCTTCTGGTATACCGCACTTGTGATAAAATCATCCTTGGATATCGTACCTTTTTGTGAGAACCTCTTCTTATCCAACTCAGGTTGATAAGTTTGATGGATTGATGATTCATTGATTAACTGACTTACATTCAACATTGTTAATTAACCAGTTACTTAAACTTACTACCATCCGCGTAGTTTTTATGATATGTAACCTGTATATAAGTGATGAGTAGGAGAGGATTTAAGAACATTTCTACGGGTTCATGTTATCGCAGAAATGAGTGAAACAGATTGACCTTCCGTCTACCTACCTACAAAATTTTGTTGCCTACCAGACTTGTCGCATTAAAAAGACTGATTCGCTAAAATTATCTACCTTCAATGTTATTTTTGTCATCCCGAGATGAAAATCTGTTGGGCACCATCAACATTTTTAAGGCCACGATAAGTAATCATAGAAATTCAAACAAAAGATGAATGCTGGTTTGTCTACATTAAATATGAGTAATATTAGAAACTTCCTTATCCCTTTTTCCAACACGAACTGGAATGATGCGTGGGATACTTTTTTGTATAATCAGGCTAGCTTCTACCAAAAATACAGAATTTTTTGCCTAAATCTCAACATGCTGTACGGCTGTTACTCCTAGCTGGGTTTTTGGTCGCGTATACAGCCTCCACAAAGGGCCCGTCATTGTGCCTCAGTGTCACGACAGTGTCTATCCGTGGATATGCCCTCGCAAATGCATAGATCCAGCCTTAACCCCGACCTTGGCCGTTTTAGGTGTACATTTTGTCTGACAAGTAAATATGACTACTCGATGATATTGCTGCACTGGCCTGGAGGCTTACAATCTATAAGTGTCTGGCGTATGCTAAACAGTTACAAGGTATATCTGGTTTAAAATTAAACTCCGGCCATGTCCGGAGTTATGATTGTGAGAACGGCAGGGGTGTGTATGATAATAACCCTTCCGTGTTTATTAACGACTAACTACCCTCTTCAAACTTTTTATCATCGATACGTACGATCGTATGGTAATAATCCTTCCGTGTTTATTTACGAATAACTACCCTCTTCAAACATTTTTATCATCGGTGGAATTTCTGAGTTATCTGCTTTGTATGATAATAAGTTGTTGAGTGGTTTCTCAACTGTATTAGATACATGTTAACTACCTATTTTATTTCTATAATTTTTTATAACTGGGAGAGTTTAACCTCTTAAAACATCAGTACCTACTTACTGCTTCTGTCCTTGACGCGCGGACCTGTTTTTATTTTCTATAGTGTTACACTATAGAAGACTTCTATTTCCAAAATTTTTGTGGTGGAGCAAACGATCATTGTCAGCTTCTGAGCTGTAGTTGCGCTATGTAAACTATGATCCTGAACGAGAAAAAAATTGCAATCATCGCTTCGAAAGCGGTATGCAGTCAGTAATTTGACATAATAAGAGATGTTTTAACACAACTATTAGTTAAGCGTTAAATCGTTCCTGTTTATTATTTCATTAGCATTATCGAGGAACAGTCACGACTGCATCTTGAACCAAAACCATTTTGGATGAAAGTACATTGGCAATGAGTGACATATCTATCTACAAGTGGAGTACATTGTAACAAATAATGTATTGCTGGTTTTTAAACTAAGATATCTAGTGCCTGGTAGTCACAAATGAGACATAATTTTATAGATGTCTCGATAATTTTCTCTCTTTCAAGGAATGACATGCTTGTGTGAATATATGTATATACTAAATATATATTCGGAATGAAGTCTAGATGAGATACAAAGGTACCCATGGCACGTTTCTAAGAGCAAAACATACAAGGTTGGTTTTCTCAATAGAGGTAGCTGTATTTTTATTGATATCGGATCAAGTGATCCGTAAGCTTTCCTACAGTTGGAAATTATATGCAAGTCTGTTATTTTAACACTTGTAACGTTGTATTCCAAACAATGTGGGGGGGAAAAGTTAATCATTTACTGAAACCCATTATAAGAACTTGCCATAACTGGACATCTTAGAAGAGCATAGCTTCACTATAGTTAAAAGGGTTCAGTGCGTTATTATACGTACTGCAATAATTTGAAGAGTGCTTTTAACTACCTACCTACATGATTTAAATTATTTAGAACGACCATACAGCCTGATGGGTGAGGTTTTTATTATGGCCAGCGTAGCAATAAGTCCAATATTTTTATTTTGGATCTGAAATTTTATTTTCACAGTTGTAGTAATGATTTCGTAACGCAAGGATGTTATAAATTACAAAATTAACCGTTTCTAAAAGAAATTGAGCCGTGGCCGCTGAGGTCTTATTTTACGGATACCAATGTATTGTATTGTGTATTAAGTTTATAAGTCATCTAGTACTCGTTTCTGCTAATCTTGGGGCTAATGATGCTGTGTATTTGTCTAGTATAATTTATTTATTATACTAGCATCGGTTGATCCTTCTATCATGGCATGGCAGTAGCAAAGAGCCAAAATCAAATTTTCCAATAAATTTAATGAAATTTCATTGTTATTATTTAGGTATAATATGCCAACCTTTAAATGTGGCTATTTTTAATACTTGTGCTCTAAGCACAAGTGCATTAGCTATGTATTTCGTTTGAATGTCACAATGACTAATTTGCATTCAATTCAAAACTGTGTGGCTTACGAATCTTACGATTATAACATTTCTTATAGTAAGTTCACATTGGCGTTGGAGTGTCTTCACCACCACCAGGCGATAACAAACACGTCTCATAAGTATAGCTTTTAAAAAGCGACAGTACAATTAATAAAAGCGTTTTACATAAAATAAAACGCATATTAATTTACTTACCTTTTTAAAAGCTATAACTTTTAATTCTGCCTTGTGATATTCGACGCAATGGAGAATCAAAATGGTGGCGCCACAGGCTCGCTTGCGCGCCTCTCTGGCGTGGCGGGAAGACACCTGATTGGCCAATTCCTAATTGGACGAAGCTTGTCATTGGCTGTAGGCCAATTTTGACAGTCAATACAAATACTTGTATAATTTGAATATTGTGGCGGGAAACGACAGGCCTATCTCATAAGTATAGCTTTTAAAAAGGTAAGTAAATTAATATGCGTTTTATTTGATGTAAAACGCTTTTATTTTACTTTGCCAGTTTTTATTTGTGTGTACTTACTGTTTGTCCTTTGTTTGTCCTCTGACGACCTCTGTGGCGCAGCGGGCGAAGGTCTGCCTGCGAAGCAAGAGCTTGCGGGTTCGATTCCCGCCTCGGGGCAAATGTTTGTACGATCTGCAGACATTTGTCCAGGGCGTTCTGGATGTTTTCTATGTCTAATAAAAAATATCTATCTATGTAGTGTATTGTATTAAGTATATCAGTTATCTAGTACCCATAACACAAGCTCTGCTTAGCTTGGGCCTAGATAATGCTGTGTGAATTGTCCAGCATTATTATTATTATTATTTGATGCTTTTTTTTTTGTTTTCCAGATAATCGGCCAGATGATGGACTGCGACGGGCGCAAGCAGGAGTACAGCCGCCTGGTGGTGACCCTGCTGGAGTGGATCCGGATGAAAGTGGCTGAGCTGAACGCGCGAGATCTGCCCAACTCCCTGGACGGTATACAGCGGCTGCTGCTGCATTTCAAGCAGTATAGGACACAGGAGAAGCCGCCAAAGTGAGTAGTCCTTCGAGTCGGATGACTGGTCCTTTCAGCCGGCTTTTGATTGATCTGGCTCGAAGCACCAGGTATTCACCTGGGTCATTGGTGCTTCGAGCCAGACCATTGATTCTTCGAGCCAGATCAATCAAAGATTTTTTTTAACTGGGACAGTATGGGGGCACCCATAACCAGAGGAAATACAGGTGCAGTTTCTTTTGAAACATCAGCTCCTTTTTGGAGGAAAATATTTTGGCATTTAATTTTTTTTGGTCTAGCGTGAGTAGCGCCTTAAAATGAATCAAGTTGGTAAAAATTTTTTTTCACTTCAATCGACTCAGTCCTTTGTAAGGATCATTTTATTGTATCGATTGAAAGAACACCAACGTTTCATCCCTTAACGTGGGACTTCTTCAGGGGAGTTGAACGTCGGTGTTCCTCCAACACAAACAAGGTTCGTATATAATCCGCTTACATTCATAATGAAAACTTTATGGAAGTTCTTTCTAAATAATAACACCCTTAATTTCAAATAACCAATAATCTTCTGTCTATCACAGATACAAAGAGCGGTCCGAGATCGAAGCCCTGTACTTTGACATCAACACGATGCAGAAGAGCCTCACGGGTGAGGCCTGGAGCCCCCTCGAGGGGCAGCTGCCTCAGGACCTGGAGAGGGCTTGGCAGAAGCTGGAACAGGTCAGTATATCATCACACTAACATTATAAATGCAAAATTTAAAAGTTTGGATGTTTATTACTTCTCCACACTTATACAACTGAAAGGATCAGACTGAAATTTACACGTACTTTTTATCCCGGAAAAACGCAGATGAAGCGGTGAGCGAAAGGTAGTAATTCAGAGTCTCGAGCCGCATCCAGCATCTGCCTGCAGTCTTTCGCAGGTCGTCATCCCACGTTGCCCGAGGGCGTCCTTCACTACGTTTGCCGAGTCGCGGTCTTCACTAAAGAACACGTTTCCCTCAGCGCTGCAGCGGTTATCGGTTCTTCGTAAGATATGGCCGGCCCACTGCCACTTCAGCTTGCTAATTCTTTGAGCTATGTCGATAACTTTGGTTCTCTGTCGGATGTATTCGTTACGAATCCTATCTTTCAGAGAAGCTCCAAGCATAGCTCTTTCCATAGCTCGCTGAGCGACTTTGAATTTAGTTTCGTACTACCTACTAATATTATAAAGCCTAGAGTTTGTGAAATGTGAAATTTTTGTTACCTAGGATCTCCAAAACTACTGAACAGATGAAGATGAGATTTAGCGTACATTTAGAACATAGCCTCCCTGACGACCTCTGTGGCGCGGTGGGCGAAGGTCTGCCTGCGACGCAGGAGGTTGCGGGCTCGATTCCCGCCTCGGGACAAATATTTGTACGATCTGCAGATATTTGTTCAGGGTGTTCTGGTCGTTTTCTATGTATAATAAAAAATATCTATCTATGTACTCGTATATTATTATGTGTATCAGTTATCTAGTACCCATAACACAAGCTCTGCTTACCTTGGGGCTAGATAATGCTGTGTGAATTGTCCAGCATTATTTATTTATTATTATTTATAGCCTAACTTAGATTCCGGCTACTTATTATACTTATTTTTTCCAGGCCGAGCACGCGAGAGAGATTGCGCTTCGCACAGAACTGCTGAGGCAGCAGAGATTGGAGCAACTCAACTACAAGTTTAATACCAAGGTAATTTGTAATACTATGTGTGGTTTCTATTTTTGTCGCATTTGCTCCGAGTCGAGACCCTAGGTCTGTGGGGTACCGAGGCTCTTCGGGTTTTAAGGAAATTATCAGCGTCTGGTCGAAACGACGAGACCCGAGAGCTGGTGAGTATCTGGCGCAGCGCATCAGCGTAGCGGGGACGCGACGACTGGTATTGATATGTATCAGTTGAGCTACCCGTAGATTGTTTGCAACAGTCTGCAGCTAGTTCAAATGTTACAATTGTAAATTTTAGTTCTAATTTGTTTCTATTATTTGATTTTGGGGTTTGTATGCATTTTGGACTTTTTAGACGTTAGCTGTCAGCTAAATTCTTAGATAATGGGCCCGCGCAGTTAAGTTTTTGGTGCTCCTGTAAACAAAACAATGAAAAAAAGAGAACCCCTTTCATACAATTAAAGTACTAAGCCTTTTTGTACTGTCAAAATGGAAGTTTTAGGTGGAATCGAGCGGGGAAAATTGGGTTTTAAGAATTTCTGGATTCTTCAAGTTGTACAACGTAGAAAATCTATACCAATATTATAAAGAGGAAAGATTTGATTGTTTGTTTGTATCGAATAGGCTCCGAAACTACTGGACCGATTTGCAAAATTCTTTCACCGGCTAGGAAGCTTACTTTTCAGGACGTGACATAGGTTATATTTTATCCCGGAATTCCCACGGGAACGAGAACTACGCGGGTGAAACCGCGAGGCGATCGTCTAGTATCAAATATAAAGATATTTTATTCGTGCAAAAGAGACTTCTCTTAAATTATTTAAAACAAATAACTAAAGTAGTGTCTCTTCCCCAGTCCGTCCTCCGCAAAGGCTACCTGAAGGAAATGATCCAGGTGCTCTCCGACCCGCGCTACGGATCCAACCTGGCGCAAGTCGACGCTACCGTCAAGAAGCACGAGGCCATCTCCGCTGATATACTCGCCAGGTAAGGTCTTCGGTTTCGACGATCCTGTGGCGCAGCGGGCGAAGGTCCACCTGCGACGCAGGAGGTTGCAAGTTCGATTCCCGTCTCGGGACATATGTTTGTACGATCTGCAGATATTTGTTCAGGGTGTTCTGGGTGTATTCTATGTATAATAAAAAATAGCTATCTATGTAGTGTATTGTATTAAGTATATCAGTCATCTAGTACCCATAACACAAGCTCTGCTTAGCTTGGGGCTAGATAATGCTGTGTGAATTGTCCAGCATTATTTATTTATTTGGTCCTTCAAGCTAGTTCATAGTGATCCTTCGAGCCGGGTCACAGTGATCCTTCGAGCCTGATCATAGTGGTCCTTCGAGCCGGGTCATAGTGGTCCTTCGAGCCGGGTCATAGTGGTCCTTCGAGCCGGGTCATAGTGGTCCTTCGAGCCTGATCATAGTGGTCCTTCGAGCCGGGTCATAGTGGTCCTTCGAACCGGATCATGATGATGATATCTGCTTAGCCGAATTTTGGACGATGGCCAGTCTCAACGGAGACTGACCAGATGCGCAGGACATATTATAGTGCACAAGTGTGCGCGCTAACACAGGTGCACTCTCTATTCCCTCACTCTCAGAAAACGGATCATAGTGATCCTTCTAGCCAGATTATTATAATGGTCTTTCGAGCCGGATCAAATTTATTTGTGATATTTTCTAATGCAAATCTGTCTGTATCAAAATATATGTGTCGACTCAAATCATAATTCTTTCCTTCAAACTCGAAATTTGGTACCATAGAGCTAAATTGCATGTGGCTCTTTAGAATAACGTTTAAAAAAGGCGAACTTCTACTTTTAATCTCTTGCAAGCCCTTAACAAAATATTTATTCATCTAAATCTGGTTTCTCCTCCACAGAACCGAGCGTTTCGCAGACCTATCAGCAATGGCGGCGGAACTGGTGAAAGAGAACTACCACGGAGCTGAGGCCGTCTCCAGGACCGAGCAGGCAGTTCTGCAGCGTTGGAGAGAACTGCTGGAACTATTGGAGAGACACAGGTAATGTACTTATTGGTTTAGACCTTCCAACCGTATTACATATTGTTACGGCTTAAATGCAACACTGAATTTACTGGCTTCGACAGACTCAGCAGAGGCGGTTAGGCTGTGTAGGAGAGGTAGGTAGGTACTCACAATTATTCTCCGTCTTTTGGTTAGTCCATTTACTTGTATGCACAACACTTGAGTTTCGCTTATAGTTTTATAAAGTTTTTGGAAGTTTTGGAAGTTTTGGAAGGCCTTCACCGTTAATTTTGATTTTTGTTTCGCGGAGCGCACACGCATCGAACAGTGGCAGCAGACATCTTGCTTTTTTTTTCTTCTGATGTGACATCACGAACTTGAGTCTTCCCGTGGCGCCAAATTTGATTCGTGAGCCGCCGATAGGTAGGTAATTGGAAAGGGAGGATTTGGGTATGCTGAGGTCTGAACACATATAATGTTAGTCCATCGAGTATCGTAATTGCATCATAATTGATTTAAATAAAACAAGTATGATGCGGCTCGATGGACCATCACTATAAATTTTAATAGTATTATTATAAGCGATTCTTTTAGCGACTCGCAAATTAAATTATAAGTTAGTAAAGGTACCATATAGTTCATCTTTAGTAGAAAGGCACGAAACCTGCCAGTTTTCCATTGCAACACCCTAAATGGGTAGATACTGTGAACTTAACTTAAACTCACCTAATCACTAAGTCCTGATTGTATGAATGCAATAAATAAAATACTGAAAATAAATACTGAAGCATGTATTGTATTATGTATATCAGTTATCTAGTACTCATAACACAAGCTCTGCTTAGCTTGGGGCTAGATGATGCTGTGTGGATTGTCCAGCATTATTATTATTATTATTATATACCGTTCCACTGCAGGGCAAAGGCCTCCATTCCACCTTTCACTTTTATCTATTAAAAATATTAAACTAACTAAATTAAAATAGAAAAATCTGTAGACTGTTTGCATCAGTCAGCAGTTAGCTCAATTGTTTCAATTGTAAATACTAGTATAATTTTCTTTGTGAATAAAGTTATTTCTCACTAAATTAAATAAATATTTAACTAGGAATAACGCAAAGAAATACAAACAAGAATGCAAAATACTTAAAACAAGTGCTCTCTAAATTAGAGCTAGCCACAACTAATGTTGGTCCTTCGAGCCACATCATCGTAACTTTTATTTTACTCTAATCAATTTAATTTATTTTTTATTTTAATTTCATTGACACTGACAAAAATAATTATTTTAGTATGATTTTTTTTTATTTCATTTGTTATTAAGTACAAATTTTAATTAGATTTGACTCGTAAATGATATGACCAATAAAATGACTGTATGTAATCCTCGACCCTTGCGATCAAGACTTCGGTCTTTGAAAATCGAAATGTCCTTTGAGTTATTATTGTGTTCTTCTATTTGTATAATATTTGATTGTATTCTGTTTTGTGTGCCAAATCTACTATATAAAAATAAGTCGGGTTTTCCTTCCTGACGCTATAACTCCAGAACGCACGAACCGATTTCCACGGTTTTGCATTCGTTGGAAAGGTCTCGGGCTCCGTGAGGTTTATAGCAAAGAAAAAATTGAAAAAATTGAAAGTGGGAAACATAAATTTCCACGCGAGCGAAGCCGCGGGGCGCAGCTAGTCAATAAATAAATAAATAAGTTAGAGGTGAGTCTATGTGACGTAAGTAACGAGAGGTGAACACTACGTCTCCTGGGATTTGCGTAGTTCCCTCCGCACTATGGAGGCCAGGAGGAGGATCCAGCTAGGCTGGGCAGCGTTTGGGAAACTACGTCGAGTCTTCTCGTCATCCATACCGCAATGCTTGAAAACGAAAGTTTCCAATCCGTGCGTCCTACCCGTCATCACCTACGGAGCTGAGACGTGGACACTCACGGTAGGGCTGGTCCACCAGTTCAAAGTCGCTCAGCGAGCTATGGAAAGAGCTATGCTCGGAGTCTCTTTGAAGGATAGAATTCGTAACGAATACATCCGACAGAGAACCAAAGTTATCGACATAGCACAAAGAATTAGCAAGCTGAAGTGGCAGTGGGCCGGCCATATCTCGCGAAGAACCGACAACCGCTGGGGTAAACGTGTTCTTGAGTGGAGACCGCGACTCGGCAAACGTAGTGTAGGACGACCTCCGGCCAGGTGGGATGATGATCTGCGAAAGACTGCAGGCAGATGCTGGATGCGGCAAGCTGAAGACAGGGCGCTATGGCGGGAGTTAGGGGAGGCCTACGTCCAGCAATTGACTAATATAGGCTGATGATGATGATGACTATGGAGGCGCTGTACCAAATTGTATTCATATTCATATTCATATAATTTATTGTCATTTTATGCATACATATGTTTTTCTTAGGTGTAGGTCTTAGTGGGTAGGTACACAATGTATACAAACCCTGTCAGTGCGCTACCATTAGGTAGGTATTTTGGTTAAGTATATCAATTTAATCTATGTCTAGGTAAGTAATAGAAAATTGTCATAAAAGGTAGGCATGCTTATTGTGTAGGTACTAATTGTTAATGGCATAGGTATTTACAACGTTAAATAATTTTAAATAAAATAGGTCTATGTTGTGATTAGTTCTTAGGTACTTACTTACTAACTTAATCTATAGGTGATAGTAGGTCAGCTAGTACACTTTTGGTTATTTGTTTTAAACTATCATCGGAGAAAAATTCGTTAATTGAATAGTAGCATTTTTGTAATAAAATAGTTTTCAGGTGTTTCATAAAAATATTATCTTTTGGTTCGCACTTTAGGTTTTCAGCAACTTTGTATGGCAGAGGAGACATCAAAATCACGCCTCATTACGATATTGACTCACTCCCTGGATCAAACTCTTTCTCAAGTTGTTTCCCACGTGATTTGTTTTGTTCTAGATCTTCTCTCGCCCGCCTTGCCCAGCTCATGGCACTGATGAGGGAATCGGATGCTGTGGGACAGACCCTTGTGGAGATGAAGGTATGATTCAACATTTCTTTCGTTTAGATTCGAACAACATGATAATAAATAAAAGCAGATTTTTTGCACATTGAATATTCATTAAGGCAAATTTACCTTAAAGATACCAATTTTTAGGGTTCCGTGTCTCAAAAGATAAAATGTAATCCTTTTAGGATAACTTTGTTACCCGTCTGTCCGTCTGTCAACCCCCTTTTTTACTACTATTACAGATACATTTAAAAAAAAGCTTATGATAGATATCGTCTACGCGCGGTCCGATTTCTTGATAATTCCTTTGTATAACGTAATTATAAAATTAAATATGTAGTGGCGCCACTATCCACCCTACTATTCGCCTTAATCGCTTATTTGCCTCCATGTGAACCTGTTTTTGTTTTCCGTTTGTACTTTTTTCGTACCTGTGTCTAAATAAAAGAAATTGTAGAAACGCCGTGTATTTAATTTAATTGTACTCATGAACAAATATTTACTCACTGTCAGGTACCTACTCTAGGTTGATCTATTTTGTATGTATTGATCGTTATAATCCCGCTATCAGTTTAACCTCTCGGTGACCAGCTATCCGAGAGGAGAAAATTGAAAAACAGCGCTGCTTGCATATTAATGCATTACAGCAAAATGCTGAACTTAGGAGTGTCTTAGTCCATTTGTTTTAATCAAGCAGTATAAGTATGGTTTTATGTTGTGTATTTTCTGAATTAAGGCAATAAATGATCTTCTATTCTATTCAAATATATCTGATCCTCATTATCAAAACCAGCCAAATCCATCAGCTAATTCGTAATTTTCGACTTTTTTCGTATAAGACTCGAGCTGTTTTTGTGGCAGTAGTCTTTTACCCCATCTGAATTACCAGCCAAAAATTCGCTGTTACTTGGTGGCTGCCATAAACAAGAACTAGTTTTCGTCCATTACTGAACAAAAGTTTCAAGTGGATTTAGCTGATTTTGAAACCAAAGCATTCTTATGTTTTTTCTATTCTATTCCATTGAAATGCAACCTTTGTCCCACAGACGCAGTTCACGTCGTCCGACGTGGGGCGCCACCTAGTGGACGTGGAGAGGTTGCTGCAGGCGCACGCCTTGCAAGAGCTGCAGCTCGACGCCGTGGACGAGAGCCTGCGCCGGCTGGCGCGCGCCGGGGCCGCGCACGCGCAGCTCGCTGACAAGCTGAAGGAGCTGGATGATGATTATAAAAGGTAAGAAAAAAAAAAATAGTGCATTTTACACCAAGGCGAGAAAGTGATCAATTCCTACCGAGTGTGTCGTTTTGGGCCCGAGGCGCAGCCGAGGGCCTTAAAACACACGAGGTAGGAATCGCACTTTCTGCCGAGTGATAAATAGTGCTTTATACTACACCTTCGAGGAAAATAAAAAGCAGAATTAATTGAAATTTATATTAAAATTATTACAGTTACATATTGAAACTCAAAGAAGAACTTACCGCGCCCAATGATGTTGGTAAAAACCTCATTGACCGCGCCAGCCTTTGGGTTCTTTTTTCAAAATATTGTTCGGAAATCGGAGGAGGCCTAATGGACTTGGAGTAAAAACTTTTTCTCGTTTGACCGAACGAAAATAACCATAGCTACCGGCCGATCTTTTAGGAAATTAAAAAAAAATAACACGTTAGAAATGGATTTCCATACACTTTTTCCTCCCGCTAAAACACGTGAGAAATGAAATTCCATAGAGTTTTTCCTCCCGGTTTCCTATAGGCCTGCAAAGACATACTTTCTATTCTATAAATAGAAAAGGAATAGGCAACTTTCCGAGCAGGTGTAGTATAAAGGTCTTTCGAGCCGGATCACAGAATTGATCCTTCGAGCCGGGTATTTCCTTTTAGTATGGAATTTGCGTAGTTCCATGTCCACACGATAGAGGCGCTGTACCAAATTGTATGAAACAAGAACAAAATAAAAAAAATTAGAAACCCCCCGACAGATTTTCATGAAACATGGCTAAGAACACTCGGGATAAAATTATCTATGACACAAAAAAATGGTTGTCTGTAAAGTCGGTTTACTGACGATAGTTGAACGTGACAACGTAGACGCATCGCTCACTCAAGTAGGAGAGAGACGGATGTCGAGCGCTCTCGCTTGCACTGCACTTACATGGAACGCTTCAGAGCGAGGTAACGCCTCAGAGCGAGGTAACGCCAAATGACGTCATGTTTTTTCGTGCGTGCAGCCGGCTCTATCGAATTATAAGACGTTGTCACGTCAAAAAACTAAACGAAAATCGGTACATCCGTTTGGGAGCTACGATACCACAGACAGACACACAGATACACAGACAGGCACGTCAAACTTATAACACCCCTCTCTTTTTGCGTCGGGGGTCAGTCCACTGCTAGACATACGTCTTTCCTAATGAGCGCCACAGCGCCCTGTATTCACCTTGCCGCTTCCAGCATCTGCCTGCATTCTGTCACAGGTCGTCATCCCACCTGGCGGGAGGGCGTCCTTCACTACGTTTGCCGAGTCGCGGTCTCTACTCAAAAACACTAGTTAGAAATGCAGTTAACTAAAACTTTTGTTCCAGCCTAGTAGAAGCCGCTAAGGATAGAAAGGCAAGACTAGAAGATGCCAGAAACCTCTACCAATTCCTCGAGGATCATGACGAAGAAGAAGGTAACTCCTGTCAATTGAATCACCTCCTCGCCTCAACAGCCTATATCGGTCCACTGCTGGACGCAGGCTTCCGTGTCAGGTGTTGAAACCTATCAGATCTTGACATGGCTCCGTTGAGCTACCTCTAGATTGTTTGTCACAGTCTGCAGTTAGCTCAATTGTTTCAATTGTATATACTAGTTCTATTTTTTTTATTTTATTGTAATTTTCTTTGTTATTAAAGAACATTATTTATCTCTATCTACTATATAAAAATAAGTCGGGTTTTCCTTCCTGACGCTATAACTCCAGAACGCACGAACCGATTTCCACGGTTTTGCATTCGTTGGAAAGGTCTCGGGCTCCGTGAGGTTTGAGCAAAGAAAAAATTAAGAAAGTGGGAAACATAAATTTCCACGCGAGCGAAGCCGCGGGGCGCAGCTAGTTATTTGATAATAATTTTGTTGGTTAATAATGGTTGACTAAGTTGTTGGTATAGCGCGTGACCGCACCGAGTAAAAAGATATTATAGATGAACCAGGCTAGTTGCAAAAAAAGTTATTTTCTGGTGAAAGATACTTTAAAGAAATACCAACCAAAAATCTCTATTCCCCAGGCTGGGTAACCGACAAGCAGCGAATCTGCCGCGCCGACGTGGCCGCCAAGGACTTGCGAGGGGTCCTAGCCCTGAAGCAGAAACATACGGCGCTTCTACACGAGCTGCGGGCCAGGGAGCATGTGTCGCAGAGGCATCGGGCTAAGGGACAGAGGTGAATACCATACTATATTATAAAGCCGAAAGTTTGTGAAATGTGAATTTTTGTTACCTAAGATCTCCAAACTACAGAACAGGTAATGATGAAATTTAACGTACTTTTAGAACATAGCTTAACTATTGCTTATTATTAGCTATCTGCGTCTATTTTAAATTCTATTGTATTTGTTAAGCTGATCGCAATCCGAATTAAATCACACTAATATTATAAATGCGAAAGTTTGGATGGATGTATAGATGGATGGATGTTTGTTACCTCTTCACGCCAAAACTACTGAACAGATCAGGCTGAAATTTTGCATACAGATAATTCTAGGCCTGGAATAAAACATAGGCTTTTTATCCCATAAATCAGTTCCCATGGTATAGAAATCACCTTTTAACGTCCATAGAAACAACGCGTGCGAAGCCGCGGGGCGCAGCTAGTAAGATATATAATTAGTATTTATTGTAACAATTTACCGAGTCGGTTGATGAAGGCGGCTGAGGAGCGCAATTCGTGGACGTCGTTTGGGGGAACGAAATTTGGCGCACAGGCGCGCCCAATTTCGTAGGAAACATATTTTCATGATTTCTTTTCTCCAGCAAATATGCAGGTCTCGACAGAGCCTACACATTTGCTCCCCTTAGAGTCGAGACCCTAGGTCCGTAGAGTACCGAGGCTCTTCGGGTTTTTAAAAAAATATCTCTCGAGACGCGTGACCCGAGAGCTGGTGAGTATCTGGCGCAGCGCATCAGCATTGCCATACAGCGGGACAATGCAGCCAGCGCAGCGGGGACGCGACGACTGGTATTGATATGGATCAGTTGAGCTACCTGTAAGATTGTTTGCAACAGTTTCAATTGGTAATACTAATTGTAATTCATTTCTCAATTGTGTTTTCACATTAGAGGAACCAGAGAAATAATGTTGAAATCTTGTTTATTACCACGGGGATTCCGTGAGTACTGAGATTTAGGCCTGGTTTGACAACCAAACCCGCTATTCGCCTTTTAAAACAATCTTTTTATTCCAGCCTAATAGACGCGAAACACCCGCGCAGCGCAGAGATATCAGCACGCTTGGCCTCGCTCGCCCAGCAGTGGGACACGCTGCGGGAGCTGGCCCACGCACGCGACAAGCAGCTGTCTGACGCTGCTGAGGCTCATCAGGTTAGTTCTAGGACTTTACTTTTAAAAACGACTCGCAATTTAAACCAAAACAATACGATACAATCAATTCAAACTCAACATTTTAGGAAATCATCTTTCTGTAAATTCAACATTTTAGGATTCAACATGCTGCAAATTCGACTTTTTGCCAATTCAACATTATGAGAATTCAACATTCGATTTGAACCTAGAAAACCGCATCAAAATCCGTTGCGTAGTTTTAAAGATGTAAGCATACATAGGGACAGACAGACAGCGGGAAGCGACTTTGTTTTATACTATGTAGAGAAGCACCCATCAGCGCCATCTACAAAGATTTACCACTAACATATAATTGTAGTTCTACGGCGACGCCAACGAAGCGGAGTCCTGGATGAAGGAGAAGCGCCCCCTGGTGGCGACGGCCGACTGCGGCCGCGACGCGCACACTGCGCAGGCGCTGCTCGCTAGACACAGGTACGAAGAAACAAAATGCTGGACAATTCACAGCATCATCTATCCCTACTCTAAGCAGAGCTTGTGTTATGGGTAATAGATAACTGATATACTTAATAATTTTTTATATTCATTTTTACAAAGATCGATATTTTTTATCATACGTAGAAAACATCCAGAAAACCCAGAACAAATATCTGCGGTTCGTACAAAAATTTGCCCCGAGGCGGAAATCGAACCCGCAATCGCCGACTACTTGCAACTACCTACTACTCACCTCAACAGCCTATATTGGTCCACTGCTGGACGCAGGCCTCCCCCTGACGAGCGCCTTATTGACTTTTATCTTATGGGGAGTAATGCCCATAATCCCCACGAGCATGCGGGTTGGGGATCGCAGTTCTGTGGTAGAATTGTTCTGCAGGGGGCGCTGCTGCCCGCCCCCGGTGGATATCCCTTAGTCGCCTCTCTAGACACCCGCGGGAAGAGTTGGGCGGTGCTCATTCTAAGCCGACACAGCAACCAACCTACTACTTCTAAAAAGTTGTAATTTTCTCCAGAGCGACGCACGATGAGATCCGCGCGCACGACGCGGAGTTGCAAACTTTGCGGTCGCACGCGCAACGGTTGGAGAAGGACGGGATTACTTGTCTACAGGTAACTATCTATACTAATATTATAAAGAGGAAAGATTTGATTGTTTGTTTGTATTGAATAGGTATAAATATATAAAACAAAGTCCATGATAGAAATAACCTTCAAGCGTTTCCATAGAAACTACGCGTACGAAGCCATGGGCAGAAACTAGTATCCTAATAAACGAATAATTCAGTAGTCTATACTAATATTATAAAGAGGAAAGATTTGTTTGTTCGTATTGAATAGGCTCCGAAACTACTGGACCGATTTGAAAAATTCTTTCACCGTTAGGAAGCTTACTTTTCAGGGAGTGACATAGACTATATTTTATCCCGGAATTCCCACGGGAACGGGAACTACGCGGGTGAAACCGCGGGGCGGATGTCTAGTGAACTATATAAGCACCTTCTTCAACGGGGCGCATTGCGCGCTCTTTGTGAAAAGAATAGGCATACGTTTTCGCGTTGATAGGAGCAGGACGGAGCGTACGTTTTTAGAACGACGTAAGCGTAAAAATCTGGTTTTTGTTTATTTACAAGAAAACTACGCGAATTATGAAGAGACTGGTAACCAATAATTAGTAATAACCTACGAATCAAAACATTAGTCATTTCAATAGACCGCAGGCTATGAGATCTAGACCAAATTATGCGTGAAGCAGTGCACTTTAACCCTTCCATCTTGGGGCCAAAATGTCAGAAATGAATGACGTGTGCCTTAGACACAATGGCGTCGAAAATCTCAATTCGACTGCCAAAAAAAAAATTCACGTCCACAGATAATAAAATATTTTTCGTTCAGTATGTACAAAATATATCAAAGAACCTAACTCATTAAACTTCTTTATAGGAAAGTAGCATAAGGTCCGTAATCAAATGCAGGAGAGCGGTAGCCGGCTACCGCTTGGGGTTTGAGTGAACGGTGTAGTGACGTAAGGCGCGGTGGCCGGCTACCGCTTGGAGCCTGAGGGGTTAATGAATTTTTTAAACACAAAAAAAAAAACACAAAAAAAAACAAAAAAGAAACACACTCGAGGAACCATAAATATAGAATTTTATGGAAATCGAGTTTTTTACCACCGGGAACCCGTGAGTGGCCTAGTTAGACAACCAAACCCGTTAGGTTCGGCCTTAAAGAGACGCTTAAGAATAATCTTGTCTAATGGCTAAAAAAATTCACACAGCATCATCAAGTCCCAAAATAAACACAGCTTGTGAAGTTGTGATATAGAAAACACCCCAAGTATTTGCAAGAATGTCCCGCGCGAGAATTGACCCCGTCGTTCGGCACGAACAAGACTTTATGTAGACACTTATTTTATGCGACTCACAACTCAAAAATTTTCTCACATTTTGCCTTAACCCAGGCAAAAAATTAACGATCACTCAACTTATACTCAACAATCCGTTTATGACTGACGTTTACCGACCAGTTATCTTAAAATAGAAACAATTTCCAGCTGCCAACTGAAGTAGAAACCGCCCCAGCGCTATCGGAAGAGGAGTTCGTGAACGAGTCCCGCCTGGTGCCCACCGAGGTGTGGGAGGAGGAGCCGGTCGAGAGGCTGGAGCACCGGACTGTTACTGAGGAGAGGAGCGTGCCTCAGGTGAGGAAGGATAGTAGGATAGTTGTAGATGGAAAGAGTTTGTAGAAATTCGGAATAGCGCCATCTGTTGCCAAGGTGGAGAACTACATGCATCAAGCTGGACCCCAAGGTAGAACACGCTCTGACTGTGGAGAGGAGTGTGCCTCGGGTAAGTTAGGATTGTTGAGGATAGCGCCATCTGTTGTCATCGTGTAGAACTACTTGAACTGAAGAGCAGCGAGCCATAAGTAAGAAAGAATAGTTATTGACAACGACTTTTGTTGTCATTTTGGAAAACTAAAGACATGTATCAAGAGGTCGATTAGAACACAAGACTGTGA
This sequence comes from Eupithecia subfuscata, assembly GCA_963564075.1. Lineage (NCBI taxonomy): Eukaryota > Metazoa > Arthropoda > Insecta > Lepidoptera > Geometridae > Eupithecia > Eupithecia subfuscata. The sequence continues at coordinate 526,489 of CAUWYO010000001.1, read as the reverse complement.
CTGAAGAGAGGAGTGCGCCTGAGGTGAGATAGTTTAGGCACAGATATTATAATACTATTCTTATATTGTGGTGGTGCCGGCTTAGAATTTGCACCACCCCAACAACTCTTCCCGCGGGTGTCTAAGAGAGGCGACTAAGGGATATCCACCGGGGGCCGGCAGCAGCGCCCCCTGCAGAACAATTCTACCACCGAACTGCGATCCCCAACCCGCATGCACAGCGTGGGGATTATGGGCACTACCCCCCATGTGATAAAAGCCAAATAAGGCGCTTATTAGGGGGAGGTCGGCGTCCAGCAGTGGACCAATACAGGCTGTTGAGGTTGAGGTATTATAACAGTTTAGGATAGCGACATCTATTGTGAATGTGGAAAACTACTTAAAAGAAATGAATGTGCCTGTGATAGGAAAGTGCAGAGATTGCGTATGTTCGGGATAACGCCATCTATTCAAGCGGTAAAATAACCACGGGTCTAGTTTAAACGCTCGGTACTAACGCACATATAGAACGACTACTTTCTGCCCGCAGCTTCGCACGCGTTTTTGTAAATAAAAAGCTGTCTATTTGTTACTCCAGGTCCATATCTCTATGTGTGCAAAATTTCAGTCCGATCCATCCCGTAGTGTTATCTTCGTCCAAACATCGTGACAACGGCATAAACTTTCGCCATTATATTAGTGGGTTACTATACTACAAAATAACTAACTAGACTCGGGAAAGGCAATAATCACACTAATAGTATACATTCGAAAGTTTGGATGGATGGATGGATGTTTGTTACCTCTTCACGCCAAAACTACTGAACGGATCAGGCTCAAATTTTGCATACAGGTAAGTTTAACCCTGGAATCAAACATAGGCGACTTTTATCCCATAAATCAGTTCCCATGGGATATAAATCACCTTTAAACGTTAAACATAGGAACAACGCGTTCGAAGCCGCGGGCATAAACTAGTATGTAATATGTAATGATGTTTTCATTGCCTCTCTGGTTCAAAAGTTTTTACCGTATTTCCCACACCTTGCGTGCATAAACATAATGTTTTAAAGGTTTTCATTATACGGTCTGTCCTCAGGTGAAAGCCCTCTACGCCTTCACAGGGCAAGGTATCTCGATCGCGAAGGGCGAAGTGATGTTCCTGATCAATAAGACGAACCCGGACTGGTGGTCCATCCGCAAGGCTGACAGAACTGATGGCCCGCCAACTACGTGAGAGAGATTGAGCCCAGAGTTGTGCTGGTGAGTGTAAAACAACCATAACCTGTTATTTACAAGGGTTTTATTTTAAGGTTTTGGAACGCATGATTATGTGTGACATGTTTCTTTTTTAATGTAAATTTTATTTAATTTGTATTTTCATTTGCAACCTACAATCATTTATATTCTTGTATTATATTTATACGCCTGAAAAGGCAGGTTTTGGTAATAGTAACTATAATAATAATTATAAGATCTATGTATAAACCTGAAACTTTATGAATAAATGAAATCTGAAATCTGAACGAAGTTCCTTAACGCGCGTTGTGAAAGGGAGAGACTAGACGGAAAAAAATCATACGAATAGTTGTAACGACACTTTTTGCTATAGTAAGCTATTGTAAGCCGTGCGGCGTGCGCATGTTTCTCTGCCTGTCTCTCTCTCTCTCTTATGAACATCGTTCCATCCGGGTGTACTTTACACCTCTCAAGTTTTTTTTTTGTTTTCTCTATGCGTGTGTCGATGTCGTGGCCATATCTTAGAATTCAGTTCATCAGTTCGTGATGTAACCGACCATTTCATGAAATGGTTGTAATTCATGATATGGCCAGCTAAAATTGACTATATCGTTTATGCATCAACGTTTACCGATATTTCAATCAACGTTTGGCCATATCATTAATGTAGGGTTTCCGTAACATCAAAGGTATAATAAAAAAAAAATTACATTATTTTTGTACATAAAATATGCTTATTGCAGTTGCTTGCAGTTTAAACTGGCAACATAATACTTAAAATGTTTTGACCAAATCTAAATCTAAAAAAAAAATTAAAAAAGAGAAAAATTCGACATTTTAAATAGCTTTATTTTTATAGGATATCTGGCTGTGTAGAGGAAAACGCAGGTACTTTCGGAATTCATTAGAATTTATTATACTATTACTGCAGGAAGACAGTTTGAGCGTTGAATAGAAATACTATAGCCCAGGCTTATAAGCCTGGGCTATAGTATTTCTATTCAACGCCCCTTAAGCCTATATTTAGACCTTACTTTATGAACAAAGAAAATTGCAATCTAATAATAGAAAAAAATTATCATTAGCATTTACAATTAAAACAATTGAGGACTGCTGCAAACAATCTACAGGCAGCTTAACTGATACATGTCAATACCGGTCGTATTGTATTGCCCCGCTGTATATTAAGTTTTATTCTCCCTAATAAATTCTTCGTCCCTGCAGGTCCAAGTCCGCCGCCCAGAGAAAGTCCGCACAGTCCAGCGCGTCAAGAAGACCGTCCTCGTGAAGCAAGTGGTGTCCGTCCGCCGCGCGCCGCCGACACGCCGCGCGCCGCGCCCGACGCGACAGCCGAGCCAGCAGCCGCTGACTGTAGTGCAGAGGATGGACGAACTGCAGAAGGACTACGGTAATGTTCTGTATTTATATAAATAACTAGATGAAAACCCGGCTTCGCTCGGGTGAAATGCGACTCAAATCAGCAGGACTAACTGTCAGATTTTGATGTGAATTCTGGACGTTATGATTTCTCAATCAAAGAGCAAAGAGTTTTCATTCAAAGAAATTAGACCGAACCACAGATCACTATATATGTACCAAGCTACGATCAAGGAGTATTTATATACCCTGGGGACCGATTTCTTCCGTCCACGGTACCAAGACCGAACCATAGACATGTTTATACTTAATTGACATGTTTACTTTGCAACGCCGTTACAATTTTTTTAGCAATTTATTCATTTTCATATTGAAACTACTCGATAATCCGAATTTTCCGCCTATAAGTGGTCGACTCGGATCGACTAATTTTTTACGCTCTTCAATTTGATGTGCATTTCGTTCGAGTATACCGTAGACCGGTCCGAAATTATTAATATAGATTACCTAAAAAACTACAAGCGATTCTAACCCCTATTCCCTCCACAGACGAGCTACTGTCCCTCTCCGCCTCCCGCCGCGCGCAGCTCGAAGACGCGATCAAACTATACAGCCTGTTCGCTGAATGCGATGACTTCGACAAGTGGATGAAAGACAAAGAGAAGATGCTGCGGACTGATGAAGAGGAGAGTGTACAGGATGCGAAGAGGAAATACGAGGTATGTTGTGCGTACCTACCCTGGCTGTATGGTGCTGGCTTAGAATGAGCACCACCCCAACTCGTCACACGGGTGTCTAGAGAGGCGACTAAGGGATATTCACCGGGGGCGGGCAGCAGCGCCCCCTGCTGAACTATTCTACCACCGAACTGCGATCTCCAACCCGCATGCTCAGCGTGGGGATTATGGGCATTATACCCATATGATAAAAACCGTGCAGGGGAGGGCTTTTTATTAAACCTTTTTCGTCATTCTACAAATGAAAGACTACTAGTTTATTAATAAACTACCTTCAGCCCACGGCTTCGCACGCGTATTCTCGGTATAATAAGTACCCTATTATCTAAGTTAGGCTTAGCTCTAAACGTACGATCAATTTCATCTTGATCTGTTCAGTAGTTTTGGAAATCCTAGGCAACAAAGATTCAGATTTTACAAACTTTTTGCTTTATAATATTAGTAGGACAGTAGGATTACAAATTTAATAATAATTATGGATAAAAAAGTAGTGAGCCTGAAGGGCTATGTTATTATCAAAACGTAAAATTACACTGTCGAAAATCATTGCGGGAAGGATCCGTCAACTGTTGAATTATTTCCTATACTCTGCGTGAACTGAAGAACGTATTTTTCTGTCCAAAATATCCGTCGAATATTAACCAACCCTCGTTTATGTATCACAGAAATTCGTAACCGATCTCTCCGCTGCATCCAAACGCCTCGAGCACATCGACGCGGCCGCCGAGGAGTTGGTCGCAGCGAAGCACGGACAGGCCAACAAGGCGACGGCGAGGCGGCAGCAGTTGAGGCAGCAGTGGGACAGACTGCTGAGACTGAAGCAGCAGAAGGAGAAGTCTCTAGAAGGAGCATCTAGGTAAGGGAATAGAGATAGAAGGTTCTAGATGGTTCCCGAAAATTCTGTAAGAAAGGAACGGCTAGGTCTGGCTAGCAAGGCGACTAATACAGTAGTAGAGAAGCTCTCTAGAGAGCGCCTAGGTAAGAGATGGTTCTAGATGGTTCTAGAATGATAGCAAAGCAAACAAGGCAAATGCGAGACGGAAGCAGTTGTGGCAGCAGTAGAATAGACTGCTGCGACTGAAGCAGTAGACCGTTTGGAAGGAGCGTCCAGGTGAGTACGAAAGAGGTAGAAGGTTCTTGATGGCTCGAGAACGAATAATAGCTAGACATGAACACGCCAGCAAAGCGACAGACAGCAGAAAAAGCAGGTGAAGATGTACAGAAGATGCTGGATAATTTTAGAACGAAGGTCGCAAGAAGGGAAGGACCGTCTCCCAGATTTTGGCCGACGACGCGCGACGTCTTCTACAATCTTTATCATTTTTAACAAAATAAATAAAATAAAAATAAAAATAGCCTTTATTCCCTAAAATACAATTTACAATTACAATTTATAAATAATTTTGTACTTAAACCAATGTATTCATTCTCTGCTTAGCTTGGAGCTAGATAATGCTGTGTGAATTGTCCAACATTATTAGTTCATAGTTCATAGTTCATTTATTTATAACAATTATGTTACAGGTCACAAAATATAAATTACATAATGTAAAGGTACATCTACAGTGTAATCTCCAGAATACATCATTATTAATAATAACATAAAATTTAATAATTAGGTACATTTTAAGGTCATAAATTCATTAATGTCATAAATGAAATATCAGCCACTTTTTCAACCTAAACTTAAAGGATGTCATGGATTGTGCGCTGGTGATAGGAGTCGGAATTCGGTTGTAGACAGCCGTCCCCATTACGTGCAGCAACCTCGACGTCTTCGCTAGTCGTCGTGGAAGCGCTCTTAGCCGGTTTGAGTGCCTCGTGTTGTATCTATGACCGTCCCCAAACCTTGAGTATTCGTCCAAGTTTTGACGCACATATATTGCGGCCTGGTATATGACAAGGGCGGGCACGGTCAAGATCCCCAAAGACTCAAAATACGGCCGCGCGGACTCATCCTGTGGAATTCGTACTATAGCTCTTATCGCTCTCTTTTGGAGTCTGAAGATGCGCTCCCAATCGGATGCACGCCCCCAAAGCTCCACACCATACTGAAGGAGCGAATGAATGTTTGCAAAATAAATGCTTCTCACCATAGCTCTGTCCAAGGTAGCTGAGAGGCGCCATAGAGCAAAGCATGACCTGCCTATCTTCTTGCATAGTTTGTCTATATGTGCCTCCCACGTTAGACTATTGTCCAAGGTGAACCCAAGGAAAGTAGTAATGTGGACTTGGTTGACTACCTCGCCTCCCAGGCTCACGGCCATCGGCAGACTGCAGTGCCCAGCCAGGTTAAAGTGCATGAAGTTAGTTTTCGCGACATTCAGAATAAGACCGTTCTGATTAAACCACTTCTGCAATTCACCTGCTACTGAGTTGAGCTTTTCCTGCAATGCGTCCAGATTTGTGGCTTCCACGATAGCCGCTACGTCATCCGCATACATGAGTATGTGTGCCTCTTTTATACAGTCGGTAATATTATTATTATTATTATGATTAATTTACAAATTATTATATTTAATTACTAATAATGAATAGGTATAATAGATGCTAAATATATAGTGTTATTCGTTAAATTTTTGCAGGGTTTATCCATTTCTGGATAAAGGCCTCCTCCATCTCTTGCCAGTTATATAATATTGGTAGCAGGAAAAGAGTGGATTAGAGCGGCTCAAAGTAGAGCATTTTTACCAAACGCTAATAAAATTAATGACAAATAAACCTCCCTCACGAATCACTCCGTTCATTAATGAAAACCGTAATTAAATCTTTTGTGAAATTAAATCGAGTTGTTGAATTTATCGCGTTTATACAGACAGACAGACGCGGCGTCAATACTAAGCAAAAAACTAAGTGCTTAGTACATTGATTTACATCTTTTCATCATTTTAAGCACGTAAAGACGTGAAAAAGTAGCATTATTTATCTCTTTCCAGCGTGGAACTATTCGGGCGAACCTGCGACGAAGCCCTAGACTGGATGTGCGAAAAGGAGCAGCAGCTGGCCGCCCCCGCAGCGCCCGCCGCGGACCTGCGGACCGTGCGGGCTCTGCAGAGGAGACACGCCCAGCTGGAGAGAGAGTTGGAACCGCTGAAGGAGAAAGTTCGATCGGTTAATCTACTCGCTGATAGGTAAGACATTATACATAGACAAAGAAAATTATAAATATATTTATTCACAAAGAAAATTATACTAGTATTTACAATTGAAACAATTGAGCTAACTGCCGACTGTTGCAAACAGTCTACAGATAGCTCAACTGATCCATATCAACACCAGTCGGAAGCGTCCCCAAGACGCTGGCTGCATTGCTGCGCTGTATGGCAATGCTGAAGAAAATTACAATCAAATAATATAAATGAATTAGAACTAGTATTTACAATTGAAACAATATAGGTAAGATTAATATTATTATACTCTACGACCGATGTGGCGCGGCGGGCGACGGGCCGCCTACGATTGTCTATCTATAAGATAGACAATCGTGACGACCTCTGTGGAGCGGTGGGCGAAGGTCCGCCTGCGACGCAGGAGGTTGCGGGTTCGATTCCCGCCTCGGGACAAATATTTGTACGATCTGCAGATATTTGTTCAGGGTGTTCTGGTCGTTTTCTATGTATAATAAAAAATATCTATCTATGTACTCGTATATTATTATGTATATCAGTTATCTAGTACCCATAACACAAGCTCTGCTTACCTTGGGGCTAGATAATGCTGTGTGAATTGTCCAGCATTATTAATTTATTTATTTATACTAATATTATAAAGAGATTATAATTATAAAGAGTATATATAAGAGTCATCCCTTTTAGATTGAAAAGTCTTACTGATTAACGTTAGTTTACTGTCCCAACTTCCTTTTCTCTGAGCCTATTGTAAGGAAGGCTCTTCCTCCATCATCTTTTGGGTCTTCAAGATTTATCTATAGGTAAGCCAGGTCTAGATGAAACGATTACAGATTTCCAGATAGATTTTTGTCGCTGCTGCAAGAGATAAAAAGTAACATTGGTTAATTTGTGTTTATTTTTCACGCAGTCTTTTGATCAAGTTTGAAAATGGGTATGTGCTAACATCGAGAAACTATACACATACTTACTTCTCTATTAGCACATTCTTCTACAATATCTCTTCTTTAAAATCTCTTCTTTAAAATAATTTCGAACTTCTATCACATATAATATAACACAAAAACTATCTAAAGCTGGTAGTAAGTATACTTTTAAATCCATCATGGTTATAACACTAAAGTCATTGCAACGGGATATTTAAGCTGCCTGTAGTATTTCTCTGCTTTCCGCCGCTTACCGCTTGTACGCCTTGAAATCGTAGGTATGTATACTACCTACCATGTAAGATGTAAATGAATATAATATGATATAATTATAATAAATGAAAATCCAATATTGCGGCACAGTTTGACGACCCCTGTGGCGCAGCGGGCGAAGGTCTGCCTGCGACGCAGGAGGTTGCGGGTTCGATTCCCGCCTCGGGACAAATGTTTGTACGATCTGCAGACATTTGTCCAGGGCGTTCTGGATGTTTTCTATGTATAATAAAAAATATCTATCTATTTAGTGTATTGTATTAAGTATATCAGTTATCTAGTACCCATAACACAAGCTCTGCTTACCATGGGGCTAGATAATGCTGTGTGAATTGTCCAGCGAAAATAAAAAAAAAAGTTTCCGGAAACTGTGCCGCAAAGCTCAAAACTCAAATCATGGTAAATATCCCGTTGTAAATGACTTTAGTATACATACTAAAGTCAATACATCTTACATCGTAGGTAGTATACATACTACCCACGATTTCATGGCGTACAAGCGGTAAGTGGCGGAAAACAGAGAAATAGTACAGGCAGGTTTTGTCATATCATGTATGTAGTACATTTTAAGCTTATGTATGTAGTACATTTTAAGCGTAGTATCATTATTAAAAGTATTTATTTATATAACCTTCACGAGCACACAGATCCCCTAGTACTATTCAATGATCCTATCCATCCACGGTTGTCTGGTAGAGATCGCTCTTGAGCGATAAGACCGCCACTTGTCACTTAGTTTTTAAGCTGTTTTGTAGTATTGTTTCTATCTGTAAGTGTGCAATAAAGAACTTTCTATCTATCTATCATCATCATCCCACTGACACCCACTGCTGAGTATAGGGCTCCTCATTTACACGCCAGCTAACTCGGTCCTGTGCGGGCCTCTTCCACAGTTTTCCGGCCACCCCTAGTCGTCTGGCAGGTGGTCTATCTCGAAGACGCTTCGTCCCTACCGGGTACCGCAGTGACCGCCTTGATCTGCTGTCATCCGTCTTTTGTCATATTTGGAAATAAAAAAACGCTTGTTTATTTAGTAAACTGCCAGAAATTTCCACGCACACTTCTCGCACATAGCAGGAAGTGACTTTGTTTAAATTTCATTTTATCACCAATCACCAGTGTCTTTTACATACTAGATTTTTCTGTTTAGTGGTGTCTATTCAGATTTCACGAACTAGCCTAAACTAAACTAAATTTTAAAAATAGAACCATTTTAGTACGTGTGCTATTCAGATGATGCCATTTTAGTGCAAACTATACTAATTATAGTTTGACAGGACTAAACTTGATTTTAGTTACTCAATTTAGTTTAGAAGCCACTTTTCGTATTCTGTTGTACCACATAAGTGACAGATTTACACTAAATTCGACTATAAACAGTTTAGTTTAGAACACTGTAAAATTTTGCCTACTAAATATAGTTGGTATGGCGGCAGTTCATGTAATTTTGATTTTTTTGACATTTTTATAATATTTGAGAAAAACGCCGCCTAGCTTTGTAAGAAAGAGTGGTAAAAATTCAAAGAAATAATTAGATAGGCGCAAGGACATAAAATCAAAGGTTTAGAAAGGCCAAGTTAGCAGGCAGGGCTCTTTCCCGCGCAAATGTTTTTCCGAAGCGCGAAATTCGTAAATTTATGTTCTATCTCTATAACAATGGAATAAGTGGTAGCGGCAATTGTTGGTGCAGAAGATAAGGATAAGGTAAGCAAGTTTTACCCAATAAGCAGTGAATTTTTGAATAGTGTAACCTAAAACTTTACCTACAACAAGCGGGTGTTTATTTTTGAACAGAAATTACGATGAAAGGCTAAGAAATATAAGGTATTTTGCCAACCCCTTTGAAATCCCCGAAGCCAAGTTTGCAAAACTGTTTCGAGTTCCTAAATCTGGTGCTCTAATCATTATCAGGACACTAGATGACCCATTATTAAACGAAGGAGGGATTCCAAAACAAATAAAGGTAGTAGGTAACCAAGTCAAATTCAGAGACGCAACGTTTGTCGTAGGTACTTTCTGTAACAAAAGCAGGTATTTGGGTTCTGAATCACCTAGACTAGATAGGTTTTTAAGTAACATTATGAGTAGTACCTACCATAAAAAACCTGTAGGTAAGTACTTATATTAAATAAAAACCTACTTATCAATTTTCAGGTGTTGGCCGTGCTACAGTTTTTGGCCCAAGGAAGACCAGGCCGCTGTTGGCCAAGACAATTTGTTGGGTATAAGCCAGCCAACAGTAAGCAGATGTCTCGACGTAGTTACCAAAAGCATCGTGCAAAAACTCCGAGGCCCGTCTCATCAGAATTTTTTTAATAAATTCAAGTTTTATGTATTAAGTGTTTAAGTTTTGAGGGACCTATAAAATACTTGCTTTGGCCCATGGCTTTGCACACGTTTCACAAGCTACCTAGATATACTCATGTGTTAGATTACTTATCAATAGCAATGTAGGAGTAATTTCCTTATGCATGCAGTCTATAATACTGGCAGCGATTTTGAAATAAATTTATGATTCACTATGAATGTAAGCAGGCTAACTAAATACCTAGTTTGTGTTTGTGTCTTTATATAATAGTAAATGCATCTCTGTTAGTAGGGCAAAGTTGATGAAAAGTAGGGAAATTAAATTATCGGCTTTCAAGCAAAACAATAATTATCAAAAATATCGCGGTTAGTTACAGAGAACAGGCATAATTATTAAATTAAAACACTAGTCTGTTTTTACATTTTATTTGGTATCATATTTACAGTACATTCTCCTCCTCCTCTAGTTGAATAACTGGTGTAGGTGTAGCCAGTGCTCGAACAGCATCTGCCAATATTCTAGCAGCTTGTACAATTGAATCCGCCAATAGGCAGCTGTTGGCATTAAGTGTCTCCACAAGCTGAGCGTTTGCTGATGGGCGGGGACGGGCAGATCTCTGCGTCCGGCGCCGGCGGCTCCGGATGGGCCCAGACGCTGGCGACTCAGGTTCTTGGACCTCTCCTTCGTCCAAAACTGGAGACTGTTATTGTTTGCAAGCCCTAAAACAGAACATACACTTTAGTAGGTATATACCTAAAGGAAACCTACCTAGTACCTCGTAGAGCCAGAGTTGTATACATTCTCATTGCTCTGTATGAATATTTAAAGTAGCTTTCCTTGTACCTATACCTTATTTATACTTGCATTTTACTAACATTCCCTCAGGCATGAAAAGATAATAGACACAGATACAAAATTAAAATATCCACCTACTTAGTACCTATAGCTAGACAACGATAGGTATGTAATGGTAACTTACAGCTTCTAAGGCAGCGAAACCATGAACGGAGGCAGAGCCGACGATATCCAATATCTTGTCATCCAGGGCATTGATGGTTCGGCCGTCAGATGGTCCCGTCCAGTTGCAGTTAACGCTTGACCAATCTCTCTGGCCTTCCTTTTTGTTTTTACCATGATGCTACAGATCTGTAAACATCCAAAGATTTCAAAAACAATAGTACAAAAGCAATACTTTTATGAAGTAGGGTACCTATATTTTTACCTGGAGAAAAATCAGCGGGTACCTATTTACCTATCATTATATAGGTACCTAAGTAAATCATTATTATGGACTTACATGTTGCCACTATTCCGCGGACCTGCTGCAGCCATAGTGGTTCAACTGCACACTGAGCGAGGCCCACATGTCTTTATACTGTTGAGAGGCTTGATTTCCTATAGGAAATAAAGAACGTCAGAAAATACATAGGTACTAGGAGTAATAAATATTGTAGCAGAGCATTGTTAGTTTACAGTCAGATCCAAAACCCTGTAACTACGTAGGTAGGTACGGGTTTAAGATGTAGGTATCTAAACTAATTTTACAAGGAAGGTAAATAACTACAATTATGTAGAGTAAAAAAAACGTAGGCAAATCATTTTATGCTTACCCCTTAACACCTCTTTATGAGCGTGGAGTCGCGCCATGAGCAACTCGTGCTGCTTTTTATTGATGCGTTTTCGTTTCGATTGGTCCATTTTCCAAGATAAGTATTATTTTGTATACGTTGTATCACGAGAAATGCAAATTGCAAATTGAAAAACCAATTTTCTCGCAACATAAACTTTCGGCGCTAAACGTGCATGCACACAGATAATAAAAGTCGGTCACTCATTCCATTCATTCAAAAATGAAGTAATTTCGTACGTCCATGATTCCAAAATCTCTGTCTGGCAACACCTTCAATTCAATTTAAAACGCGTCGTTATCGAATTTAGGAGCCTAATAATTTTAGAACTGTACTAAAACCGTGTGCAACTGAATAGCGTTTTGAAGGTTCTAAACTAAAATGGTAAAATTTTAGTATAGTATAGTTTAGTTTTGGGCTGATCCTGAATTGACACCAGTCAGCCACTTGCTAAGAATGTTTGCTAAAAAAACTAAGAATGAATTGTGGTTTTGGAGTCTATCGACATAATGTTGATTTTAGTAAAAAAATCTCTTATTAGCAATAAAGTCCATAACGGCAATCAAATAAATAATTGATTCGTAGATTGTTATCGCCTAATCTAAATGACTTGTAGAACCTAAAAAATTGTAAAAACCCGATTCTTTTTCGAACATCACTAAACTAACCATCTAAACTCCCATGTTTTGAGAGCTCACTAAGTTTTGCGCTAATTAGTAGTTTATAACTTGCTTTCCGAAACACGAAAGCGCTCGCAGTTACTTTGTCATGCAACGTAGAAGACCTTTTGGGATAGGGATTGTTATAAATAAATAAATAATGCTGGACAATCCACACATCATTATCTAGCCCCAAGCTAAGCAGAGCTTGTGTTATGGGTACTAGATAACTGATATACATAATACAATACACTACATATATAGATATTTTTTTATTATACATAGAAAACATCCAGAACGCCCTGGACAAATGTCTGCAGATCGTACAAACATTTGTCCCGAGGCGGGAATCGAACCCGCAACCTCCTGCGTCGCAGGCAGACCTTCGCCCGCTGCGCCACAGAGGTTGTCAAAACATTATCTGTCAGTCAAGTATTTATGTAAGTTCATTATGGCTGCGTAAAATGTCCAGCATTAAAAGAATGACTCCGTGATGAGTTCGAGTTAAAAGTGGGAACTGATAGTAGTATCCACGGGATAATGAGACCGTTGAGTCCAGGCGACCGATGGAGTAATGTCAACATGGAACAATGTTTCAGAAAACATTTTCATTTCTTATCTTGTCCTGCTGTTAGTACAGTTGGCTGGTGTTCTGTGAGGTGTTACGAAACATTGAGCAACTTATACAGACGGTTTTTTATTGAGTTAACTAGCTGCATCACGTGGCTTCGCACGCTCTATTCTGAGATACATAGTAGTCGTAGTCTATGTCCGTCTCCGAGATACCATCTATCTCCATGCCAAATTTCAATGAGATCCGTTCAGCCGTTTAGGCGAGAAAAGGTAACAGACAGCCAGATAGATAGACAGACAGATACACAGACAGACAGTAGGTAGCGAATAAAGTCAAATACCCGATTATTATGATAAGACTATTAACCATAAAGTTGATTTTTAGAAGTTCACGAGAAATAGATAAACCTATGATTCTTGTTTATTATTGATTATTTTATTATTGATTATTTTATTGTTATTGGTCTTCATAGACAAGAGGTCCAAATGGTCAATTTCAGGATTAACGAGCGGTTTTGTGTTTCGAAAATAACACAAAATTAATCTTACCATATAAATATTACCTACAGTCGGCTATGTCAAAATGTTAACAGCAGGTATGAAGAAAACTTTGACCCTGTCACCGTCATGGGCTACCTATTGATGATTCTGTATTTAATACAGACAGTATGTTTATATTTACCTCCAAACAGCTTCCTAATGTTTGTAAAATATTTATCTACATACCAAGACTCCAAATAGCTACGTAAAGTTCACCATTGTTTCTTTTGTGAGACACACACACTGCTAGGTCACGGAGCCGGCGTGCCCTAGCAGCGAACGCAGGCACGGTGGCTGTATCTAGTGAGGCAGTACCTACACATTCCTAGGTCACAGAGCCTGCATGCCCTAGGGCACGGTGGCTAACTGTGTCTAGTGAGACAGTACTTGTACTTACACATTGCTTGTGAGTGTCGGAGAGGGCCCGCAGCCGGCGAGCCCTGGCCGCCAGCTCCTTCTGCCGCGAGCGCAGGGCGCGGCGCCGGTGCGTCCAGCCGCGCTCTAGGGCGCGCCAGTCGCCGGAGAGGCGGCGACAGGCGGCTGCGTATTCCTTCTCCATTGATTCTCTTTCCTGAGACGGAGACATTATATTAGTAGTATCATATAGGCTGCGCTGACTCATCTAATGATACGGAAGGAAGAGGATCGGATTGGATTTATTTATTTCTTAGGAGCGCATTTTTAGCGCGTGTCCTAAGTGACGGAGCGTGAATACCAATTGGCAACAAATACTCGACAATTCTCAAACTTCCTAGTGCTCTATTACCTTTAGACCTGCCTCTTAGAAACGTCAGATATTTCAAATTACGTAAGTAAAACATGGAACTAAAGTGTTAACTTTGAGTTTTTGTTCACTTCAAGGATGAATCTGTACAAAAACAGAACAGACACAGGGTAAAATTTACGAAGTTATTGTTGTCTTACCTCATCTAACTTCCTCTGAGCCTGTAACAGCTCCTCTCTCTCAGCGTGCCACCGTCTCTGTCTCTCCTCTTGTTGAAGTAAGAACTGTTGTCTCTCTCGCTCTAATTCGGCCCGTTGCGCTTCTATCCGTTCACAGCGAATCTCGCCTTCTAAATCCCTGTTAACATTATACAGGAATTAGAAACATTTGAAAAGCTGCTCCTTGATGACTTTAAAACTTGGCAGATTAACGAGACTCGTTGAAATCATCATCATTTCAGCCGAAAGACGTCCGTTTTTATACATAGGCCTGCCTCAAGATCAACACAATGAGCGGTCCTGCGCTGCACGTATACGTATACAGTGATTTTCCGCTACCGTCACCAGGTCTTCGGCCTACCTTGAAGAGTATCTTAGGTAGGGAATGCAATCTCGTCTCGCCGAGATACCGGCCATATTTTACGAGATTGTATCTCGTCAAATTTCGCACGAGATCTCGCGAGATAACGAGACGTGTATTTCATAGCGCGGCTGCGCGCGAACTGAATCCTGGCCGGCCGTGCCGCCGCGCCTGGCGCGTGCACAGGACAAGAGGGGTAGGCGGGCTTGCCTCAACACTTGTGGGCCCCCCACAAGTGTTGAGGCAGAACGAGCTTTTTCAGCAGCAGGGTATTTGGCATGCAAAATCAGAAGTCGTCTGTCAGATGATACCTACTCTCGACATGATGTGTTTTTTTAGAAGCCATTTTCAGACAAACTAACTTGCCTTTCCATACCTTGATAACTTCATCTGACTTCTACTTTAAACTTCTTTTATTTGATTAATACGATCTCACAACATTTATTTAACCCTAGAATACTAATCATCGCCTGAGAGGCCGCGCGCGGTTAGTTTTTTTCCGTTATTTCAATAACGCGCCCGCGATTCAAGTTGTGCTTTCGCGCCAATTCGGTATTCCCCGCGCCGCAGAGGCGAGCATACGCGGGCCCGGCACGGACTCTCCGTTTTCAAAATATAAGCTACTGGATCGCCTGGGAGGCGATCATTAGCATTAACGGTAAGTTTATTTTTCGTTAGGTACTTGTTTTGATTTTTCTTTTTTTTCAGTTTTTAGACATGTTATAAAATTAAGATAAAGTTTATATATTGGATAATAATATTGATGCCAAAAAAGTGTGGATATAGTAGTATTTTTTTTTTACCAGACTGATATAAGACTGTTATGTTGGGAGAAAAAATGTTCGCTGTTGTAAGATTTAAGTCATATTTTAAGACAAATATTGATTTTAAAAAAGGATTTCAAGTTTAATTTTAGAAAAGGTAGAGGTTTGCCTAGTTATTTGTGTTATCTTTATAAAAATTTAATAATTAACTAATATAATAATTTGGTTTATTTTAAAAGTAGCCTCCCAGGGGATCATTAGTATTAAGCTGTGGTAAATTTATATTAGTATTCTAGGGTTAAGAGCGTTTACGCCTCCATTCTAAAAAACAGTAATTTTCAAACCCGTTAATATCATGAACTACTTACATTACACAAATGTTAATTACTAATAATTATAGGAAATTTCGTTGTCCAAATAGTGGGCTGAGAAAATATTTCGATTAATATAGTAGGTATGTACGCATTCTATCAAGATAATTTGGTAGAGGTTTTCTTAATTTCCCTTTCAGCATCACTTTCGAAGCTCAAAATATTATGAAAATACTGACATATCTTATAAACAAAAAATAAGAACCAATCAATAAGATCCTTAAAAAATTAATTCGTTAAAAAGATGTTTGGTTTTGGCACAATACATAAATATACAGTAATCCGACTCCATACTAGACCGCCCGAATCGACGCACGCACATATAGGCGTCATTTACACGGCCGCTAAGCTAGTCTCGGCATGCACATCTAACCAGTGTCACGCACGCCGCGCGCCGCCGAGACTGGTCGCTGCGCTGAACGAGTTTGTTGTGCCGCGACCCCCGCGCTGTCCGCTCCCGTTTCGGTACCTCAACGTTGCATGTGCGCGAAATAATAAATTAAATAATGCGGCATCACGACCACGAGTATACTGCAGTGTTTACGGGTGCCTAAACTCAACGTTCGTTAAACCAACACTGTCATTTTTTCGACTTCCTGCTAATGCTGAAAGGTAAAATAAATATAGTCTTTACCACGTTTTAGGGTTCCGTACCTGAAGTATAAGTAATGCCAATGTTACTAACAAATATTTATGTAGTACCTCCATATTATTTTTTCTGAAATTCACTTATTTTTTTCCTACCTACTTATTTTGCGGTCTAAATGTACCTATTCTACATCTATATATATAAAAATGAAACCCGTTTTCCTTGGTCACGGCATCACGCGTGAATGGCTGGACCGATTTCGCTAATTCTTTTTTTGTTGTGTTTGTTATTGTCAGGAGAAGGTTCTTATGAAAGAAAAAATTAATAAAGTTGGAAACATTAATTTCCACGGGGGCGAAGCCGCGGGGCGCAGCTAGTAAAATATAAAAGACCTAATTTTGGTACGGAACCCTAAATGTGCCAAAAATGACAGGGACATAGCGATTGCGGTATCGGCCGGAGTACCAATTCTGCAGTAGGTATATTTAGTATAAGCATTGCACCTGTGCGAAGCCGGGGCGGGTCGCTAGTTAATAATAAATGAATATTGAAGTACAAACTATATTTTTATTTTATTAGTACAATGCCCTAGTCATAGAATAACAGTACGATAGGTACGTGACCTGATATTTCGTGCCCAGCACTAGGGTAGATTACATTAAAATGACGTCATAACGACAACAAATGCAAACTTGTCACTAATGTGTGAGTAAGCGAACGTATGCAACTACGCATAAGGCTTAATTTGGTTTGCACTGCATTTTTGGATGGGCGTAGCCGTAATTCCGTAGTTATTGTCTGTGTATGTAGTGGTAAGGTAGTAGAGGGGGCGAGCCGGCGACACGCATTCCCGATAGATCGGATGGTACTCAGCATTTCTAGTGCCTTGTTATTAAGATTTCTGTGGTACCAACCCTAGCGCTCCGCTCAACTGTAGGTATAAAGTTCAAAGAGACGGCTGAGTCAATGTACTGTATACATTTATCTACTGTGGTTTTGGTATCTTACTATGAGAAATTAAAATTCAAAAAGTGTGAAATTAGAACGAATTTTAAATGATTTTTTCAGCGATATACCTTATTTAATTTAATGTAATAATAGCTTACGAATAAAGTAGAGCATCGTCTTTAAAATCATACATTTAAAATTTTAATTATTTCGTTGATATTATTTTTCTGTGAATATTTTAAAACTCCTATAAAACGCTGCTCGCAAATCAATTCAAATCAGTCCAGCGATGCCAGATCTACTGATTTAGCAGTAGATCTACCTGCTTTTTAAATCGTCTACTGATCTACTGATTTATTTCTAAAATTTCGTGAAATCTACCTGATTTTCCTGATTTTTGTCTAGTAGGTAAGCTGTCACATGTTAGTGTCACTTCTCAAATTCGTCACAATTACTGGCAATCTATAATATAAAAATGAATCGCAAAATGTGTTGGTAAGCGCATAACTCAACAACGCCTGGACCGATTTCGCTAATTCTTTCTTTGTTGTGTTTGTTATTGTCAGGAGAAGGTTCTTATGAAAGAAAAAATTAAGAAAGTTGGAAACATAAATTTCCACGGGGGCGAAGCCGCGGGGCGCAGCTAGTTATAAATGAAATTGAAGTGTTTGTTTTGTTCGTTCGTTCCTTCCACTTTTGTAAGCAATGCTTACAAAAGTGGAAGGAATCAATCAATCGTAAACGATGATAGGGACACAGATGCTTAGTAAGCATCTGTGTCCCTATCATCGTTTACGATTGATTGGTCGGAGAAATCTACCAGCTTTCCCTCAGAAAGACCCATAAGGCCTTGTAACAATAAAACAAATCAAAAATTCAATTTCACCTGGTTAATTCGATTCTCGAGTCAACTTCGTGTCTATTTTTTCTAAATTTCAACCCCTCATTCCCAGGTGGACATTTTTTTTTTGTAGATAGAAATAACGGAACATCGTCGTAGGTACACTACCTAGGTACTAACCTCAAAAAATCTGATCAGTGCCCCTGAAAATGAACAAATCTCGACGAACTCCAAGCTGATGAGTTGCTTTGATCAATGTTATCATTTCATTGCAAGAAGTTTTTTAAAATCCTACTTAAACCACCTAGTTTTGCAAAATTCGAAAATCATTCGAACATTTTACTTTGCAACTTGGGTAATTTTGATGAATGCCATCGTTGAAAAGTGAAACACACACGCTGTATAAACATACATTTTTTTATAATAAAAATCGGTTCATTCAATAGGGATATAGTAATAGTAGATACAAAAAACGTACAGATTGATATCTTCCACGCGTTCTTCGTGTTGGAAGCTAAAAATTTGTATTTTTCTCAAATCACTGATTTTTTCTTCAAGCTACTGATTTTTTACTTGATTTTCTACTGATTTGGTCAGATTCCATCTGGCAACACTGGCGGCGCCCGCCATTTAAAAAAAGAAGTTGAAGTTGAAAGAAAATGAAGTTGCTTACAGATAATTTATTTTCACAATTTTCAGATCTCTCTCGTTTAATGAGAGGATTTGATTTCTCTGACTCTTACAGGAAAATGCGGAAGCGTGTGCATCTCCTTTTTATCTTCAGAAACAACAGCTGTGTTGCAACTTTGGAGTTTATAAGCTATAAACTTTTACTATAGTTTTGCCATGTCCGTCTGTTTGCCAGTTTTTGTAAAGGAGATATTAAGTTGTGTATGTGTAATAAAATATGTACCCTTATTGCACCAAAGACGCATGTCTACAAATTTGATAAACAAACATGGTAGGTTCATAAACCTACTGGAACGAAGCTTTGTTTAAAAAATAGTTGCAGCTTATTATTTCATGGATAAAGGATTCCTACTAAAAGCAATTCAGAACGCTTTATAGACCTGACTACCAGATGCAGAGAAATCAGTGACTATAAGCAAAGCAAAGACCCTATGGCAAGGAGTGGAGGAGTCAAGCAAGCTTACACAACAAAAGTGAATACACTATTACCAAAAGGATTCCTACTAAAAGCAATCCAGCACGCTTTATAGACCTGACTACCAGATGCAGAGAAATCAGTAACTATAAGCAAAGCAAAGACCCTATGGCAAGGAGTGGAGGAGTCAAGCAAGCTTACACAACAAAAGTGAATACACTATAACCAGTAGTTATATTTTGCATTCGATGTACCTACTACTATCATCATAGTGTTATCAATTGCTTGTGTTATGGTTTTTTATTAAAGTTTCTAAATGGAAATGTTTTGGTTATTTATTATTGGTAAAACTTTCCACACAAGTTATTTACTGGAATATTTAGGTATTTTGTTAGGAACATAATATCGTTCAACAAATATAAGGGGAATAAGCCTTACCTAAAACTATCTCAAATGAATCTGGTATAAGGCCGTCTATTATCTAATGTTTTACAGAGTTAGCATTAAGTGAAACAAGGTTTTGGATAACATGAAATCATTATAATTATTATGTAGGTTTTATAACCTTACAACAAGCTTCTAGCCAAGTATATTAAATCTTATTTATCTCAATCTACTAAAGATCCTAGTAGGTAGTCTACATTCTGTACCTACCATCAATATACTATGTTTATCTTCCTTTAATGGGGCCTAAAACAAATGAAATTACTGTAAATCCAATGATAACTAGGTGAATCAAGTCATCAAATCAATCATCTTGACACCAATAGAACTAGGTAATTTAGGTAAACTAATTGCAGGTAATTTTACTAAATTCATCAACCAAGTTACACTTTCAGATGGGAGTTTATATGATATGAGTATATAGGTAGGTAAGTATGAGTATATTCGGCTCTTTGTCAGCAGTCTGAGATTCTACATCATCAACAATACCTACATTCAATTTGCAATTGAACCTTGTCATATTGTTCAGAAACCTGTTCAAGTCTTTCAATTCTCTGATGCATACATTACTTGAATAATTGTGGTCAATTGATCGAGGAGTGGAATTCATTGATATGCCTGGCAAACAGTGTGAGTCTTCGCTTAGCACTGGCTTTGTCTTACAGATCCTTCTTTACTGAGAGCTGTTGCTTGCCTGAAATTTCACATAAGTTTTTAATAGGTACCTAATTCTGATGCTGTCCTCTGTTATTTTAATGACCAAGAGTATCTACATTTGATAATTCATAGCTCTGTTCAAAATAAAAATGAAAAATATAGAGTGAAAATTGGAAGGATCGGTTTGAGATTTTACAACAAAATGAAAAGCTGAATTTTACAAATTATGACCAAAATAACAGTAATTAACAGGGAAAACTGTCAACAAGAACGTTGGGCATCTCCTATATTTCCTAATTTATGGCTACCTAATATAAGAATAACAACAAAATACAAGGCAAAACAAAATAAGTAGGTTCCTACTTATTGGATTTTTCAACGGAATCACAAGTAAAATTTTTCAAAATTAGGCCCAAAATTACAATAGTTTCAGGAAAAATACTTAACAAATAGAAACGCTAGGTGCCTCATAGACTTGCTATTACAAGACTCAATACAACTTAAGGTTAGGTCGCCTAAGATCGGTAATTGTATTGTAGGTAGGTACTGTACCTTTAGGGATCTCGTTTCTGGAAATAATGAATATAGGTACCTAATATAATAATATTATTACATAGGTAATGTAATTACCTATAATTATATAAACATACATAATAAAAAAACATTTTGCTAGTAATTGGAAACTATGTTCCAAAAAAGAATTTTATAAAATACTACACTTGCGAGCTTTAAACTGGAATCGCTTCAAGGGTTGTTCAAGACTAATTTTTACAATTTCTTTGCAGTGAACTATGAGTTAAGTTATGTTTTCCCTTACGCAGGATTTATTGGCGACGATAAATTTTGATTTAATGCACGATAATGTCCGCTGCCACACCGCAGCAGTGACTAGACAGTACCGACAGACGTCTTCCATGTCGGCAATCCCACACTAGACTGGCCAGCCCTTATTCCTGACTTGAACCCATTCTGGCATATGTGGGACGAGCTAAAACAGCGGATACGAGGGAGAAATCCAGCTCATCCAGCTCCGGCACCGATAGAAGCCGATAGATGCAACTTCGACCTATTGCAATAATTCCCAAAATTTAGGTAGCCAATTTAATTAATTTTAAATCTTCTTGATATCACTTGAAAGGTAACAAAATTACCTTTCAAATGATATACCACAATATATAGTTCATTGTACATAAATTGTAAAAAAATTGTTTTGATCAACTCGCAATGAAAGCGATTCCATTTTAAAGCTCGTAAGTGTAGTTTATGCCCGCCGCGGCTTCTCACGTATTTTTTCAATGGTAACGTTTAAAGGTGATTTATATCCCTGGGAACTGATTTATGGGATAAAAAGTAACCTATGTTGATTCCAGGATTAGAATTCAAATACCTACAAATTCAATTTTTTATTGATAGGTACCTACCATGTTGTTTGTTGGTCTTATATAAAAACAGTTCCAAACATGGACCCGGTTAGGGCACTACAATAATTATGTTAAACTTAAATCTAACACGACGATAGGAACAATTTATAATTTCTACAGTAGGTAGGTATAATTTTTTTACGAAATAATAAAAGTAAGAATTAAAATTCGAGAAAAATAGAATAATACATTAACAAGGAAACGCACTAAATACTAAATAATTACCTACAGCTCCAAGAACTCATGTAATGTATAAAAACAGTTTATAATTAAATATATTTTTAAAAGTGTCTTAAATTTAGGTAATTTGCTTTCATTCCTTATATCTTCGGGGATCTTATTACTTATAGATTTTTATACACATGGCGTGTGGACCAGAGTGGAAGAGTTGTAACTTCGAAAACGGAACATCTAAACGATTTCGGGGTCTTAGGTATGTGTTGTGGTCGGTTGTAAGGCTTGAAAATATTATTGTTATTTTTGACAAATAGACTTATTTCAAATATAATTAGGTATAATATGCATGTTAGTGTTAGGATCTGTTCTTGTATAAACTATGGCTTGCAGCTACACATTTGATCAAGGTTGTGTATTATTCTAATTTCTAATGCAGCGTTTTTGTAAGACAAATAGTTTAATAGAGTCCGTGCTATTTCCCCAAAGAATAATTCCATACTGTAACCATGCCCAGTGTTGCCGTTCAACTAAATTAGAAGTCCCTAGCCAGTATTAGAAATTCCTCTAGATATGGAAAAAATCGATCCATAAAAATCCGCTAGAAGTCGCTAACCTACCTCATCTATTGCGACCTCAGTAACGCTCAAACCGAAATGCTTTAGGTAGTAGTTGTGGTTCTATTCCTCCGCAGTTCTTTGTTCTATTCCTACTCTTTCACGACCTCTGTGGCGCAGCGGGCGAAGGTCCGCATGCGACGCAGGATGGGGTAAGTACTTGATAACGATATCCTTAAAAGAGACATTATACTACCTACATAGATAAACATCTATGTTTTTTCTAAGGGTTTTTATGTGTATTTTTTATTACACATAGAAAACACACGGAACAAATATCTTCAGATCGTACAAACATTTGTCCCAATGCGGGAATTGAATCCGCAAACTCCTGCGTCACGCAGGAGTTTGCGAATTCGATATGTGTAATAAATAAAACGTCAAGTGCGAGTCGGACTCGCGCACTAAGGGTTCCGTTTAATTGTAAGACCTTGTTTCTTGCCAAATTTTATGATTCTACGTCAACGGGAAGTACCCTATAGGTTTTGGTAGAATTTATTCACTAAAAAAATACTTTAAATACTTTTAATGCTCGAAAGTAATTTTTTTAGTGAATAAATTACAAATTTATATTTTTCAGATTTTTACCTTTACTTTTGCTATAAGACCTTGCTGCTCACCAAATTTCATGATTCTAGGTCTACGGGAAGTACCCTATAGGTTTTATGTGCATGTGATTCCCTTGGAAACTTCAAACTATTCGGACTTAAACGGCTGTAACTTTTGAGTGCGTTGACTTAGAAGTTTTATTTATATCGCGGCTTCAAGAGGTTACAGACTTGAGTATTTGACGTTAATTTCAACTCGATACGTTCACGCGTTTCTAAGGAAAGAGGGTTGACAGACAGACAGACAGATAGACATACAGACGGACAACAAAGTGATCCTATAAGGTTTCCTTTTTTCGTTTTGAGGTACGGAACCCTAAAAATTTAATTATCTATGTAGTATAATGAATGTACCTATTAAGTATATCAGTCATCTAGTACCCATAACACAAGCTCTGCTTAGCTTCGGGCTAGATGATGCTGCGATCCATGTGTGATGTCCAATCCAACCTTATTTAATGCTAGATTGAATATACGTCTAGAAATTGTAAAAAAACGTTATTGACTTTTCTATTTCGTAATTATGGAGCCACACCGACCGACCAAATGCAAGACAATTATTCACACATTTTTGTTGTAATCAACAATTGGGTCATCAGCAGCTTAAGATCCCGATTGAACTAAAAAAGCGGCCGCCCGTCACTCTCAGTTTCTGTTCGTACACTCATGTTCAATGAAAAAGGCAAAATAAAAAAGGAAATACAGGGTGCCAATATAAACAACCTACGATAAACTTTGTTCTACCTACAATTTTTTTAATTTCTAATAGAAACTGACGATAAAATGAATGAACTCCTTCGAAACTGGCCAATACCTACGTACGTAATTCTGGGTTTCACTCATTCTTGATAGCAGTGAGCGAGATAAACAGAACAAACCTTGCACTGAATGCTCATAATTTGGGAAATCTCGAGTGCCCTGCTTCTATAAATATACAATATTAATATAATTAATTTGATTCATTATGTTTATCAATTCAGTATCTTTAGTTTTGAAATAAAGACGGTTGCCCTTCTAGCGTCACATTGACCCGCCTAAAAGTCGTTAGAAGTCGCCAAAAACTTTTTTCTCGCTAAATTTAGAATTTTGCCCGCTAAACGCCCACAAAATCCCCTAGTTCTAGCGACAAATTCGCTAGAACGGCAACACTGCCATGCGCATAGGCATAATAAGCAGTAGTGGCGGGCGGTTTTTATATCAGTGTCATGTGACATGCATGACACTGATATAAAAACCGCAAAAATGAAATGTTGACATGACTCATGTCAACATTTCATTTTGTTGTGAAATCTCAAACCTTACCTTCAAATCTCTATTTTTTTTTTTCATTTTTATTTTGAACAGAGCTTTGAATTATCAAATGTCTTGGTCATTAAAATAACAGAGGACAGCATCAGAATTAATAAACTTGTGTAAAATTTCAGGCAACCAACACGGCTCAATAGAGAAGGATTTGTAAGACAAATATAAAATATAAATAAAATAAATAGGTAATGCTGGACATCCACACAACATCATCTAACCCCAAGCTAAGCAGAGCTTGTGTTATGGGTACTAGACATCGATCAAAAATTTCCGGCCGAAATAGTAGGTAATAATAAATAATGTGTTCATATGGCGTAAGTTTAAAAGTATCTTAAGATCCTAGTTGACTTGAAATAACGTTTTTTCGGCCCATAGAAAAACTCTTACGAAGCCGCAGGCAGACACTAGTTCTTTTAAATTTAAAGTACTTGCCTGAAATTGTATTTTAGGTTTATTTCACTAGCTTTTGTTAACTTATTTATATTATTGTATGTCCGAAATGACCCTTTTGTTTGTTGACTGTTGCGCCGCTAATTTATAGTTGTATCAATAAATGATTCGTTATCTTTACCGGAATTCTGTATATTTTATAATCCTTATAAAAATAAACAGTGTATGAATTATTTTTAGGTACCTTCCTACCTCCTTACAAAATAAAATAAAATAAATTCGACTCCACTAATCTCTTGTTCCGCATGCAAAAAATTTGACAGGCTCTGCGCAAACTGTCTGCGTCAAAACAAAACGTGGACACTTTTGAGTGTCATTCTTGTAAGGTTCTAGGTATCTACGGGGGAGGCCGCATACTTGATCGATGGTACTAGATGACTGATATACATAATATAATACATTACATAGATATATATTTTTTATTATACATAGAAACGACCAGATCACCCGAAACAAATATTTATAGATCTTACAAACATTTGTCCCAAGGCGGGAATCGAACCCGCAACCTCCTGTTTGCCAGGCATATCAATAAATTCCACTCCTCATTCGATTGACCACAATTCAGGTAGGTAGGTAAGTAGGTACCTACCTACTTTTCGAATGCATCTGAGTTAATATAATTATTTTTTATTAGGTATATACTCAGTTAATATAATTATTTTTTACCTTCATTTGGCATATTATGTAAGGTTGGGTCGCCTAAGATCGGACGTGACATAAGATCGGATGCATGAAATAACTCGCAAACTAGGCAATATTTTCCTTCTAGTGGGGTCGCACAACCACGTTACCTATATACATCACACTCCTGTACGACTGCTGGGCGGCTATTCCCTGTGTCCGTCAAGGTAGCGTACACATAATCGATATCACGTTTGTTGATATGCCAATAAACTCTGCATAAACAGTGTAGAATTAGTGCAAAAGTAAAATAAATACTGCCTCTTTGGTTTAAGAAATAATGACCATTCTTAGTGGGTACGCTAGCTTGACGTCAAGGCAGCGTACCCATTAAAAAACGAAATAATTCTTAAAGAAAACGAGCTTTTCTTATTATAAATGCTATATGTAAAAATACTGCGAGAAATACTGCTTCTGCCTGTGGTGCCTGTGTGTGCCTGTGGTAAACACCAATGCAAAATCCGGATAATACGCATTTCATCATTCACAAATCCGGATATTCATTCGAATGAAATGTCAAATTTAAACAACATCTTTTAACTAGCTCTTGTTTGCGGTTTCGCGCGCAATTTCTTAAGTGTCAGTAGTTGGTATAGCGTGTACCAGTTTAGACACTCGGCATTACAGTGTATCTGGCTATTCAACTAGTCTTCAACTACTTTCAACTAGGCTATTCACTTGAAGAAGGCAGTTAGCCACGAAGTAGCGTGTGAACCTTTTGAACCCACTGAAAACTCATTGAACGACTACCTGAACAGATATGTGCGCGGGAGACGCGGTGTATGGTGTGGCACGGGGCTACCCCCGTCGTATTTATGCTT
Source organism: Eupithecia subfuscata (assembly GCA_963564075.1). Taxonomy (NCBI): domain Eukaryota; kingdom Metazoa; phylum Arthropoda; class Insecta; order Lepidoptera; family Geometridae; genus Eupithecia; species Eupithecia subfuscata. Next base: position 500,020 of record CAUWYO010000001.1, on the reverse strand, counting down.
AATGCCTACGCAGGCATTAAGCATAAATACAATACGATATATAGGTACCTATGTACGTAGCCGTGCAGCAAAACTGGAGTAACCGTAATAACACGAAGAAAAAAGCAAGGAAAAAGCACGAAGAAAAATTATAATTCTAATTAAAACTTATTTACGAGCTCTATTATTTTTGCCTTAAACAATAATATTATGAGTATTATTACAGTTATCAGAATTATCGTAACATAGTTAGGCAAATAAAAAGTAGGTACTTACCTGTAAAGATTAATTAAAGAGTAGATAATTAAAATCATAATGACTTCTATAATACCTACTTACGTAGGTAAGTATAGGTCCTAGGTAGGTATATGTCTAGCCTCTATTATACCTACACAGCAGTAGGTAAGGTACAGAACAGACATGATTATACTTACATAGGTAGGTATGTATAACAATAGCATGTACGATCTACCAATAACTTAAGCACGGTAATATTAACTATATAATATACATACCTACCGTAACAAAGGCATTCAATTCTAAGATAAAATAGGTACCTACCTACTAGAAAAAGATATCGCGACTATTCGGCCGAATCCAGCTCACTCACGCACGTGTGGTTTTACATCGCGTTGTCCCTCACGCACGATGCGCATACCGGTTTGTTTTTTATGTTCTCTGTTTCTGTGATCTATTTTTGTTTGGGTTTATATAGAGATTGCAATCCGGATTATTCGAAATCCGAATTATTCAGAAAAATTGCCATTTTTATTTATACGGATATATGCATCTACATCTACCAAATACATTACTGAATGAAATATTAGTGCAACAAACTTTGTTGCCAGGTAACGATCTGTTAAAGACTGTTAGCATCTGCCGCTGCTGGAGGAGGCCAGCTAAGGACAAGGTGCCTAGCCAGATACACTGTAATGCAGAGTGTCTAAACTGGTACACGCTATACCAACTACTAACACTGCGTGCGAAACCGCAAACAAGAGATGTTGTTTAAAGAACAATGGCAAGAATTATGAGCTATCATGAGGAAAGATCCCACGGGTATCAATCGATAGCTCCGGAAATTCTGAATAAAACTATATATTTAGTTTTTCCATAATTATTGCAGGAAAAATTAAATTAATTTTTGAAAATGTGGATGAATAGCAATTTAAGCGAAGCTAGGGTGATAAAAACTCGTAGAATCCGCCATTTTGTTTTTGACATTGACAGCACTACCAACTCTGCCTGTCATTATTATTCTGTGGTCCAATCCGCGCGCTTTTGTAATGTGTTTGTTGACAAAATTATTTTTAAAATAAACTTATCAAAATAATACTACAGGTGAACCTTCTATCCTTACCCAATATAGTATTATAATATCTGTGCCCAAGTCTTTGTGAGAGTGATTTCACAAAAAGTTGTAGTAGCAAAGAAACTTGTTTCAAAGAATTATATTTTCTTTCTTGGGTGCTAAAGAACTACATAGGTACCTACCCTTCGCCATTGTAAGTTATTGTACATCGAGAGTTTATTTTGTTTTCATTGTTCACCTACCTACCTACTTCGTAAGATTGTCGGTAGGTATGTGCCTAGTCTACATAAAATTATGCATACCTAGTAAAAGTTAGTAGTACTTACCTAATACTCCGTAAGTACCTACCATAGAAATCAAAATAACAATTTAGATTTCTATGGTACCTACATACCTATGTGCAGTGTTTGTATTGTACCCACCTAGCTATCGTTACTAAAATTCTCCCATACATTTTAGTAATAAGTCTTACAAACATTGAACATTCCTTTCCTTTTATAAATAACTAGACGATCGCCTCGCGGTTTCACCCGCGTAGTTCCCGTTCCTGTGGGAATTCCGGGATAAAATTTAACCTATGTCACTCCCTGAAAAGTAAACTTCATAGCAATGAAAGAATTTTTCAAATCGGTCCAGTAGTTTCGGGCCCTATTCAATACAAACAAACAAACAATCAAATCTTTCCTCTTTATAATATTATAGTATCGATGTGTTTATTTTTCAGGTATTTAGGTACCTATCTAAATGACGATAGAGAGGAAACCGAATAACAATACTTACTCGGTAGCGCTACCTCACAGATAATGGAAAAACTTACTAAGAATTGAAAGAAACTAACCCTAAGAATTGATATACTGTACTTACCTAAGCATTCTTGAAAATGTATAATTTAGCACCAAGATAAAAAATATTTCATCTATGAGTTTGCCTGCGCATATTAATAAAATTATACGATTCCACTGACCAGTTACCTAGTTGCAAGGTAATATTATCCTATAATATTACCGTGCTAGTTGGTATGTTTTCTTATCTTATGCATATACACTAGCCAAACTCGATTTAGAATGTTTGTAAACAAACCGCCCATACTTAACCTAAAATTCACTCTGTTGCCGCGTCTTTTTATATAATATAAATTATTAGGTATCTAGGTATTTGATTGCACTTATTTTCTTTGTAAATAAAGTATTTAAAATTAATAAATTATAAGCAATATTTATTGAAGGAAGGATCTCAAATCGGCAGACGTAAGTAAGGATGTAAATTGCGTATAAAAAGACGCAGCAACAGAGTGAAATTAGAACTAGTATTACTTATTGAAACAATTTGGCCACGATTTGGCTAACTGCAGACTGTTGCAAACAATCAATGCAATTTATTATACGTAGGTACCTATCTGAAACTCGACGCCAAGCAAAGCAAGTGAGTTTTAGTTTTTTGTGTAAGCGTTGTGTGTGTGTGTGTTCTTAATGGTTTGCTTATAAACATTCCACATCGAGTTTGGCTAGTTTATAGATAGTATTACCTATTGGTAAAGCTAGAATGGTACGTAACGTAGGTAGTAAGGCCAACCACTCGATCCTTCTGGGATATTAGGAATTATTACAAAATTATCTATTTTCGTAGATAGGTACCTACCTAAAAACATTTTTGATTAGGTACTACCTAGGTAGGTAAGTGCTCGTAACTCGTTAAGTTGAAGACTCAAAACCGTCAAGAGCAATCGCTAAACAAGATAACAGAAGCTGCTCTGTGCTTTGGATTGGAATCTTCATCTGTTCACCGCTATACCTAGGTAAGTAATTTTGGCGATGACTATAGGGAGGTAGACCTATGACTTTTATTGAGATAGCGGTTAATTATATGTCTTCACTTCAGGAAGGTACGGTACGTACGATACTCCACGTACCTACCTATAATACAAATAATAGTTGTGCCATGGGTAAGTTAAGAATCGAAAAGCAAACGTGTTCTTGTCTTTAGTGGAGACTGCGACTCGGCAAACGTAGTGTAGGACGCAATTGGTAGGGAGATGCTGGATGCGGCAAGCTGAAGACTGGGCGATATGGCGCTCATTAGGTACCTATCAATTTTATTTGAACAGGTAGGCCACACGTTCTTGGAACACATTGTAAAGCCGCGGCAATACACCTGAGCTGGTTTAGGTTAGGCTGGGCTAGGTAGGTATAGGCTAAGGGTACTACCTACATAAAAAGTTAGGAAATCTCTATCCAAAAATGTAGCAGGGCCTAAGACCTAGCTATTTTCGTCCATGGCCGATAAACCTACTCTATTCTACCTACCAACTGAAAAAAGGAGGTTGGTTTTAATCCTGCCCCTAACCTGAAACTAACCTCTAGAATTGAAACCTTTTTTGTCACCCCGCCGCCATTTGCAATGAAGAGATGAACCAGGGATAGGAAATTATTCTGCCAATTTTAAAAAAAATATTTAATTTTTTCTGGAATAATCTCGGAAAAACTAAAAATGCAGAGTTCCTTAAAATTTTGAGATGAATCGAATGGTATATTTCTTATCTTTCCTCAAATTTTTGGGACAAACCATAAGGGAAAGTTGCCATTGTTCTTTGACATTTCATTCGAATTAATATCCGGATTTGTGAATGATGAAATGTATATTATCCGGATTTTGCATTGGTGTTTATTATTTGTTGTGTGCGACTGTACCAAAATGCATTTGTTCCTAGCACTTCACATCAACTTTTAATATTGTTGCACTACGAAATTGCATAAAGTATGACCACAGGCAGAAGCAGTATTTCTCGCAGTATTTTTACATATAGCATTTATAATAAGAAAAGCTCGTTTTCTTTAAGAATTATTTCGTTTTTTAATGGGTACGCTGCCTTGACGTCAAGCTAGCGTACCCACTAAGAATGGTCATTATTTCTTAAACCAAAGAGGCAGTATTTATTTTACTTTTGCACTAATTCTACACTGTTTATGCAGAGTTTATTGGCATATCAACAAACGTGATATCGATTATGTGTACGCTACCTTGACGGACACTCTTTTTTTTACCACAATTCGTGCCAGTACTTATGCCGTTGAAAATTATCTCCTCAGTAACCGTTTCGTTTCTAGGCGTTAAAAAACCCATCGGCCCACTATCTAGTAAGTAGCCACCTCGCTTTTTATTAATTCTGAATTCTGTAGAAATGCCATTCGCAGATAGCGGTTGGCCGTTGGTCCATTTCTTATCCAAATCTTCAAATTGTTTCACAGTTGCATAAGTTTGTTTTATCTCTTGAATGTCGGCCTTTAGTCGAACAATATCTTTAAGTAACGTAGTAGGGTCTAGGTGGTCGAAACAGGCAATCGGAATTTTGTTTAGGTTTCGGGCCACGAAAGTGGGAACAACATCCGGATCTGTTTCCTTTAGGACAGCGATAATGTCCTCCAGATCCCTCTGTATTTTCCCGTCCTTCCTTCTTGAGATGTTTCTCTTCTTCGTCGAAATTGTGTCAAATAACAATTATTTTGCTTCCTCAACTTCAGGCGGGGTGTACGTAGAAGCACAGATCCTCACCATACTTTCATTGTCCATTACGTCGACCTTATTTTGCAGATAAGCTAATAACTCGCTTATAACCATATTACAGCTAGCACATTTCAAAGTTTTCGAATTCGTCATTTTAACTCGGTACAAATAGGGTTCGTTGACCCTCTTCGCGCAGCGCACACACGCTCGTGACCGCGGTCAGTCGCAAACTGATAATGTTTTGTTATGATATTCTAGAGATATTTGTGACAAATTACAAGGCAAGGCAGCACGTAATCTTTGAGAGTTGGTTATGCTGGAAGGAAGACCTACGCTTAATGACTGATTTGGAATATAAAGGCGGTGAAGGCAATCCCTAAACGAACTGAACAGCCCACTGGGCAACACATCTCTTTATTACCAGTAGAAACAAAACCTCCACCGCAGAGACTACCGTAATATTCATCGTAACTCATTGATTCCAGGTTATAGCAGCCACAAACCGAGTGGACATCCTCGACCCTGCGCTGCTCCGTTCCGGCCGACTGGACCGGAAGATTGAGTTCCCGCATCCCAATGAAGACGCTCGGGCTAGGATCATGCAGATACACTCTAGGTCAGTTCACTTGGGAACTTACAGATTTGAGGAAAAAGTGAATGTATCTCACTACCTCGGCCACAGCCTGTAATCGTCGGTCGTCTAAACTACCAAAGCTTTTTAAAAAAAAATACTCAAAATGCATCTGTTTAAAGATTTTCAAGGATCGTTATAGCCTTGGGCAATCAATAATCAGCAAGAAATCCGTCTCCTAGATCTTTTATTTGCAAGAGCAATGTGAGATCATCCGCGAAGAGGAATCATTGAGCGTTCTTGACCACGGCCGGCAGGTCGTTAATCATAACGATGAACTGAAGCGGGCCTAGATGGCTACCCTGACTCACACCAGTTTTTGTAGCATAAACCTCGGACTTAAACCTCGCGTAGTCAACATACTGCTGCTTGTCCCTCATATAACTCGCGAAGTACCGCAGCAGCTTGGTTGTGCAGCCGATCGTCGCCAACTTCTGAAGCAGTATGTCATTGTCGACCAAGTCGAATGCTTTTCTGAATTCCAAAATGGCCACCATTTGCCCTATTGCGAATCTTATTTGATTGTTATTTTTCTTTGGGTGGTACGATAAAGAGTATCTCATCTATCTGTCTTGTTTGCCTAAACTTCTAAGTAATGTGCAGCGTAGGCAGACAGACCTGATCCTGTGAAATGTCGCGGTAAAAAGTTATTCAACAGTTGAATGTCTATTGGCTGAGATCTGAGAATCTTTAATTAAAACTTTCTAAGTAATAACCCCCTTCTCCCCAGGAAAATGAACGTAAGCCCGGACGTGAACTTCGAGGAGCTCTCCCGGTCCACCGACGACTTCAACGGCGCGCAGTGTAAGGCGGTCTGCGTGGAGGCCGGCATGATCGCGCTCAGGCGCTCCGCCACCGCGGTCACCCACGAGGACTTTATGGACGCCATCCTCGAGGTCCAGGCCAAGAAGAAGGCTAATCTTAGTTACTACGCCTAGTTGAATATCACATTTTGTCATTATTATATTGTAAACGAAAGAGGATTTGTTTGATTTCCATTGTAAAGCGGCGTCCCTACTAACAATTATACACTGCCCGTATTTTTGAGGTGACATCGTGAACTCCCGACCGCTAACCCATCATAGCGCCGATCCAGGTGATGAAGAGAGCCTCACGCCTAATCATTTTATAATTGGCAGATCTTGTGGGGCTGCTGCCATTCTGGGGGCGAACCACGGGCGAACAAACCTTCTGTCCTATCTATCATAAAATACTGACAGAATGAAATATTATCTAACTACCTACTTACCTGTAGATAGAGGGCATTCTTGCAAACCACTGACTCAACCTCAGCCTGTATCGGTCCACTGCTGGACGCAGGCCTCCCTCCGATAAGCGCCTTATTGGCTTTTATCTCATGGGACGTAGTGCCCATAATCCCCACGCTGGGCATGCGGGTTGGGATCGCAGTTTGTTGTTAGAATTGTTCTGTAGTGGGCGCTGCTGCCCGTCCCCGGTGGATATCCCGTAGTCGCCTCTTATGACACCCGCGAGAAGAGTTGGGTTGGGGTGGTGCAAATTCTATGCCGGCACACACTCACCACTCAGAACCACTGACAGCTCTAATTCTATTATATTACCTATATCAATTCTATTATAAATAGAGCTCAGTGGAACAACCATAGGTACCTACTTGCATATGAATTAGCTTCTCTGTGTGAAAGAAGCAGGTAGAGGGGGTGACGAAAAGAAAAAATATATATTATTTCAAAATACTTTTAATGAAATGTCAACATTTAAAAGGTGTCTTTATTAGTTACTACAACTAAAGGAAGCCGAATTTTCTATCATATCTCCCCATCCTTTAGAGATCAGACACAAACCAAGCTTTTCCTGATTGCCCCGGAAGAGAGAAGTAGGTACCTACTTAGGTAGAATAATGGAGCTCCATAGGTACCTACTGATTCCCACCAGAATGAAAAATCGGCCCTTACGAACAATTTAGTCAAAATACAAACAATTTCGCTTCAACAGCGACCTCTAATGTCATCTTAGGTTATCTAAATACAAGGTGGCGTTCTGCACAGCTCTCATCACGTTTAGAACTTGAAGATTCACGGAGTATTTTATGAATTCCGCCAAGTTGTACTTGTCTACAAGCGGACATTTGCAGCAGGTGCAGTTGAATATGTTTACGAGATGTGCTTTGACCTTGTCCAAGTCGTTGTGGTAGATGGACTTTGGCAGGATCTTCTTCGCCTTCTTGTAAAGGCTCTCTGCAGCGATTGTGAGGTTATACGTGAGAAGCTCTGGGTTTCTCTTGTTGTCGTTGCCGGCGTTACGGCCGAGAAGGTAGCCTGAAATGTTCAAATGGTCATAGGTATTTAAGAGAGGCACGGTTATTCGTTCAGTGCAATATAGGCCAGTCTTAAGGGCTACTTGTGGTTTTACCTATTAGCTCGAGAATATTAGCGCGGCTTGTGACCAGTTGTGGCAAGCAATCATCCTCATTCAGGGCATTGACACCGCCACTGCTGTTTACCTAAAAGTGTAGTTAGGTATTAGGTCTCCCGTTTAAGATTAACACCAGCTCAATCTGTCCTATGTGAGCCTCTACACAGTCTTCCGGCCATTCTAACGATCAACTATCGGCACGCATATTCAGACTCTCCGCTAACGAGTCATCGACACGGAATCTGACACAATTCGCGCGAAATTCAAATAAAATGAAATTAAATTTTAGCGGTTTTTAATATTTTCTGCGAGGAACTAAACTATCAGAAAAGTAGTTTTCCACATATCGTAGCCTTGCGGGTGGGTAAGTATCCGTCAAGTCCGACAAGCGAGACACCTGTCTTGCTTGCCGGACTTGTTGGTTGGTACTTACGTAGGTACCTACCTACCTGCCTATTTAATGTAATGCGGGACTTCAAACTAACCATAAAAATGTAATTGCTTTTCAGAGAAACCATGCAATAAATCTTAGCTAAAGGTAGATACCTACCTACCTACACTTAGCTTCTAGGTAGTAGGTAGTCCTAATGGCCAATTTGATCAAGCAATCTTATACTAATTTTGCACATGCAGACAGATGAAATAGGTAAAATTTTTTTTTTTAAATAATGCTTATCCCTTATCAATCATCAGAAACTTCTTAAAAATTAAAAAATTACTCCCATGCAATGCATGCGAGTTGTTAGTAAATAAAGTCAAAGTCCACTCACCTCCAAAAACGCACATCAATCCAATCATCAGCACCAAAATCGCGAACAGTCGCTTCGTAACTTGCGGGTCTGAATTCGTGCTCATTTTGACAAAAACTTGTGTAAAATGCAAGGAATGTAGCTTCTCGATGCCGCGGTAGGACTAATCGCTGGTTCCGTATGGCGCGCAGCTGCGACCGTGAAAACTATCCTATTTTTAGGAGGCCGTGTTGTGTTGTGTCTCAGTCGGTGAATGACTTTCTGTCAATTCTACAAAAAAGTGACTAATATTTGGCTTTCCTTGTAAAAGCTGTCTGGAATTTCCCCGGATATGCGCCCACGGGGTTAGCGAGTGATTGTTTGTTTCCGAGAGTTTTATGATTCGATGATTTTTAAGATTTTTTCAGTCATAATAAATTAGATTAAGAAAAAATATTTCAATTGCTTCCTCATTCCGGAATCCAGAGCATAATTTTAGTACAAGTAAATTAACTACGGATCTAATCTTCTATTCAAAACAATCCCAATTCTTTTTAATTTCTTTTCAGGTTAATGCTCTTCTGTGAAAAGAGGAGAGGTCTTTGGCCTACAGTAAGATCAACTCTTAAATTGCCATTATAAAGTTGTTATAGGAATAAACGACATAATAAAAATGGACAATACTCTAGCTAGCCATATAAGTAGGTTTCCCAGTAGGTACTCTCTCATCGCGGTTTCAATTGTGTCTATCCTGTCTGTGTTCTAATCGGGGGAGAAAATGTGACGGAAGAATGGGGTCGGCGAGTGTGTGGAGTGGTGGGGTCGCCGGCCATGTATAGGAGGAAGAGGGGACGCCAGTCGGGCCGAGGTAGGGTTTAAATGTTCCGGTGATTTGGCGAAAATGGCGAGAGGGACACCGGAGAGGTTCTAGTGGGTATTACGTCCTTCTCAGAGCGTCGAGTCCCACATAATTCTGCCCCCCCCAAACCCCCTTCCCCCTCCCCACCCCCGTACATCATGCAACAAAACTTCAATTCATTATTAACAATAGCTTTATTATAAAAACACTTTAAATACCTAATGTCATGACTACATACATCATTCTAAAAATAAGTCTTTCATAGTATTTGTAAGTACATTTGTTTATGTTATGCTATCATTTCTCATTTTAAAGTTTTTAATATAACATTAATTACATAATTAAAATTAGAATAAATTGTAGATAATTATGAATAATCGGAATGTCCAGCATTGATTTAATATTAGTAAGACGTTATGGCACTTTTAGATTAGTTAGACTCAAAGCTCGGCAAATATCTAAGCAAATGGACTATACAATTACATAATATAGTTGCCGCCAAACAACTTGTCCGGTGACGAACGGCGAGAGTGGGAAGTTTGCGCGGGTATACCTACTCACGCATACAATTCATATGCCGCCGACGACGCAGCTGGCGAAAGAGATACGTACAGCTTCGTATAGCTCTGTCTAGCTCTTTCATTGTTTGCAACAAAAACTCAGTGTATGATCGACGCGACTCTCCAGAAGATAACCGCCCACCAAATTGGCCTAAGAATTGCATTCTGCGTATACCTATGTCATGTGGTTCGCCAGAGGACAAGAAGATTGACGATTATTAAAATCACGTTATACTCGACTCTGGGTCTCGCTAATGCCCTGTTTAAAAATATTACCTTAGGCGGCCCAAAGACCACACAATAATATGAGCAAGTTTTATAGTGCAATAAAATTGAATAGCCCATTGAATCCAGACGTTCCAATAACATTCAGTCAATTTTAAATATTTTCGCGCGAGCAACATATTATATAGTTTTGGCTGCAGCCGTGCTGGTAAATTTGTAAATAAAAGAAAAAAAAGAAAACGAACAACTAGGAAAACTTTTAAACAAAAACTAAAATGGTGTCAGGAACATTCTGAACAAATAAAAATGGATATATTAGCTAGTCACATGTGCCACCCGTCTCACTGGATGGCACCGTGCTCAAACAAGTGCCGCACTTTAAGTACCTGGGGCACTGGGTCACCGATACCCTCAAGGACGACATGGACATGGAGAGGGAGAGAAGGCCGTCGGCTGTGAGGAGTAACATGTTGATCCGTAGGTTTGCAAAATGCTCCGAAAAGGTGAAAATGACATTGTTCAGGGCCTTCTGCCAATCGTTTTACACCTGCAGCCTGTGGATGAACGTTACTCGAGCGGCGTACAACGCACTCCGTGTACAATACAACAACGCGTTCCGGATGCTGGTGGGGCTGCCGCGCTACTGCAGCGCATCAGGTATGTTCGCAGAGGCGCGAGCGGATGATTTTCACGCCATCATGCGCAAGCGTGTCGCCTCCTTGATGCGGCGGGTGCGCGCCAGCCCCAACAGCCTCCTGGTCACAATAGCTGAGCGGGTGGATGGCCCTATACTCAGACACTGGACCGAGATGTGCTGCCCTGTAACGCAATGCGTTGTGCAAAATAAGATAGAATTAAAATTATTATTATTCAGTAGGTTAATATTTATTCATTTGTTGACTTTTACATACATAAATTAATTTGAATTGCTTAATATTTATGACATTTACATACTTAAATTTAATCTAGTTAGAGTTAGTGATTTTAATTTAATTTTGTACCTACCTAATGATAATTTATTGAGTGTATTCTGGTTTTTTGTGACATGAATAATTGAAATCTGTTTTTATGGTAACTAACATAGTATATAGGTAGTTGTACTAACATTTATGGTGAACAACCGAAATAAATGATTTGAATTTGAATATATTTATATTATTATATTGAGCAATACTACGCCCACACGCTGCAGTGAAATGAGATTGCGCAATATTTTTCACTTTACCGTTTGGACCGGACGCGACCGATCGTCACATGCAGGTCGCGCGCAAACTAAAACTGTAGACACAATTAAGAAGGCAATTCAGGGTCTTACCCTTTTTTACACCCAGCACTTACGGCAGGTGTGTGTGTTGCCGCTTTAAACCATAGACTACATAGTAAGGTTTTAGTAATGTCATTAAAAAAAATAGAAAAAAAAGTATTGACGCGAAGGGCATGTCAATTTTATTGACTGAATATTATTGAACGTCTGGATTCAAAGGGGTATTCAATTATATTACACAAAAAAAGTATTGCGCTATATTATTGTGTGGTCTGTGGGCCGCCTTACAATCATTGCCTGTTTATTTACCGTCTACACGTACTGGTCTAACCTTCTAAGATCTATGTCTACCCCGTCTCCCCCATGTTAAACAGCATCTTGAGATCCTCGATGGACAGGGCAGAAGCGGCCGTATTCCTAGCGCCAGTGAGTACATTCTCGGCTAACGCCAGCTTTGCCTCCTGAAGCTTTCTGATAGTCTGTTCCACTGTATCCACGCACATGAACCTGAAATTAAAAAAATCCATTAGTTTTCAGTGTTTTTTTGGGCCTTGTTTGACATACTAGCTTCTGCCCGCGGCCTTGCATGTGTGGCTGGGGGGAAAAGTAGCTTGTATCACAGATAATATGCTTGATACTTATGTGGTAATTTCTCTCAGAACTAAATGAGTGCAAAATGTCAGCTCGATTCATTTAGTATTTTTGGCGTTGCTCATAAGGCGTTTATCAGGGGGAGGCCTGCGTCCAACAGGGGACCAATATAAAAGCTGTTGTGGTGGTGGTGGTGGCTGCCCATCAGCCAGTTATGTAACCAATAGATTTGAACAACTCCACAGTTCCTCCAACTCCAAGGTTGTTAACCAAAATGAGTTTCTGACATTCGACCTCTTTTATAAATTACATAATACTTTCTCGCAAGTCGTGGTGAAGAGTTGTGTTTAACTCGAGGGCAAATATTTTTCGTTTCCTGCCTTTTAAATCCCACGCCACCTCAGCAGTCGAGTTCAGAGCCACTCGCTATGCTCGTGACTCTATTCTAGACTGTTTCGCTAGCCGGGATTTAAATATCGATCTATTCCTTTCTAATACCAAAAAACTAATACCAATGGTATTTGTTTATTGTCCTCATTAAATTCCATTCCTAACGAATACCAAATTCGAAATCTTTATATGAAATACAAAATCTATTCCCAACGAATACCAAAACAGAAGTTTTGGTACAGTCACAGGAACAATTTATTTTTCTTTCAAATAATTTAATATTATGATCATAATTTATAACCTGTACAAATTCATTTCATTGCGGCATTTTTATCTACGAGTACCATAAGTGAATCACTTGCCAAAAAAAACCTGCAAAAAAGTAGCGGTGCGGAGATTGCTCCTATTGTTTCAAAATCCGAAACAACCAATCAACTCAAGCGCCGCCGTGCAAACGAAGCACCTTAAAATAGTCAATGAAATAAGGTCTGTTTTTTCTTACAAAAATTATGTCCTTGCATAAATTATAGTATTACCTGCCCTGATTTTGAAGGATGTTTTGTCAATTCCTCAGTACTATTCCGTAAGGTGGCACGCGAGGAGTAGGTTACTAGAAACTCAGTGAAAGTGATCTGGTAGGTTTTTTATTATTTGTAATTTTATGGTGTTTTAACTTTATAATTATCTAAATGTTCCTATATTCGTAAAATATCGTTTGTTTAATTTAAATGTTTATGTATTATGTATAGTTACATTTTTATAAGATAAAATTTGGAGGTTAACTAATTTGTCATGTCCAAGTATTCTCCGATTTAGATACTAATGTATTTCTTTTCTTAGAAATGTTTGATGAAGCTCGGCCATCCACATGTTCGGGAATCACTGGAGGATAAACATTCATAACAAGAAATGGTGGCTTGGTTCTACTAAAATCTGGTTTATCAATCATCATCATCATCAACAGCCTGTAGTGGTCCACTACTGGACGCAAACCTCCCCCTGATAAGCGCCTTATTGGCTTTTATAAAATCTGGTTATCAATACACAAAATAAAGAGAGAAAAAAATGGAATAAAAATGTTTCGATAAGACTGATTTTGTTTAAATAAACACTACTTTGAATCACTTGAGCGTTTTTAGTACTGACTGTACCTCATACCATTTATCTTGTTTTGGTATTCGTTTGTGAGTGGTATTCGTTAGGAATAGAATTTAATGAGGGCAATAAACAAATACCATTTGGTATTACTTTTTTGGTATTAGAAAGGAATAGATCATCGGAGCGGTATTCGGAAGTGCATTAAATAACCCGGTATTACCGATTTTCGGTAATACCGAATATCGATGTCCATGCCCTCGCTACCCGTGTGAAGCCGAGGCGATTTGCTAGTTAGCAGTGAAGCCACCAATTCCATTGCTGTTCTGTATATTTTTTCTATCAAATAAATAGTATGGAACATAAATAGTAGTTTATTAGTCTAGGGAATACAATCGTTGTGCTGGGCCTACTGGTACCTAGAAGGGTAGAAAAGAGAAAGATTACGTCACACCGTCGTCGATTGCGTACGATATTTAAAGTTAATTCCTTCAAATTCAATAATTTACGCATAATGTATGGCGATACGATGTCATGTTTGGGCTATTGTACCCTTGAAAACAATCCCTGTGCTTGGCCTTCTGAAACTAGTTTAATTTTAACTTTACTAAAATAGTGTCATCAACAACATTCCTGTGCATTGTCTCGCAATTAAACTCCAAGAATTCCCGTAAATCTGTGAGAATGTACCTACATTTTCTTTGCCAAGTGTTCGAGATTGTAATGCTTTAGGTATTTTGATGACATTTACACAGGCTAACTGCATGTTTTACAAACTATTCGACTTCTCTTGTAAACTTTACGTTAATCTTGGACGATTTTATTTGTACCATAACAAAATGATTGTAAATTGGCATGAGTTGTTAGGTAATCGGAGACCAAGACACACGTACCCGTAGGTTTTACAATTTATGTTACTCGCTTCTCACTTAATGTTTTCATCTTTACTTAAATTGACACGAATTTAATTAATGTAATTCTGTTCTTTTTGGTGTAGATACACTATGTTGGTGATCAATAAATAAATATAATAAAGAAGGCTCTGGGCCCTGGTCACCTGAAGACAAGAAAGTCCTTTTTCTGCTCCACTCGGTAGGTCCTCTCCTGAGCCTGCTACTGTGAGGGTCTAGAATGAGAAGGTGGCTCTGGAACCTAGTCACTTGTGGACATGGAGGTCCTTCTTCTGTCTCAGTCGGTAGATCCTCTCCTGAGCCTGCTGCTGTGAGGGTCTAGAATGAGAAGGTGGCTCTGGAACCTAGTCACTTGTGGACATGGAGGTCCTTCTTCTGTCTCAGTCGGTAGATCCTGTCCTGAGCCTGCTGCTGTGAGGGTCTAGAATGAGAAGGTGGCTCTGGAACCTAGTCACTTGTGGACATGGAGGTCCTTCTTCTGTCTCAGTCGGTAGATCCTCTCCTGAGCCTGCTGCTGTGAGGGTCTAGAATGAGAAGGTGGCTCTGGAACCTAGTCACTTGTGGACATGGAGGTCCTTCTTCTGTCTCAGTCGGTAGATCCTGTCTTGAGCCTGCTGCTGTGAGGGTCTAGAATGAGAAGGTGGCTCTGGAACCTAGTCACTTGTGGACATGGAGGTCCTTCTTCTGTCTCAGTCGGTAGATCCTCTCCTGAGCCTGCTGCTGTGAGGGTCTAGAATGAGAAGGTGGCTCTGGAACCTAGTCACTTGTGGACATGGAGGTCCTTCTTCTGTCTCAGTCGGTAGATCCTGTCCTGAGCCTGCTGCTGTGAGGGTCTAGAATGAGAAGGTGGCTCTGGAACCTAGTCACTTGTGGACATGGAGGTCCTTCTTCTGTCTCAGTCGGTAGATCCTGTCCTGAGCCTGCTGCTGTGAGGGTCTAGAATGAGAAGGTGGCTCTGGAACCTAGTCACTTGTGGACATGGAGGTCCTTCTTCTGTCTCAGTCGGTAGATCCTGTCCTGAGCCTGCTGCTGTGAGGGTCTAGAATGAGAAGGTGGCTCTGGAACCTAGTCACTTGTGAACATAGAGGTCTTTCTTCTGTCCCAGTCGGTAGATCCTGTCCTGAGCCTGCTGCTGTGAGGGTCTAGAATGAGAAGGTGGCTCTGGAACCTAGTCACTTGTGGACATGGAGGTCCTTCTTCTGTCTCAGTCGGTAGATCCTGTCCTGAGCCTGCTGCTGTGAGGGTCTAGAATGAGAAGGTGGCTCTGGAACCTAGTCACTTGTGGCCATGGAGGTCCTTCTTCTGTCCCAGTCGGTAGATCCTGTTCTGAGCCTGCTGCTGTGAGGATCTAGAATGAGAAGATGGCTCGGGGCCCTGGTTACCTGTAGACATGGACGTCTTTCTTCTGCCCCACTCGGTAGATCCTGTCCTGGGCCTGCTCCTCCAGCTGAGGGTTCCAGTGAGGGTCGAGCAGGAGAAGGTGGTTCGCGCCGCACAGGTTGATGCCCACGCCACCAGCGCAGAGGGAGAGAAGCATTACCTGCAAGGGATATGTTGTTAAAATAGGTCACAGACAATGGATTTAAAGTTACCAGTGTATAGTATTACTCGTATTATTCTGTGTGTTCTGGTTTTTTCTATGTATAATTCTACTATCCTACTAATATTATAAAGCCGAAAGTTTGTGAAATCTGAGTTTTTGTTACCTAGGATCTCCAAAACAACAGATCAAGATGTAATTTGGTGTATGTTTAGAGCAAAGCCTAACTTAGATAATAGGCTACTTATTATACCGAAAATACGTGTGTGAAGCCGCGGGCAGAAGCTAGAAAAAAATATCTATCCATGTAATGTATTTTATTACCTAAGTATATCAGTCATCTTGCACCCATAACACAAGCTCTGCTCAGCTTGGGGCTAGATGATACTGTGTGGATTGTCCAGCATTATTTATTTATTTATTATATCAGCTAGGAGTGTCCCACTGCAATGCAAAGGCCTCCCTCGCCTCCTTCCAGTTGTATAGTAGGGTACAGATAACTTCTATGACGATGTGATACACTGTACGGTCACTCTGTGCCAAGATTAACCTAATATTTTAAATGCAAACGAGTAAAATATACCTAACCAGTTAACAATGACGTCCTCCTCTCTCTCCATACATATTGTGTGCCCAGCAGGGTCATATATATAGTGATACTTAATTTGCTAGATTTTAAACACCTCTGCACACCTATAGAATTCAATAAAAGATTGAGTATTGAACATCACATCACACTAATATTGTAAATGCGAAAGTTTTGATGGATGGATGGATGTATGGTTACCTCTTCACGCCAAAACAACAAAACGGATCGTGCTAAAAAATTTCATACAAGTAATTCTAATCCTGGAATCAAACATAGGCTACTTTTTATCCCATAAATCCGTTCCCATGGGATAGAAATCCTCTTTAAATGTCTCCATAGAAACAACGAGTTCGAAGCTGAGGGCATAAACTTGTAAGCTGTAATGCACTACATATTGAATATGTTATGTTGTTGTGAGTCAGCAAAGGTCAGACGTCTTTTGTTTAAGGTTTAAAGAGCTTCTTTTAGGCAACAATTCAGGCACCAAGCCGCTCGGTCCAACTCATCAGTGGGCGTGGCCTAAATGTATGCCATCTCACCTGACCTATTAGACATTCCCGCGCGCTTGATGAGATGCACATACATTTATTGGTAAAACGGCCGCGTAAAAAAATGGAAATAGACTTGTAGCACAAGGGTTAATAAAGAAAAACTATTGAGAGTATCTTTTCAAAATAAATTTATTTCAGCTTTTGAATAACTAAACTATGTCGGTACGGGTTTCATTTTAGAGTTTTCTTTCTCCATATGTTATTGATTTTCGCCCAAAGTTGGGCTAAAATCGGTGTTGAAATACGAAAGTTTAGAAGCTTGTATTTTTTTATTTATACTTTTTTTACGGTTTCGGGTGTTTACAGACATAGATAATGACGATATAAATTGATACTATCCTTAGTTTTGGATGGTCAACATCAAACAGTGTAGTAGTTACTACCCTTCCACGTTTGTATGGAAAGATGAGCGGCTCGTTTAGCCTTAAGACAACTGCTACACCTACTTAGATGCTGAAACGCAACTGTCAAGCACCAAAAGATCTACTCCGCTACATAAAGGAGTTGGGCTGCTAATGCATCTATTTATTTATTTATTTTTCAAATGTTCAGAAAATTTACAGCTATCTTAATGAATATAAAATAGAATAAGGTTCTGAAAGCTACTGAAAAATTTCCACAGAAAGCATAGACTGAGATTACATAGACAAAGTTTCAGGACGACTTATGAATTATAGTAAATTAAGGATATAAAAATTAGATGAAGAATCAAAGAACTATCAAAAAATCTACAACTTAAGTTTAGTTGACTTAAGTTTAGTTAACTTAAGGTTAGTATGAGAATTATTTATAACTAGCTTTTGCCCGCGGCTTCGCACGCGTTCGTTTCTATGGAAACGTTTTGAGGTTATTTCTATGCCATGGGAACTGATTTAAAGGATAAAAAGTAACGTATATTTTATTCCCGGCCTAAAATTACCTGTATGCAAAATTGCAGCCCGATCCATTCAGTAGTTTTGGCGTTAAGAGGTAACAAACATCCAAACTTTCGCATTTATAATATTAGTGTGATGTCCAAATCTATCTCTCTGGATAGACAATAAAACAAATTCTGCATGTAATTATTTTTACCGGTGGAATACCTATTAAAAGTTTTAGGATTTCTGTTTGTTCTAAAGTTAGCGTGCTATCCGACATAAATTCTCTGTAGTCTGTGGTATCTCTTGCAATTTCAAATTCTTAGATCTTTGAACTGTTTCCATTTCAGTAGTATGTACCTTGATATCGCTGTTAGGGTCGTTGACCGCGTTGATGAGCGCCGGTCGTGCCGGCACCGGCACGTTGCCGCTCAGAGTGACACTGCGCACGCGACGCGACTCAAGCTCGCTTTCCACCAGTCGTAGGACGGAAGTCCACTGCGATACTACTACTGCTTTGTCGCCTGAGGGAAGAAAAGTCGGTTAGTTATCTATCACACATAAAATCAATTAATATCGCAAAAATTTTCGACTTCGACGGGACTTGAACGCGCATCCTAGCTTCAGTAATAACCTTAGAATTAAGCAACGCGACAAACGAACTAAATGTAACTTTAGACCGTAGGAGGTCCCAAAGATTTTTGACTCCTACGTCACTTGACCTCGTGGTGTAGTTGGTTAGCACATTCCTGTACTGAAGAAAGGATGCGGATTCAAGTCCCGTCGAAGTCGAAAATTTTTGCGATAGTAGTTGATGACTTAGAAATTACCCTGAGTGTGGGGTTACGCACTATTATAAACAAAAAACCTTATCACACATGATATCTCATATTTGACGACCTCTGTGGCGCAGCGGGCGAAGGTCCACCTGCGACGCAGGAGGTTGCGGGATGGATTCTCGCCCCGGGACAAATGTTTGTACGATCTGCAGATATTTGTTCAGGGCGTTCTGGATGTTTTTCTATGTATAATAAAAAATATCTATCTACGTAGTGTATTGTATTATGTATACTTATCAGTTATCTATTACCCATAACACAAGCTCTGCTTAGCATTTATTCGATATTTTTTATTAATGTTGTTGATGTTTTGAGGTCGTTCAAGAGGAGGTAAACAGTGGTCGCCACAGAAAATTATTGTTTTTGGAAAAAAAAACATTATGTGGCAACCCTCCTATTACACTCTTTGGGGAGGCCTTCCTGCAGTGAAATTCTAGTAGAGACTAACTGATGGGTGGATGTCAAACCTTACCTTTGTTAGCAAAGACATTCTTCTCCAGACAGTCCATCACCGCCTGTATCTTGGAGGAGGGCTTCTCCAGCTTGAAGACGGGGTTGTTGGGAGATAGCACAGCTCTGATAGCCTCGGTGGCGGAGGCAGATTCCTCAGGCTCGATGTTCTCTTCGTCTTCGTGTTTCTTACTCTGGAAATAAAATTTTAACAAGATAGATAGTGTTTATTTGTTGGAAGAATGAAATAACCTGAGATTGTCAGCACACTATGGAATGTTTCACAGCCGAGAAGATAATGGTGTCAATCCAGATGTCGCAAAAATTAAACTAATTTAACAAAACTAAAAATGTTGCCGTCCCACAGTGGACCTATCGTATCAGGCCATAGAAACTTTAATTTTCAAAGTCGTAATTTCATAAATTTTAATATGCCATAGGCAAACATAGGCATACTTTTTATCCCATAAATCAGTTCCCATGGGATAGAAATCACCTTTAAACGTTTTCATATAAACAACGCGTGCGAAGCCGCGGGCATAAACTAGTCCTAAATAACTTACAGTTCCAGCTTTATTCCATCTAAGCAATTATGTATTCTATAGCACTTAAGGCTTAGTCTACTTTTGCGTTATTTTTTTCGTAAGCTCTGTCACATCAAGCATAACAAGTTCACCTTCCTCCTGTCGTCCAGACTGAGTTTGTCGAGTTCCTGCAGCAGGTCTTCAGAGGCGCTGTCGGCGGGCGCGGAGGCCGTCTCCTCGTCCAACATGGCGGCGATGAGGCCGCAGTGGCAGCACACCTGACGCAAGCGCAGCAGGAGCGCCAGGATCTCGTGGGATTTGACGGGTTTTGCACCTGGAAGGAATCAAAAATAGTAGGATAATCAGGGAGGCAGCCGCAGTGGAGTAGGTACGTCAAACGGTGCGAGCTACGGAGCACCGCCACGCGCAGTCACGGTGCGCGACTCGCTATGCTCACTTGCAGAGCTTGCAGGCAATAGTATATTATGCAATCAGTGAATAAAGGACGGATTTAAAGCGGACCATAGATGAATCACGAGCAAGTGAAGGATTCTAACGACTGAATCACGACCGAGGGAGTGATTCAAGTGTTAGAATCGTGAGCGACGCGAGTGATTCATGGCCTTAGAAATCCGTTTTATTCTACTTTATATCATGACTACGAGAAAAAGAACCAAACAAATCTCGGGGAATTATTTGCACAAGGAGTTTGTATGTCGAGTCACAAAGAGTTTGTATCGAGTATGTTTTGCGCAACGAGGTTGTACTTATAGCATTGAGATGGAGGTCGAATATATTGGTGTGTTCTAAATTCAAACATCAGAATGGTGATTAAAAGTGCTTTTTATTCACTGTTTTCAGTTAATAAAATAAGCTTTTTAGAGGGGGCGTCCTAGCTTGCAGAGCTTGTCAATACAGACAGCCCGGCTCACTTCGCTCGCCACGCCACGCTATATAAGGATGTGCACTGCAAATGATCTCCTACTAACCGATTTCAAAGACATTTCACGACAAAAAATGTGATAATGTCTTCCTAGCCGAATTTCGACCACATCGGCCAGTCTCATCGGAGACTAGCCAGATGCGCAGGACATATTATAGTACACAAGTGTGTGCGCAAACACAGGTGCACTCTCTATTCCCTCACTCTCATAATCCGATGGGACGGCACACCGACATGACCGGGGAGAGTTCAGGCGCAGGACCAACGACTTAGCGCTATTTCCGAGGCGCGGGGGCTGCTACTGTGAATTTTTCTTGTTAGAAAAACCCCAATAACAACTATTGGTCCGAGCCGGGATTCGAACCCAGGACTTCATAATCAGCGGTCGAACAAGCTGACCGCTAGACCAACAAGGCAGTTGCATCAACCTGTCGAGTCTACTTTTCTGTCACAGTTTGCCGGCTTCAAATACAAACTTTCGCATTTATAATATTAATGTGATTATCCCCCGTTTTATTAGAAACCAATCTCTAATTTTATAACGGCCCTGGTGAGTACTTCGACTACCCTTTTTTTCTTTACAACAACATACCTTGCAAATCAAATAACATCGCAACGCGGGTTCAAGTCCCGTCGAAGTCGAAAATTTTTGCGATGTTATTTGATTTCTTAGAAATTACCCTTAGTGTGGGGTTACGCACTATAATAACAAAAATACCTTGCAAAGCCATCATCTTCTTGTGCATCTTGTAATACTCAGAGTCCTGTTGCTTGGAGGGGACGCTGGTGGAGTCAGCGTTCTTCTCAGCGCGCTGGTGTAGGAACTGCGCGAACAGGGACTTGGAGAGGACTAGCACCTGGGAAGGAAAGGATGCTGATAGATTCAGATTCAGATTTCTTTAGTGTCATACATCATACAAATAAAAAATATACAAATTATTGTTGTTTAAAATATATGATGAGATTGGCGCAGGACCGTGTGGAGTGGCACAAAAGTTTGGAGACCTATACCCAGCAGTGGGTGAAGTCGGGTTGCGGATGATGATGATGATGAAAATATATGATGAGGCTATGACTCGTCCAAAGTACACTAAATACAATTTTGCTGTAGAGGGGCAATGGTTAATATAAATGTACAATATAATATGCTTAAAACTAAGTTTCTTGTGAATCTATCACTTAGAGGTAGGTGATTCAACGAGGATGTCAGGTAATTTAGGAGATTTAACATTAAACTGACTGTAATCATTTTCTAAAAATTCCTTGATGCTATATAGCGTTTTGTCAAGTAGAAGATTTCTTAATTCATTATTAAACCTATTTTCATTTGTAATTAATTTCAACTTTATAGGGAGCTTATTGTAAAGTTTTTGGCCCATTATTTTAGGGAGCTGTTTTAGCATATGAAGTCGGTGCTGGATCGGCTCTAGCATCATTTTATTTCGCGCAGTGCGTTTATTACTACCCCCTCTTATAGTATATTCACCAAAATGTAGTCTGACATACTTTATGACCTCCATTATATACATAGTCAATTCACACAGAATGGCAGCGGCTAGGCGACGACGGAACACAGGATCGCGCGACCTTTTCGCGCTTTTGAGGCGATACTGGTCTTATATGTTTATTGATAAAGTTTAAAATGATTTGACACTAAAATTGCTCGCGCCTCTGTCATCAGACGGGTGGTGAACTACCCGCGTGCATCGAACCCGCAACCTCCTGCGTCGCCGGCGGACCTTCGCCCACCGCACTACATCAGTCGTCAGCTATCTCTATTACCTGAATTTTTCACCACTCACGCTCGAAAACGGTGACTTTGCTGCTCAACAGTGAAAAAAATCGTTTTTTGCTCACATGTGGAATAAAGAATATTATTTAGATGTTGAAAAAAGTAATATGAATTCAGAACAATGCGAACCTCAGAAAAACTCATCGATTCGTGGTTTGAAAGAGGTTTGTAGCATTTTAACCCTCCAAGGTTGTTGATCAAAATAAGTTTCTGTCATTCGACTTATTTTATAAATTACAAAATATTTTCTCGCTAGTCGTGGTGAAAAGTTGTATGTTTAACGCGAGGGCAAATGTTTTTCGTTTCGTGCCTTTTAAATTCCTCGCTACCTCAGCAGTCTACTTTAGAGCCACTCAGTAGGGGTTTATTGGGCATTGTACTCCATTACATTTCGTACGAATGCCCAATAAACTCATTTGAAGAAAAATCACCTTCCTAGCACGTGTTCTTGTCGAATTGACTATGCTACACAGGATTTAACTTAATTTAACAAGTCTCAACACCCTTAATATTATTTACAGTTCACATTCGGTTGTGCTCACTAAATATCAACAGGTATTATGAAGTACTCGTATCATAGCAACTACTTTTCATTCGATGTGTATTCGTTTATTTCATTTTATTCTGCGGGTGCTAGACAACTAACTATATAAAGACTTTATTTCTCATCGACTTACCATTTGACTTTCAAAACTCATTAAATAATAAAGAGAAATGAAATTTGCTAAGCAACCATATTCATTAGAAGTGGATAAAATTTGTGATGAAAAGAAAAGTTCTCATTTGCGTCATGGCAACCTTTTACCAAATACCATCAGATGTTTAGTTTGTGGTCCATTAAACTGTGGAAAAACGAATCTAGTGATTGGTCTTCTTTTGCATGAGAATGGGCTTAGGTTTCGAAACGTTTATGTATATTCAAAGACGCTTCAACAACCTAAATATTTATTTTTAGAAAATGTTTTAAGAAAAGTCTCTGGTGTTTCAATGAAAAAGTATGGTCAACATGATGATGTCTTAAGCCCTCAAGAAGCAAGACCACAATCAGTCATAATCTTCGATGATGTTGCGTGTGAAAACCAAAATAATATTCGAGATTACTTTGCTATGGGTAGACATCGATTTGTAGATTGTTTTTATTTAAATCAGACTTATAGTAAAATCCCAAAACAACTTATACGAGACAATGCAAATCTTATAATTCTTTTCAAACAAGATGATATTAACTTAAAACATGTTTACCAAGAACATGTGAATACTGATATGTCTTGGAACGAGTTTCGTGATATGTGTAGCAAAGTTTGGAGTGATGCATACAGTTATTTAGTAATTAACAAGGACTGTGAAAAAAATAATGGCTGTTATAGAAAAAAAATTGACACATTTGTTGTTTTTAATTATATATTTTAGCTATTAGATTTTTATCTATAGCATTAGTCTATCTACGTCAGACATAATTTGATCGTTGTTGAGAACACACAGTGATTAGTTACTTTGAATAATTAAGTATTTTAAGATCTTATTTTGAGTAAAGGTGGGTGACAAGCATAAATACTAAAATGGAAACACATCTCAAAACCCAAATAGTAAATGCCGTTGAAGCTGTAAAACGTAAAGTGCGTAAAATGCGAGATGTTGAAACTGATAACGATCAAATTTTAAAAAATGTGTTTAAACCTTTAACCGATCCTCTTAACCAATTAGCAAATTATGATACAAAAATTGATATCGAATATCCTGATGTGAAAAAGACCTTCACTCATCATGCTCCTCAATCAGATATTGATAAAAATATATATAACAAAGAATGCGAGGATGAATACCATTTCAAAAATGAAGAAGATGAAACGGATGATAGTGATGATGAAGAAGTTGAAGATGAAGAAAATAAAAACAGTATAAGTGATGAGTCATTTAAAACACTTGAGTCTGAACCAAGCCCTTTTAAAAATATTTCATCATGCTCACTTTCTTCTCACGTAATAAAAGAGATACCATTTGGAATTCGTAGTGAAAATGGGAAACTGAAAATGGGTTCAACTGATGTAAAATTAAATGAAAATTTTGTAATAGTTGGTAATCAAAAATATAAAAGAACTTTAGGTTTAGATGAATTGATTATGAAAAAAGCCCCTGATCTAGCCTGTGTAAAGCAAGATGACGTGCTTAATTATAAAAAAATACTTTTAGATACTAATGCACATCGTCGAGAGTATGATCCATCAAAACCAATAAAAAGCAACAAAGGTTTAAAATACTTACGTGTTATAAAACCTTTATTTCAAGTAAAAGAACAAAGTAAAGTACAAGGAAAAGGTGTAGGTTTACCATTGCTAAAGAAATGGAAACCAAATGTTGATTACGTATATTGGGATGATCCTAATGAATTGGTTGTAAGGTTAAAATTATTAATTGCTTCTAGAGCAGCAGGAAATAGTGGGTTAAGTAATGAGATAATTTCTATTGTTGAAGAGTTGCGTGAATGTGGAATTTTAAATTAGCTAAATAAATTCGATTTATTTACTTAATATTTTCATTTAACATCCTTCCTTTGAATGAAGAAGATCTCTTTACGGATATGAACATCGATAAATTTGGTCATCATATACATAAAAGATTACGAGTATCTGAAATATTTGATTTTCAAGATAGTGCGTTATTGAAAAAAGGTACTGGTGAATATGATTTACAATCATCTACATTAAGAGGTGTTAAGCGTCCACAGTTTGCTGATGAAGCAGTTAATAAAGATTATTTAGATGATGTTATTAAATCTTTAAAACAAGACATTAATGCTAAAATCATTCAAATTTTTAAGCATATAGATGAGCAGATGGTTACTAAACAAAACATTGAAAAGAAACCAACACAAACAGAAGAAAAGAAAAGGTTACAATAAATAATCATGATCATCAAACAACAAATTGTTAGTGAAATTCACAAAGCCGCTAGAAAACATTTTGGTAGACGGAGTGTTGTTTTAAAAGGAATTGATGACTTATGGCAAGCAGATTTAATTGATCTAAAAAGATTTAAAAAAATGAATCATGGTTATACCTTTATACTTATAGTCATGGATTGTTTATCGAAATTTGCATGGACAATACCTGTTAAAACTAAAACAATGTCAGAAATTGCGAACGGTTTTAACCGTATTATATCCACATCCCATAGACATCCAATCAATCTGCAAACTGATCATGGTAATGAGTTTTATAATAAGCTGTTTCAAAATGTTGTTAACAAATACAGCATAAATCATTATTCTTCTTACTCTATAATGAAAGCATCACTTGTTGAGAGGTTAATCAGAACTATAAAAAGTAAATTATTTAAACTTTTCAGTCTAAATGGTAATTATAAATGGGTGGGGAAACCATTGAAATCTGTAACTGATTCATATAATAATACTAAACATCGAATAACCAAATTCAAACCTAGTGATATTAATATTTCCAATGAGAAGATAATATTAAAAAATATTAACAAAGCTTATAATGTTAAAACATTCAAACATGAAAAAAACAAACTTTATGTAGGTGATGTTGTTAGAATAAGTAAATATAAAAGTATTTTTGAAAAAGGCTATACCCCAAATTGGTCTACAGAATTGTTCAAAATAAATAAAATTAAAAAAACAAAACCACTCACTTACGCAATAGAAGACATGAGAAAGCAACCCATATTAGGTTCGTTTTATGGTTATGAACTTCAAAAAACCAAATATCCAGATACCTTTTTGATAGAAAAAGTATTAAAAAGAAATGGGACCAGACTATTTGTAAAATGGTTAGGTCATAGTGAGAAAGACAATAGTTGGATTGATAAAAAGGCATTAGTTTTTTAAATTGATTACATTCACTAACAAACTATGCAAGGAGGTGGACTTGTTAACAATATCATTAACCATTTACCATTTGAACTACATTTACCTGGGTACAATTACTGTGGACCTGGAACTAAGCTACAAAAAAGGTTATTGCGAGGAGACAAAGGTATCAACAAATTAGATGAAGCTTGTAAGGTTCATGATATAGCTTACACTAATACTGATAGCGAAAACCGTCGAAAAGCCGATTTAATTTTAATGAATATGGCTAAACAAAGGCTTAAATCGAAAGATGTAGGTAGAGGTGAGAAAATTGCGTCTTGGATTGTTAAAAAAGCTATGAAAGCTAAGCTTAACACTGGATCAGGTTTAAAAACTTTTAAAAATGTAATATCTAAAATACGGAGTAAAATAAAAAAGAAAAGTCCTAAAACTGTATCAAGTATGATAAAAATGGCTTATTCAGCAGCAAAAAAGTTAGTACCTAAGGATAAAACTATAAAGGTACCTCGTGTTATTCCATTACCTAAAACCGGAGGAATACTTCCTTTGATACCCATATTTGCAGGACTTTCTGCATTGGGTACTTTAGCTGGTGGGGCAGCAGGTATAGCAAAAACTATAAATGATTATAAATCATCCAAAGATAACCTGCGTGAATCCGAACGTCACAATAAGACTATGGAATCAATAGCAATCGGGAAAGGATTACACATTAAACCATATAGAAAAGGTCAAGGTCTATTTATTAAAAATTTAAAAAACTAAGTGTGAGGCTACCTAATCGTCCGCTAACAAATGTTGATCTAGAAAAACATGCAAAGGGTTTACCATATTTTCGTGGTGTTTTTATGAAAGATCAATTACCAATAAAATCGAATCCTGTTGAGTGTGGAATTGTTAATCTGGACGATTCAAATAATTCTGGAACACATTGGGTAGCCTATGTTAAAATATATAATTATTGTGAATACTATGATAGTTTTGGAAACTTAAGACCTCCCTTACAGATGATAAAATATTTCAATAAATGCTTGATATTTTACAACTATAAGAGAGATCAAACGTTTAATTCTATAGTCTGTGGACATTTTGTGTTTGAAGTATTTAAGAAATTTTTGGAATAAAATAAATAAAACATGATGTTACAATTGTGTTTATATCATTATCATCATGTCTTTCACGCTATCTATATCAGGCAACACCTCAGTTTTATCCTCTAATTTTTCTCCTCCTCTTCAACTTGAAAGTGATTATGAATGTGCTTTATTATATTTATCCACATTTAACTCAATCCCAAATATCGATAGCACAAACAATAAGTTTTATTACGGTGCTAATGAAAAAATTGAAATACCAGAAGGTACATACGAACTACAAGATATAGCTGATTATTTAAAAAGCAAAATACAAAATGCTACTTTAATGTTGAAATCGAATAATAACACACTTAAAACTTCAATATTTAGCACTAAAGATATAAACTTCAAAAGAAGTGGAAATCTAGGACAACTGTTAGGGTTTAGAGAACAAGTACTAAAAGCACATAAATTACATGAATCTGCTCTCCCTATCAACATTCTATCTACAACTATCGTGAGGATTGAATGTGATATAGTCAGTGGGTCGTATATCAACGGTAAATCTAGTCATATTATTCACGAATTCGCTCCAAATATACCTCCTGGATACAGAATAATTGAAATTCCCAAAAACGTTATATATTTCCCAATCACTCAAAAAAATATATCATCAATAAATATTCGATTGATCGATAATAACAATAAATTGGTTAATTTCCGAGGAGAAGAAATTCAACTTTACTTGCACATCAGGAAAAAATGATTGATTACAATAAATATATGTCTGCTAACGCTGTAACCATCACTACTAAAAGAGCAACTCACAAAGACACATCTTTTAAAAAGAAACAAAAGTTAACAAGAGAAAATAAAAAATTTCTTAAAAATATTGGTCTGCTAAAATGAATATACTAGACATCTCACATACACCAGCCTACGATAGTAGTATTGATGGTATAGAAGTACATTCATATAAGCCTTACGTCACCAGTTTTAATAGAAATGATGAAATTAGAATACCAATCAACCAACAAGATCTCTACATATTACCATCTGCAAGTACTCTTTACTTAGAGGGTGTAGTAAAAGTAGCTAAAAGGGACTCGAAAGATAAGATATCAAGTATTCAACTTACTAATAACCCTTGGCTTTTTCTATTTCAAGACATTCGTTACGAGCTTAACGGTGTTGAAATCGATAAAGTAAAAAATGCAGGAATCACTACAACAATGAAATCATACCTTTCTATGAACGAAAGTGAATCTAAAATGTCTAAGGCATGGTGTTGGGATATTGATGGAACTAAAAATACGCATGCAGGTAACTTTTCTGTGTCAATACCACTATGCAATATACTTGGTTTTGCAGAAGATTATAAGAAAGTTATAATAAACTGTAAACATGAATTGATACTTTTGCGTAGTAATACTAACCATAATGCTTTAAAATTAAATACGAACGAAGTACTGGAAGATATTGAAATACATAAAATAGTTTGGCGTGTTCCACATATTAAGGTGTCAGATAGAGAAAAAATTAATTTACTAAAGGTCTTAGAAAAAGATCGCCCTATACAGTTTGCATTTCGAAACTGGGATCTTTATGAATACCCAATGCTTCCTAAAACTACTAAGCATACTTGGTCGATTAAAACATCTTCACAAATTGAAAAACCAAGGTATGTTATAATTGGTTTACAAACAAATAGAAAAAATAGGGGGGATAGTGATATGTCACGTTTCGACCATTGTAACCTTCGTGATGTCCGGGTGTATCTTAATTCAACATATTTTCCTTATGAGAGCCTTAACGTAAATTTTCCAAATAACAAATTTGCTTTATTATACGAACAATATGCTAGATTTCAACAGTCTTATTATGGACGTAGAACCGAACCATTGTTGAGTTCAAAATATTTTGAACTCAACCGTTATTTGTGATAGATTGTTCAAGACAAAACGATAATTTGAAATCTGGGGGTGTAGTTAGTGTGGTGGTTGAAATAGAAGCCAACAGTGAAATACCAGATCAAACCTCTGCTTATTGCCTTATTCTAAACGATTGTATCATAGAATACAAACCGCTTAGTAATATTGTTAGAAGGATATCATGAATTCTAATATCATAGTAGTTGATGTGCAAGGATTCAAAAATATGAAAAATGAGTTTATCATAAAAGAATTTGCATACTGTACATTTAATTATACCCAAGTATTTTTAATTAAACCACCTTATATGTTTTCTAAATTAAGTAATGAAGAAAAGAAACTTGTTAGATGGGTTGAATTTAATCAAGGATTTTATTGGAATCAAGGTCATATTGACTATAGGGAATTTAAACGTGTAATAAAGCCTATCTTATCACATAAGCTTGTTATTGTAAAGGGGTTAGAAAAAACTAGATGGGTAAAAGATCTATGTTCTGAATGTAATGTAGTAAATGTTGAGATCAAAGGTTGTCCTAACTTGTTTATGTTAAAAACAAAATATTATGTAAATAGTCAGACTTATAAATGTTTTGTTCATAAGAAACAATGTGCATTATCAAATGCATTATGTGTTAAAAAGTGGTGTATAGATAATCGTGTTTTTTTTTTAATATAAGTATTTAATTATGAATAAACATTATCCTGAGCAAATACTCCTTGAATTTTTATTTGATACCTACCCGTACTCCACATCGCATGCCTATAAGGGGGTATAAAAATGTGGGCATACGTCTGCGATGCTAATTTGGGTTGCTAAGCATGCAGCCCTAGCCCGACCGACTTCATAAACTCATAATCAGCTCCAACTATTACTAGCAAAGTATACACTAATATTATAAATGTAAACGTTTGGATGGATGTTTGTTACTTCTTCACATCAAAACTACTGAACCAATCGGGTTGAAATTTTGCATAAGTACAGATAGTTCTAGGTCTGGGATAAAACAAAGTCTTATATTTTTATCCCTTAATTCAGTTCCATTGGGATATAACTAACCTTTAAACGTTACCTTAGAAACAACGCCTGCAAAGCCGCGGGTATAAACTAGTAATAAAAATAAAAGAAAATAATTATCATAGGTAGATGTTTTATTAAAATAGTTTTATTAACAAAGATAATAGCAATTTAAGACTAAAACCAAATAGGTACGAATAAATTTACAATAGGTAAGTATGTATTTCTTTGAATTTATTTTACAAGATTTCATCACAAATTTTTTTCGAAATTTTCCTTACTACAGCTTCTGTATGGTCTAAAATATCATCCATTACTTCACTCACAACATATTGTGTATTTACAATGATGTTATCATTACTTTCTTCTGGGTTAGATATGTCTATTATTTTTATCTGAATTAGTTTCTGTCCTCTCTTAGACTTTTTACTTATAATATGAGATCTACTCGAAATCTTTTTTTTCACACATTCCCGTTTCTTCTTTGCTTGTCTTTCGAGACAGCGTTGATTATTTGCTATCTCGGGGTAAAGCTCATCAAAGCCAGCCAGAGGGTCTTGAGCACATTGGAAAAAATCATCAGGAGAAGAAGAATCCATGACCTAAAATAAATGAATAAATTGTTTCATAGAAGTAAAAACCAAAAACATTAATGAATCACTAGTTTTATAGAAATCTAATATTATGTAGGTCGTGTGAATGACCTGTGTTGAACTGTGACTACCGCTTTCACAGAATAAGTTAGAGTAGGTACTGGCCATTTATAATTTGCTTATGATGCTCTATTACCTTCTTAGTACCTAAGGACGTAGGCTACTCAGCTACCTACCTATTCGGTGCGGGAATCAAATAACATGTTTTGAAGCTTATTAAATAAATATTGATTTTTAATACCTACCTACCTAAAATGTTTGGATGGGAGAAAGGATAGATAGATATTTTATGGATTGATTATTGTTACTCTTTCATACCAATACTAGTGAACGGGTTGAGGAGAAATTTTGTTTAGATGTAAGTCTAAACCTAGAATAATAGATAAACTTTTTATCCTATAAAACAGTTCCTGTAGAAAACAACCTTGAAACGTTATCGGAACTAGTAAAAATAAAATAAAATACTCTTTACAAACATAAATGTCTTTATTAAATTATAAATTTATTAGTATATAAAAATTCAATTGGTTGATACATTTTTCAACTACTTATAGTAAACATACAAAGCTAACAATTTGGTAGGTAGGTACAAGCAGCACTCTATACATGACAAGTGTCTAGACTAGACGACCTTTATGGAGCAGCAGGCGAAGGTCTGCCTGCGAGGTTGTGGGTTCGATTCCCACCTCGAGATAAATGTTTGTACGATCTGCAGACATTTGTCTAGGGCGTTCTGGATGTTTTCTATGTATAATAAAAAATATCTATCTATGAAATGTATTGTATTAAGTATAATCAGTTATCTAGTATATAATGCTGTGAAAATTATCCTACATTATATTATTTGTACCCACCTACCTGACAAAATTTTAGGTATTTTTCTAACCATTCAAAATAGAAACATTGCCCCATGCTCTTGTTGCAACATTGCAAGTAGATATAGATCGCTTATCGTCATTATTTGATAAAGCAACTTTATTTGTGCTTTGAGTAAATATTTCATGTTTAATGGATTTAAATAAAATATTTTTTTTACGGATGATTTTATTATTGAACAGGACATTCTGGTAATCTGATAAGTTTAAATTTTGTGTAACTCGCGATTGTACACCTTTAGCTTTTTTTATAGTAAATTCTTGGGTTTTAATACAATACAGTTTTGATCTCAAACCAACAAATTCTAAAATAACTTTACCTCCCATTTCATCTTTGAAAAGTCCAGGAATTTTTTTATTTTGTGGTAAGATCTGATAAACATTTTCAACATCGTAACTACTGGTATCAAAATAATTCATAAAAACATTTTTTAGGTCTAGATAAAAGTCATCGGTGGATAATAGGTAAATAAAAGAATCGGTATCCGTGTAACATAGTGTTACACGATTTTTATAAAACGGTTTTATGATATTGTAATGAAAATTGTACATGTGAGCTTTTGAAAGTTCTAAAACAGTAAAACCTATATAAATTGGTTTATCTAATGTTAAACTGTTTGGTTTCGTTTGGATTGCAACCAAGTTTTCACTAAAAACCGAAACACTGTGGAAATAAGGGTCGGCAATCAGTCTCTCTGCATATTGCGATTTTTTAGTTCTATTGGTGTTATCATACCATTGATTAACTAATCGGACATTTACCCTTTTTTCAGTATTTTCTAACGTTTTTCCGAACACACTATTATTCAAAAGCTTAAAAAAATCTTGTTCAAAGGTATTATTAGCCTTCTTTCGTAGATCGGTATTAAGATCAATATATTTTTTTAAGTAGGGTTCTTGTCTAAACGTTATGACTCTATGAATTTTACGCAAAATTAAACCATGTTCTAAGCATTTCTTCAAATAAACATAATGAATAACATAGTTATACTTATTATATAAGTTAGGTATAAGTTTGCTGGTTTTTCCCCCAGGAGGAATACATTTTTCAGGACAGAATGGGAGGTCATTGTGTTCTGAGTGAAGATTTTTAGGGTATAACAAATCGACTTCTAAAATATACCCCCATGTAGAAGTGTCTAACGTATTACATATGTCTAATTCATTAATTTCATCTGAACTTAAGAATCGGAATTCTGAAAAGGGTAAATATTGACACATACTAAACCCATAAAGATTATTACAATCTAGATAAACAATGTGTTTTTCGGGTTCAGAATCATCGTACGATTCCATGTACTTATGATTCGCTTTAGCATGGCGGTGTGAACACATGCACAAACCTCCTCGAATACCTGACTGTATCATTTTCACTATTTCTAGATCACTCACGAGCTCGAGTTGAATATTGGTTATTAATAACATTGCAGCAAATGATAAACTTGGTGCCGTTATATAGAATGCTGGGTCTAGCTTATAATGTTTTTTGCATGTAACTCTGAATTTTTCAAATATGTCTGCTAATAAAAGAACGTCAGTTTTCAAATATAAATCAGTGTACTCGCCTAAATTATCTATAAGGAATTTTTCCCAAACTGATTGTGCATGCTGATAGTCATAATCAGTTACAGTTTCATCAGTTAAAATATTGTGAAAGCACTCTTTAGAAGGAAGCTTAGTTTCTTGATATCGTTCCCAATTCGTTATGTAGTTATAAGGATAAACTCCTTTCCGCGTAAGTAAATTAAATTCATCTACTCTAGGGAAATGTTTCTTCATTAATTTAAAATCGTTTGTATTCATAGTTCGTGCGAGATGATCTAAACTTCCTGCCATGAAATTAAAAGAATCCAGAAATCGTAATTGGATAAAGTCGAAGTCATTTATGGGTACAAATTTTGTAAATGATGTATATTTTTCCTTAGTTTTTGGGATCACTTCAATTTTTCCTGCACGTTCTCCTAGTTCTTTAATAAATAAATGGCAATCATAACCAGACAAGTTGTGGAAGAATATAGGAATAAAATTCGGTACTTTGTATAATAAATTACAGTATCGATGTGCTGCACCCCTATAACGTCCTGTCAAGTGACAATGATCTCTTACTTTATTTTTACATAACAAATTAGAACATATATGACAATGACTAGCATTTTTAAAATCACTGGCATTGCTCTCTGTAAAAATCATTGGTTTGTTTTGGTTTATTAAATGATATATTTCTTTGACATCCTTAAATAGCATGTCAATAAAATGTGAAACACAATCTTTTCCACGATAAATTCTAAATCTATCATAACTTATACCTTCTGATGATACGATTTTATAACAATAACCAGCAGGCACATGTCGAGTTAATAACTGGGTCGAGCTTGTGTTAGCACATTTTGCTTGATCATTCTGAATAGGCTCTAACAATGTTTCGAAATCTGCGTAAATTACAAATGGCATATCCTGTTTTCGTTTATAATTAACGAACTGAATTACTGATCCTTTTTCTGGTAAAATAGTAACAACACCCCCACATGAATGACTATTCAATTTTTGTACATTAGGAAAAAATTGTAAACATGTTTCGCAAAAATGTAATCTACTATGGTGTGCTAATTTGGCTTCTTACTAAACGTGGTAAATCTTTTATTAAACAGTAATGTGTTGTTTTATCATTTTCAATGAACAACAAATTAATACGCTTCGCATTGCTATCCTTACACTCTGATTTATATAGAGGTCCGATTATTGTTTTACCATTTGTTCCATACACGTTTATACTCAAACAAGGATTATTTTTTTCAAAAGTTGATATATCTGAAAAATTCATAGGAAACGAAACATCAGATAAATTCAAAATGTGTTGGAAATGAGAATATGATGAAACCCGCTCAGGGTGTTGAGAAGTTGGGTACAAAACAGCTGTTATACACCAAACAAAACAATAATTATCTTTATTCTGAATGTTTAAGCAAGCCTTCTTTTTTGTAATATGAGGAGGTAATTTAATATAACTAGACCCACTAAGAGGTTGGTACTTGTTTATGTTTATTTCCAAGTATGAATTATCTAGAAAGGTCCAACCGCTATCCCTCTCTTCGAACTCTTCAATTTTATTTGTTAAAATACCAGCAACTTGTTCATAAATAGAAGAAAAATCATAATTGAAATGTATTATAAAGTTTTTGGTGGAAAAAGATTTCATTTCCTCTCCATCATTTTTAAACATAAGAAATGTAGAAAATAATTCAAAATTAACTTTAACGGCAGTAAATTTAAAAAGAGATCGATTTATCAACGATTTAACTGAATCTCGCACATTATTTAAGAAATAAAGTGGTGAACTATGAACCTCATCATTTTTAGCAAGAATCCTATAGCTTGCCACTCGACCTTTAAAAGCTGATTTTATTGTTTCTATGTTATCGGACAAGGGAGTAGTGCTTCTATTCTTATGTGAATTAGATCTAAGATGACCTACCCACGCTCTACTTTCTACTTGTTTATTGCAAATAGAGCAAAAAGGCATATTATATAAAGTTGATAATACAACAACCAGGTAGTTGAACTGAATCACAAAATAATATATCGCGTAACACAGGACTTATAAATAACTAACCTCTAAGATTAAAATACCTACCCAAATAATAAATTAAAATTAATAATAAACTGATGACTCACTTTGAGTAGGAAGACCAACGCAAGCGACAGTTTTCTTTAATTGTATTTAGCTGAAACAAAAAATATAATGTTTTTTATGATTGTTAAAATAATTCAATTAGGTATTATATAACCTCGTCTAAGGATAGGACTATTATCTTGCAGTGGGAGCACATCATAGGTTATATGAAAAAAATCAAGAAAGAGAGTGTAGGTTAACCTAAGAAACATAATTACAAATATATTATAAAAATATTCAATTTAACTATACTCACTTTGATTCAACACCCCTCCAAAACCAGTATAGCAGACAGTTTTGTTAAGAAAATTCTTCAGATGTCATCAAATGGGTAGACGCGAGTTAGATTAGCCCTCAAGTTTGGAAATAACTTTTTTCCGGATTCAAGCAGAGCAACTATAACAATAAATAAAAAAATATTAAATGCAGACCGCTACAACTTTCTTATTAAAGTAGGAAATTAAAATTACTTTATTCCTAAATTTTTTCATTAATCACTATTAACACTTACCAAAATTACTTTTTCAAAACCATCAAATTGATTACAAGAAGTGTGTAGGTAGGTAGGTATGTCTCCAGATCCGTTGTTCTATGAATCAGCTGTAAAAACGAAAATAGTTTTGTATTATACTTAATATTATTTGAACAGGATTTTTTTAAACTCAAATAGCGGTATTAATCCTCCATAAATATTATTTATTATAAATAAATTTAAGTGTGTGAATATGATGGTGAACA
Source organism: Eupithecia subfuscata (assembly GCA_963564075.1). Lineage (NCBI taxonomy): Eukaryota > Metazoa > Arthropoda > Insecta > Lepidoptera > Geometridae > Eupithecia > Eupithecia subfuscata. The sequence continues at coordinate 463,705 of CAUWYO010000001.1, read as the reverse complement.
CTCCACACAAATTATCTAGCCTCCCAAGCTAAGCTATTACATTACATTACTGGGATAGATGTTTTTTATTAAACATGTCATAGAATATGCCTAGAACACTTGGATATTTGTAGATCTTACACACATTTGTCCCGAGGCGGGAATCGAACCCGCAACGTTCCCCATTGGACCTTCACCCCACCACACCAAGTAGATCCTCAATGACTTGAAACCATAAAAATTAAACATACAGGTAGGTACTTGCTTTATTTCAGATTTTACTTACCACTTTTCGTTTGATTAAACGAGAGGATTTTACACAATCACTGATGCTAATAGATAACAACTACACTTCGAATAAATTTATTTTTAATTTGACTTGGTGCTTGCAATTGTGTCAAGAGATGCGTGGATACTGAGGCTTCCGTTTTTCGTGTATCTCGTAAGTTAACTAGTAACAAATAATATGTATAGATATAGCATAGTGAACCTTAAATCAATACGTTAAGAACTTAAATAAGAAAGCATGACACTTAACATATGAAATCGAATGATTTTAACTCAAGAGTAGGTTTTTGTTAAATTAGGCTATTGATGACACGGCTAGAACGTGTAGCGTTGCTGATTCAAAATTGTATGCTAGTTACCTATGGTATAAATTAACGCTCGTGTTCCACTAATATCCAAGCAAACATTTTATTGCTTAGCAAGTATAGCTTTGATCGAGTATATTTAAAACAATGCTGGTAGTGTGCTACCGACTTTGAGTGAACCTTCTTTTTGATTACTTACTCAATTTTATGTCAATATTTAAAATATTTTAATAAAGCGTAAGTATCTTTGTTTTCGATTTAGGATTTATGTTTTAATGTCGATTAGATTCAATTTGTGAAATAATATTTTTTTGCTGATGTGTTTCATGTTTGTGTATATAACATGGTATTTTCAACAAATTAAATCACAGAAGCACCAAGCCAAGTGAAGAGACAACATTGAGAAACCACCAAGAGAAGATCGAGCGATCCAGCCAAGCAGCATCCAGTACCAGGCCCAGTACCAGTCCCCATCAAGTCGGCCCCAACCAGTACCGGATCTGCATCCTGCGTTGCTGCACCAGCCCCGCTGTACCTGCCCTGCTGCACCAGCCCTGTTGCACCAGCCCTGGTGCACCAGCCCTACTGCACCAGCCCTGCTGTACCAGCCCTGCTGTACCAGCCCTGCTGTACCAGCCCTGCTGTACCAGCCCTGCTGTACCAGCCCTGCTGCATAAATCCACTACCAGCCCTGCTGTACCTGCCCTGCCGTACCACCACTGCTACATCAGTCCAGTACCAGCTCTGCATCCTGCACCAGCCCTACTGCACCAGTTCTGCCGTACCTGCCCTGCTGAACCAGCCCTGCTGTATCAATCCAGTACCAGCTCTACATACTATCGTGCTGTTCCAACCCTGCACCAGCCCTGTTGAACCAGTCTTGCTGCACCGATCCAGTACCAGCTCTGTATCCAGTCCTGCTGCACCAACGCGGGGTGCTCTACATCAAACCACGTTAACGCGGCTAGAGCAAACCACACCGGTGCTGTTTACCAACGATCTGCTCAGCTACCGGTTGGAGCCGATCATCACAGAGAGCCCACTGTTGCAAGCTCTCACACGTTGCATTGAAACTTTAAATAAAGTTTAGCAACAAACAAATCATGTAAGTTAAACTTAATGTAAATCGATTTATTTTCCATGGGAGATTAATTTGTTTTTTACATTCATCAAGGAAATAGTTAATATTTATTCTAAACCCATTATTTTTTATTTCAGGTCGGATAGTGAAATGGACTTCGATTACGTGCAACTCAAAAGGGGCAAGAAAAGCTCGAGACGATCACCTGATGATGGGAAAATTGTACGCAGTACTTCACCATTACCAGCTAAAACACCCAAGTAAGTTTTATTACTAATATGTTTTATTTCAGATTCCAATATGCTTCCATACACACCTTAAACACGTGTTTGAAGCATGTGTTAAGATATTCCTATATTTTAATTTTTACTGAATAAATCATTTTTGTTGCAGAAAAAGAAAATCTCAATCATCTACCCCATCCACCTCAAAGCTGTCCGGTGACAATATATTCGGGTTAAATCGTGTGGGTGCCCGTCGGGGTGAGGGGAACGAGACAAGAGGGATAACTTCTGCCTTCGTGCTTCGAGTTGCCAACGGCAATGAACGACGAGTGGCGGACTTGCCGGGAGAATATGTGCTGGATCTCAAGGTCTATCGCACATCAGACATCAAGGAGCTGGACTCACTCGAAGCTTGGAAAAAGGCGCTTGTTCGCATAAAACTTCAAACATCCGAAAATACTGAGCAATGGAGATCACTCCAACGCTTAATCAATCATGCTGATGAAGCTTTTGAAGAAGAGCCTAGGTTTTTTAAGATAATAAATAGAATAAGATAAGTATTTATAATGATATAATAAAAACAGATAAAGACTAAAATTTTCTTTTCTTATTTGCACATGCATAGACCAACTTTGCACTAGGTAGGTATCTAGGTAAGTAAAGTTTAACTTCGTAGGTACCTTAGTTGGTTCTTAGAATATCTATAGAGTAAGTAGGACGAGTGAGACAATTCTTACATCTTGCTATAACTTTGTAGGTATGTAGACTAAGTTGATTTATTCAGATCACATTGCCTTACGATATTAAGTGAGCAAAAGCTTATGTAAGCGGCGGAGTGAGTCGTAGGAGTGCGTAGGTGTACCTGAAAATTTGTGTTGAAAACAATGTAAGTGCTTGTATATCCTGTTCACTGCCTAGCCTCATCGATGCGAGCTGGTACTAACACGTTGTTTTACCTGAACGCGTGCGTTGTAAGTGTTTGTAATCCTGTTCATCGCCTAGCCTCTGCGATGCAAGCTACAGAAGCATGTGGTACGTACACGTTGGTATAGCTGAACGCATGCGTTGCTGGTGATGTATGTGTTTGTAATCCTGTTCATCACCTAGCCTCTGCGATGTGGTAGGAACACGTTGGTTTAACTGAACGCATACGTTGCTGGCGATGTAAGTAATTGCTAAGTATGGAAGTAGGAACACGTGCTAGGAAGCTGATTTTTCTTCAAATATGAGTTTATTGGGCATTCGTACGAAATGTAATGTAGTACAATGCCCAATAAACCCCTACTCCACTCGCTACGCTCGTGACTCTATTCCTGACTGCTTCGCTAGCTCGGGATTTAATATCGACACGTTCAACAATAAAGCGTTTTGCCCACGTGTTGAACAAATAACTATTATTTTTTATTTATTTTATTAACATGCAATGTTCAACAGTGACCATAAGTGTGCGAGCTGATGAGGAGCGTACCTTCTGGTACACATTCATCTCTTGCTGGTTCAGCTTGACCTCGGTGAGATGCGCGCTCCTGGCGGGCAGACAGGCCAGCTGGCCGCTCTTCTGAAGCTGGACTTTGGTTCTGCGCAGGAGCAGGCAGCGCATTATGGTGTTGAGCCGCTCTTGCCCGCCTTGGCTATTGTTGTCGATCCATTTCTTCCACATCTGTAAGGAAGAGTAAAAATTTGTCGAAATACTATTTTTAGGGTTTCGAAGATCGGTTTCGAAACCCTTATGGTCTCGCTTTGTCTGTCCTTTTTTCCCTCCTTAATAACTCAGCAACTACAGCAGCTATCAACTTGAAATTTAAAATAATAATACATTTCGTGCGCCTGTACAGATTCTAAGAAAAAAAAATGAAAATAAATGAAAAATGAAAATGAACATTTTCCATACAAATTGAGATGTCAAAATTTTAAAAGAGACCTACAGAGTCAAGTGGGGTATCAAATGAAAGGTACTGGTATGTGCATTTCAAAACAGTTTTTAAAATTTCTGTAGGTTTCATACTTTTTGAAATATTTTGAAAATAGTCGAAAAAATACCCATTCCCCCCCCCCCTTATCTCCGAAGTTTGCAGAGCGATCCATTCAAAATGTATGGAGCATTTGTAGATATAAATCTATATTTTACAGGAAAAATATAGAAATGTCTGAAAAACGAACACTTCTTGAAAAATTGACAATAAAGGGGGAGGATAATTTTCAAAAGGGGGGCTACCCCACTGTGTGGGGTGTCATATGAAAGGTATTGATTTGTACATTTTAAAACCGTTTTTCAAATTTCTGTAGGTTACATACTTTTTGAAATATATTGAAAAAAGTCGAAATTTTACCCGTTCCCCCCCCTCTATCTCCGAAGTTTGCAGAGCGATCCATTCAAAATGTATGGAGCATTTGTAGATATAGATCTATATTTTACAGGAAAAATATAGAAAAGTCTGTAAAATTAACCCTTTTTGAAAAATGGTCAAAAAGAGGGGGGATAATTTTCAAGAAGGGGGTTACCCCAATGAGTGGGGTATCATATGAAAGGTATCGGTTTGTACATTTCAAAACAGTTTTTGAAATTTCTGCTGGTTCAATACTTTTCGAAATATCTTGAAAAAAGTCGAAAAATTTACCGCTACACCCTATCACCGAAGCATGCAGAGAGATCCATCTGAAATGTAGGTTGGTACCTACTAGTTTTAGGTCTTCATTAAATTTCGGAGTTTCTAACCGGTACCTTTAGTACATACCTACTTGTTCACAAACGTTCGAAACCCTCGGCGCGCGAGTTACACTCGCACTTGACGGGTCTTGTTTTATTATAGTGCGTAAGCTCTCACACTCACTCAGGGTAATTTTAAAAAAATTAAATAGTATGTCAAAAAAAAATCTACTTCGACGGGAGTTGGTAGCGCTTTCACGTGTTGAGGGAAGGTTGGGGGTTGAGTCCCGTTAAAGTCGAAAAAAAATTGAGTTATTATTTCATTTCTTTGGAAGGTGGAAATTAAATAATATCCTCATTTTTTTTTTTCGACTTAGACTTTGAGATGTGTCGAGAGGTGAAAAATCGTATTGTTTTGATGAAAAATAGATACCAGGATTTGTAATTAATTACAAAATTAAAGGTGTTTAATAAATACTCGATAATTGCTGAATAATAATTTGGTCGATCGCGTAAGTTTCCTATTCCTATCATCTTATCTAATCACCCACTTCTGAGGCACAAAAATTATTTGCTTGTATAAGATGCTCAGTATAATATAAATAGGCCTCCTTTCCACGCTTTTGTGCTTTTTGTGAGCAGCCAGTATTTATTGTCACACGGCTCCATCACACTGCTCATACCACAAGGCGACTAACTATCGTGCAACCCCTACAGTACACAGTACAAACTTCTGTAATGTAATACTCATTAATTAAGATAGTAAGTAAGGTTATTGTATGTACTCATATAAGTGAACATTGTTCTTTTGAGTAAATAAATTCGTTAAACTGAAACTGAACCCCTACACAGTTCTCGCTCGAGCGCCTCAGAGTAAGCACGCGTCGGCTCGTGCAATAATATTTTACAACTACCTTCAATATGGCAAAGTGTCACAGCTGTAGCAAAGTGATAAATAAAAAGTCCACTATTTTGGAATGTAGTCGCTGTGAAAAATTAGTACACGCTACTACCATATGTTCCGGACTAAGTACCAAGCAACTAGCAGCCCTCAAAGCAGCAGAAAATCTGGAATGGACTTGCAGCGAATGCAACCAAAATTCTTCTAGGAGGAAGTCGTTTGTCACCCTCGCTGACTATGATGACGAAAACGATGACGAGGTTATTGCCGCAGGAGCTTCTTTTGATATGAAGCAGGTATTGCAAGATGAAGGAAAGAAATCAAGAACATCGTTACGCAGGAGATCCGCGCGGTTACCACTTCCCTCCAGTACTGCAGTGAAAAGGTGGATGAGTTCTCGGAGTCTATCGATGCCCTTACCAACAAAATGAAAGACATGGAGAAAAAGATAACCCACCTCGACAGTCAAAACAGATCCTGCCTGCTGAAAATTGAGTATCTGGAGCAGCGCAATGGAGAACTAGAACAGCAGCTGTTAGGAGATCACGTCGAAATCTCCGGGATTCCGGACTCAAATGACGTAGACCTACCCAAGCTAGTGGAAAAAGTCGTCGTGAAACTTGGAGCACCGGTAGAGGATATCCTGTCTGTCAAGCGGCTGCCATCTCGCCGCACCGGATTTGGACCTGTTCACGTCCGAGTCCGCCTGGAGTCTACCCGCCAAAACATGATGTCTGCCGCCCGAAATGTCACCATTACTGCAAAGGAACTCATGCCTAACCTGTCTGGAGCACCAGCTGCTGAGAAAATCTACGTAAGGGAAGCCTTAACGTCGTATCTAAAAAACTTACTTTGGCAATCCAAACAGGAACTTATGGATTATTTTAAATTTATATGGATAAGAGAAGGAAAAGTCCTTGTTCGTAAGAATGAAAACGCTAAGGTATTTAAAATACGCTCCAAACACGATATACAAAACCTCCTAAGTAACGCAAACTAATAAAACTTACTGTCTATATTGATTCAAGTAATTAGTAGTAAGTAAATTTTTAATTCTATGGATTTTATAGATGATACTAATATTATAGAACTGTTTGATGGTCAAGGCTATTCAAATTATAAAAGTTCAGTACCTAGTTACCCTAATAACATTACCTTTCTACATGTAAACATTCGATCGCTTATTAAGAACTTCTCTAAAATTGAGCAGTTATTAAATTGTGAAACGTCAATTGATGTTATTGTTTTGACAGAGGTGAATGTGTCTGAAAATATCAAGTCACTATATAATTTGCAAGGTTATACAATGCACTCCGAGTTGCGAAAACATCGCAAAGGTGGCGGAATAATTATTTACATAAAAAAATATAAGTTTAGGCAAAAGAAAGTCACAACTTTGCATTGTGAATGTCTTATCGGTACCATCACCGATAAGGCCTATTCTGTAACCCTGTGCGCCGTCTACCGACCACCGAAAAATAATAAACAACTTTTCACTGTAGAACTAGATCGTTTGTTTAAGCAAATTGTAAATACTGACTTGATATTCTTAGGCGACATTAATATAAATTTGAAGATTAACAACCCGTTAAAAAGTTCATACTTGGGCATTTTGAGCGGGCATGGTCTGTCATGCGGGATTTCGGACTACACTAGGATAGAAACACTGAATGAACTAGTAACAAAAAGCTGCATTGACCATATTTTTATCCGATCCCGCATGAGAGATGTGTATGCCGCTGCGCTCTGCACTGTACTGGCCGATCATAGAATAACTACTGCAACGTTGGTTGGCGACTCTCATGTACAGGATGCTCCCATTTACAAAACTTTGATTAACAATAGTAAAATAAATGACCTTCTGGAAAAAGTTGATTGGGACTCCACCGCAACTATGAATTGTCCAGATAAAATATATCAATTTATTAGCAATAGTTTTAATGACTGCTATAAAGAAGCAAAATACGTCACTAAAGTTAGTAACTCTAAGCGTATTAACTACAAATGGATCGATAAAAACATAATGAAACTAACTAAAGAAAGAGATCGTCTATATTCTGAATGGATTAAGGATACTAGTAATAAAGAACTAAGACTTAAGTATAATAAATTAAGAAATAAAGCAAATAAAACAATATACAAAAACAAAAATATGTACATAAAATCAGAAATAAACAAAGCTAAAAATGACACCAAAAAACTATGGCAATTAATAAATAATATAACGGGAAAAATAAATAACTCACTGGATAAAATCATATTAAAAGCATTTGGTGACGAAAAAAACTTAAAAAATATAAGCAATAACTTTGCTAAATAGTTTCAATTGAATGTTAAATCAATTATTCCAAATTGTCCGCAGAACCTACTTAATAAAAAAGACTACTCAATCCCTACGGATAAATCAATGTTCCTTCCAAAAGCCACTAAGAGTGAAATAGGTAAAATAATTAAATGCACTAATCCGCACAAAGCTCCAGGCGTTGACGGAATTCGAGCGATAGATGTTGTAAGGCTGACAGACCGAATCGTTGGGACCATAGTACGCTTAATAAACACAAGCATATCCACTGGTCGATACCCTACAGAATTAAAGACTGGCATTGTCCGACCAATCCATAAAGGAGGTAGTACGAATGACTATGGAAAGTATCGGCCAATTACGATTCTACCAGTTATTGATAAAATTGTAGAAAAATACATTTGTGGCAAAGTACAGCAATTTTATTCCGTCAATGATATTTTGTCCTCCCAACAATATGGCTTTCAACCGAGTAAAAGCACTACCCTACTATTAACCCGCTTTACGGACGATGTAAATTATCATCTGAATGCAAAAAGGCATGTTATCCTAGTCTTTATAGATTACGGGAAAGCGTTTGACACGCTAAAGCATGACCTCTTAACTGAACGGCTGGAGAACAGTGGACTAAGGGGCAACTTGCTGGAATGGTGCAGAGACTATCTTAGGAACCGTAGCTACCAAGTCCGAGTTGGTGATGCTTATAGTGAAAGCATAACGTTACTGAAGGAACAGCACAAGGATCAGTATTAGGACCATTGCATTATCTAACCTATGTTAATGACCTGAACAATATGATCAAGCGCTGCACGGTTTATCAATTTGCAGACGACACATGCCTAATGGCTGCTGACAGGGATCCGTTAATTGCACAAAACCAGATCCAAGATGACTTCACAGCCATTTGCAAGTGGTCACACGATTCAGGGCTAGTCATTAATGCAGATAAAACGAAGCTTATCCATGTTCGTTCCAGTCATAATCATTATCCTGGCAGAGAAAGCGTGAAAGTAGTGTCCCATAGTCACGATTGCCTACACTCTAAAAATTGCACCAAAGACTGTCAACTAATCAAGCAAGTGACTCATCATATTTATCTTGGACTAATAATAGACAACAGATTCAAATGGGCGAAGCATATTGACAAAACCTGCAATAAACTTAGAGCCATTGTGGCCAAATTCTGTATTATAAAAACTAAAATTCCAAATGACATTCTATTAACCCTATATAAAACACTAGTAGAAAGTATTATATCATACGGACTAAGTAGCTATGGCAGGACTTTTAAAACTTACCTAGATCAGATCCATAATATTCAGTATAGATTACTCCACAGAAATCTGAATAACAAGGCACTGTTATTAAGATTTCTGTGAGATTACTCAAACTTATAGTGCCCTATAAAATAAAAACAAAGTACTCAGGCGATCCTGATGGACTATTTAAACACTGCGGTGTTTTGTCAATTCATAAGAAAGTGGAACTTACCTTACTTATAGAACAGTACTTTCGTCCAGACATCCAATCACTCAAAAACCACACTATAGTCACTAGAAGCATAGCACAGAAAAAGCTAAAAATACCAAAATTTAATAATCTGTACGGCAAACGGACCTCCCAATATTGAATTCCTTATTTAATAAATAATCTACCAATGGAAATTACAAGTAAAATTAATCGTAAAAACATTAAACACATTTTAACAAAATATTACTTATCTTAAGTTCATTTAATGAATTAATTTTTAATAAACTTTTATTTTATTTTTTGGAGCTTCACTCATCTATGTTAACGTTTGGAAAAAAGGAGCATCCTGTAGCTGAACTCAGGCGCATTAGAGTTCGCTGCTCGTGCGTGATTGGTCGATCGCCTGTGTGCGGCCCGAGCCATGCAGCGGACAGCGAGGTCAATGTGCTTGTGTGCGTGGCTGCCTACCGCATTAATTTCCGATGCTAGCTTATAAAAATTATAATTAAGTATTACGTAGAGAACTCTAGTGTCTAGATAAACCTATGTTAGGATTTAAGACGCTATTAACAAATTGTAACAACCTTGAAACAATAAATAAATAGGTATCTAAATCTAAAAAAAAATTCTACAGTAGGTACTCCGTAGATCCTGAGTATCGAGGTAGCTCGCGAGTTGTTTCTGTGCATAAGATGTCCCTATGCTCAAGTGTGGTAGTATGTAGTTTATGTTACCAGTAGGTCATCAAAAGGCGAGCAGCGCAAGAACTTGAGCAGCGCAAACAGATCCAGATCCTTGTTCTGCACGGGCGTGCCCGTGAGGCACCAGCGGCGGCGCGCGCGCAGCCCGCACACGGCGAGCGAGGTGGCCGCCTCGTGGTTACGGACTATGTGAGCCTCGTCCAGGATCACGCGACGCCATTGGACCTTTGTTAGGACTCCGTTCTACGGGCAAAACAATTGATATTATAATCAAAAACGTCATGGATCCTACTTAGGTATATTATAAAGGCGAAATATTCTGCCGTTGTCGAGTTGTTTGACCGAAGGCAACGCCAAAACTACAGAATGGATCAGGCTGAAATTTTGCACATATAAAGATCTGGCCATGGAATAGCAAGGTCTTTTTTTTTCCATAAAAACGCGTGTGAAGCCGCCGGCGGAAGCTAGTCCTACTATAAAAATTATATCGTAGATTGACGAATTCTTCTATATATACGAGCGTGTTATCTACGAATGGTGTTCTTCCAACACACACAAGATTAGTTAATAATAATAATAATGTTGGACAATTCACACAGCATTATCTAGCCCCAAGGTAAGCAGAGCTTGTGTTATGGGTACTAGATAACTGATAGACATACATAATAATATACGAGTACATAGATAGATATTTTTTACTATACATAGAAAACGACCAGAACACCCTGACCAAATATCTGCAGATCGTACAAATATTTGTCCCGAGGCGGGAATAGAACCCGCAACCTCCTGCGTCGCAGGCAGACCTTCGCCCACCGCGCCACAGAGGTCGTCGAATAAATGTACTAATACTAATCAGCTCGCATTCATAAGGGCAAATTGATATTGGGCAACGATATCATCATCATGTCAGGCGAAAGACGTCCAGTACTGGACATAGGGCTCCCGTAAATCGCGCCACATTTCAAGAGTCAAGAAATGTATCACAAATTCGTGATCAAAATGTCAATGCACCGAAGTACCGACCATAGACAGCTGGAGAGACGTGGCGACTTTGTGGTTACGAACGATGTATACTGTTTAAGATAAGTATCAAGAACATTTATTGTGGCCTCCATTAATTTCTACATTTATTTGCCAAGCTATAATCTTCGTTTAGTCACGCGACAGTGACTGTGTTGTCCACTGTCAATATCAATATCAAGAACATTCAATCGTAAAATTTAGGGTGGTGTTATAATTCGATAATTTCTATATTTATTTCTAGACATATTTGTCAATCTTTATTTAGTGACGCGACAGTGACTGTGTTGCCCACTGTCAATATTTGGTAAGTTACCTTCTCAGTATCTCTCAGCAGTATATTGTAAGTGGTAGCCACCATATCATAGGTGGAGAGGCGGTGCGGATGCGTGGCCCGCGCGGCGCCGTGATGCAGAGATACCGACAGTGCGTGTGCCGAGCAGTGCTTCTGGATCTCGCCGGCCCACTGTTGGATGAGGGACGCTGGGCAGACCACGAGGGTGCCGCCGCGGACCACTGGAGGGAAGGAGTGATGGATTTAATAGTGTAATTAGAATATCTGACCGAGTCCTGCAAGGAGGGAATGAAGCTGATGCAATCTGAACATATTAGTACCTACTATTTAACGGGTATTTATCGCGTTTATTTACCGACATATTTTTCCCGACGTTTCAACACGTAAAGTGGAAAAGAGAATAGGTAAAAAAATTTTTTTTTTTAAATTTTTTCTCTTTCAGTTTTGAACTAAAACTGGCAAATATTGCCAAAATTCCAAACCTCGATGTATTTTTTTTAGTGAACATTACATATTCATTCATTGCGATTAATACTCGGGCTGTAACATTTTATTTTAAATATTTATAAACAATCACGCTCAAACAACAAATTATGTAGAAAAATAAATCTAATCGGTTCATCAGTATGGGAACTAATTTAGCTTTTTCTAATGTACATAATTATGTTTATGGTATCTACGGAAGCAAAGAATTTTGATTGATCGTCTGATCCGACTCATGAAATTATAGATTCTACGCAATCGAAGCGCGTAACATATTGTTAATTGCTATTAACTCACGTTTCCGCTTGGGCCTGGGCTCGTCATCATCATCATCGACGTCGTCGTGGTCGATCTTGCCTGCCTTGTCGCTGGCCACCAGCGCTATCATCGTGATGGTCTTGCCGAGACCCATGTCATCAGCTGGATGGAGAAACATAACATTTTATTGATTTTATTTGTCTAACACTTTCATTGACAACGACGCACGTGTTCCTCCATCAAGCACGAAGTAAATGCGTTAAAAAGATTTGTAACTATCATCGTTCAAATCTTTATTTGATTTTCATTCTTTATTGAAGAAAATTACAATCCAATAATAGTTCTATTAAATAAATTAGGACTAGTATTTTCGACTTATTCAGCGCTATTAATCACGATAACTTCAACAAATCGTCACAACAACTACTATTTTTGCTGTATTCTTAGGACACCGCTGTCACCATGTAATAAACACGGCTTGCTGAATGAACACTCCTTTATTCATCAATTGTGGGTAGGTCGGGACATTCATGATTTTATAGTGACCGGCATGAGTCGTGAGCACAAACTGACACCTGCGCAGTAGTTAATTTTTGAAGCCATGGGGGCGGGGCGGGGCGGGGTGCCGAACTGCACGCGATTGGTTCCTCAGTCAATGCACATCGTCTATTGGAGGCTCGCGTGTCAATCGGCTACATTCATGTCATTCGTACATGCGCGAGCTTACCCCCACTACTGCCCATCTGTGCTCACGACTCGTGCCGCTTATTATACCCACAATAAGCTAACTATACTACACAATTGAAACAATTGAGCTAACTTCAGTATTGCAACAATCTACAAGTAGCTCAACTGATCCATATCAATACCAGTCGTCGCCTCCCCAAGACGCTGGCTGCATTGCCCCCGATGATATTATGATTGTTTTGAAATAGTGCATTTTACACCAAAGCGAGAAAGTGACCAATTCCCACCGAGTGTGTCGTTTTGGCGCCAGCCTTTGGGTTCTTTTTTCAAAATGTTGTTCGGAAATCGGAGGAGGCCTAATGGACTTGGAGTAAAAACTTTTTGTCGTTTGACCGAACGAAAATAACCATAGCTACCGGCCGATCTTTTAGGAAATTAAAAAAAAATAATACGTTAGAAATGGATTTCCATCATCGATCAAGTATGCGGCCTGCGGCCTCCCCGTAGATACCTAGAACCACGGTAATATTATCCAACAGTATTTGGACTCGGCCGTATCAGCCGTATCTTTGAAATAAATGCCTACAGCCGCGCGGTAGGTAAACATGCGATAGGGCTGCCCGCCTCCACCATTTTAATTACATTTGCCTACTTTGTGTTTCCATTTAGTTTTGTGATTGTAAATATAGGAAGGTACTTTTTTATATAAACAAATAAAATACTTTGTGAATTGAATGGGAAGTGTTCAATAAAAATGCGTGTTGTTTTTTGATTGGTAGATTTAATTAAAAAACCTGTTTATGTTTGAATAACAAATCGGTCTTATAAATTTGCGACAGAAAAATATTTGCGCCTCGACTGAGACGTACCTACAAAATGCTTTATTATTAAATTTTAGGAGATTTTTTTGGAGAAAAAGGAATATCTTTTACTTGGTTATAGATACCTGCAGCTACTTTATTAAATATGTACCTGAACTTATTTTTAGAGAAAAAATCGCGCGGTTATTGTTAAAAAAACATCACACCATCCGTTCGTCACTGCGGCACAGCCGCGACTGTCTGCATGCTGAGCGCATGCCGAGATCGAGGCGCGTAGGTATAGCTCGCGTTTCGCCCGTTTGTATGAAGTCGGATTACTTATAGGATAATATTACCTTGCTAGAACCTTACAAGAATGACACTCAAAAGTGTCCACGTTTTCTTTTGACGCAGACAGTTTGCGCAGAGCCTGTCAAGTTTTTTGCATGCGGAACAAGAGATTAGTGGAGTCGAATTTATTTTATTTTATTTTGTAAGTAGGTAGGAAGGTACCTAAAAATAATTTATACACTGTAAGTATATTTTTATAAAGATTATAAAATCAACAGAATTCAGGTAAAGATAACGAATCATTTATTGATACAACTATAAATTAGAAATCCTGGACAATCCACACCACAATGCAACAAAACATAAAATAATAAGTACCTACCTAGTATCAGGAATATTAAGCTAGTTGCTTAATGTTCCTGTTAACTACGATTATTATTAAATGTAAAGCTAAAATAGTTAAAAACAATTGCATTAAATAAAATAGACATACTTTTTGAGGAACAGCTGTTCTACGTAGTCTTCTTATGCCTGTTTTGGTGTTGTAGCACATCACATTCTTTAAAATGCTTGGAACAAATGAGGCTTTCACGGCCAGGTTTAAAATATGGTTCACATCGCTGTTGTGCTAAAATTGACCTCCATTTTTCCCAACGCACAGGATCTCGAGGGTAACTAAAAATTAAATACTAAGTTGATTAAATGATTTAATTTAAATCTAATACTTTTGGTAGTCTTTCTTTTATTAGAGAGTCCACGCAAATAAAATTGAGGGTGGATCAGCTAGTTATTTTATAAACCTCAACCAGTTATTTTAAATGTCTTTTCATGAAAACAAATTTATCACTTATAACTTACCTACCACAAATAAATAAAAAAAAATAGAAACAATAGCCGCTCCATTCATCAACTTAGAACAAAATAAATATTTTTACATAGGCAAACCCAACAACAATATTTAAATGCTGATTTCTCAAGTATTTAAGGCTCAATTGGCTCATATCACAATACACAGGTAAAAATAACATTTAAACTTACAGAAAATAAGAAATTCTATCCTTTTTCTGTTGCTTGGTCGGTCGATTATTGCATTTTTTATACGAGCACTTGACCACGGTAATATAGGATAATATTACCTTGACTTGACCATGCTTTCGGTCCGAGAGCTAAAATGACACTAGTTGAAAAGGTATCCCAAAATGCCAAATGGGATACCTTTTGATACTGACGTTTTCAGGGCGCGCATTGTGCATCTAAGGGGGCCCGGCCGGAAATTTTTGATCGATGATTTCCATACACTTTTTCCTCCCGCTAAAACACGTGAGAAATGAAATTCCATAGAGTTTTTCCTCCCGGTTTCCTATAGGCCTGCAAAGACATACTTTCTATTCTATAAATGGAAAAGGAATAGGCAACTTTCCGAGCAGGTGTAGTATAATACTAATAACCGACTTCCAATTCCTTAATTATACACTGTTTTTAAGTTTTGAGGGATAAATACTAATCCCTCGTGATTAAAATTTTTATAGGATCTATACTATAGAGAATGGTCCCGAGGTGGTCCTATAATATAAATAATAAATAGAGTCTATACAATAGCGAAAGAATTTTCAAAATCGGTCCATAATCGACGAACATACACTAAGAAATATAGATACAAACAGCGGAACATATAACCTTCAAACATAATCCTGTTTTTCGTAGTCGGTCAAAAAGTAGTCCACAGACATAGGACCTGAGAAACCCCTCATTGATTTTTTCTTAACTCTCTAACTCTTTCTCTTTGTCCGCTACGGGACGCAGGCCTCCCCCTGATAAGCGTCTTAATCGCCTTTATCTCCAAAAATCGGATAAGAGAGTACACTATATATCTTTCTCTCTATATATATATAATGTATATCTATATTACCGAGGATGCCGGCGCAGGGCCGCTGCGTCTCTCTCCACTGCAGCCAGGCGAGAGCGTGCAGCTGGTGTGGCATCAGGGTCGAGGAGATGATGCGAGGGGACTTCCCTAGCGTAGCCTCGGTGGGACGCGAGGCCAGGGACTCGTGCAGGTCGCGGAGACGGTCTGTGATCAGGCTGCGTTCCGCCATGTGTGTGGCCATTGCTGGAGAGAAAAGGAAATGTTTAAGCTGCAGTTATGGCCGCTCTGCAGTAAATTGCCCAATACGGGGCTCACTGTTTTAATTACTTCTCTAAAAACGAATCTATTCAAAGTAATGAAACGAATCACGAAATATAATCAATATATCATATCAATGTATTATTTAAGGTAGAAAATCTTTTGGAAAATTATTAAATTTGCTCTAATTTCTCCATAAGTCGCTTTACAAAAATTTGTTTTTTGGGGTTTTCATATTATTGTATTGAATCTAATAACGTCCAATCGCGTGACTTGAAATGTTCTCCTGCTGCTATTAGCAAAGGCGTTACTAATATTAGCCTTTGGCTTTCTTACAATTGCAAGCAGAATGTAGTATGGTATAAACTTACCCTGTTTGCCGAACATCCTTGGCTGCACCGCATTGCTGGCCTTCTGAAGTTCTTCCCAGGACAGACCCTTCTCGAAGCCATCTCTGGATATGTCTCCGGCTGTTGGTGCATCTGGAAGAAGAACAAGGATTAACGTTGATGATCAGAAATATTGGTTCGGCGACGTCTTGGTGATTTTGGATTAGACTAGGACCACTCAATCTACCTGGGTATATCCAGGCAGGCGTTTTGGTGACCTAACCCATCTTCTTTGTGAGATTGAGCCGAATCACCGGAACTACCATCACATCACATCACACTAACACACTAATCACATCACATCACACTAATATTATAAATGCGAATGTTTGGATGGATGTATAGATGGATGGATGTTTGTTATCTCTTCACGCCAAAACTACTGAACTAATCGGGCTGAACTGGACTGGCTTCGCACGCGTTCTTTCTATGGAAACTTTAAAAGGTGATTTAGAAATCACCTTTTAAAGTTGGGATAGATCCCATGGGAACTGATTTATGAGATAAAAAGTAGCCTATGTTTGATTCCAGGATTATAACTAGTAGTTCTACGAACAGTAGACGTCGCGAACACTAACTTTTTTCAACAATTAATTTACATAATACTTAATGTACTAAAGTAATTTTATTTAAAACGGGATATTTTGGTACCTATGTAGGTACCTATATAATGAGAACTTCTGTGGGGTTCATACTTTACCCCCCCCCCCCCCCCCCCCATTTCCGAAGATTGCATAGCGACCCATCTGAAATGTACCTTGTAGCGTTTGTGGATATGGATCTATTATTTTACAGGAAAAATATACTTTGAGAAGTTTGTATAACTAACACCTTTTCAAAAGTTCTTGTACATGTTCTAGTAGTTCAATGATGTTGTAGCAGTTCTACGAACAGTAGACCTCGCAAGCACTAACTTTTTTTTCAACATAGGTATTAGTAACTTATATTATATTAAGTACTAAAGTTATATAAAACGGGATATTTAGGTACTTAGATATATGTACCTACCATGTTTTTAGGCGGTGACTCCTTGCAAATCGCCATGCCAGTGTGAAAGTATCTTATCACGGAGCAAAAGTGCCCTCTTATCAGAATAAGCACCAGCATAGGTAGGCGCCAGCCTTCCTTTAATGGCGCTAAACTTGTCATAAGTATTATAGGTACCTAATATCTATGTAATTATCGGTGCCTCTTACTTTTGGACGCGTTGTAAGAAAAATCCTATGGGTAGGTAGGTACCTATCTAAATATTGGTTTACGCTAGTGTGGTGTGCATTGGGCAACTTACCAACCTTAGGTGGTAGGTAAGTAGGTAAGGGTAATTGTTTAGTAGGTATAATTATATACCTAGCTCAAAACTAATGAAATGATTTCCTTAGGTAGGTACCTACCTTTGAAATAATGCCCACCGTGCAAGAATAGGCGTCTGTTTCTCCTGAACGGATTCAATCTTGTTTGTGGGTAGGGTAGGTGAGGTAGGTAAGGTGCACTTGGAAAGGTAGGTAGGTATTACAGATCACTTCACTTGCGATACGATTGTTGTCGGAATTTTTGAACGAAATGTTGCACAAACACATCAACCATTAGACCAATTGTCCATACAAAGTACCTAAGTTACGTTCCTCAGCAAAGCTCGAAATTCTGTACCTAGTATCAATAGATGGCGTTGATCCATCAGCCCAAAGTTTTTGTTATTTTATTATTTAACCGACGACGACGGTGTATGCGGCCGCGCTATTTCATATAATTCTCGAAGTGTTACAAAGATGTTCTAATAGGTGGCGCTGTACTGTAAATGCTCTCTTGCATATTACTGCATTTTGCGAAGCTATTCTGCTCGTCATGCCGAAAATCCTCATCAGATCTTTACCAAATGTTTATAAGAACAGTATAAAGTTATTACCTTTCAATTAAAAGTACAATCATCAAAATCAGATTTCTTAAAGCGGAGATATTCCAAATCCGCCTTTTTGCCTTATTGTGGAAGAAGTACGCCTTTAATCAAAAAATCCCGACGACAATAAAATTCTATAAAATCATAGAATCTGTACACAAAGTTTCATACCGATCGGTTGTAAAATACGACCTGTAGAGGAGTACGGACATACTGACAAAAACGCCATTTTGGCCAGACCTGAAACGAAGACTTTCGTTCACTAACGTTCACGACGTCAATTATCTGTATACAAAATTTCAGCCCGATCCGTTCAGTAGTTTTGGCGTGAAGAGGTAATAAACATTCATCCATCCAAACTTTCGCATTTATAATATTAGTGTGATGTGATTATATTAGTCATGTAAGTTACAATTCATATTTCCAAATTCGTTCACGGTATAAAAACACTATTCAAGCCATCCTCTTAACTTATTCATAAATATATTTCCATTTATTCTTTTAATTCTTCCGGTAATTTATTGTAGACTAGCTTCTGCTCGCGGCTTCGCACGCGTTGTTTCTATGGAAACGTTTTGAGGTTATTTCTATCTCATGGGAACTGATTTATGGGATAAAAAGTATGTTTGATTCCAGGGTTAGACTTACCTGTATGCACAATTTCAGCCTGATCCGTTCAATAGTTTTGGCGTGAAGAGGTAACAAACATCCATCCATCCATACATCTATCCATCCAAACTTACGCATTTATAAATATTAGTGTGATAGTGATGCAGATGTTATAAACATTTCTTTTATATTATATCTTTATGGCACTGGTGTTTGTAGAGCAAATTGTTAAATTCACGCCTTTTGAATGGATCGGTCTGAAATTTTGTATGTAGTTCCAGGTCTGGATTAACAATCATCATCATCATCATCAGCGTCATACGTCCACAGCTGAACATAGGCCTCCCCCAAACTAAGCCACGAATAGCGGTCTTGAGCTGGCTCCATCGTCGACTCTCTGCGACCTGCAGCCTGTTAAGGCGTAACCCCGACTCAAACTAGCGTGCGGCCTATTTTATCTTAGATAGAAAATACTTTAAACTAAGAAACAATTTACAAATGAAATAATTATAGCCTGAGTGACAATTGTGCGTCTTATCGCTCTAAAACGATCTCTGCCAGATTATAAGGTTAAACCTAGTATAGTTTTCAACGAAGGAAACTGTGGTTCAACAAAGGAATTGTCAAAATCCATTGGCCAGTTTGTGATATTTATCATAAGATTTCTTTAACGCCTCTGTAATAGTTTTATTTTGTATAGTTTAGGCAGTGATGCGAAAATTTGGTGGCCATAAAGAGCAACTACGAATCTCTGCATAAACTATACGAAACTAAACTGTACGAAGCCGTAGGTACAAGCTGATATTCATATGACAGGTAGAAACAGTTACCTGGTTCGACCACCATGTTGCCAACTCGGTCGCCTTGCTGGCGCACACCGGCCTCCAAGCTATACAGTCGTTTAATCAGCCCGGATCCACCGTCCGGTAGGGAGTGCAGGTCCATTTCTGCTAGCAGCATCTAGAACACATAATTACTTTCCAGAGTGGACATTCGCTTAGTGGTCATATAGCTCGTTAAAGCGATCCCGCACCCGATCCGCACAGCCTCGCCTGGTGCGGTTAGTATTCTTTATACGGTATTCTATGAATATGCGCTCACTACATCAACTCCGGATCGCCTCGCTTGCAAGCTTTCCACGCGTGGGCGGCGAGTGGACCAGCCGCCGTCCACGAGCAGACGGTGAGTAGATGACCCGCCGTCCACGCGCAGACGGCGCTTGGACCGCTCTGTGCTTGCCTTGCGTTGATAACGCAATGCCAAGTTCACGAAAACGAGGTTCTCTGATTGACTACGCAGCGTTCACCCGTGGCCCACGCGAGGTTCATTGGTTGACGGACGACGAGGCTAGCCCAACTAACATTTAGGTGATACGAATATGCGTTAAATAAGCTACTTAAGAGAAAATTTAAAACCTATGGTTCTATGAAAGGGCTAGCAATTTCGGTTTAAAGAAGTTTATTCTCATAAAAACAAAAATGTTCACTTATAATGAGATACAAGTTCTTAAAAATTATGTTTAAACTAATATTAGTACGCTTTAATACCTTATGTATAAGTTAGGCTATAGATGTATTTTTTTAATTTTGTTTTAAACATGCCTATGCTAGCACATTCCTTGAGCTCGTTAGGCAAGCTATTAAATAATTGCACTCCCTCGTATACAATTGTTTTCCTGCCGTAATCAGTACGTGTTTTAGCTAATTCTAGTTTATGTTTGTTTCTAAATGTGTATTGATTATTCTTTTTGCGTAGTTGTAGGTTTGATTTTATTGAGTTAGAATTAATGTTTCTTATCAAGATGCAAGTTGAGTACGTATACATTTGTTTAAGGTTTAATATTTTAGTTTTATTATATATTTCTTTGGTTGGTGTTAGGTATTTATAATGATACAGTGTTTTTATAATTTTGTTTTGTGTCCTTTGGAGAGGATTTAAATTTGTAATAGCGGCCGACCCCCAAATTTCGATAAGATAATTTAAGTGCGATTTAACTAAGGAATTATAAATGATTGAGCGTGCTTTGGTTGGAATACAGTGTGCTATTTGGCGTAATGATATTAATAAAGCCGTTAACTTTGACTTGACGTGATTGATGTGAGATTTCCACGTTAGTTTGTCATCCAACCATAAGCCGAGGTATTTTTCTTTATCACTCCGTTTAATGATATCATTGTCTAAGATAAGAGGGGAAAAATTGGGGATAGCTTTATTTATTGCAGCAAATATCATGTAGGATGTTTTTTTTGTATTGATTGTCAAGAGATTAAATTTTAACCATTCGTTTAGTATGTTAAGGTCCCTCTGAGCGTGAGTCATTATGTTTTCAATCGATTTATCAAAATAAAATAGACAGGTATCGTCGGCATAGAGAGTTAAGTGTCCAGATAGACCTATTTTATTGATATTATTTAAGTAAACTAAAAAAATTAATGGCCCGACAATTGTGCCTTGGGGAATCCCGTAGGTCACATTTTGTGACCTACTTTCGAAGTTATTGATCTTAACAACTTGCCGCCTATTTTCCAGGTATGATTCAAACATTTTGAACGCAATTCCTGTAACTCCTATGTTATTTAATTTCAGTAACAGCTTTTTGTGACAGACTGTGTCAAATGCTTTTTTTAAGTCAATAAATATACCTACTGCAATATTCTTTTGATCTATGTTAGTTTTTATTTTAGTGACTAAGTCTACTGTGGCGGATAAGGTATTTGACTTTGGACGGAAACCATATTGTTCACTGATAAAGAAGTTTTTTTCAACAAGGTAGTCATTTAAGCGATTATAGAGAATGCGTTCAAAGATTTTCGACATTACCGGCAAAACTGAGATTGGCCTATAATTTCCAGGGTCAGTCTTTATCCCTGATTTGTAGATTGGGCTGACCCTGGCAATCTTAAGCGAGTCGGGGAAAGTACCTTCCGTTAGGCATTTGTTTATACAGTTTGCTAAGTGAGGTGCGATTATATTTTTAATGCATTTAACTGCCTTCGTACTTAATCCGTCTAGCCCGGTACTGGTGTTAGAATCGAGTTTATCGATAATTTTTATAATTTCATCCGTGGTACATAATCTGAAATCACTTAGTTCTGAGTCGTGTTGGTAGTTTTCCTCGTACATTAGGATATTACCAGTCTTTTCGTGATATAATTTAGGGATTTTATTAGCCAATTCGCTACCTATTGAGGCAAAATAAGTATTAAATAAGTTACAAACTGAGTTACCCTCCGTAACTGGAATTGAATTCAATATGAGTTTTGGTGGTTCGTTATTATCTTTTATTTTATTTTGTGCTAATTCATTAATGATTTCCCACATTCTTTTAGGATTATCATAACTTTCGTGAAACATTTTAAAATAATATTGTTTTTTCTGTTCTTTTATCATAGACCTGGTCTTTCTTTGCGCATCGTCAAATTGTTTTAATAAAGTTTTATCATTTGTGTTAATTTTAGTTTGATTATAAATATAATTTCGTAAGTTTATTGAATTGGTTATATTTTTATTTATCCAATCACTTTGCGGGCTATTTAAATATTTTGTTTTACTTATTCTACTTTTATTAACGAGGTCTAAAATAAATGTTTCTAAATAATTATAATCATTTTCGCTATTATGGTATTCTGAGTTTATTGTATTTAAAGTCAGGCTTTGATAATCAACTGCTTTATAGTGTACTTTTTTGTTAATTTTTGGACTTAGACTACCTATTTCTAGAAAAATATTCTTGTGGTCAGACAAAGAGGACTCAATGATTGAAATACTAAAAGAGTGATTATTTAGGTTTGTACATACATGATCTAGTAGCGTATTAGTAGTTTTAGTTTGGCGCGTGCTGTACTCTCCGTCTATCTTATTAACAATCTCATAACCAGCTTCTTGCAATTCCTGTAGGTATCGTGTGACGTCAGTCGTTTTGCTCAGTAAATCAACGTTAAAGTCGCGAATTTGCGATATATGGCGTTATAACTGTCTTATAATTCTGATTTGGGCCCACGATTTTATAGCTATAAGTGATTTAATCGTTGTAAAGAAGTGATAAATGACTGGTAATAAAGAGTTACAATATTGCTATTGAAGTAATGTTTACCACTTTATGTGTATTATAAGCCATACACAGGTTACATCTGCAACTTAAAGTAATAAATTAGTAATAATATCCACTTTAATAACTTTTTTAGCAACAGATGAGTGCTCCCACAATACTATTTATACCTTGAAGATATATTGCAAGGTTTTTTGTTATTATAGTGCGTAACCCCACACTAAGGGTAATTTCTAAGAAATCAAATAATATCGCAAAAATTTTCGACTTCGACGGGACTTGAACCCGCGTCCTCCCCTCAGTACGGGGATGTGATAACCAACTACACCACGAAGTCAAGTGACGTGGGAGTCGAAAATCTCTGCGACTTCCTACGGTCTCTAGCGCCGTTAGCTCCACCTACAGGGGAAACATTGAAGTTTATCCAATCCTGTTCAAAGACTAAAGTTACATTTAGTTCGTTTGACGAGAATTTTTGCGATATTATTTGATTTCTTAGAAATTACCCTTAGTGTGGGGTTACGCACTATAATAACAAAAAACCTTAGAATTAAGCTACGCGACACCTCTCGTCAAACGAACTAAATGTAACTTTAGTCTTTGAACAGGATTGGATAAACTTCAATGTTTCCCCTGTAGGTGGAGCTAACGGCGCTAGAGACCGTAGGAAGTCGCAGAGATTTTCGACTCCCACGTCACTTGACTTCGTGGTGTAGTTGGTTATCACATCCCCGTACTGAGGGGAGGACGCGGGTTCAAGTCCCGTCGAAGTCGAAAATTTTTGCGATATTATTTGATTTCTTAGAAGTATTAATTAGTAATAAACATCGCCCAAACTCTGATTATTTCATTTTTTTTCGTACTTTGCGTTTATCATAGACCGTCAAAAGCCTTAAAATATTAAGCAGTGCGCCTATTCATATCTGACAGTGAAGTTTGAAAGTGAAAAGGTAAGTCAATTACAATTTAGGATAACGGTGTTATAAATTATAAATTCTCGTTGCGGTGGTAAGTTTACTGTGATAATATATACTAGTTTTCATCTCAATTTTGAAGCGCCTCTTAAATAAACTACATCTGATATTATTAAGTAATACGAATTACTGCCACGGCTATTTTTTTGATTCAGTTGTGGTTGTAAATATCAATTCTTGATACGTTTATGTCGCTTGTTTGCGACAACGACGACATAACTCAAAAAACATGATTTTCGAGTTAAGTATACACCTAAGTCCAGAAAAAAATCAAGTTTTTTCCTGCAAAACGACATTTCTCTAAGGGGTAAGGTTAGAGCAGGATAGAAGATAAGTCGTTGTTGCGCTGTCTCATTTGGTATAAATGGTTTGCGGCAAGAAGGTCATTATTCAGCGGTAGTGCAATTTAGTTCGCGATGAGTGGTGCATGTTATCTTCAAGGACGACATATTTTTGGTTTTGATGTTCTACGTAAAATGGTTGGTTGGATATTTATAAAATTTGTTTCGAAAACAATGTATCTTTATAAAAAGTGTCATTTTTGCTCAAAATAATTCAGTAAATATTTGTGTATATATCTGGTAATGTGTCAGTTTAGCAGAAAAAAGTAAGAACAGTAAAAGTACTACTATAAAATATGACGATATTGTCTGTAAACAAAACACAAATCATTAATTTAAGTTAAAACTTTAGTCAAAAAAGGTCACTCTTGCTGGAATTTTTTGGGTTGTTTTTGTATTTATTGACAACAATCTTTAGTTAAAACGTTTTAGGTAAAATAAAACATACATTTAGTAACCGACTTTGACGTTAAATTATTATTTTTGCAGCCGATTCGTTACAATGGCGTTGTCAGGGAGTAAAATATTACTAGCTAAAATCAACCAAAACAGGAATAAAGCACCCGATCAAGAGTTTACATTGGATAAAACTGGTATATACTGCCTACCTTAAAAATTCTACTGATAGTAATTGTCACTTTTTTTACTAAAGAAACTATTTGTTTACTGTATTTTACTTTACTAGGCTATGAAAGACAGCAAATTCAGGCCAGATTTTGATAAACCTATTCAGGTACAACCCAATTCCGATAAGTTAGAAACCTGAACCATTTTATATAATTAAATTAAAAAAAATTGTTTGGCAAGATTCTTGATTTGAGATGGGAGTAAATACTACGAAAAACGAAGAACGACACTTAAAACTTTAAAATTATCTTGTTATGTTAAAGTTAAAAAATTAATACCGAGGTTCTACGCCCCATTTTCAAATATTTAAGTGCTTTATTTCCTTAAGACCTCACAGGACTCTTGGACACGTTACAAAACATCAAATAACATAAGTAAAACTAGGAAATAAAGTGATAACTTTGATTTTTTGTTTACTTCGATCATTTTAAGGTAAAGTAAAGAAGCTAACAAGAAACCTTTACCTTGTTAGGGCGTTACTTTCGAGCTGGAGCAAAACTCATGACAATCTTTTTTTATCCTCTAGATAATCTGATATTTTGTAGTAAGACTTTTCACAAAGGATAAGTGGTAATAAGGTGTAAGTGGTAATAAGGTGCAACTCACTTGGAGTTTATTTGTGAAAGCGTATACATTCCCCTTTATTTATAAGATACATTAATCTTGTGTAGCCTAGTTGTGGGCACAGCAAACTTATTCTTATTTCTAGTATTTATAATTATGAATGTATGTCGCAGTTTTCAGGGAATCGATTGATATTTATATGTGTACAAGTTTTCATAAAGATATTGACATGGTACTGTTATTGTGTTTATTTCTTTGAATTTATCACGCAAGGATTCTCTGGGACCCATATTATAGATTGCACGATCAGCTCTCTTCTGCAGCACAAATACGGTGTAAAAATCTGCAGCGCAGCTTTTATCATGCTCTGGAAAACCTTTAATGGACTTTGCGAAGAGCACTGCCTTATTTTGATTATATATCTTTGTGTTTATGAAACTCTTATTAATTGATTCTGTTTTAATTTTAAACTAATCAATAATAGTCAGGTTAATTTGAGAAACATATTAAGAAGTACTAAAGCATCAAATTTCTTTGGAAATGTAATGAATACTGATTAGTACTCCGCCAAGATCGTTGGTTTTTATAGTTTTAGCTAACGTTTTCAATGACTGACAGAGTTTTAGAATGAAGAAGTGTCCGTGTTTCGGTAAATTGTCGTGTGAATCCTAATAAAAGATTTTTCTAAAATGTCACTTTATGTTTTATTAAGAAAATCAACAACCAAAATTAACACGACATATTGGCAGTATTGTCCTATGTCAAACTAATACAAAAATATAATTTAGTTTTTCTGTAATTTTCTACCTTTTTTCATAAAAATGCGCATAAGATTTTAGGAGATAATCGTATATAATATTTGCTGATATATTTTAATAAGTATTGAATCAGGCAATATTTCATTCTTCGGAAGTTTCTTTCAAAGAGCCAGAATTAATGAAATATAATTTTTCAAACTTTAAAAATGCTCTCCTGTAAAATCGTGTTTTTTGAGAAATGTCATCGTTGAAACAAACAAGTTATGTGTACTTTAATTACAAATAGTCAATAATGTAAATAATATGTTGTTAAATAATGTTTAGAACTATTAATATATTTTCAAAATTTTATAGGTTATGTTTATGTAAATCACCTAAAGTGCCCAATAACTCTGTTATTCGTAACGTAGTGTTAAAAAAACGAGAGCTAGCTCTTCTTTGCTACTTGCAGTAGTACAATGTGGTAGTAAAAGTATCAAGATAACAAATTTATAAGTTCAGGTTGCTAAGGTCTTATCTGGGAACTCTAACCCGAATATCTTTAGGGTTCTGTTGTTGTTCGCGTAAAACCATTATGTGAGTCCATCCATATTACGTGCGGCTGAACGATTTCACAAGCAGTAGAAGCCTCAGTGGTCGCCAGCACTACAAGTGGTTCTAAATACCTACGTTAATCTTATGTGTTTCCACCTTCTTATTATATATTTTTTATTTCAGTAACTTTTCCCAAGACTTGCCGATACGAGTATCAAACTGCCTACCTTCTCGTATTGGACAACGCACTCAGTTTCAACACGTTACTCGCGGCGCCCCCCGCACCCCTCCGTCGTCTATGCGTTTGCTCGCATTGAAAATTATCTATAAATATTTTCTAATTATTTTATTTCAATAAAGCTAATACCAAAAGATGATTCGAATAAAACGATTTTTTTAAGGAAGTGAGTTTTATTTTCACACTTTATGTATAAGAGGAAAAAAGAACATAAATCCGTTATAACTAATACAAACTAATTTGCATTTTACATCTTTGGGATGTAAGATTATATCTTTCGCCGATATAACACTAGTTTCACTAGCTTTATAAATATTCAAAAATGACGACCTGATTGGCCTGTCAAATACGATGTCAGATCTGGTCTGTCAGATACGTTGTCAGAACTACTGAGAGGAAACAAAAAATTATATTCGCCGTCGTTGACATCAGTTATTTGTTGTACGGAACCCCTTTGTAAGTTTGTTGCATGCGCTTGACCGCTACTGATTTCACTGCTATGTGCGCAATTATTAATTATATCGGAACTAGTACCCGGAAGCACGTTATTATATGATATTTCTTTACGAGACTCTGTTTCTCCACTAAAAGTATGTAATCCGTCTCCTGTCACTGTGTCATTACATTTTGTCTTCAATTAATGAAGGCTCGTCACAGTTTTGCGATAATCTAATTATATGCCTGTATTCTCTTAAAGCTTTTCTTTTGACTCCGCCCGTTCTTTTCTTAACTTTCCATGGTTGCATGGTTGAAACATTTTTTTTTCCTAATAAGCCCGTTGCACAGCGTAAACAAAAGACTTAAATTTAATTTTTGAGGTTTCATTATATTAAGACATATTTAAGTGTTTTACATTCTATTACTCAACTTAAAGTGATAATTTAAGAGTTATGTAATCTGCACATATCGTTTGCCGCTGTACACAAATATTCCTAAAAACTTCTGTATTACCTAGGGTTAGCCGGGTAATCCTATTATATAACCTGCAATGATTTAAAGGTGGTTCCTGATGCTTGCAGCGCCTAGCTCTATAAGACTTATAGTTAACACTTCTAAGACTCTAATAGCTTTCCTGTTAGCTCTCAGGGCTCCATTAAACTCGTTAGGCATTGCAAGGTATATAACTAACTCTATTTAAGAACTTCAGCCGTTTGTAAGTCTTAGCAGACTTCCTATAATTGCTTTTAGTGTTTTACGTTTCCTAAAGATTTAAGAGTTAGTTATACAATAGTTTTGACTAACTCCAAGCTAGCTCCTAATGTTATATATTTTTTCTTTATTTCTATTATGCCTCTTGAAACTTTAATTATTTATTTTTAACGCCGCAGTAGAGTCTAAAGCTACTGTCGGAACTCTTATATGTCGTTTATAATACTGTCAGTGCCAAAAAAAGGGGCCCCTTAGCGCCAAAATGTTTGTTGGGAGGTGGTACGGGACGGGTGCTGAAGGGGTCCAATGAGCTAAGACCTTTATGGATAAGTAAGTACGTAAGTGACACAATCCCTCTGGCCTTCTCTGACAATCAGCGCTGGGTGGACACATCAGTGTGCATAGTGCTGGATGAAGGGCCATATTTGCCTTTAACGCTGCTACGCACAAAACAAATCTTTCTCTTTTTGTAACTATTTGGTAGTCTTAAGGTTAAATAGTACCTAGTTTTAAGGTAAATAAAAATATTTTCTTTCTTTCTTTCTTTCTTTTCTTTCTAACAGTAGTGTTGATACAGAATGAGATTGAAGATGACAGCAAGACAGCATGCTGTCCCGCTTAGATCCATATTTGAGCACATCTGTAAACTTTGAATCAAACTCAAACATTGAAACCTTAAACGGAGCGAAAATCAAGAAGTTGAACGCATCAATGTTTCATAGAGGGCTATGGGCTTTTGTTACGTTTGGATACATTTTACAATGATATGATAAGATAAGCTTCTCGTAAGCTTCAAACGAGTGGCCTGCGAGCTGTCTGTTGTCGCCGTCAATACAAAATGCATCTTAAAATTACGCGTTAAAGTCCAATATTTTTGAATGCACATATTTGTGATGTGTAGCAGCGTTGCGGTCCTGGTCTGTGACAACGTGAAAACTCTTTTTCAGGGTTAAGCTCGCCTTTCATACTAATAATAATAATATAATAATAATTTATTTATTTTCAGACAACGTAGATCCATTTATTAGTAAAAACCAAAAATCTTAGCCTATGTTAGTTATAATTTGTAATTTTATGAATAACTAGCTTCTGCCCGCGGCTTCGCACGCGTTGTTTCTATGGAAACGTTTTGAGGTTATTTCTATCCCATGGGAACTGATTTATGAATCGCATATGTTTGATTCCAGGGTTAGACTATATATACTATAGTATAATACTATGCTATAAAACGGAATAAATAGTATCCTATGTCCGTCTCCTGGCTCTAAGCTACCTCCTCACCAATTTTCAGCCATATCGGTAAAGCCGTTCTTGAGTTATAAATAGTGTAACTAACACGACTTTCTTTTATATAAATAGACTAGTTTATGCCCGCGGCTTCGCACGCGTTGTTTCTATGGAAACGTTTAAAGGAGATTGCTATTCTATAGAATATTAAAAATTAATTAAAAAAACATTGTCCAGCGGACAAAATTGTGAATCTAAACCATTCCCAGATCCCCTTGAACACACACAAAAAATTTCATCAAAATCGGTCCAGTCGTTTGAGAGAAGTTCAGTGACATACACACTCACAGAAGAATTATATATATAAAGATATTCTATTTAATTAAAATGGAGATGGAGTGCTTATAAACCACTCCATCCAGTTTATCGGCTATTGCGGTCAGGATGGTGTTGGTACTCCCGCGTATTCTACTAAGCAGTGAGGCTGCCTTTTTTCTCATACAGGCGGCAAAGCCATCGACGCGAGCCTCCGCAAACATACCGGAGGCGCTGCAAAATCGCGGGAGCCCCAACAGCATCCCATATTAGTACATATCGTGTTAAATAAGTTCATGCCAGGTATTATTGCGTACAATAAATAATAACAGAACGTTAAGACTCACCCTAACATTGTTGAGGTCTTGCTGCAGTCCATTCAGTTTGTTCAACTCGTTTTCTCGGACATGTTTCTTGACGTACGTCACCTGTGCACAAAATAATTACATACTAACCTCAAACTACCGTTGGTTATTATTACGAATACGTGTTAATTATAAAGCCTTTATTATCAAAGAAAATTACAATACAAACAAATTAAAACTAGTATTTACGTTCAAAACAATTGAGAAAACTGCGAACTGTTGCAAACAATCTACAGGTAGCACTACTGATCAGTATCAATCTATACTAATATTATAAAGAGGAAAGGTTTGATTTTTTGTTTGTTTGTTTGTTTGTATGAATTGAATAGGCTCCGAAACTACTGGACCGATTTGAAAAATTCTTTCACCGTTAGGAAGCTTACTTTTCAGGGAGTGACATAGGCTATATTTTATCCCGGAATTCCCACGGGAACGGGAACTACGCGGGTGAAACCGCGAGGCGATCGTCTAGTTTGATTATAAAGCTAAGATGAATTTGAACTAGCAGTCGATTTTCTTTCAATATTTGTTTGTGTACCCTCTCTAAATATAAGTGGTTTAACCTTGTAAGTTGTTTTTTTTTTAATTATGATGAAATCATATTCTAAAGGTAGCTTTGGGGTTTGATTCTTCCTTTATCACGGCAAAACCAACATAACGGATCGCACTTGAATAAGCGAAAATTTGAGCAGAGAAAGAGCTGCAATGTGCCAAAAGTTGCTCTGAAGGATAGGATTTGTAACGAATACATCCGACAGAGTAACAAAGTCATGGCAATGGCGACGAACCGACCGCTGGGGTAAACGTGTTCTTGAGTGGTCACCGCGACTCAGCAAACGTAGTGTAAAGACGGCCTCTGGCCAGTGGTCGTCTGACGGCGACCACCGTGGCGCGGCGGGCGAAGGTCTCCCTGCGACGCAGGAGGTTGCGGGTTTGATTCGCGCTTCGGGACAAATGTTTGTAAGATCTACAGATATTTGTTCAGGGTGTTCTGGATATTTTCTATGTATAATAAAAAAAATTCTATCTACGTAGTGTATTAAGTATATCAGTTATCTAGTACCCATAACACAAGCTCTGCTTAGCTTGGGGCTAGATAATGCTGCGTGATTTGTCCATCATTATTTATTATTATTATAGACGCTGGATACGGCAAGCTGGAGACAGGGCGCTATGGCGCTCATTAGGGGAGGTCTATATCCAGCAGTGGACTAATATAGGCTGTCGATGATGATAGGTAATCAAATCATTGACTTTACAAAGGTAACGTACCTGGTTGGGATAGCTAGGCGGGGCCAAGAATTGCTTGATATCAGCACCTGCCTTCGCCTCACGTTTGGTCGTCGCTTCGGTCTTGACAGACTTTTTGACAGAGGGAGATTTACTATCGGATATCGTCACCTGTAATAAATAAAACATCGTTTTGAAAGCCGATGGTTGGGGTGTACTTGACGGGACGGAAGGACAACTATCAACGAACTTGTGTTGATCCACCACAACGCTGAGTGAGTGGAGGCCATATTATTTGCCTCTACTGCTGCGCACATAATAAAGAAAATGTGTATAGTCTTATTTAGTAGCATAAGTTTTCGTTTTGTGTAGTAGTATTTTTTAAGGTACATAAATAAAAATATTTTCTTTCTTTCTTTTTTCTAACTTTTTTACATAATTACCACATTTTTTTGTGTTTATCTGTTAATCGTAGAGGAGGTTTCTGAGGGGCATAAATCTAAGTAAAATCTGTAGATGGTGCATTCTCCCAGCGCCTACTCAACAACTGGCCTACACTGTTACATTACACGCAACACTCGCTCGGTTACATTTCCAACCTTGTGCAATAATTGTAATGTACAAACACGAGGCATTGCTGTTATCTTTTAGTCAACAAATCACACTACAGTACGCCGTAGCAAGCACGCGTAACACCATAGACTAATTAAACACATTGTGTTTAATTAGTCTATGGTAACACGAACGCCGCCGCCGCCCCGGTCCGGCTATGTATGACTGAGGTGGGTAATCCTAATTGCACCTAATTTGAGCCTTCCACTTTCGAGCAGCTAGTACCTCATCTCCCCTTTTTTACTTACATCGATCCTAAGGAGGCAACTTTTTTTCAGGACATTGACCTCAAAGTTCAATGCCCTTCGCGTTAGAGGTCAAAACGCTCAATTGCAACGCGAAAAAGACTTTATTTCATTCCATCACCTACTTTTCATAATACCATTAGCGAGGGGGTCACTACGGGTGCAGGTTATTGGTTTCGCGGAGTCGTGGCCGTGGTGGTCTCAGCGTAAGTACCTACCGACCCCCTACAATTCGTAAGTAAGATCCGAATAAGCCTTTATTCTGGTAGGGAACCTACCAGAATAAAGGCAGCGGTTCCTTTCATTCTCTGAATTTTTACATGTTAACACTTTCATCATGAAAGTGTTAACATGTATTTAAGAGTTCTGCGTTAAGAGGTAACAAACATCCATAGATCTATACATCCAAACTTTCGCATTTATAATATTAGTGTGATGTCCAAATCTATCTCTCTGGATAGACAATAAAACAAATTCTGCATGTAATTATTTTTACCGGTGGAATACCTATTAAAAGTTTTAGGATTTCTGTTTGTTCTAAAGTTAGCGTGCTATCCGACATAAATTCTCTGTAGTCTGTGGTATCTCTTGCAATTTCAAATTCTTAGATCTTTGAACTGTTTCCATTTCAGTAGTATGTACCTTGATATCGCTGTTAGGGTCGTTGACCGCGTTGATGAGCGCCGGTCGTGCCGGCACCGGCACGTTGCCGCTCAGAGTGACACTGCGCACGCGACGCGACTCAAGCTCGCTTTCCACCAGTCGTAGGACGGAAGTCCACTGCGATACTACTACTGCTTTGTCGCCTGAGGGAAGAAGAGTCGGTTAGTTATCTATCACACATAAAATCAATTAATATCGCAAAAATTTTCGACTTCGACGGGACTTGAACGCGCATCCTAGCTTCAGTAATAACCTTAGAATTAAGCAACGCGACAAACGAACTAAATGTAGGTAACTTTAGACCGTAGGAGGTCCCAAAGATTTTTGACTCCTACGTCACTTGACCTCGTGGTGTAGTTGGTTAGCACATTCCTGTACTGAAGAAAGGATGCGGGTTCAAGTCCCGTCGAAGTCGAAAATTTTTGCGATAGTAATTGATGACTTAGAAATTACCCTGAGTGTGGGGTTGCGCACTATTATAAACAAAAAACCTTATCACACATGATATCTCATATTTGACGACCTCTGTGGCGCAGCGGGCGAAGGTCCACCTGCGACGCAGGAGGTTGCGGGATGGATTCTCGCCCCGGGACAAATGTTTGTACGATCTGCAGATATTTGTTCAGGGCGTTCTGGATGTTTTTCTATGTATAATAAAAAATATCTATCTACGTAGTGTATTGTATTATGTATACTTATCAGTTATCTATTACCCATAACACAAGCTCTGCTTAGCATTTATTCGATATTTTTTATTAATGTTGTTGATGTTTTGAGGTCGTTCAAGAGGAGGTAAACAGTGGTCGCCACAGAAAATTATTGTTTTTGGAAAAAAAAACATTATGTGGCAACCCTCCTATTACACTCTTTGGGGAGGCCTTCCTGCAGTGAAATTCTAGTAGAGACTAACTGATGGGTGGATGTCAAACCTTACCTTTGTTAGCAAAGACATTCTTCTCCAGAAAGTCCATCACCGCCTGTATCTTGGAGGAGGGCTTCTCCAGCTTGAAGACGGGGTTGTTGGGAGATAGCACAGCTCTGATAGCCTCGGTGGCAGAGGCAGATTCCTCAGGCTCGATGTTCTCTTCGTCTTCGTGTTTCTTACTCTGTAAATAAAATTTTAACAAGATAGATAGTGTTTATTTGTTGGAAGAATGAAATAACCTGAGATTGTCAGCACACTATGGAATGTTTCACAGCCGAGAAGATAATGGTGTCAATCCAGATGTCGCAAAAATTAAACTAATTTAACAAAACTAAAAATGTTGCCGTCCCACAGTGGACCTATCGTATCAGGCCATAGAAACTTTAATTTTCAAAGTCGTAATTTCATAAATTTTAATATGCCATAGGCAAACATAGGCATACTTTTTATCCCATAAATCAGTTCCCATGGGATAGAAATCACCTTTAAAGTTTCATGGCCTCAGATGATCTCTCCCAGCCCAGCCCCGTGTAGCGGTGGCGCGTCTCTGCGGGTCGCACGGCCGAGGCTGGGCAGTGAATGCGATACATAATATACGATCACAAATCCGCCTGCAAAGCGTGGTGATTATAGGAAAATCCACCTTGTTTGTGGGATGCATTTCCAGCAGCGGGCATGTGTTCTGATAAGAGTAATGGACGTTGAGTATCAATGTCGTGATTCGATTTTGGTGAAATACATTTTTAGCCTTCCTTTTCACTTCACGTGTAGTGATTTCCTATACTAAAGATATTATAATAGTCAATCATTCAGGCGTATTAGGTCCATTGCGGCAAGTAACCACGCAGAAAATAACTGCTTACAGGTATTACTTTAGGAACAAAGATAATACAGTAGTCTAAAACTTTCAACGGACCTCACCCGCATTGCGTAAGACTTACATTTCTCGGGCTAGCCGGCTTTCTCGCAGTTTTAGTCGACATTGTTCACTTTTTCAAACCACTTAACCAAGAAAGAAACACGGATCAATACAAGCACTTATTTTTCTAGTTTTCCAATTATTTAAACTTTTTTGATCAACGCTCCCACGCAACAGAACACGTAAGCCAAACTATCGTTATAAACTTTTTGAAACTACCCTCGCAATGTTCTTTTAAAAAAATATACGAACAAAGACTGTTGAAGCTGTTGAACAGACAAGCAAAATTTTCTACCCGCAATTATTATGAAACAAGATGAATAAAGCCTCCACCCCACAACCGCGATTTTGAAGCGCGTCTTGTGTCGCGCGATTTGTTGCGATTCCGCTGCGTGTTTGTAAGCGCGATTTCCAGTCGCCGCGCGCCAAATGCGAAATCGCAACAGTGTGTAAGATCGTATGCGTCTAAGTACCTACAAAATGTACTGCAAACAAATATCGCAACGTGTCGCAACAAATCGCGACACAAGACGCGCTGCAAAATCGCGGCTGTGGAGTGGAGGTTTTAGCATGTATATTGATTGATCCAAGATTTTAAATCTCAACTTTTTATCTGTTGTTCATAATTCATAATTCTTTATTGCACAAAATTGGTACAAGTATAACATTTTCCAGGAAAAATCATGGCAAAGGCGAGCTTAACCCTATAAAGAGTTCTCTTCCAGCAAACCTTATTGTTGTTTTTAAACCAAAGGAAAGATCATCGACACATTTTATTACAATAACGGCGTAATATAATCTACAGCTCTTTTGTTGTTTTTGTGGTGTAAGGCGAAAGAACTATTATAGATTTACTAACTTTATATAATAGAATAATAATTATGATTTCCGCTCTCGGCACCAAAATACAGATCCACTTGTAACCCAGCCAGGCTTCGCATGGGTACTAGTACAGTATTATAATATTTGTGGCATGGGTAATGTAACCGAGCACTTTTAAGAGTAATAATTCCCTTAAAGGTATGTACATAGTTTTGTTTCCATATTCATACTTCCATACCAATATTAAAAATTCGGAAGTAACTCTGTCATCTGTCGAGGGTGGCCCTAACATTGGTCACTATTTTGTTTTTTTATCTACATTCCTTTTCACTATTCTAAGCCGACACCACGTCAGCTTAGAATAGTGAAAAGGACACATCAGAATTTTTCGACAATGAAAACTGAAACAACTTGTGTATCAGATAATAAAATCGATGCAACTCACCTCATCATCATCATCACTGCTCAGCGCAATAATCTCGGACTTTATTTCAATAATTGCGACATCGTCATCGTTCACACTTTTGTTGGCCAACTGATTTGGCACCTTATCGTTCAGTGGAATATAGTCTACATTGCTTAGATCTATCACCTCCTTGTCACTGATGGTAGATTTGTTGAGTTTATTTGTAATGTCGTGCAATGGGCTGGCAAATGGTGAGCAGGATAGGGTGGAGGTGTTCCCGTCTTCCGAAGGCTTCTCAGGAGTTTTTGGAACGGCTATGCTGACCTCTGGTAGGTCTGAAATGCTGTTCGTTGATTTACGGGAACTCTGAAAAGGTACTGGTACTTAGTGACAGTGATAAGTAGGTTGTGTGTTATCTATCCTCCAGCCAGGTTCAATGTGAAATGTTTGTAAACAAACTGCCCATACTTAACCTAAAAATAGCTCTATTGCCATGTATTTTATGCGCAATTTATATATTTATTTTTTCTTCGTTGATTTGAAATCTTTCACTCAATAGATGTTGCTATATTATCCACTCAAACGCCCGGCCAAATCGACTACCATAGCCCCAAACGTCCGAGCTTCGCTCGCAGACAAAAATCACGGCGCTGCGAGCGCGTCCCCATTATTTACATAAATCGTTATATCTCGCTATCTACTACACCTATGCCCTAAAAAAATATACCATAAAAAAGCGAAAACTATACGGAATCTATAAAGGTATAGACCAAGTATTACAAAGAATGAAGTGCTCTCAAATAAATGCAAGTAGGTTGAAATTCACAAAATAAAAATTGTTGGTCGCAAAATTACGATCAACTTTGAGGTCAATTGGTCGTCGCATCGAACTAAGTTTCCATGATATTCGGGTATAATCAGAAAGCATTATTCCTAAGGATTAATTTGATATACGACACTAATATTAAAACACTGAAATACTTCCATTTTAGAAAAGATATCCACGAATAAACACACTGATGTTTTTGAAAAACGCACATTATGACAGTTGACAGTACTGATTTTTATTTTTTAAAAATTCGTCTTTAAAATTTTTTGTATTGGCACCTTGCCTTTTAGCCATTCTACCAATGAAGCAGGTATTACACCGTCAATTCATGACCATAGACTCAAGCCATTAGGGTTAAGTTAGCCACAAAACGAGTTTTACTCCGGCCGGAGAAATAAGCCACTAATGTGGCTGGGGCGTTCAACCGGAAAAAAATTCTAGCAACATTTGTGGCTCGGACGTGTGAGTGGTTATATACTTAATATTATAACAATTTTATCTGAAACTGGAGGCCAAGCATGTAAGTTTTCGTCTTCTTGTTGTGTTGCGTTGACAAATATTTCACATTAAGTTTGACTAGAGCATAGTTCCTTCTTAATTCGGGGCTAGATAAAAGGGCAGGGGGCAGGCCATAAATAAGACCAACAGAGTATCACGCTATCACACTAATATTATAAATGAAAATTTGGATGGATTTATAGATAGATGGATGTTTGTTACCTCTTCACGATAAAAATGCTGTACGAATCGAGCTGGAATTTTGCACAGAGGTGCACAGAGGTAATTCTAATCCTGGAATCAAACATAGGCTTCTTTTTATCCCATAAATCAGTTCCCATGGGATAGAAATCACCTTTACATGTTTATAGAAACAATGTGTGCAAAGCCGCGGGCATAAACTAGTATTCAATATTGTCCATGCCAAAAGGTATTTTTGGTGTTTCTTTGAATCTTACCTCATCAGATTGTATAAAGTCTGAATCATCACTTTCATCACCTTTGGGTATCACTCCCATGATGCTCATTCGCGTCGCCCGCGACATCACCATCAGGTCTTCATCAGGACCATCATCACTTTCAGCACCATTATCATCATTTTTAACATCGTTATCCTCATTATCTTTGGAGTTGTCACTATTATTGGTATAATAGTCGTGATCATGACTAACTTCCCTGCTGGAAGACTTAGTTGCTTTTGCACTATCTAAACTGTCATTTAAAACATGTAATTTCTTTTTTCTGCCAAAAATAGATTCATTGTTTGCTTTATTATTTTCTGGATCATTAACACTTTCAGCATCATCATAATCACTTTCCGAATCATTGTGTTCATTTTTTGAACTATTATTTTCACTTTCTGATTGATTATCTTCACTTTCTGATTCATTATCTTCATCTTCGGAACCATATTCATCAACCTCATCATAGTCCATACTTTTCTCAGCCCTTTTGTTCATATTATTAGCTTTACCCTCTAGTTTTAACGGAGTATCTTTAAGGCATGTTAATTTGTTGTGTCTATCTTGTTCTATGACAATAGAGTTGTCTGTGTCTGAGTCTAGCATGAGAATGCGTTTTTTTGTCCTCCGGATCATTACTGAGTCATTTGAGTCCATACTCTTTTGTCTAATCTGAGGCTGTCGCTTTGGTATCAACTCAGGTGATACAAGTTCTGTTAAATAAATGTTATAACAAATTGATTACAAATCCATAAGAAAGTAATTCCGTCTATCTGTTACCTTTTCATGCCCAAACGGCTGAATGGATTTTAATTAAATAATTTCAATTAATTAATTTATTTGCCTCATTTTTCGAAAACTATATAATTTTCAATGTTTAGTATTCTGATTTATTTTATAAAATGTTTTACAATTTTTATAATAATTTAACTTATTAGATAAATGATGCTTTTTAATCTTAAGTAACCAGTGTAATTGGTTTATAAAAATGATGTTCTTTACGAAACAAATAAACAATTAATCAAATTCAACAGGGAGCAGGTAAATGATATCCCGACAATGATATTCAACAGCGACCTCTAATGTCATCTTAGGTTATCTAAATACAAGGTGGCGTTCTGCACAGCTCTCATCACGTTTAGA
The DNA here is from genome assembly GCA_963564075.1 of Eupithecia subfuscata. NCBI lineage: Eukaryota > Metazoa > Arthropoda > Insecta > Lepidoptera > Geometridae > Eupithecia > Eupithecia subfuscata. Next base: position 425,060 of record CAUWYO010000001.1, on the reverse strand, counting down.
ACTTGAAGATTCACGGAGTATTTTATGAATTCCGCCAAGTTGTACTTGTCTACAAGCGGACATTTGCAGCAGGTGCAGTTGAATATGTTTACGAGATGTGCTTTGACCTTGTCCAAGTCGTTGTGGTAGATGGACTTTGGCAGGATCTTCTTCGCCTTCTTGTAAAGGCTCTCTGCAGCGATTGTGAGGTTATACGTGAGAAGCTCTGGGTTTCTCTTGTTGTCGTTGCCGGCGTTACGGCCGAGAAGGTAGCCTGAAATGTTCAAATGGTCATAGGTATTTAAGAGAGGCACGGTTATTCGTTCAGTGCAATATAGGCCAGTCTGAAGGGCTTCTTGTGGTTTTACCTATTAGCTCGAGAATATTAGCGCGGCTTGTGACCAGTTGTGGCAAGCAATCATCCTCATTCAGGGCATTGACACCGCCACTGCTGTTTACCTAAAAGTGTAGTTAGGTATTAGGTCTCCCGTTTAAGATTAACACCAGCTCAATCTGTCCTATGTGAGCCTCTACACAATCTTCCGGCCATTCTAACGATCAACTATCGGCACGCATATTCAGACTCTCCGCTAACGAGTCATCGACACGGAATCTGACACAATTCGCGCGAAATTCAAATAAAATGAAATTAAATTTTAGCGGTTTTTAATATTTTCTGCGAGGAACTAAACTATCAGAAAAGTAGTTTTCCACATATCGTAGCCTTGCGGGTGGGTAAGTATCCGTCAAGTCCGACAAGCGAGACACCTGTCTTGCTTGCCGGACTTGTTGGTTGGTACTTACGTAGGTACCTACCTACCTGCCTATTTAATGTAATGCGGGACTTCAAACTAACCATAAAAATGTAATTGCTTTTCAGAGAAACCATGCAATAAATCTTAGCTAAAGGTAGATACCTACCTACCTACACTTAGCTTCTAGGTAGTAGGTAGTCCTAATGGCCAATTTGATCAAGCAATCTTATACTAATTTTGCACATGCAGACAGATGAAATAGGTAAAATTTTTTTTTTTAAATAATGCTTATCCCTTATCAATCATCAGAAACTTCTTAAAAATTAAAAAATTACTCCCATGCAATGCATGCGAGTTGTTAGTAAATAAAGTCAAAGTCCACTCACCTCCAAAAACGCACATCAATCCAATCATCAGCACCAAAATCGCGAACAGTCGCTTCGTAACTTGCGGGTCTTAATTCGTGCTCATTTTGACAAAAACTTGTGTAAAATGCAAGGAATGTAGCTTCTCGATGCCGCGGTAGGACTAATCGCTGGTTCCGTATGGCGCGCAGCTGCGACCGTGAAAACTATCCTATTTTTAGGAGGCCGTGTTGTGTTGTGTCTCAGTCGGTGAATGACTTTCTGTCAATTCTACAAAAAAGTGACTAATATTTGGCTTTCCTTGTAAAAGCTGTCTGGAATTTCCCCGGATATGCGCCCACGGGGTTAGCGAGTGATTGTTTGTTTCCGAGAGTTTTATGATTCGATGATTTTAAAGATTTTTTCAGTCATAATAAATTAGATTAAGAAAAAATATTTCAATTGCTTCCTCATTCCGGAATCCAGAGCATAATTTTAGTACAAGTAAATTAACTACGGATCTAATCTTCTATTCAAAACAATCCCAATTCGTTTTAATTTCTTTTCAGGTTAATGCTCTTCTGTGAAAAGAGGAGAGGTCTTTGGCCTACAGCACCTACAGTAAGATCAACTCTTAAATTGCCATTATAAAGTTGTTATAGGAATAAACGACATAATAAAAATGGACAATACTCTAGCTAGCCATATAAGTAGGTTTCCCAGTAGGTACTCTCTCATCGCGGTTTCAATTGTGTCTATCCTGTCTGTGTTCTAATCGGGGGAGAAAATGTGACGGAAGAATGGGGTCGGCGAGTGTGTGGAGTGGTGGGGTCGCCGGCCATGTATAGGAGGAAGAGGGGACGCCAGTCGGGCCGAGGTAGGGTTTAAATGTTCCGGTGATTTGGCGAAAATGGCGAGAGGGACACCGGAGAGGTTCTAGTGGGTATTACGTCCTTCTCAGAGCGTCGAGTCCCACATAATTCTGCCCCCCCCCCCAACCCCCTTCCCCCTCCCCACCCCCGTACATCATGCAACAAAACTTCAATTCATTATTAACAATATAGCGAGCGACCCTATTCCTCTGCCTGCTTCTGCGTCGGTAGGCGGGGTTCCCCCCCGCCGCTCCGCTCGGGTGCGTGCGCGACGTCACGTACGCAATCAGTCGTAAGCAATCACCAGAGAGAGCGCACGTCGCCTCGCCCGCGCACACGATACCTACTTTGTTATTTTGTCTTTTTGTGAGTCCTACTGGTGTTTTAAATTAATATACGGGTGTTAATCGAACGTTTCGTGTTTAGCTCAAATCCTATCCCTATAACTGGCAGCCTAACGTGGAGCTGAATCGTAAACTTTTACTGTGCGGAACATTTGCGTTTGTACTCGGAGCCTACCGAAATAGTGAAGTGAAAATAGTGAAATACGTTTCTACTTAGTGACTACCTATGTTCGTGCGGTACCTTGTCGCGAGTGTGCGTCTATATTCGACCTAGCAACAGTAAAATTCGGACGTTTTCTACCTTAACACCCCGCGCCGCTCACTCCCCGCGCGCACGGAATAATCGAGAGCTCGCGCGCGTGTGTCTTCGAAGTTACGTAGAATAGAAGTTACCTACGCGGTATTGTGCATAGCAACAAGGTTTTGTGACAGGTATTTTGTTGTACCTGAACCAAGTGTTTATTACGGACTCGAAAGCGAACAGTAGTACCTAGGTACCTAGCAACTTAGTGCTTGTGCGTCAGGTACGGTAACTGTAGGTTTTGTCGCTCAGGCTACCTACGACTCGGTAAGACCTGAACCTACATGTTACAGACTCGAAGTGAACTTTTGTGTACCTCATAATGGTGTTGACGAGATCGCGTGCCGTGAGCCCGGCTTCGGGGGTTGATAATCCGTCTGAAGAAGTGACGCCGCCGCCTCCGCCCGCTGCTGGCGCCGCGCTAGCGCAGGGCCCGCTTAGCGTTAGCGACGATGACGCTGCTTCGCATGCGCCTCTGCTAGATGCACCACTGCTGGCGCAGCCTGATGCTGCCGCCGCCGTGGGCGCTTCCGCCGCCGCCGCCGCCGCCGCCGTGGGCGCTTCCGCCACCGCCGCCGCCGTCGCCGCCGTGGGCGCTTCCGCCACCGCCGCCGCCGCCGCTCCGGTCGTAATGACGACCGATCAGCTGTTGTTGCTGATTAACAGGCTAAGTCGCAGCGATCCTGTAAGTACTCCCACACCTACTTACTCAGGAAATTTCGCGAAATGTACTGCGCGATTCGACGGTGATAAATCCAGCAACGTACAAAGCTTTATAGACTCTGTGTTAACTTATAAAGACTGTGTTGGCGTGGAGGATCATATCGCACTCCGTGGATTTCCCATGTTATTGACGGGGTTGGCCGCTACGTGGTGGCAAGGAGTCAAGGATTCTACCCTGACATGGCATGATGCTATGGAGGCTTTGAAGCAGACGTTTGGACCAAGATTGCCGCCGCACAGAGTTTACAGATGCGTTTTTGAACGAGAACAGCGCACAGACGAATCCACAGACTTGTTCGTCTGTCATCTCCGAGCCTTATTCGCACAACTGCCGCCTTTCACACTTTCTGAGACAGTGCAGTTGGATATGTGTTATGGTCTGCTACACCGGCGGATTCGTGAGAAGGTACCTCGATCTTCTTTCGACAATTTCGGGGATCTGTTAACGCAAGCGCGTCGCATCGAGGACATCTTCGACGAGACCCGCCCGCGCGCCGCTGCAGAGAGCAAGCCGTCGATTTCTTCCTCCGGTTCGGTTACAAAGCCGCCGCCACCAGCTGCGCCTGCACCGAGCAATCACAAGCCTCGACCTCACTGCAACTACTGCAGGCAATACGGACATATGAAGGAGGCCTGCCCGCGATTGGCTAACAAACCGAAGAAGGATACCAAAGATGGTGTTGATGAAGGAGAGCAACGCAAAGCTACGTCTACAGTGACGTGTTTCGGGTGCGGTGCGCCCGGCGTCATCCGTTCTAACTGTCCAACATGCAAAGAAAAGCAGAATGTTGCCGCGAGTAGTTCGTTCCAATCGGTTTCCGCGAGTGCCGACAATATTGATTCCCGTGGTAGACCAGTGTTAAGTGTTGAAATCAATGGTGCCGTAGGCAAAGTCCTAATAGACACTGGAGCTAAACATTCGGTAGGGAGTGAGAGCCTAAGAGCTCACTTAGTTAAGACGGGTCAAAGTTTTAAAACAATATTTGCGGAATTTAAATATGCCGATGGCCGTATTTGTTCTCAAAATGTAGAAATAGCACGTGTTATGGTCACGGTACGAAAGGTAGAACTATATGTAGATTTCGTTATGTTACCTCAGGCCACTGAAAGTTTATTAGGAATGAACTTTTTAGAAGACGCTGGCATGGTGTTAAATTTCGATGAAAATGTTTGTTATATGAGGTACGATAGGACGCCTTACCCCATTCTTTTCGAGCACAAGCAATCGGTGCTAAGTTGTTCGTCTGTGGGGCTCCGCGAGGATGAAGGAGCACATTTGAATGCGGGTGACCGGGCGAAGCTGTCTGACCTCCTGAATGTCAATGAGGACATTTTCACTCCAGGGGGAGGACCAACACAGTACGCCATACATCATATCGATACGGGCGATGCGCCGCCAATCGCTTGCCCACCTTATAGAGCAACACCAGCCAGAAAAGAAATAATAAGGAAAGAAATAGAAAAGATGCTAGAAGAAGATATAATTGAAGAGGCTGAGTCCGAGTGGGCTGCACCTGTGGTCTTGGTACCGAAGAAGAATGGTGAAACTCGTTTCTGCGTAGATTACAGGAAGTTGAATAGTGTCACGCGTACGGATAAATACCCACTTCCGGTAATTGATGAGCTACTGCAGAGCACCAAAGCAGGTTGTGTGATGTCCACCATCGATCTCAAAGCTGGATATTGGCAGATATTGGTAGCACCTGAAGATCGTCATAAAACTACTTTCACATCGCCTTTTGGGAACTTTTCTTTTAAGCGCCTTCCATTTGGGCTTAAAAACGCGCCTTCCACCTTCCAAAGACTAATTGATAGGATGCGGTCTGGCTTAAAAGATGTTTGTGTATTAGCTTACCTTGATGATCTACTTGTTATATCACCGAATCTGGACCAGCACTTGAAGGATTTGCAGCAAGTATTTGAACGTCTTCGTCTATTCAATCTGACGGCGAACCGAGCTAAGTGTGTCTTTGCTAGAGACCGGGTTACGTACCTGGGACACGTCGTATCTTCTCGAGGAATTGAGGCTGATCCCACAAAAGTAGAAGCCGTGCTAAGAATGAAGCCTCCCGCGAACGTAAAGGAGTTGAGAACTTTCCTTCAAACCTGCGCCTGGTTCCGTAAGTTTATTGAGAATTTTTCAGACATAGCCCGTTCTTTGACGAACCTAACCAAGAAGGACAGACGCTGGGTCTGGGGGGAGAATGAGGAAAAGGCATTCGAAGAACTGAAGTCACGTCTTTCTACTAGTCCTATTCTACGCCAACCCGACTTTAAACAGCCATTTGTTTTGCGAACTGATGCCAGCGCCTATGCTTTAGGTGCCGTATTGATGCAAGGGGAGAGCCCGAAAGAAGAAAGGCCAATCGAATATGCCAGCAGATTGTTGACCTCCGCCGAACGCAATTATCATACCACCGAAAGAGAAGCGTTAGCAGTGGTTTGGGCGTTAGAAAAGTTTAGAGCATATGTAGAGGGATCGCGTGTACGCGTAGCAACTGATCACCAGCCATTGAAATGGCTCTTGTCCTTGAAGACACCCAGTGGTCGTTTGGCCCGTTGGGCAATGAAGATCCAGACATATGATCTTGATGTCGAATACACCCCGGGTAGAGTAAACGTCGTTGCTGATACGCTCAGCCGTCCTGTGGATAAGGACTCTGAGGAGCCGAGTATCGGCCCTTGCAGTATTTGCCCGGTGGTTATTGATCTTCCCCAGCGACGACCAGAAGACATTCGAGAAGCTCAATTGAATGATCCGGAGTTGAATAAAATAATACAGGATTTTGAAGATAAGGAGAATCCTGCGCCAGCCATCCGTTGGACTGATAGAGGTTATTATTTGGCCCAAGGCATTTTGTTTCGATGCGATCCGGACTGGGAGTCAGAAGAGCCCCAGTTGGTAGTACCAGATGCGCTAAAGAACGACCTTATGAAAGAACTACACGATGCTCCAACCGCAGGACACTTAGGTGTCGAGCGCACGATAAGAAAGATAAAGGAAAGGTACTATTTTAAGAATATGAGAGCCTTTGTTGGACAATATCTGAAGTCTTGTGACCTTTGTCAGAAATATAAGGCCACTAACTTGAAGCCTGCCGGCCTACTGCAAACGCCCGTGCCTCAGCAGCGATTCGAAGTACTCGCCATGGATCTGTTTGGTCCGCTACCGGAAGGAGCTGCTGGAGAGAAGTGGATTTTGCTCGTTGAAGATACGGCCAGCCGTTGGGTAGAGCTCTTTGCACTTCAGGATGCGACCGCAGAGTCGTGCGCAAAGGCACTTATAGAAGAAGTTTTCATGCGTTACGGGTTGCCTCGTCGAGTGTTATCTGACAACGGGAGTCAGTTCGTTTCTGCGGTCATGCAGAAGGCTATGTTAGTCTTAGGTGTCGAACAATCGCTGATCCCCGTGTATCACCCTGAAGCAAACCCTGCTGAACGCAAGAACCGCGAAATGAAACAGCTTCTTTCTATTATGGTTGGAGAGGAGCATCGGCAGTGGCCAACCGTACTCCCCATGGTACGGTTTGCGCTTAACAGCGCTTATAATCAGGGTACAGGACATTCGGCAGCGTATCTTACATTCGCTCGTGAGCTACGTTCACCCATAGCAGTACACACTGATATCCGAGCAATAGTTGAGCAACAAAACTATGTACCGCAAATAACTCCTTACCTAAAAGAATTTACAAGATTGTTGGTAACTGTAAAGGAGCGTATCGAGGACCAACAGGACACTCGCAAGGTTCAGGGAGACCTTCACCGAAGAACAGCCCCTCCGTACGAAGAAGGCGACTTAGTCCTCGTAGAGACGCACATGGCGAGCAATGCGACGAAAGGGTTTACTAGTAAGTTTGCCCCGAGAAGAGAGGGCCCTTATCGTATCTCTAAGGTCGTAGGACCAACCTCTTTTGTCGTTGTTGACAGTACTGGCCAAGTAAAAGGGAAGTACCATGCCAGTGCTCTTACACCATATATAGGGACGACGTCTGTAATTGTACACCCACGCCGTCGTGGCAGACCTGCCAAGCCACAGACGAGTCGTACCTGTGACTTGGAGGGGGAGGTTATAGCGAGCGACCCTATTCCTCTGCCTGCTTCTGCGTCGGTAGGCGGGGTTCCCCCCCGCCGCTCCGCTCGGGTGCGTGCGCGACGTCACGTACGCAATCAGTCGTAAGCAATCACCAGAGAGAGCGCACGTCGCCTCGCCCGCGCACACGATACCTACTTTGTTATTTTGTCTTTTTGTGAGTCCTACTGGTGTTTTAAATTAATATACGGGTGTTAATCGAACGTTTCGTGTTTAGCTCAAATCCTATCCCTATAACAATAGCTTTATTATAAAAACACTTTAAATACCTAATGTCATGACTACATACATCATTCTAAAAATAAGTCTTTCATAGTATTTGTAAGTACATTTGTTTATGTTATGCTATCATTTCTCATTTTAAAGTTTTTAATATAACATTAATTACATAATTAAAATTAGAATAAATTGTAGATAATTATGAATAATCGGAATGTCCAGCATTGATTTAATATTAGTTTAGAAGCTATGTTGGGCCGGTGATCGGAAGATAAACACAGATAGGGGCACAAGACAGTATATTAAAAGCTTCACAGAGAAAGTACAGAAGGAGGAAGAAACACGTAGAAAGTCAAGCACAGATAGAATAAGAACACAGATATTTTACAACACGAAACACGGATAAAACAGTTTATATTATTACGATGCCGAGGACAAAGGATTTTGCCGAATCGAGCGGCGTGCGCTTCGCGTGGTGTAGGGTAAGCGACTGTCGGGGCGGGGCGGCGATCGCCGAACCACTGCGCGTGGGCGGCTATGCCGAGCGTTGCCGAGATTTGCCGAACGCAAGCTAAGGAATTCCTTGGATCAGCAAATCTCGCGTGCTACTGGTATCGCGCGGCTTGGTTTGTGTCATATTTAATTGTATAGTGTGATGAATTTGTGTATGTATGTATGGAGGTGAGTGATGAATGTTTGTGTTATTATAAACGTAAATAAATATGATATGTAGGTGTAGTGTGGAGTGATATTTTATACATAAATATAAATACATAAAATGGTAGGGTCACCTACAATTAGTAAGACGTTATGGCACTTTTAGATTAGTTAGACTCAAAGCTCGGCAAATATCTAAGCAAATGGACTATACAATTACATAATATAGTTGCCGCCAAACAACTTGTCCGGTGACGAACGGCGAGAGTGGGAAGTTTGCGCGGGTATACTCACGCATACAATTCATATGCCGCCGACGACGCAGCTGGCGAAAGAGATACGTACAGCTTCGTATAGCTCTGTCTAGCTCTTTCATTGTTTGCAACAAAAACTCAGTGTATGATCGACGCGACTCTCCAGAAGATAACCGCCCACCAAATTGGCCTAAGAATTGCATTCTGCGTATATGTCATGTGGTTCGCCAGAGGACGATTATTAAAATCACGTTATACTCGACTCTGGGTCTCGCTAATGCCCTGTCAGTCCGCCGCGAGGCTTTCTAGAGTGTCGACACGTCGCTCGGCGCTCTGACTGACCTCAGTTGACCTTTGTCGTGCGTATAGGGCGAGCGAACATTTATAGCGTCATCGAAAAGTTTTGGCACTTTGGTAAGTAAAATATTTTATGATTATTTTTGATGACAAACATATTTTTAGAATGTATTTATACTGTAACAAATCGTATTTCAGACATAATCTATATATATAAAAATGAAACCCGTTTTCCGTTGTCACGGCATCACGCGTGAACGGCTGGACCGATTTCGCTAATTCTTTCTTTGTTGTGTTTGTTATTGTCAGGAGAAGGTTCTTATGAAAGAAAAAAATAAGAAAGTTGGAAATATAAATTTCCACGGGGGCGAAGCCGCGGGGCGCAGCTAGTGGGAAATAAAACAAAGTTATTTTTAGCGAGGAAACGAAAGCGCAAAAATTTAGCAAACATGGAAAAAGCTAGAGCTAAAAGGTTGGTAGATACACGTTATTATGCTATAGTAGCTTCAACCCACGACTTCGCCAACGTTAGATACACATTTTCCTATTCTTATACATGTATCATACTGATATGTTTATTTTTTTTATGATAAAAAAAGCCGGACTGACTGACTGACTCATTGACACAAGTGTTCTCCTTGATTGTGGTGGAGGGGCAGGTATGTGTTTTTGCAGAATCGTATAGAGCGGGTCCGGGTGACCTAGGAAAAATTCCGACTTCTTGAGATTTGCCACCCCAGAGCCCTCCCCCTCCCCCTTCTTTCCACAGAGAAATTTGGATAAAAAAAAAATTAAAGGGTTCGTATGGAGGGGCACACATGATTTTTAAAACAAAAAAAAATCTCCCTCCCCTTGCCCCCCAGAACCCCCCCTTTTGAGTGCTACCGAATGCCGTCGTGATAGAGGGGTTCTGATTGCAGGATCGTATAGAAAGTTTCTTCTCGAATTGGAAGAATAAAAATTCACCTACCCTCCCGCCCCCCTTTTGATATCTCCCAAACAATGTACGATAGAATAAAAAAAAATTCACAGACATGTAGGACAAAACAAATAATTATGAATGCAAAAAAAATTGACCCTCCTGCCCCTCTAGACCCCCATTTTTATTAAAAAACCGAAATTTGGCCATTTTCAGCCTATATTTTGACCTCTTTTTTAGGGCGACTACGGGGAACAGCACGGCGAGCGAAGCGACCCGTGCTGTGACCCCCGCGTGCCCCCCCAGAACCCCCTCCCCCTGAACCGGCGGGAGCATTGTGGCGAGCGAAGCGAGCCGCAATGCGACAACGGGGGAACAGCACGGCGAGCAAAGCGAGCCGAGCTGTGACTGCCCACGCCCCCTCTGAACCCCCTTCCACATCAATAAATTTGATATGGGTATCGTTTTCGACTAACATGGGGGTGAGGATTACGAATTTGATGACGACATGCGTGTGTCGTATTGCGGTGAGCAAAGCAAACAGCAATGCAACTATAGGGGACCCCCACGCCCAGGCCCCCCTGAACCTCCTCCCCATCCTGATCCATATAATGCAGTTTTTCTTGTAAAAACTGCTATTCTTGGGTCTATGTGGGCTGATGAGCAAATGTGCCAAATTTCATAATTTGTATTTATGTATGTTTATCCGCGCATTTCTCTGAAACTATAAGGTAGATATTTAATAATTCTGGGCTGGCTCCGACTTTAAAAAGAATCCAATATTTTTTTTTGCTTTTGAGTGGTCTGTTTAATTTTTTTATTTACTTTTATAATTATATTTCCTGCGTATGTTTCATTAACATTATTTTCTTTTTTTAATTACTGCATAATGCTTGCTTTCAAATAACATGGTGTCATGGTGTGACTTCGTGGTGTAGTTGGTTATCAATCACATCCCCGTTCTGAGGGGAGGACGCGGGTTCAAGTCCCGTCGAAGTCGAAAATTTTTGCGATATTATTTGATTTCTTAGAAATTACCCTTAGTGTGGGGTTACGCACTATAATAACAAAAAACCTTAGAATTAAATATAAGTATGTACACATAAATGTGGCCTGTTCATTGATGAACACTTCTTTTTTCTGGGAGCTTCACCTGATGGCATATTTGATGAAGGAATTGTTGAAATAAAATGTCCGATTTCAGCGTTCGGGATGAATGCAGATGATGCTATTTTATTAAAGAAAATAAAGTTTTGGAATTCTAACGGGTCTGTCAACCGTCGTCACGAGTGGTTTTATCAAATTCAAGGACAGTTACGTATCACGAAGAAGAATGTATGTTTGTTGGCTATCTGGACAGGTAACGAGTTTCCCTTGAAAATTGAAAAAATCACTCGAGACGATGAGTTTTGGCGTAACCAAATGGAAACCAGACTTATAAATTATTATAATGAATGTCTGCTCCCCGAAATTGTAGACCCACGAAAATCTAGGTCGATGCCGCTGAGAACCACGACATATTAATTTTATTTAATAAAACATTTAAAAATTATGTAAAATAAACTCGACTTTATCTGTACCAAGTGTTTTATTTGTACCTACTCGTAACTTAGTCAGCTCTTTAAGTTCAAATTTAAATTAAATAATTGTTATAACAATTTCACTCGACAAAGTGGGTAAATTTGACTATAGCATAATCTAACGCCAGCAGCGCTCACACTGACACGCTCGCTTCTGTTGTAACGTAATAATTTCACGTTTCCCAAAACAACACTTCATAACCAATTTCGGTGCCGTCATAGCACCTATATTGTAATCTACACGCCCCTTACAGATCCTAATCGTTCGCTAAACCATTGCCTTTTAAGGTGCGTTACGGCCTCCCGAGCCTCTCATTGGCCGAGAGCTATCTAACGATCTTGGCACAGTAGATAAAATGTATTGTGATCTTGGTGCCATGCAGTGGCATCACAATACACATTTATCTACTGTGGTGGCACAATACATAAATATACAGTAATCCGACTCCATACTAGACCGCCCGAATCGACGCACGCACATATAGGCGTCATTTACACGGCCGCTAAGGTAGTCTCGGCATGCACATCTATCCAGTGTCACGCCGCGCGCCGCGCGCCGCCGAGACTGGTCGCTGCGCTGAACGAGTTTGTTGTGCTGCGACCCCCGCGCTGTCAGCTCCCGTTTCGGTACCTCAACGTTGCAAGTGCGTGAAATAATAAATTAAATAATGGCGGCATCACGACCACGAGTATACTGCAGTGTTTACGGGTGCCTAAACTCAACGTTCGATAAACCAACACTGTCATTTTTTCGACTTCCTGCTAATGCTGAAAGGTAAAATAAATATAGTCTTTACCACGTTTTAGGGTTCCGTACCTGAAGTATAAGTAATGCCAATGTTACTAACAAATATTTATGTAGTACCTCCATATTATTTTTTCTGAAATTCACTTATTTTTTCCTACCTACTTATTTTGCGGTCTAAATGTATTCTACATTAAATATAAAAGACCTAATTTTGGTACGGAACCCTAAGTGTGCCAAGTCGACACGCAATTGGCCTTCGTTTTCTTGTTTGTCTCTTCGGAGGTGGGTGATGGACAAAATGATAGGTAGGCTAATAGGTAGGTACTATCATTAAAAATGTATGGGAAATTCTGCTTGCATTTAATGTAATATGTATGTAATGTAGGTATACATTACATATTATCTTTTAGGGCGCTTTTCCTGTCATTCGTTTTTGCGCCCGCGTGCGGTTCTCGACCGCGAGTTGTGCCGCGAGCAAAACACGCTCGTCAAAACACGCTCCGGGCCACACGCATCACAGATTTCGTTTGCCGCTGCTAGAGATGGGAATGGGAGTTACTCTTATTATAGGTATTTTTTCTAACAGTTATTAGCTGGGTATTTTGTTCTAATAACGTTAGAACCAACTGGTACCCAATAACGTTACGATACTTAATAAGTACTTGATAATCATCATCATCATCACCCACAGCCGGATTTTACCCACTGCTGGGTATAGGCCTCCCGAAGTTTGTGCCATCCACTCGATAATACCTAAACATAACCTTAAAATAAATAGATTAGATAGTTACTTATCTACCTATTATAATCCATAGATAGGGGCCAATCATTTATTACGTAAGACGATTTTCGCTAGTTTTTGACCCACTTCCGTACTTATGTATTGTGCCTTATTATAAGAAAAAATAAAAATAGGCCGACCCCCTTCCCCTGTTTAATATTTATTACGTACTAGACGATCGCCTCGCGGTTTCACCCGCGTAGTTCCCGTTCCCGTGGGAATTCCGGGATAAAATATAGCCTATGTCACTCCCTGAAAAGTAAGCTTCCTAACGGTGAAAGAATTTTTCAAATCGGTCCAGTAGTTTCGGAGCCTATTCAATTCATACAAACAAACAAACAAACAAAAAATCAAACCTTTCCTCTTTATAATATTAGTATAGATGAATCTAAAGTAAAAAATGAATACACGTTTGGTTTGTTTTAATGTTTATTTTTCAAAGTAAAAATTTTAGAAATGTTTATTTGTACCTACTTACAAAGGTAGGTTAGGTACTAATTAGCCCACAAGCGGGGAGTTCCCGGGATGCGCAGTGCGAGTGGCGCGGGTCCGTTGCCATGGAAATCGTTTACCTACTCGTATAGGTACGCATCCGATCGAACCTCGGCACTCGCGCGGTTGCCCGCGCTTTTTCAAAGTATAATTTTTAACTTTGCGCATTTTTGTGATCTTACGTAAGAACTATCGAGACTCCCTCCCACCCCCTTGTAAGAAAAAATAAAAATAACACATGGTCGCCCCATAAATCGTCTTACGTAATAAATGAATGGCCCCATATCAAATCAACGACTGAGAAAAGCACAGAAAAATTAGATTTCTTGTTTGTACCAACCCTAGCGCTCCGCTCAACTGTAGGTATAAAGTTCGAAGAGACGGCTGAGTCATTCTACTGTATACATTTATCTACTGTGGTGGTGGCATGACACGACTTGTAAGTGTGTGCGTGCTCAACATAAATACCCCCGGCGGGCGTCGCTGCCCGCATTCGACAGACTGTAACTGCTAAAGACGGAAGTCCCGTTTCTCACTAGATTTTTATCTAGATATTAAATTTCAAGGTGATGTAGCCTACCTACCCTAGTAAATCACCACTCTTGTTATAAGTGTTGTTATTCCCCTAATTGGGTAAGTGTGCACAATTATTATTTTCGTTAGGATTTCTAGACATTCCATTTAATCTTGTGTGTAACATTATCTAGGTCCACATTTCAGTGCTTGTACCTCTGTCTCCAGAATCTAGCCTTGGTACCTAGCTATGTATCCACGCTGTTAATCTGTATTGCACTGCCTACCTACATCTTTGTAATCCACGCCTTGCAGCTTGAATAATAGATGCCTAACCGCTATTGTACCTAGCTTGGGGCAAGATGATGCTGCGTGGATTATCCAGCATTATTATTATTTTTGTATTATTATTATTGCACCTACACGTCTGTGTGTATGCCTATGTGCTACCTACCTACGTAGGTACATTTAATTTTAATATTCTATCATTGTAAACTCCGATCTGTCTGACCCCTGTCTGACCGCCACACATCATACGATCCATTCTTCCGGCCTTCCTAGTAGTGACGTGGTATCGCCTGCGGCGGTCGAGAACAGGATCATGAATATCGGCAGAGACTATAACTAGAACATTGATTCCAGGGAACAACACTGGGAGTATGAGCTCACCATAAGCTACGCTTGGGTTCATTCAACCAAGGCTGGTGTTATGACTCACTCGGCGGACTATGGGAACCCTTTGTCTTCCCCTTCGCCGACTTGGAGGCCATCACCACCCATCTATGGAACCACACTGGGAGTACGAGCCCACAATAAGCTACGCTTGGGTTCACGCAACCAAGGCTGGTGTATTGACTCACTCGGCGGACGTGGGAACCCTTTGTCTTCCCCTTCGCCGACTTGGAGGCCATCACCATCCATCTACCTGGAAACAGCCACACCTACCCCGAATCGGCGCTCGCCCTGGACCCGGACCTGCGGCCTGCGTTCCAGAACCATCCGCTACAGGGAAGTGCCGAGTTAAGGCAAAGTGAAAGTTAGGCGGGCCATAGAACCTCTACCCTCTTCTTTACTTAATAAATATTTTTTATGTAACCTTGTAAGGTTACACTGTGTGGGTTTGAATTACCTAAACTTGACATCGGGCGCCGGGCGTAAACGCTCTTAAGAACTTGTGAAGTTAAGTTTTTGTTTTGTTGTTTTTATTTACCATAAGTAATGTTCTTATTACTCTTAATTATTGAAAATAATGTAATAATTTACAAAATAATAAATATAATTATTGTTTTGTTAGCAATATTGTAAGAATTTGAACTGATTAGCTACAGTAGGTATAATAATTATAGACATAAACAAATGTTATTAGAGTTAGAGACAAAATAATAAGTACTCTGTTGATTTTTAAATAAAACTTACATTATTTTTATAACTAAGCAACGCAGTTTCTATTTAATTACATATCATGTCAATTACTAGTTCTTAAAACAAGCATTTGCATATGTTTTAAATGCGATTCTCCCAATTTCGCGAGATCCCGTAATTTGCGAGATCTCGCGAGACTGGGTCTTGAGTCTCGCGAGATCTCGCTAGGCGGAAATCTCGTACGAGATTGCATTCCCTAATCTTAGGCCTTGATCGGGAGCCGTATGGCCTCAACTTGGCCATAGCATGAACTAATAGACAAATTGAAAGTTGCTTAAGGGGGTACCTACCCTCAATTGCTTATTTTCAACTCCGTCGGACCTCCATATCTTCCAAACTACTGAATATTTAACTTTGAAATTTATATATGGTAAAGTTCAGGACTTATTCTATCGATCATATGTTTCGAAAACACGATTCCATAAAATTTTCTCGATAGTAAAAAATCGCAAAGTTACCTCAAATTTTTTACTAAAACCCTAATTTCTCAATAAATACAGATGATACGATCTTGAGATTAAGCATAGTAATTGAGCTAAGTATAAAGAACATTTTATATGTTGCTTTTTCTTCAATTAACTATTCTAATGTTTGTGGGGAGCAAATAACTACTAAAAACTTGATTTTTGGGCTTACGCCGCTTTGCTCTGTCCCGCTCCTGTGAACGCGAAATCCTATGCCTATCCTCTTCACACAATAACGAGGTAGGGTACCGCCTTAAGCGTGCTTGTATATTCAGGTTTTTGGTAGTGGCAGGTACATGATAGTGCTGCCATTTGGGCTTAACTTGATAGCCTAACGAGACTTATTGACAACTTGGCAGGTTAGAGGGACTTGTTCTTACGACAGCGTGCTAGTATTTAGGTTCTCCTTCTTGTAGCTTGGCAGAATAACGGGACTTGTTGACAACTTGGCAGACTAACGAGACTTGTACTTACGACAGCGTGCTAGTATTGAGGTTCTCAGTAGAGGTAGCGAGGTCGGTGGTGGACCAGGAGAGCAGAGAGAGACGGGAGAGGTTCATGTTGGTGCTGCCTTCTTGTCGCAACTTGGCAGCTTCGGCAGGGTCGTTGTAACGGAACATGTTTGTTCGGCAGGAGAATGCAACCTTAAAATGGAAGACAATGATTATATTTGGGTGGTATGACTCCGTCTTCTTTATCTGGAGTGGCCAGAAAGCCGAAAAAGTAGAGAATCAATTAAGATGCCTTCGTGCAATGACACTCGACAGTGGACCGTATAGGGCAGTGCTTAGGGTGCTCGTTACCTTGGCTGAGCTTGTTGGGCTTATCGACTGGCACTGTATTCAGCCAGCACTGCGCCCCTCGCTCGGGCTGCAGCGTGGCTACGCCCCCGTGGAGAGACACTCGACAGTGGAGCGGGAGGACGCCCGCTCCGCTCAGCACTATATCCGGGGTCGGGGTTAGTTCTGATGTGCCGATTATTGTTTCGCCTTCCTGTGGGAGAAAAATAAACATTAACACGTCTTGTATAACTAGGTTGTCCCTCGTGATGTCAGAAAGTGACTCTGTCGGGAGGCTAGTGATGTTTTTAACACAACCAACACATGCTGCGACAAAATCGGAATTATTTGCTCACCTCACCTCAATAGCCTATATTGGTCCACAGCTGGACGCGGGAGGAGGCCTCCCCCTGATAAGCGCTTTATTGGCTTTTATCTAATGTCCATAATCCCCACGCTAGGCATGCGGGTTGGGGATCGCAGTTCGGTGTTGGAATTGTTCTGCAGGGGGCGCTGCTGCTCGCCCCCGGTGAATATCCCTTAGTCGCCTCTTACGACACCCGCGGGAAGAGCTGCGGTGGTGCAAATTCTAGCCGGCACCACACAGCAAATATTTAATAACGATAATTTAGAAAATAAAAGGCATTTAGGGTCCTCCAGACACGCGGCACGCGGTGGCGGTGGCAGGCCACCGGCCGCGGCTCCAGCCGCTGAAAGAACACACTTTAGGCCGCCACTGTGTGCGGTGCACACAGTGGCGGCCTAAAGCACCATCGCCATACACTAGTGGATAGCATTGCCCCGGACAAAGCAGAACCTAAACTGAATTATCTGTTGGGTCTCAACAGACAACAGGCCTCCATCTCCCCAGTCCTACCTTCAGATGGTACAGCGTGACTCCAGTAGACAGTAGGTTGTCGTCGATCCCCACGAGATGCGGCATGTCAGAGTCCAGCACCACCCCCAGGCCGCTCTTCCTCAGCCCCAGCGCCTTCTGTTCCTGAAGTATCTGCTGGGTCTCCCTCCACTTCTCTGTCCATTTCTCCGTGAGATGCTTCTCTTGGGCTTCCTTGCGTTGGAGGGTTAGGAGGACGTCTGGCTCCGTTTGGATTGGATCCTGCGGAAGAATTAAGCATTTGTATTTGGGGGCGGAAGGTTGGAATTCCCCCAAATCGTTACAAAGGAAGATCTTCACTGTGCCGGGCCGGCACACTTGCCCGGGGTCTTTCCACTGCTAGTTGATGTCGGATACAAATACAAAATACAAAAATCTTTATTAGGAACAAAAATAAAATTATATAGAGTACAATTGTGGGCTGACAACCGCAAAAGTTAAAAACTGTGTAGCAGAGTCAGCGCCCTCCTCCGTTAGCAAAATAATTATGTTCCATCTTAATACATAAAAAAAAAACTAATCTATTAATATACATAACAAGGTTACCCGTGTGTGTGTGTGTGTGTGTGTGTGTGTGTGTGTGTGTGTATGTGTGTGGTGTATGGAGTGTGGTGCTCCTGAGGACACCGGTCTCATAAGAGTCCGGGCAACAGGAGATACCGCAATGTGTGTGTGTGTGAATGTGTGTAAGTAGTGTGTGTAGGTATATGAGAGTTTGGTGCTCCTGAGGACACCGGTCTCATGAGAGTCCGAGCAACAGGAGTTACCACTGTACGAGTGTGTGTGTCAGAGGGAGTGTGTAGGATTTGATGAGGTCATTTCTGAATTTGTAATATTTCTTCAGTATCTTCGTAGGAGATTGATAAAAGCCAATCAAAGTTCTATTTAAGTCAGATATTGTTGAATCAACCGTTTGCGCGATCTAGGATTTGGTTCTTTTTGCATTTTGTGAAGTAAATTCGGAATTTGTCTTAGGGCCATCTAGCATATATTCCTCACATTTTTAGTCAGCTATTTTTAGCTTTCTGTAAGAAAGTTTTTCTATCGAAGATATCTCTAAAGTACCTCAGGTGATTGGGTACTTACAGGTCGCTACATCGAACATTTTGACATTCAGCTTATTATTATGTCAGCTAATCATAACTTGACTTCAGACAGCATACACTAGACAAGATGTTCACAAGTAGTTTAGAAAAAGCTCGGAAGAAGGAAATCACCCTCCTAGTGAAAAAGTAATGCGTAAACTATTAAAAGTAGTTTAGAAAAAGCTCGGAAGAAGGAAATCACCCTCTTAGAGAAAAAGTAATGCGTAAACTATTAAAATCACGCATTGGATGCGTTGTACCCGCTAGATTCTAGCTAGAGAAATCATTTTAACGCATTAGCGCATTTGCTTGGAGGCGTTCCTTTTACCTTTGATCTCTATTCGGACTTTGTAAGCGTTTGACTTCGTAGTCGCTTTACAGTCGTCCGAATAAGAAGCGTCCTAGGCAACTAACAAGCAACCCCATAGAACATGGACACACAAATCTTATAAAAAGGATAAACATAGAGATAGTGTGACTAAAACTACACTTCGCTTACAGTATTATGGTCAATCTGCTTCCGCAGTTTGTCGATCTCCTCCCTCAGTTCCCTGATGAGCTTGACGTTGGGGTCCTCGTTGATGGTTGGCTTGTTGATGATGTTCTTGGCTCGGTTGGCGTAGCGGAGCGTTGACAGGGTTTCGCCGTAGTTGCAGTCCGCAGGGGAGATCTGAGGGGGGAAATTCAGTTGGTGTACAGGTGGGTATAGTGACCGGCATGAGTCGTGAGCACAAACTGACACCTGCGCAGTAGTTCATTTTTGAAGCCATGGGGGCGGGGCGGGGCGGGGTGCCGAACTGCACGCGATTGGTTCCTCAGTCAATGCACATCGTCTATTGGAGGGTCGCGTGTCATTCGGCTACATTCATGTCATTCGTACATGCGCGAGCTTACCCCCACTACTGCCCATCTGTGCTCTCGACTCGTGCCGCTTATTGTAGAGTGAAATTTCTAAGGCCCTTTATTAAAATTAACTTGATGTTTGTTAACGTTATTTTAGCCTACGACACAAAAAGAGGGACACTATGTCTTATTTTGTTTTTGTTTGGAGGGTGAGAAACACTTGATGAATCATCATAATTAGTGCAGCCTTTTTAATGCTAAGTGGTATTCTTCTCTGTACTCGAGGTTCAAAGTAAAATCATCAGGAATTTTGTAAGATTTGCACCAAATCATCCACAGACTGAGTTCGAGAGATCTATATAGGTAGTTCAGTCGAAAACTCACAAGCTATCCATGAAACATATAAGAAGGAGAATACATTAAGGATGTAAGCGGGTTAACTACGAACCCTGTTTGTGTTGGAAGATCACCCGCTTACATCACACTATCACACTAATATTATAAATGCGAAAGTTTGGACGGATGAATGGGTAGATGGATGGATGTTTGTTACGTCTTCACGCCAAAACTACTCAATAGATTGAGTAGAAATTATGCATCGGTGTAGCTCAAAGCCTGGAATCAAACATAGGCTACTTTTTATCCCATAAATCAGTTCCCATGGGATAGAAATTACCTTCGAACGTTTCCATAGAAACAACGCGTTCGAAGTCGCGGGCAGAAGCTAGTCCGTAATAAATTCATCAAACTAGGATAGTTTGTATAGGGTGAGAATAAGTGTAACTTACAGCTGCAATCATAATAGTCTTGGAGTTCCCCCCGAGGGAGTCCTTCAGCAGCCACGTCAGAACGGAGTCGCGGTACGGAATAAACACTTTCTTCTTGTCTTTCGCCATTCTGCCTGCAAATTAAACGTTTTTTTTGAGTTATCCATACTAATATTATAAAGCCGAAAGTTTGTGAAATCGGAATTTTTGTTACCTAGGATCTCCAAAACTACTGAACAGATTGAGATGAAATTTGGCATACACTTAGAGCTAAGCCTGACTTAGATAATAGGCTGCTTATTATACCGAAAATACGCGTGCGAAGCCACGGGCATAACCCTTTCAGACCTGATTTATTTTCGTTTCAAATTCAGTCGTGATAAAATTTGTGTTGATAAAGGGGGTAAATTTGATTAAGAAAATATTGAAAAAAAAATCCAAAATTTGTAATCCAATATCCAATATTGTGTACAGACGATTACAATCGCTCTTAAATACAAAATAATCTTTTATAAGTGAATTCTGAAAAACTTTAATGTGTACAAATGTAACCACAGGGACTGAAAGGGATAAGGTAGTGCTTAAAATTTTCACCATTGCAGTTCGGTGGTAGAATCGTTTCGCAGGAGGCGCTGCTGCCCGCCCCCCGGTGGATATCCATCGACTCTTACGACACCCGCGGAAAGACTTATGTATTACGAAGATGTAAAGACACCTACCCCTCTACACAGAAGCTAAATGTGACAGAAGTTTGTTAAATGTGATCCACTTCTGTTTGAAAAGACTCAGGTCAGAGTTCCCAACCTTAGCGGTTCATATGATAAACTACTTGGTGCGTGGGGTGTAAATAGATAATAAATAAATAAATAATGCTAGACATCCACACAACATCATCTAGCCCCAAGCTAAGCAGAGCTTGTGTTATGGGTACTAGATGACTGATATACATAATATAATACATATATTACAAATATTTACAAGGTAAACATGGTAGGTTCTACACCGTACGTCTAGGAGTGATAAGACAAGATTGTAATCTCTCAGCAATAAGGCTTACTTTCCACTGGCAGCTGGCTGGACTCTGCCAGTGCCGATATAACAGATCCGAGCGTAACTAGAGACTTGTTGATGTGAGCGCCCTCCACTAGCCTTTGGCCCGTGGCTCCGGTCGCGTCTGCCCGCTCACTGGAACCAAACAGAAAGCGAATTAATCACTGGTGATTGTAGATACACGCGTGTGTATGAGACGACAGTAGATGATGGTGGATACACGCGAGTGCGTGAGACGACAGTAGTTTGCCACTCACCTGCCCGCCAGATCCACGAGGTGGACTTTCGAGACGGTCTCACAAGGCATGTTGTTGTGACGGAGATAGCTGGCCTGTACGAAGGTGATGGTGAATATGGCGTGTGAGCGAGACGACACGTCGTTCATCTGGGTGGACGCTGTGGTTCGGTGGAGGTTGCCGCGGTGCATGCATTCCTGGAATATACATATTTGTTATAGATATTTCGTTTAAACTTTGGTACCAGTAAGGAGTAAAGGTGACAAAACAGATTTCATACTCCCCTTTTTGCCATTGCTTAAGATTTGACATGAACATTTTCTGAGGTCAGTTTACATTTCAACTTTATAAATGGTCAATTTGTATGACGGTAAAGTTGAAATTCAATACATTTCAACATAGGTTTAAAGAACTTTATTTCTCATACAAACTATACAGTTCATTTACAATGAGATAAACATATTTATACTTATAAAATTAAATGTGTGGAACTTCTGAGATCTATAGTAGATAACAAAAAAAAATACCTTGCTACCTAATGAAAAGCTTATAATAAGTAATTTGAAGTAGCTATAAGTAGTGCCAGAGACTTATTTTAAGGAATTAAATATTTTTGACCAACGTCACCAGAGAAAATTAGATCAATGCAAGTTTTGGAAACTAGGTATATCTGTAATGAGTGTACATATTCTTTTAGCTTAATTTTAAATATATTTATGCTGTCACATTTTTTTACACTGTGCGGTAGATTGTTGAATAATTGTGCTCCTTCTGCAAGAATAGATTTTTTTTCATAAATGGTTCGAGTGTTAGGAATATGTAGTTTAATTTTATTTCTAAGATGACATTTGTTTACATCCATACTAATATTATAAAAACAACTCGTGTCTGTTCGTTATCTTTCCACGCCCAAACGGCTGAATGGATCTTAATTAAATTTGGCAGGACGGTAAACAATATCCCTGAGACAGACATAGGCTACTTGAAAAGCGCGTGCGAAGCCGCGGGAAAAAGCTAATCTTGAATATAATTCTGCGTTTAGTTTGACAAAAGTCTGTCAGTGGCCAAGTAGGTACTCCTTTTGTGACATTGGTTTTGATCATTATTATAAACTAGTTTATGCCCGCGGCTTCGCACGCGTTGTTTCTATAATTTAAACGTTTAAAGGTGATTTCTATAGCATGGGAACTGACTTATGGGTTAAAAAGTATATGTTTGATTCCAGAATTAGAATTACCTGTATGCAAATTTTCAGCATCGGGCTGAAAATTTCAGTAGTTTTGGCGCGAAGAGGTAACAAACATCCATCCATCCATCTATCCATCCAAACTTTCGCATTTATAATATTAGTGTGATAGCCATTTCCAAAAGTGCGGGTTATAAAAGAAATGAATAACCACAAACCTGTATATCATCATAATCGGAGACGAGATGCTTCGACAGATCCTGTACGTATGGTCCCAGCTTGGGGTGCTCGCGGACCTGTCAGAATAAAACGAATACATTTCTAGTGCGAGCAAATTAAGTTAGTTTTGTCAATGCAACAACAGAAACGGCACCATAGTTTCCTCGCCTCACCTCAACAGCCTGTATTGGTCCACTGCTGGACGCAAGCCTCCCCTGATAAGCGCCTTATTGACTTTTATCTCATGGGGGGTAATGCACATAATCCCCAAGTTGGGCATGCGGGTTGGGGATCGCAGTTCGGTGGTAGAATTTTACTGCAGGGGCGCTGCTGCCCGCGCCCGGTGGATATCCCTTACTCGCCTCTTACGACACCCGCGGGAAGAGTTGGGGTGGTGCAAATTCTAAGCCAGGACTACACTACACAGCAGTAGATTCATAATTGTTTACATAAAACAATTTAATGTTAATTTAAAACAATTTACATCGTGTATAAATATAAGGTACTTACATAATTAAATTAATAGTATGCAATTATATATATTCTAATGCATCTTAGTTGCTAACATAATAATTACTTTCGTTTGATAAACTCGTCAACTGAGTAAAAACACCCCTTCAGCAAAAGTTTTCTTAGATTGTTGAAAATGTTTGGATTGTCTATTGCTTTCATTTCAGATCTTTAAATAATTTTACTGCCTGATATCAGTGTTTAGGATATAGACAGATGGCACTAGAGCTCTGGACTGCTTGCTAGTAATTATGACGTAACTGATTGATGACTCTGTACTTTTATCATAGGATTTTGTACCTTGATGATAAGTGTATACCTTGAGCATGTGCCCCGCGTTGGATGAGAGCAGGTCCTTGACCTTCTCGTTGTAGATCTCGAGGTAGCTGACTTCAGTGCGGTAGGAGGCCCCGGATTCCTTGCCGGCCGCCACGCGGGAGAACAGCTGACGGCAGATCCGGGGAATTAGGCCTTGGTTGTCCTGGGAACAGAGAGCCAACTTTAAACTGTACTCAAAGTAGTAATTACCTTTTAGTAATAATAGTAATCCGTCATGGTTGGTTAACTTAAGTTATTTAGACATTTCAATACGCGAAGACTTCATAGAACGTCATAAAGACTTTAAACTGAGTAGAGTTTAAAGTAGTAATTAACTTTAAGTAATAATAGTAATAATTCATGGTTGGTTCACTTAAGTTATTTAAACATTTCAATACGCGAAGACTTCATAGAACGTCTTATAGACTTTAAACTGAGTAGTTTTAAGTAGTAATTAACTTTAAGTAATAATAGTAATCCGTCATGTTTGGTTAACTTAAGTTATTTAGACATTTCAATACGCGAAGACTTCATAGAACGTCTTATAGACTTTAAACTGAGTAGAGTTTAAAGTAGTAATTAACTTTAAGTAATAATAGTAATCCGTCATAGTTGGTTCACTTAAGTTATTTAGACACTTCAATACGCGAAAT
This sequence comes from Eupithecia subfuscata, assembly GCA_963564075.1. Classification (NCBI taxonomy): domain Eukaryota; kingdom Metazoa; phylum Arthropoda; class Insecta; order Lepidoptera; family Geometridae; genus Eupithecia; species Eupithecia subfuscata. The sequence goes on along the minus strand of CAUWYO010000001.1, from coordinate 400,765 downwards.
GAAGACTCCATAGAACGTCTTATAGCGCAGGTTAGATTGAATGGTTAGAGATATCAATGGTCTTATCTGTCTAAATGTTCTAACCGCATTTTTACTCAGTCCACCATGACCCCATACTCCCACACTGCACCCAACAGCGCCATATGCGCCCCACCTATGATACATTCATCAGGACCCCATGAACGAAAGAGAATTCTGCTGATTCTCACAAAACGCTGTCCAATTGCACCTCAAACGAAATTATTATAATCTGCCCGTGGCTTAGCACGCGTCGTTTCTATGGACACGTTTTATGGTTATTTCTATCCTGATTTATAGGATAAAAGTAAGTATACGTATGATTTATTCCAGGTTTAAAATTGCCCGTATACAAAATTTAAGCCCGTTCCCTTCAGTAGTTTTGGCGTGAAGAGGTAACAAACATCCATCCATCCATATATCTAAACATCCATACTTTCACATCACACTAATATTATAAATGCGAAAGTTTGGATGGATAGATGTGTAATGTAGCATAATGGAACGTAAGGCTGGCAAGAACGGAACGTCCGGAGGGACCACAGACAAGAGATACTTTTGCCTATTATGGCCGCTCCAGGGAAGCCGAGCCGATAGAAAAAGCAACCTGTAATAATTAATAAGAATAAAAGAAATAAACGTTTAAACTAAAACTATAATTGTGTTCAACTATCTAACAATACATGGCGCAGCCGACGGAAGAACTGAAAGAAGAAGTAAGATATTACTCAACTCAACGAGGTTATGACCACGCCGCCACCGCCGCCATTGACATCCGAGTCCGACACATCAAGCGTTGCAGAAGAATTTGAAGCGTTTGGAGGAACACATTTATTTCCATTAGGGAAAATTACCCTAAAAGTAATAATAAAAGAAAAGATTTATGACACAGAATTTATAATCGTAAAAGAAAATGTTCGACCTATTCTGGGCTTAAGCTCATTAAGAGATCTTAATATTCTAAAAAACGTTAATCACATCGTTCCCACTAGTAAAGATGTAATTATTAATAAATATTACAAACTGTTTCAGGGTGTTGGCCAATTTGAAAAACCGCTGGAGCTACGCACTCAGCCCGGCGCCAAACCAGTAGTGAGACCCCCTCGCAGAGTCCCTCATGGACTGATGGAGCGACTTGCTTTAAAGTTGCGCAGCTTGGAAGATCAACAGATTATTGAGAAAGTCGAACAGCCTGACAGTTTTGTAAGCAATTTAGTAATAGTAGAAAAAGCTGATAAAAATCTAAGAATATGCCTTGATCCTAAGGAACTTAACATGGTTTTGTTGAGAAATTATCACTTAATTCCGACTTTAGAAGAAATACTCACCAAACTGTGTAATAAGTCTGTATTTTCTGTGTTAGATCTATCAGACGGATTCTATAATATTAAATTAACAGATGAATCGGCAAAGTTATGCACATTTTCGAGCCCCTTTGGCTGCTATTCCTTTAGAAGGCTCCCATTTGGTTTGTCCATAGCTCCAGAAATATTCCAAAAATATAGTGAGAATACGTTTGGAGATATCCCAGGAGTAGTAATTTACTGTGATGACTTGTTGATTTGTGCTGATAATGAGGAGGAACATGACATAATTTTATCACAGGTATTTGAACGGGCTCAAAAATGTAATGTAAAGTTCAATTTAAAAAAATTTCAATATAAATTAGAAGAAGTGAAATACTTTGGTCACATATTTTCTAAAAAAGGCATGAGAATAGATCCAGACAGAATAAAAGCCATTGTTAATTTAAAAAGCCCAAAAAATAAAAAAGAATTACAAATAATATTAGGTATGATAAACTATTTGCGAAGATTTGTAGCAGGGTTAGCTGAAATGGCCACACCATTACAAATGTTACTAAAAAAAGATATGGAATGGCTGTGGACGCAAGTACATGAAAATGCTTTTGTAAAAATTAAAAATTGTATTAGTAAAGCACCTGTATTACAAAACTTTAATAGTAATTTAACTGTAACTATTCAGTGTGATGCATCTAAAGATAGGTTAGGCTGTTGTTTGATGCAGGATGGCATGCCAGTAAGCTATGCTTCAAGATGTTTAACTTCAGCAGAAAAAAAATTCTCATAAATAGAAAAAGAATTGTTGAGTGTAGTTTGGGCAGTAAAAAAGTTTCACTACTATATTTATGGCAGAAAATGTATTGTGTTAAATGATCATAAGCCTCTAGAATCGTTATTAAAAAAGGGTGTTCATGAAATACCATCTACGCGCTTACAAAGATTAAAATTAAAGCTATTAAAGTATAATATTGAATTTAAATACCTAAAAGGGAAATTAATGCATGTAGCTGATTTACTGTCTCGTTCTTACCTCGATGAAGTCGATACTGATGATTCCTATATGTGTGAAATAGTTCATTGTGTAGGTTTGTCTTCATATTTACAATGTACCAGTGAACATAAAAATGAAATAATAAAAGAAACATCGAAAGATAAGGAATTGGTACAATTATCAGATTATGTAAACAATGGGTGGCCAGAAAAAGTATGTAAGGTACCAGATTCTGTTCAATATTATTTCAAGTTTAGAGAGAATATCACAGTTGATGAGAATTTTATTTTCATGAATTGTAAACTTGTAGTTCCTAAGACCTTAAGATTGTCAATAATTAAAAAACTGCACGAAGGTCATGTTGGGATTACAAAAATGAAACAAGTGGCCAGAAACTTGTATTATTGGCCAAAGATTCAGTTTAAAGTTCACATTGAAGATTTTGTAAGAAAATGTTTTATTTGCCAGACCTATCAAAATAATAATGTAAAGGAGCCTCTAATCTCACATGATATTCCAGAATTACCATTTTCAAAGCTAGGAGTAGATATAATGGACTTTAAGAAAAAATCTTATTTAGTAATCTATGACTATACCACAAAATGGTTAGATGTAAAACTAATCCCAAGTAAATCTGCCAATAGTATAATCAGTACCTTATTAGAAATCTTTTCACAATTTGGGGTTCCCTCAGAAATTGTATCTGATCATGTACCATTTGATTCCAGAGAATGTAATAACTTTGCGAAGGAATGGGGGTTTAAGTTCATCTTCTCAAGTCCAAGGTACCCTCAATCAAATGGAATGGCAGAGAGAGGTGTTCAAATTGCAAAGAAAATGTTAACCAAATGTTATGATGATAAAGTAGATTTTAGAATAGCTTTACCTACTACAGTATAGGGCATCACCTGTTTCTGGAACTAACTTTTCACCAGCTCAATTGTAAATGAATAGAAATTTAAGAACCAAATTACTTGTAACATATCAATATTTGAAACCTAAAATAAATGTAAATGTTCAGGCAGAATTCATGAAAGTTAAAATTAGAAATGAAAAAGCTTATAACAGAAATGTAAGATGTAAACAATCCTTTTCAATAGGACAACACATCTGGTTCAAAAAAGATCCTAATAGTAAAAAATAGCTAAGAGGCCAAATAGTAAACCATAACAATTTTAGATCTTATGATGTAATCGACCATGAAGGAAGTAGATATACAAGAACCTCGTATCATATTCGATCTCAATAATGTGTTGATCTGTCCAGGACGGCTGAGTGTGGGGTTTGAGTGGTTTTAATATAAGTAGTTAAGTATACAACATAAGATAGGTAGGTATGTCTAAAATGTTCCTTTATGTATTTGGCATAAGTTAATTGTTGGTCTTAGTTAAGGTAGTTTAGAGCATTGTATTGTATAACACTATAGCGATAGTAAAAATTTAAAGATAAATAACATTTTTTTTTAATATTTTTTTTTAAAAGAAGGGATAGATGTAATGTAGCATAATGGAACGTAAGGCTGGCAAGAACGGAACGTCCGGAGGGACCACAGACAAGGGACACTTTTGCCTATGGCTGCTCCATGGAAGCCGAGCCGATAGAAAAAGCAACCTGTAATAATTAATAAGAATAAAAGAAATAAACGTTTTACTAAAACTATAATTGTGTTCAACTATCTAACAATACAGTAGGTATCAATGAACTATGTCAATTCTCGATCGACAAGTTTGAGATTGTCTGTGTGATTTGATTCTTGACCTAATCATGTTTTTGTTATCGCCATTTGTACGAGTACCTAGGTATTTATTACGTAGGTACTTGTTTTTAGTACAGCGCGGTCGGCGTGATGGTTCTCGACCAACACCCGAGCTATTTATTTACCTTTGTGTTGATTCTCGACCAACCCCCAGGTTATTACCTGATTTTTCATCCGACGAAGAATCGGAAAACAGTATACGCCGGCGTCCGCTCACAACAGATGCGGACCTTTGTTTTTCCCGTAGTTTTTGAATTTTTGATTCGTAATAATGAATTTTCTCATCGTTTTTTCGCTTTGGCATGGTAAAAAACACTTCACTTTAATATAATTCAAGATTTTATTGTTTAATTTTGCGGACTGCCGCCGTGCATTTGCTAAACACAATAAGCAGTAGTGGCGGGCGGTTTTTGATATAAAAACCGCAAAAATGAATGTTGACACGACTCATGTCAACATTTCATTTTGTTGTGAAATCCGTGAAATCTCAAACCTTACCTTCAAATTTTCTCTATTTTTTTTTCATTTTATTTTGAACAGAGCTTTGAATTATCAAATGTCTTGGTCATTAAAATAACAGAGGACAGCATCAGAATTAATAAACTTGTGTAAAATTTCAGGCAACCAACGGCTCAATAGAGAAGGATTTGTAAAACAAATATAAAATATAAATAAAATAAATAGGTAATGCTGGACATCCACACAACATCATCTAACCCCAAGCTAAGCAGAGCTTGTGTTATGGGTACTAGATGACTGATATACATAATATAATACATTACATAGATATATATTTTTTATTATACATAGAAACGACCAGATCACCCGAAACAAATATTTATAGATCTAACAAACATTTGTCCCAAGGCGGGAAACGAACCCGCAACCTCCTGCATCGCACCTTCGCCCGCCGCGCCACATCACACTGTTTGCCAGGCATATCAATAAATTCCACTCCTCATTCGATTGACCACAATTCAGGTAGGTAGGTAAGTAGGTACCTACCTACTTTTCGAATGCATCCGAGTTAATATAATTATTTTTTATTAGGTATATACTTAGTTATTATAATTATTTTTTACCTTCATTTTGCATATTATGTAAGGTTGGGTCGCCTAAGATCGGACGTGACATAAGATCGGATGCATGAAATAACTCGCAAACTAGGCAATATTTTCCTTCTAGTGGGGTCGCACAACCACGTTACCTATATACATCACACTCCTGTACGACTGCTGCCTCGTTGGTCTAGCGGCCAGCTTGATCAACGGCTGACCACGAGGTCCTGGGTTTCATTCCCGGGTCGGGCCTAGTTAATTGAAATTGGGCTTTGGATAAAGCAAGAAAAATTCACATTAACAGCCCAGAGTCAGGAAGTTTGCGACGTTACACCCCTGTGCCTCGGAAAACCTCTTTAAGCCGTTGGTCCTGCGCTTGACTTCTCCCCGGTCGTGCGGTAGGTATGCCATCCCATCGGATTGTGATAGTGGACCTGTGTTTGTACACACACTTGTGCACTATACATATTAAGGCCTGCGCACCTGGCGTCTCCGTCGAGAGACCGTCGCGCCGCGGCCGCCGTGGTCGAATTTCGGCTAGGAGGACATCACCATCGTCTCATACACATAGTAGTAATTATTGAACTAAGTGGATAGGTTACAACTACTATTATAACATTTATAACACAATTTATTGTCCTACTGCTGGTTGCATTGATCACCCTTCATGGTAGGTATATAGGTAGGTAAGTAGGTACCTACCTGTTGAGAAAAGAAAAACAAAGCTACATCAAAATAACTTTATAATGAAAAAACTAATTTACGCGCTTAGAGCAACACAATCAAAATAATTTGTTTGGTTAATTTGTTCAAATTCACACAACATTATCTAAACAGAAAACCTGAGTAAAATGGGAGGCCTTTGTCCAGCAGTGGGACTCTACAGGCCCATAATAAATTCTGATCAGGATGCAGTAACACTTCATGTGCCCACAGAGTTCAGTTCCGTCTACTCATGCCACAGGAGTCCTGTACAGAACTACATTATACTGCTATGGTTATACTGTACGTTTAATTAAATATACGAGATATTGAAATAAACATTTATTTTATTATTGAAGTTTATTTTTTATTTTTACGCATATAAAATTGGCATGAAATCTCATACCCCAAAATTTTGATACATGATTTGTACTATTATACATGGACAATTGGACATCTTAATATTATAGACATATCTTTTGGTTAAAAACGTTTCAAATGGCAAACAATTATTATTTTACAAATATAACACTAAAACTTAAATCATATCTACTGACTAAATATTTTAAATCTAAATAATAAGCTACAGCTAGAGATGGGTAACCGCCGGGTTAACATTACAACTACATTAAGTACATATTAAAATTAATTTTTCTAATGGAAAATATTGTTCTAAAAGCAGGTAAAAAATGTAAAAAGAAGGAATCTAATTCAGGTTTATCTATTTATTTTCTAAAAATCAGCAAACATAAGTAGGTAATTATTAATTACCGACTTTTGTTTCCCTAGCTTATAATTATGTATTCCTACTCATTGGTGTCATTATCATTACAGAAGTGGCCAATAAAACAACAACAGTTTAAATTATTGGAACACCAACTGTTGAATGCTCAAACGCAACTCGGATGTAAGCACATCCCAAGTGACCAATTTTTGACAGATTTTCATTGATATCTATCATAAAATCACGTGCCTGCATGCAAGCAAAACTAAATAAAATGAAATGACGCCAAGCGTCGAGTTTCAGATAAAATTGTAAGCAATATTTGTTGAAGGAAGGATTTCAACCGACAAGTAATATAAATTGCGTACTTATAGAAAGACGCGGCAACAGAGTAAATTTTCACATGATGAGTATGGGCGGTTTAGCTGCGTGGTCCCGGCTTAGAATTAGCACCACCCAAACTTTTCCCGCGGGTGGCTAGAGAGGCGACTCAGGGATATCCACCGGGGGCGGGCAGCAGCGCCCTCTTCAGAACAATTCTACCACCGAACTGCGATCCCCAACCCGCATGCCCAGCTAGGGGATTATGGGCATTACCCCCATGTGATAAAAGCTAATAAGGCACTTATCAGGGGGAGGTCTGCGTCCAGTAGTGGACCAATACAGGCTGTTGAGGTTGGTTGATGGGCGGTTTGTTTACAAACTTTCTATGGCTTTGGCGTTTGGCTACTGTATAAGTACCTATGGTATGTAAGCTAAGCACAGACGCTGTACCTACTAATTAGCACCAGCTACTAAAGACTTACAATATTTGAGTCTGAATAAGAAAAGTAGTTTATATTAAGGTTTAATAATTTAAGTACCTAGCTAATCAGATTATGGGATAACCCCCTTTGTTTGGGGAAGGCATGCCCAGCGGTGGAGGTCTGCGCTGATGAGGATCGTACTATGTTCATTGCTATGACTCGATGCCGGTCGCTGGTGGAAGGTGATTTCCTGAGAGGATTAAGAATCGATCCCGTTCTCTCTCGCCTTCCTTGAGCATGGGAGCTAATGCTCCCACTAATGCAACTCTAATGCAAACTCACTTCAACGACAATCTGTAATAATTTACAGATTGTCGTTGAAGTGAGTTTGCAGAAGATCGTTGGCGTAACGGCTATTCTGTGAAAGAAGATATAAAGTAAGTAAATAAATAAATTCCTCCACACCAGTGTGACAGACAGTGTGGTGGTTAGTCGGTCGCCAAATAATACTGTACATATCAACACAGCATCATCTGGCCTTGCAGTAAGCAGAGGAATAACAACTGGAATAAATTAAAGGCTACTTGTATCCGGAAACACGCGAGCGAAGCCGAAGCGGACGAGAGAGCCAAACCTCGCATGGGCCGCAGCCAGGTGTCTGATACATGATACTTCTACACCCTCACCGGAACATGTGCCGGGAGATCGAACCAGCAGTTTATTTGCGGCGAAGGAGGAATTTCGACGCTGCACCACGTAAGTCGTCCAAATCAATGTTATTACACTACGTGTTGTGTTGTCGAACTACATTTTTAAGCCTTATTTAATCAATAGGTAGTATCTCATGAATTATACACCCAAGTCCCCGCCGCGTCTGTCTGTCGGTCTGTCTGTCAGAACGCGATAAACTCAAAATCTACCGAACTGATTATCATCCGGAGTTCACAATGGTCGGAGTGATTCATCAGGAAGGTCTAGGTGTATAGTTCACTAGCTGCGCCCCGCGGTGTTACCCGCGGTGCATAAGATTGTACACGTAAACAATATTTAGAATTATTTGATCATCCCACGGGAACACTGCACTTTCCCGGGATCATAAGTAGGCCACGTGTTAATACAGGATTTAAGTAAGCTATCCTGGTACCAAATTTCATCAAAATCTGTTCAGCCCTTTGAACGTGAAGGAGTAACTATACAAACATACACAACACACCTAAACATGCAAAACTTTCGTCTTTATAATATGAGTGGTTTTAGGTTTTGTGTAAATAGACTGAATTATGACGATACTTGTAGAAGATGTCGGAAACATCATGTCGGCAGGAGCTGCGCGTGCGCCGCGTACTCCGATAGAGTTACATGGAGATAATGTATTACTGAAGTGTTCCTCTTACAGAGATCTGTTACAGCGCGGTGTACCCGTGCGGAGCCGGGGCGGGTTCTTGCTAATACAAATAAAACTCTTTAATGATTTGTTTACTTACTCTTATGTCTCCACCTCCCCGCACAGTCATCAGGAGCTGTGGCACGCCGAGTGCTCGCAGCTGCTGAAGGAGACCAGTTCTACTGTTTTGATCAACTTTCTGTAAATGAAAAATGAAAAAATATATGAAAAATTAGCTTTGGCATGATTTTTATTAAGGGCGTATACAACCTCAAATTGCTTATTTTCAACTCCGTCGGACCTCCATATCTTCCAAACTACTGAATATTTAACATTGAAATTTATATATGGTAAAGTTCAGGACTTATTCTATCGATCATATGTTTCGAAAACACGATTCCATAAAATTTTCTTGATAGAAAAAAATCGCAAAGTTACCTCTAATTTTTTACTAAAACCCTAATTTCTCAATAAACACAAATGATACGATCTTGATATTAAGCATAGTAATTGAACTAAGTATAAAGAACATTTTATATGTTGCCTTTTTTTCAATTAACTATTCTAATGTTTGTGGGGAGCAAATAACTACTAAAAACTTGATTTTTGGGCTTACGCCGCTTTGCTCTGTCCCGCTCCTGTGAACGCGAAATCCTATGCCTATCCTCTTCACACAATAACGAGGTAGGGTACCACCTTAAAGAAAAGGAAGCCTGTCCCTCTATTCTCTCGAGTTTAGTTTAATCGCTGGCTGAGCAGTGTTGTACTCTATCTGACTTTAGTCAACAAAACAAAGCTACCTATAGGTAGGTACCTCTTGCTGCACATCTCCACAGCACCATCCAACGCCAACGTAAGCGGAGCTCGAGTTATGGGAACTGACTAGATAATCTGATGTAAGTACCTACTTAATACTTGTGTAGAATTGACGACCTCTGTGGCGGGCGAAGGTCCGCCTGCGCCGCGGGAGGTTGCGGGGTCGATTCCCAACTCGGGACAAATGTTTGTACGATCTGCAGATATTTGTTCCGGGTGTTCTGGATGTTTTCTATGTATGATAAAAAATATCTATCTATGTAGTGTACCTACTGTATCATGTATATCAAAGCCTACAAAAATCTAGGGTTTATTTTACGGGTAAGCCGACCGCTCTCCGACGTAGGATGTGTCAAAACGTTATACTACTCCTATGTAAGGAGTGTTTTGTAATATTGTTCAGTTGTATGGAGCCCACATTATACAACCTATGTACAGAGCCTGGAAAGTATTCAAAGCAAGTTTATAAGAAACCTTAACTATAGATGCTATACGAGCTTTGATGACTACCAAGCAGCATGTGCTCACCATCGTTTGACGACTCTCGAAGACAGAAGAGTTATCGCGGATATGTCCTTCCTGCACGGGATATGCAATGGGTATATCGACTCTCAAGAGTTGTGTTCCGAATTATTACGCCTGAATACACCGCGAACTAGGACTAGACATACAGGTTCAACATTTTTCGCCGTTATATCAACTAAAACGAATTATGCATTTTATTCACCGGTCACCCGGCCAGTGCTCCGTCACTCGCGCTCAGTTTTGAGTTATATACAGTGATAGGAATAGGTAGTGCAATTTAACGGGACTTCATGATGATACCATAATGTGGACATGCCTTACAAGTCCCGGGAATTTAATGAGAAATGGACACTTCACACAAGTCCCGGGAATTAAATGAAAAACTGTTATTGAATACTATGTAAAATAATATTTTAAATAGACATTCTTACGATATTATTCATCATTATTATGAATGAAGCTAAACTTGCCGCCAGATTGGTAGGTATTTACTTCAAGTTAGACCAAAAATATAACAAAAATTGTTTCGGCATCACGAAGGCAGCGATAAGATAAGAAGGGATCATAAATGCAATTAATTTTAATATTAAGTTAAAAGTCAAGTCGTCGTCGTACATGGCCACCTACTCGAAATTGTTTCCGAGTATACTTACCTTGGGCAAATTCTGGAGTTAGGTAAAAGTACTTTGAGAACGAGGCAAAGAGCTGCTAGGCTGGGCGGCGTTTGGAAAACTACGTCGAATCTTCTCGTCATCCACACCGCAATGCTTGAAAACTAAACTTTTCAATGAGTACGTCCTACCCGTCATAAACCGTGGACGTGGACACTCACGATAGGACTGGTCCACCAGTTCAAAGTCGCTCAGCGAGCTATGGAAAAAGCTCGGAGTCTCGCGGAAGGATAGGATTCGTAACGAATACATTCGACAGAGAAACAAAGTTATCGACATAGCTCAAAGAATTAGCAAGCTGAAGTGGCAGTGAGCTGGCCATATCTCGCAAAGAACCGACAACCGCTGGGGTAAACGTGTTCTTGAGTGGAGACCGCGACTCGGCAAACGTAGTGTAGGACGCCATCCGGCCAGGTGCGATGGCAATCTGCGAAAGACTGCAGACAGGTGCTGGATGCGGCAACAGAAGACAGGGCGCTATGGCGCTCATTAAGGGAGGCCTATGTCCAGCAGTGGGCCATTATAGGCTGATGATGATAAAAAGAAAGTAAAGCTTATAAAATGCAGTTATTGAAAACAGGTAGCTACTGCATTTAGTATGATATTGTTTTCTAATCCCGGAATCTCGGAGGCGTATCCATAATATTTATAATGTTTGAGGTCATCAACCCCAAATTGCACTACCTATTCCTATCTCTGGTTATATACCTACAGTTTTCGTACCACCCCGAGGTGGCCCTGTCAACAGTTGCCACCGCCGCGCGCGAGCTGCACGCGCGAGCCGCACGCGCGAGCCGCACGCGCGAGCCGCACGCGCGAGCCGCACGCGCGAGCCGCACGCGCGAGCCGCAAGCCGAACGATAAGTTTTGTCTCGCTCGGACATAGCTGAGATTATCTCAGCGCAGGCACAGATAATATAATACTATGCGTAGGTTTGTTTTTGGTAGACTACGAAAATGACTGAAAGGACTTTAGAAATTATTTTACCTTAGAGAATTTAGGTACCAGGTCGTTGTATGAAATTACCGTGGACGGAAGAAATCGCTAACCTATAATTTCTAATATTATGTCAGCTACATCTACCTATATTTTGTGATTTGAGTGTACAATTTTTTCTGTACATACGTATGACACATCTGTACATACCTACTACGTACAGAAAATAATGTCTTGACACAAAAATATTTAAATTACTTATATCCTAGGATATAAGCAGCTACCTACCTAGCAATAATACCTTTTACCTAGCTTACAATGTTCTCTAACAATTAAAATGTATTTTTTATTCTACGTTTGTTTTTGTTCACGGACTTATTTATTAAGTAGGTGGGATACCTAGTTATATTGCATGAGAGAGTTAAGGCACTTAAAGTATATTATCCGCACTTGGACAAAAACTATCGATGGTCAACCCTGCCGTCAAGCCAAGGGCCGGCGAGGGAACTGTAGAGGTAGGAGGGCGCGGGTGGCTTTGATCGAGCCGCCTCGCTAACAGCGAGTAGAGCATTACGAACTTTATTTCTTCTCTCTTAAGACTCAAAGTAGATTGGTTAAATCGAGTAAGTGAGGTATCTGTTACGTTTTACTATAAAAACTTTCGTAGTTTGACGAATTCATTATGAATGTAAGCGGGTTAACTACGAACCTATTTTGTGTTGGAAGAACACCAACGTTTCATCCCTTAACGAGGGACTTCATCAGGGTGAGTGCGGTTCGCGTCGCGCCTGTACCGCGTCCTTCCGCGCACTACGGGCTAGGGCACGCAGAGCACGGGTCGTAGGCGCCGGGGGTGGTGGGGGGCACGCTGCTTGTCGATACTGTCGAGTCGGAGAGCCAGCTTCTCGCGGAGATATCATTGTAGTTATGCTTTGTGTACATACGGAACTAACAGTATCTACATCCGGCTCTATACTGCTATCCGACTTCCCAAGGAGACACGGCTTCCAAGCGGGTGGTAAGTTCCAACCTCTATCTCTATTGAAGTTGGGTCGTCGTTCAATCTCTATCGCCTCACGTATCTTCCGGGGAACAAAGAATTTTTCCCTAGACAAGACACGGGCTTTGTCGAAACGAACGTAATGCGATGGTCCTTCCTCAATAAAATGTTCTACCACCGCCGAGCTATTGGTATCAACATTCTTTACGGCGCGTATGTGTTCAGAGAGCCTGGTGGATATGTTCCTCTTCGTTTCACCAATATAACATTTGCCGCAGTCACATGGGATCATATACACCCCTGGGACGTCCAGCGGCTGCCTATCCTTGGGAGAGCGAAGTAAGTGCCGTAGTTGCGTATGAGGCCTAAAGATCGTCTTAATGCTATATTTTCTTTGCAGTAAGTAACCAATCTTATCAGTAAGCCCCTTTACAAAAGGTAGGTATGTGACAGCTCTCTCGGCGGAATGGGACCGCTTTCTTTCGGACATATTGGCAATGCGGCAGCTCTGTCTCCATCCATAACCATTCCGCTCTAGTACCTCTTTGACGTGCTGTAGTTCACTGTCTATATATTGCGGGTCGCACAGCCTTAGAGCTCTATTTATAAGGGTGCGAGGTACTGAAGCAAGGTGTGACGGATGATGGTGCGAGTCAGCCTTTAGGTACCTGTCTGTATGCGTTGGTTTGCGGTAGACCGTATGTATCAATCGCCCTGAGTGTAATCTCTGTACCAACACATCCAGAAAAGGCAGAGCTCCGTCTTTCTCATACTCCACCGTGAATGCTATCTTTGGATGGATCCCATTGAGGTGTGCTAACAGTGTGTTGACATGGTCTTTGTGTATGATGGCAAACACGTCGTCCACATAGCGCCACCAATGTCTCGGCCTCATGGGTGCATTTTCCAATGCCATGCCTTCAAAATTCTCCATGTAGATGTTAGCTACAACTGGTGCTATCGGTGACCCCATGGCTACACCGTCCTTCTGTAGGTAATAATTACCTCGCCATAAGAAGTATCCACTTGTTAAAGTGTGTTCTATCACCTTCATGTATTCAATAGGTATTCCTGCCGTATTCAATATGTTTTGAATAATTTGTAATGTTTCTGCTATTGGTACATTCGTAAACAAGGAGGACACGTCGAAACTCACCAGGCATTCATCATCTTGCAGCAAGATATCTTCCAGGAGCTGGGTGAAATGTGTTGAATCTCTCACATAGCTGGAAGTCTTTCCTACGTACGGCTGTAATAGGTTCGCCATGTATCTTGCTGTTTTGTACGTCGGTGAGTCTATCTGGCTAACAATAGGGCGTAGGGGCCAATTCGGTTTATGGACCTTTGGTAGACCATAGATTTTAGGAGATGTAGGGTTTAGGGGTCGCAACGATTCATACAGGTCCTTAGATACCGCGAGCAGTAACTCCTTCAGCTTCGTGGTCACTCTAGTAGTCGGGTTGTAGGAGACTTGTGTGTATGTAGAGCCATCACTGAGGAGGTCCGTTATCTTTTGCTCATATGACTCTGTATCTACCACCACAGTTGCATTCCCTTTGTCCGCCGGTAGCACCAGAACATCCAAGTGGCTTCGTAAGCTCTTCAAGGCATTTAATTCCCCTTTCGGAATGTTCGGCTTTGGTAACTTCGCCGAACGTACCATAGCTGCAATATCTTGTCGTAAGCAATCCGCATCATGCGGTGGTACCTTATTACGAGCGATTGAGTCTTCCACACTCGTAATTATGTCTTCCACTGGGACTTTCTGAGGTGTAGGCGCGAAGTTTAGTCCTCTCGACAGAGCTCGTTGCAATTCTTGAGAAATTGGCTGGGATGAAAAATTCATGACAACATTTCCTTCTGTGGAGCAATCTGAAACTAGCGATTGCTTCGAGCTTTTGGTCAGGCGCTCTAGTTTATGTTTATGGGTTTTATTGGTTTTTTCAAGTGTAGTCTGTGCCCTGTTAAAGGTCATACCATCCAGAGTCAGGACGCGGTACAGGCGCGACGCGAACCGCACTCACCCTGATGAAGTCCCTCGTTAAGGGATGAAACGTTGGTGTTCTTCCAACACAAAATAGGTTCGTAGTTAACCCGCTTACATTCATAATGAAGTATCTGTTACGTTATCTAATCTGTGACCCGGCTTCATAGAAATTTTAATAATATATTTAATTCATTGGATATTTTCTTTAATTGTACAGTATCATTTAAGCGTGATCTTTTGCAAATACTCTCGGATAAGAGTAGCGTTTCATAGGTGGTTTATATTTTGTTCTAATTTTGTAATATGTATGTTTTATAAGTTAATATAATTGATTACCATTCCATATATGTGAAGGTACTGTAATGATATATTTTTTTTAGTAGACACCTACTTACTTATTATGGACTTAGTTTAATAGTTAGTAGTTTGTTTTGTGTAATCTTTGTTTTTAGTTAATGTCATATCGAAAGTTTTGGTGACTGTCGTCTTAAGTTTTTAAAATTTTATAAAATTTAAATCCTGTTATTGGCTGTAAGTGATATTCTTAAGTTAAGTTACTTTTATTTAGGAGAGCTGTGGATTTTGTGTAAACAATAAAATAAAATAAAAAAATCTATTATCTAGTATCCTTAACACAAGCTCTGCTTAGCTTGGGGCTAGATGACGCTGTGTGAATTGTTCTATATTTTTTTTTTAAGTCTTTATATTTATATTACATGAGATATAATACATAGATAGATATTTTTTCTAATACACTAGTTTCTGCCCGCGGCTTCGCACGCGTTGTTTCTATGGAAAAGTTTAATGGTAATTTCTATCCCACTGGAATTGATTTATGGGATAAAAAATAAAAAGCCTATGTTCGATTCCAGTATTAGAATTACCTGTATGCAATATTTCAGCCCAATCCGTTCAGTAGTTTTGGCGTGAAGAGGTAACAGACATCCATCCATACTTTCACATTTTGTAATATTAGTGTGATGTGATGTGATACATAGAGAACACCCAGAACATATACCTGCAGAATGTACAATGACAAACATTAGTCTCGAAGCGGGAATCGAACCCGAACCCTCCTGCGTCGCAGGCGGCAACTCGCCCGCTGCGCCGCAAAACAAATATCCGCAGATCCTAAGTCCATTTGTCCCGCGGCGGGAATCATTCACAATAATATACCTGCAGCAAGATAGTAAGCCCGCGCACGACCCAGTAGCAGAAGTTGTCCCCGGCGGCCAGCAGGCGGCAGTAGGGCTGCAGCGCGGCGGAGGCGGCCAGCACGCGGAGCTGCGCGGGGGAGGCGTGGCGACAGAGGGAGTAGATCGTGCAGGTAGCCAGCTTCTTACATCTGCGACACAAACAGTTCATCCCGTCACAGCTCGTCACGCGCGAACAGTCACACTAATATTATAAACTAGTTTCTGCCCGCGGCATGGCACGCGTGGTGTTAAGGTTATTACTATCCCATGGGATATGATTTAAGTTATTCCAGGTTTATACACTAGCCAAACTCGATGTACAATGTTTGTAAATTAATTAATTTATTTATTTAATTATTAATTAGAACGGCGAAAACACCAATTACACTAATTAATTATAATTACATGCAAACAATAAAACTGTATAAAACTAACACAAAATTGGTATAAAGTTAATAAACATGTCAGACTAAAATTATGCATTATTAAATTGTTAATTTGAATTTAAACAAGAAAGAAAATAACAATAATAATCGATCATCCATCCCTCTCACAATATAGCAGACAGACTGACATAAGACCTTTCCATTCGTCCGCAAATATGTCACAGTCTGGGAAAGCCTTAAGTAACCCGTTGAGGGCGCCGAGAGCGTGAGGCAGCGGCGACTGATAGTGCCCTACAGTGCGGTAAGGTGGTAGAGCGAAGAGCCTGTGACTTCTGCCACGAATATAATTGTCCGGCACGTATAGGCGAAGCAACTCGTTGTGTAGATCGGGACCGTCGATAATATTCCTAAAGATTTTAATAGTGTTAGATAACTGGTCATACGCGCGTCGTGTTTTTAGCGAGTTATAACCCAGGGAACCTTGTAAATATTTAGTGGGATACATAAATGGGTAATATCCAGCCACGCGCTTGTATAGGTATCTTAGAAATGCCTTTTGTACTTTTTCCAGTAGAAGATCATATTTCTTTTCATGCGGACTCCATATACAGGAACTGGCCTCTAGCTTGCTACGGACCAAAGTGCTGAAAAGGAGCTTGATGACGTAATCGTTTCGAAAGTCACGTGCGTTCCTAAGTACGAATCCCAGCCTCCTGTACGACTCCTTAGCTACGATAGATATGTGGTCGTTAAACGTAAGCTTCCGGTCGAATGTGACTCCCAAATCCTTGACTATCGTTGTCCTAGTGATCGGAATACCATTGATTTCATAATCAAAGACAAAAGGGTGCCACTTGCGACCGAAAGTCATGACGGAGCATTTCGATGGATTAAACTCC
The DNA here is from genome assembly GCA_963564075.1 of Eupithecia subfuscata. NCBI lineage: Eukaryota > Metazoa > Arthropoda > Insecta > Lepidoptera > Geometridae > Eupithecia > Eupithecia subfuscata. The sequence goes on along the minus strand of CAUWYO010000001.1, from coordinate 383,665 downwards.
ATTTTGTTTTTGGCGCTCCATTGATAGACCGCATCAATATCGTGTTGTAGAGCTAAGCAGTCGGAAAGAGTATTGATGGTCGCGTAGAGCTTTAGGTCGTCCGCATATAAAAGACATTTAGAGTGCCGCAGGACATTTGGTAAGTCATTGATCATTATCAAAAACAACAGTGGCCCTAAGACCGATCCCTGATTTACGCCGGATCGCGTTTGATAGGGCAGGGATTCGTACATGCCGAGCCTGACATACTGCTGCCGATTTCGTAAGTAGTCGGCAATCAGCTGTAAGAGATTGGGGGCAAAGCCTATGAAACTAAGCTTCGCCAGCAGTATGTCATTGTTAACCCTATCAAACGCTTTTCGGAAGTCAAAGTAGAGTACATCCACTTGACGCCCTCTGTCGAGTTGCGTAGAGATGTAGTCCACTATACATAGCAAGTTAGTATTAACCGACCTCTTTGCCCTGAAGCCATGCTGTGCGTTACATAAGTATTTTTCAACTTGTACGTATATTAGCTTATACAGTACGTTTTCAAATATTTTAGCTGGTGACGATAGGATGGCAATAGGTCGGTATTCTTCGACGGAGAGCTTGTTCGAAGTCATAGGTATAGGGCTAACTCTAGATACTTTCCATTGCTTAGGATAAACGCCAGTTCTCAGGGCCAAGTTGAAAATATGGTTCAGAGGGCGTACGAAATGTGTTTTCGCTTGTTTAAAAATAACCGGCGGAATGCCGTCGGGTCCAATAGAGCTACTTGCCTTTAATTTCTGGATACCTTGGATCACATCCTTAGGTGCAAAGTCAATGATATTTATGTAGTTACTATTGCATCCAATGTCACAATTATTAATAGTTCCAGCATTGAGGACTGGCGTTTCGGGAAGGAATACGCTCGCGAAGAAATCTGCAAAAGCTTCCGCTGCTGCAACTCCCGAGCATGCGTCACCTTTATACGTCACATTGGGTTCAAATCCGCCCTTGGTTCGTAAGCTCGATATGTGGCTCCAAAACAGACGCGGGTTTATCGTGATGTTGTTTTCAATCTGCTTCATATGTGCGGCATAGGCGGACGCGACGCGAGACTTCAAAGAAGCCCTGAGCTGCGAAAATATCCAATAGTCCTGCTCTGATTTGGTGCGCCTCCAGGTAGAATGCAGTTTAGTTTTCAATTTAGTGTTAGTAAACAAACCACCCATTCTTAACTTTGTTGCTGCGTCTTTTTATACGCAATTTACTTGTCGATTTGAGATAATTCTTTCAATAAATATTACTTACAATTATGTCTGAAACATGCAAGTGAGTTTTAGTTATTTGTGTCGTTTGTTTACAAACATTCTACATCAAGTTTGGCTAGTGTATAGACCTACATTTATGCAAAATTTCAGCTCGATCCATTCAGTAGGCAAATTTGTCGTGTCGTGACAAACAACCATACAAACTATAGTAGGGACAAGATAGACACACACACAAGTCCAGACCCGGAACAACTCATAGTAGGCTATAAGTACCTACTTATACTTTTCATTCCTTGAATCATTGTCCACGGGATACAAAGAAGATAACGAGATAACCTTCAAATGCACTCACCTCACCTCACCTCGCCTCAGCAGCCCACATTGGTCCACTGCTGGACGCAGGCCTCCCCCTGATAAGCGCCTTATGGACTTGTATCAGACATGGGGGTAATGCCCATAATCCCCACGCTGGGCATGCGGGTCAAATGCACTACACTACACTAATGCTGGCCGCTTACTAACAACTAATGTTCGTCATTCAGCGTGCATTTATTGTTCATAAAATAAATGCACGCTCCGAAAACTGCCACTAGTTTAGTTTCCCTTCCTCCCCCCTCGCTCTCGCGTACATTGTACGCACAGGAGGCGACTAGCTCTCGTGCGAGGACATTGTTGACTCACGCGTCACTTCCCTCGGTCAGAGCTGGCACCAGCGCGTCCAGTATCCCACTGTCCAACGCTGGCTGGATGCGGCGAGGTCCGCCCATGATGTCGAGCGCGGCCCGCGCTGCGACCTACAAACAAATGAATCTACCTACATAGACTGTACAGTGTGGGGCAAATGTTGACGTGTTTGAGGACAGGTACCTTTTCTTTTGTAGAAAGACAGTTTTGTTTTTTATGAAACTATAGGTTTAAAGAAAACCACTTTATACAGGGTGCCACGGAAAGGGTGTACTAAGCAGAAATGGGGTGATTCTGGGACTCTCTACCCAGAGACAGTAGACTCTGTCTACCCAGAGGGGATCAACTTGTGAATAGAGATTTTTGGGATGCAATTTTTTTACAAACTTACAATTACAGACTTATTTTGCTAATTTTTTTTTAGCAAAACCAGAGTTTTGCAAGCTCTGCTTAGCTTGGGGCTAGATGATGCTGTGTCGATTGTCCAGCATTATTTATTTAACTATGATAGTGCAGAAAGATTGCTCTGCTCTATTTTTTATATAATAGGTTTTTTTCCAACTACTGGCTGCCGGCGGACACGTTGTTTCTATGGAAACTTTAAAAGGGTAATTGTATCCCATGGGAACTAATTTATGTAAAAGTAGCCTATGTCTTATTGAGCCCGTCTCCGTTGTCTGAGACGTTCTGATACTTGAATCCGTTTACCGAAACATCAATCACGAATATAAGCGCGCTCCATTTGAGCTCATCTCACGGTTAGTTATTCACAAAACTAACTTTTGACAGCTGTCTATCGACAATATAGCTAAACGTCGCTTAGCCATCTCGTCGAACGAAATGAAATATTGGGAAAACCAACAAATCCCCGTCGTGTTGTAACTCGCCTAGGCATTCTATAAAAGGGCTCATTCTACAATCCGGCAATGACACATGCACTTCTGTTTCAGCAGGGGAACTGTTACAGCTTGGTTACAGATCTTTTTCTCCATTGCGTCGTTTTATGTTGATCACCTTATGTAAGTCCACTGCTGGACACAGACCTCCCCTAATGAGCGCCGCAGCCAGAGCGCCCTGTCTTCAGCTTGCAGAATCAAGCACCTGCCTGAAGTCTTGCGCGGGTCGTCATCCCACCTGGCCGGAGGGCGTCCTACACTACGTTTGCTGAGTCGCAGTCTCCACTCAAGAACATCTATACCCCAGCAAATTTAAGCTCTTCGCGAAATATGGCCGGCCCACTGCCACTTCAGCTTGCTAATTCTTTGAGCTATGTCGACAACTTTAGTTCTCTGTCGGATGTATTCGTTACAAATCCTATCCTTCAGAGAAACTCTGCAGAGGTCTTCCAGACATCCGTCGCTGGTGGACCAGCCCTACCGTGAGTGTCCACGTCAACCAGCGTCGCAGGTCAGGACGGGTAGGACGCACTGACTGAACACTTTCATTTTCAAGCATTGCTTCTGGGCAGCTTTTATTGTGATTTGGCTAACGCAGTGTCAGCCGTGTTAGGTGTTATATTAATGTTTTTTGTTGGGTTACGACGACGACGGTAAAATGAATTTCCCAGTCCTTGCTGTTGGATGACAGATTTACTTTTCGTAACCATAATTTCCACTCGTTTTCAAAACCAAGGTTTGTACCTACTGCAAGCAACTAATTAATTTATTTTACTTTTACCATTTCCAAGTCGTTGTGTGACATAGAGTGAGTAGACACCCTCCGCTCCCGGCACTCCGAGAAGCCAGTCGGCATGGGCACGGCGCTGTCCTTGGAGGCGATGTTCATGAGCACCGCGAGCGTCTCGGCCTCGGTCAGCAGGCCGGAGCGCGCCGGGCCCTCTGCGAACTGCTGCGGAGTCAGGGACAGGAACCGGATCTTTTTGAGTGCTTCTCGGATGCTGGGCTCCTCTGGAACAAATGCTTTTACTGAGGGTGGATGATTCGTACGTACCAGTTGTACAAACCACCAGAAAATAGTCTCATAAACTCATAAACTCATTTATTCGTGCATAAACAGCATACGTACATTTCATCGTTTAAAAATCACAATTATTAGGAAGTAGAAGTACATTTATAAAAAATTACTTAATGTAATCTGATGTCTTTCGGCAGCCGAACTCATCGAACGAATAGAACGCTTGATTTACAAGCCACGTTTTAAATCTGTGCTTGAATGCCGAGTGGCTCGGCGCTTCCAATATGTCCCTTGGGATTCTATTGTAGACGGTGGGGCCCATCACATGCGTCAGCTTCCCCGATTTAGCCAGAGTTCTTGGGGCTGCAGCCAGCCTCTCTGCATGGCGAGTGTTGTATCTGTGGGAGGCGCCGAGCTTAGGGTATATGTCTGGATTGGAGCGCACGTGTATTCCTACTTGGTAGATAATCAAGGAGGGCAGGGTCAGTATGCCTAATTCCTTAAAGTAAGGTCTGGCGGATTCGTCGCTGGGGATGCCCGCGATTGTTCTCACTGCGCGTTTTTGTAGTCGGAAAGCTCGTTCCCATTCTGCAGCTCGGCCCCACAGCTCGGTTCCGTACTGCAGCAGAGATTGCACCGTCGCGAAGTAGCAGGATCGAACGACCTTCCCAGGTAAGAACCGTGATAATCGACTTAGGGCAAAGCATGCACCGCCGAGTTTTCCGCATATTTTGTTTATATGGGATTCCCAAGTGAGCCCATTATCCAGTTCGAAACCTAGGAAGGTCGTTCGGTCCACTTGCTCAATGCGCAGACCTCCGGCAAGAACGTTTAGTTTTCTCAACTGATGGCCGGAGAGACAAAAGTGGATGAAGTGAGTTTTCGAGACATTGAGTACCAATCCATTCATCTCGAACCAACCCGCTAGCTGGCTGGCTGCAGTATTGAGGTTCTGCTCTAGCTGGTCGATCGATGGTGCCATCACCACGGCAGCGACGTCGTCTGCGTACATCATCACTTCGGCAGCGTCCACGGACTCTGGAAGGTCATTAAGCAATAATGAGAACAGGATATTGGAAACTGAGGAGCCCTGCGCGACGCCCATTGTTGAGGTAAGTGGGCTTGACTTCAGTGCTCCTCCAGCTCCTACCACTATTTGTGACCTCCCTTTCATCATACATGCCAGTAGTCGTAATGGAGCGTGTACTATGCCATAGTGCTGTAGTTTGGCTTCTAGGACCTCGTGGTCGGCCACGTCGAACGCTTTCGAGAGGTCGCAGCACAGCACGGCTACGTGCTGCTTCCTCTCTCGAGCATCTAACACCCAACGTATGACCTCTCGCGTGAGTGACGTGGTAGACTTGCCTTCGCGGTATGCGTACTGGCGGTCTGAGAGTGCGTGCGTACTTGTCAGATATTCTGTGATTCGGGTACATAGGCCATTTTCGAAGACCTTGGCCACCGCTGGGATGATTGACACAGGCCTGTACGAATCGATGTCGTGAGGTTTTCCTTTGCCCTTGAACAGTGGTGACACTTTACTAAGTTTGAGTGGCTCGGGGTACTCTCCTGTCTGAATGCACCTGTTGTACAGTTCTGCTAGTAACGGAGCTAATGGGGCCGCCGCCATGCGCACCAGTCTCATAGATATCCCATATGCATCCTTGGAAGGCTTCGGTGTTATTCGGGATAGTATAATGCGGTATACCTCATGTGGTGTAAACCAGCGCAGTCTCAGCGAGCGGTCCGCAGGAGCGCGCGCCGCCTCGAGCGCGCCGATCACACGAGAAGTGCTGGCGGCAGGCGCTCCGCAGGCGGTGGCAGCATGAATGAACCGGTGATTCATAGCATTCACTGTGTCCACTTTGTTGAGGAATGGTTGCCCGTTGGGGTTTCTTATGATTTCTGTAAAATCAATTGCAGTGTGTTTATTTACGCCCCTCTGTTTGTTAACAATACCCCACATTGTTTTTGAGGTATTCTTACTTATATTTAATATGTTTGAGTAAAATTGTATTTGCTTATTTCTAATCATGTCATCATATTTTGAATTTAGTTCATTAATAAGGGTATTCAGGTGTTCATTATACGAGGTCAATTTACTGATTTCAATAATGTCAAATAATAATATTCTAAAAGATTCAATGTCATTTGTAATCCATGATTGCTTTTTATAACTACAGTGCTTTTTTTTAAGAGGGAAACATATATCATTTTTGTTTACAATTATATTAATTAATGATTGAGTTAGGGAATTGAGGTCATTACAATGCTTTTTAAAAAGTTCTGTCCAGTCTATACTCAAAAGAGAATCAACAAAGTTGTCACAATTCATTTGGGACTGGTCCCGCACAAGTTTTGATTCAAAGTTTTTAGATGACACATACCAAGCAATTTCACTGCGGACAGCTAGGTGGTCACTTAGGTTAGTGGTCACCGGCTTTGTGGTCACTATGTCTGAGTTTATGTTTGAATAAACATGGTCCAGACTAGATGAAACTGTTGATGACACACGGGTGGGGAAGCTGACTTTATTGGTCATGCCGTGGGTGGATAACAGATCAGAAAGTTTATTCTGGTCAGACATGTTATCAGTGCCAAGGACATTAATGTTGAAGTCGCCTACCACTAAGCATTTCAAGTCAAGTTCGCATATTTTATCAAGTACAGTTTCCAAATATGGTAAAAAATCACTAGTACTCACTAGATTATTTGTCCTGTAGATGCATACAATTGTCAAGTTGTATTCGATGAGGTCGACTGCCGATATTTCACACAGTAACTCTACTGCCAATTTCACAATATCCGAGTTTTCAACACACTTTATACCGTCTTTTACATAGATACATACAAGTGCCACCTTGGGAAGTGCTGGTTCTACAATATTTCGATGATAGTTTGTATCCGTCTAACACTACGCTTTTTAACTCGGATTCACGAAGAAAATGCTCTGTAAACGCGAGTACGTCACATTTTAATATACTTTGCAGGAGAATTTCAATTTTTTGAGTTTTTCGGTTGATTTGATACCGCGAATGTTTTGATGGCAAACAACAAGTTTAGAAAAAGTCTTCTTCTTCTTCTTTTATATTTGGCTCTGCGTCATAGTTTGACACAATTCTGCCAATGTCAGTTTTAGAACGAATAAGATTAAAATTTATGGAGGTTGAGTTTGTAATAATCAAAATAAAAAGAGTAAAATTTAATCTCAATTAAGTTCATTACGTACAAAAGCAAACATTAACAACCAAAATAAATAGTAAGAAGCTATTCTAAAAGCACTAAAATAAACTATCATTCTGAGTATGAAAAAACATAATATATACATAATCTACAAAGCTACAATTTTATATTATTTACAGAAATAAATCTACAAAGTTTAGATACAAAAGGTGAAAACACTAAGGGAAGAAGAGTCTTTGAAGAGAGAGGACGGGGAATTTCAGGAGGCATAATATCATGAAGGGATATTTTAAGTTTTGGACAGGTAAAAAGAAGATGTTCAACATCTCCATCATCCAAACCACATTCACATAGAGATTGATCTCTGACCCTTATCTTGGCTAGAAAAACAGGAGTACAGGCATGGCCCAACCGGAGACGGCATAAGATCGATGTGCTGGTTTTGCTGGCCTTTTTAAACTTAAAAAACCAAGGTTTGAGAGGAATTTCTGGTTGTAAATCACCATAGTGTTTACCCTTTAAAAGTCTAGAAGAACTCCACATTCGAGACCAAGAGGAAGCTAGATGGAGACTAGGGGCTGAACAAAGATCATGAGCATAAATTTTAAGGTGTTCCTCAGAACCTAACTGAATTGCCTGTTTCGCACAGGAGTCAACAGTTTCATTTCCTGGAATCCCAGAATGACCAGGGATCCAAGCCAAGACAACATTAATGCCATGATTTTTACACCTGAACAAAGATTCACGTATTTTAAGAATAATTGGAAATCTAGATTTAGAGCGAAATGGACAAGATAGGATGGACTGAAGAGAGCTTTTGGAGTCAGAGAATATTATGGAATTATTGAGGTTGTGCGAGTCTACAAACTGAATGGCTTCCAGCAATGCTATAGATTCCGCGGTAAAAACCGAAGAAATTGAAGGACATTTATAATTTAAAATTATCTTGGAGGAAGGAATCCAAACTGCAGCGCCTACAGGACTAGAATCACTTAATTTCGAAGCATCAGTAAATATGGTGAGCCAACCATTATAATTAGAGCTAAGTTGATCGTTAAATTTTTCACGAGCATATGAGCAACCTTTAACTATCCCGAAATCTAAGACTATATCTGGCTCGAACATGATTGCTTCATAGGGGGTAGTAAACAAAGGATTAGTACTGTATTGAATGACAGGATGTGGAAGGTGGATATATTTCATGAAACTCCGAATGAAACAGGGAATTTTATCCTGATGAACATTATTAATTGGCTGAAAAGAATTATATAAATGATTTAACTTACTTAGAAGAGGATGCTGCAAATTTTGAACTAATTTGAAAAGAAAACGATCCGAGAGATATTGCCTTCTAAGAGAAAGAGGGGGGTCCCCACATTCTACTTGCATAGCGTTTATAGGAGAAGATTTCATTGCACCAAGAATAGATCGAAGACATTTTGACTGTACCTTATCTAACTTATCTAAAGCCATCCGCGTACTAGGATCCAGAAGGAACGAACCATAATCCATATGACTACGAACAATGGCATTATATAAAAGTTTTTGACAATAGGGATGCGACCCCCACCAGACGCCAGACAGGGAACGTAGGATGTTAATATTTTTTTCACATTTTTCTGCAATGTAACTAAAAAGAGGAACACCAGTCATTCTTGAATCTAATTTCAAACCTAAAAATTTAACATTATTAACTTGATCAATCAATTCACCGCCCACAGAAAGGGCAATGGATGGGATGAATCTTTTCTTCGAGAAGACAATACAATTACTTTTAGACGCAGAAAGAGACATACCATGAACGATGAGCCATTCAACTAGGATATTGAGCGATGCGCTCAGTTCATCCTGAGCGAATTCCTGGAAACTGGATTTAATGTATAGGGCCAAATCATCTGCGTATTGAAGGCATACACAAGGTAAAGAGAGGTCTAAATCTGAAGTGTAAATACTATATAATAAAGGACTTAATACAGAACCTTGAGGCAACCCCTTATAAATACTACGAGGAGATGAAAGTAGACCCTTGTTTTTTACTAAAATTTTCCTATCCATTAGCATGTTACATATAAAGCGAACTATTCTCTCTGGAATTCCCAGCTGCTGGAGCTTCCTCTTGAGAACCGGCAGCAAAACATTATCGTAAGCAGCAGTGATGTCAAGAAAAACTGCAAACACCGATTCTTTATTGATAAAAGCTGTTCGAATATCTGTTGTAATAATGCTTAAACTATCAAGGGTACTCATGCCTTTTCGAAAACCAAATTGAGTATTAGAAATCATGTTACCATTTTCTACAATCCACTCAAGACGAAATTTTATCAAATGTTCCATGATCTTAGCCAAGACGGAGGATAGGGCAATGGGTCTGTAGCTATTATAATCGGAAGGATTTTTCCCAGGCTTTACTATAGGAATAATAATTTGAGTCTTCCACTCATTAGGGACGACTCCATTTTCAAAAAAATAATTAACGAGGGACAGTAAGTAATTTTTAATTATGGTAGGGGATTTAACAATAAAAGAGTAAGGAATGCCATCAAAACCAGGAGATGAGTCTTTTAACCCAATCAAAACCTGATCCAGCTCATATAAGCTAAAATTACTATCTAATTTGGAAAGAGAAGGAATAAAAGAATGAGATGATGGGAGAGAATCTAAGGATGGAACAAACGGGGGCGATAACTTGTCGATAAAATCGTCAACCCAAGATGAGGGATCATAAGAAGAAACAGCAGGGGAGGAGCAAGATCCTCTATAACGTTTAATTTGACGCCAGACAAATGATGGAGGGGCCCTAGGCGATAAATTCTCACAAAAATTTTTCCAACCTTCTTTCTTTTTTTTTGGACAGAACCCTTCTAACTTTAGCAGAAGTGCGTTTATACTCAATAAAATTTTCATCAGTCATTATGGCATTATATGATAGTTCAGCCCTTTTTCTGTCTTTGATAGCTGCTGTACAGTCAGAGCCCGACCATGAAGGGGAAATTTTAGACCAAATACATGATTGTTTTTTAAGAGGTATATTATGATTTGCACTTGAAATTATGCAATCAACAAATTTAGAGTAAGCCGAAAGGTAGTAGTCTGTCGAAGTCCCAGACTGTATCTCTGGAAGATCTCTAGCAGAATTTTCAATGTGATCAGTAAAAGAATCCCATTTAGCCGCAGAAAGTCTGTATTTCAAATTAGGGTTAAAATTACGATAAGGAGATGTGCGGTTAGAGATTTTAATAACTATTGGGAAGTGATCACTACCATAGGAAGTAGGAAGAGTTTCCCAGGAGAGAGTGGAAGAAAGAGAAGGAGAACAAACAGTCAAGTCGACAGCGCTTCTGGGGTCCTGGGAAGGAAGAACTCTGCGAGTAATGGAACCGTCGTTGATGACACATAGGTTGGCTTCATCAAACATTTCAATGAGAATGCGACCAAACACATCGCAGTGACCAGAGCCCCATGATGTGTGATGACCATTGAAATCCCCTAGCAAGATAATAGGGGCAGGGACAGAAGAGATAACACAAAGAATATCAGGGATTAACGCTGAATTAGGGTGAGGAATATAAATAGAAATAAAAGTAATATCAAAAACTCTTAGGGCTATAAGATTAATTTCAAGGGAATGGAAGGGAAGGGGTATTAGGGAGAAGGGAAGGGAGTGCCTGACGAGAAGGGCACTTCCGGCATACCCGTCAGCCCTGTCGTCTCGGTGACAGACAAAACCTGGAACCCTAAATTGGGAGCCAGGGACAAGCCAAGTCTCCGAGACGGCAATGACCGACGGGTTAATTTTATTTATTAAATGAAGAAGTTCAGCTTTCCGAGGACGGAGACTTTTTGCGTTCCACTGGAGAATGGACACTTGATTCATGATTGATAGATGAAAACGAGATGATCTGGGACAGTTTCTGGGCAACGTTGGACGGTAGGGGGGAATTAGAAGAAGAGAATAGCTCAATGATGAGAGAAAGAAGAGTTTCTAATAAGAAACTCTGACGATGATCAGCCTCTTCTTTCTGAGACTGAGAGAAGGCAAGTCCGTTGGGGAATGATGACTGAGGAGTAGATATGATGGATTGGTGAGCGGACTTGTCAAATGATTTGCCCATAGGGATCCTAGGACGAGGCGATGCGTAGACATTTTTGACGTAGGATTTAGTCGAAGGGGGGTTAGCTGTGAGAGAATTTTGAGAAGGTAGACTGGGGGGGGGAGAAAAGCGATTGAGATAGTACAACTTCCGAAAAGGACCTGCTATTTCTTGGAAAATTTAATGATGCCTCCTGGAACGAAACACCGTTTTGCGTCATGAAGCTTTTTATGTTTTGTTGTCGAGTTAATTCAGGGCAGGATCTGTTGGAGGCGAAATGACATCCTGAGCAGTTAATGCAGGATGATTCCTGTTCTACTACATCACAATCGATACCCGAGTGGTCTTTTGAACACTTGAAACATCTTGGTTTGGAGCGGCACTGTGATTTGACATGCCCGAAACGGCAACAGCTCATGCAAAGAATTGTCGGTAATTGATATTGTTCGACCGGAAGGGAAGTATGGAAGGAAAAGATACGGTTGGGAAGCATTTGACCTCTGAATGTAAGAACGACCGTTTGTGTAGGCACCCAAGAAACTTTTCCATCATCCAACACGCTCTTTCTGTTTAGCCGCCGGGCTTTCAAGATAAAACCACAGCCTTCAGGTAATTCGACAGAGTTAACGAACTCGTCAAGCGACATGTCCACTGGCACATTTCTGACGAGGCCCATACGTGTTATATTGTATGTGGGGATTGTTGAAGAGTAATTGCACGCATCAAGAATATCGTTATCCAAAAATGAGTTTGCATTTGCAGCAGTTTTAAATTCAACCGATATCCGGTTGCGCCCTACAGCTTTCACTCCGTCGCGACATATGTTTTGAATTTTGTTATTTTTCAAAAATTGACCGAATTTTATTGGACGGATTGATGTACCCGCCGAAGGGTCAGGGTCAGTTCTGGAGACGTGTACGATGAAAGGTCCTTTATCGAGATTATGGTATTCCTTTACACCTAAAACCAACACCGGATGTTGGTAGATGGTTTGTATTGAGGGAGTTGCCGAATCTAGTGATAAAATATTTTTTTTTTGCATCTGAAACTGAGTAATCGTCCGCAATGGTGTTTGTGTGACGCCGCTTTACGCAAGAACGTGCTTCTGTACTACATGATTCCTTATTTTTGTCAGGAGGGTCAGGCGGATCTGGTGCTGGCGGAATTGATGCCGCCGGCAAGAAAATTGACGGGTCAATGTCCATGGATGATGGACACTGACCACTAGATTGAAAGATGCTGCTAGGTACTAAAATATAAAAATCTACACTACTTACTGATTACAAAATATCGTACACAACACAAATTAACTGGAAATAAACGTAATTGAGCAAACCAAAAATAAAATTTGGAACTCAAAAACCCCGCCTGTCAGACCAAAATTTTCCTCACCTTTTTTCTTAGAAAAAGTCTTTGTAGTATCGTGGGTTTTCACGTCACTAGCTTTTGGAGCCGCCGTGGCTGGTGCCGGGGTAGGGCCTGGGGCTTCCACCGCCAGTGCGGGCGCCGCCGCTTTCGGCGGCCGCGTTGGATGCGCCCCGCCATTGTTGGCGAGGCCGAGCTTGAAACCACTCCGATACACAAACACCTTGTGGCCATGAAAGCGGCGAACTGAGGCGCTCGTACAGACTCTCAGGCATTCCAATGACAAATGAGGAGAATCTGTCGGATTTGATTTGACGTTTCTCGATTGTGTACCCTTCATTGGGTAGTATTTTGTTGACGTATTTAAGAATGGTTTCTGTATTCGTTTCTGGTTTGAATTGCCATGCTTGAATGTATTTAATCCTTTCCACTGTCTGGATTTCGTCGTCTTCTTTTCCGGTCCCTGCAATAATGGTCCGGTGTTTTTGTGTTTTCTTGTGACTAACCACCTTCCATTCACTAGTAGTCTTGATATTGGCGTTGTTGTCAGCGGAACCGCTGGCGGTAGTAGCTGTAGTAAGCGTAGCTGGCGTTGAAGGCTTAGTCACCGCTGGTTTCGTGGCCGCACATTGCCCGGCTATTGCGTTGTGGCCGTTTTTGCGCGCTGTCACTGTCACTTCGGGTACTACCGTCGGATAGAGAGTGTCACGAGCGACGCCGCCGCCGGCGGCGCTTTCGGCGCTTGAAGCCGGTTGTCTTGGCTTCCCAGCGAGCGTTGTGTTAGCTGCTTTCGCTTTAAGCCGTGCTTGGCGCACAGGTCTATCAAGCGATGTTTTGGCTGAAATGTTATCACCGTCCTCCAGCCGAGTCGTCACGTCAGATGAGAATAATCTAGGGGCTTACCCTCAATTTGTGTCCTTAGCAAAATAATTTCTCGGGATTGATTTGTTATCAAGGTATTTTGGCTGCTTACAGTTGTCTCCAGCGCCGCAACTTTGTCCTTAACTTCAATGACCAGCTTCTGGAGTTCCCGTATGGCACTTTCAATGGCCTTTTGTGCCATAGTGGAAAATATCGTTGCGAGTGTCGTACCCTTGTGTACGCGGACAATGTAGTGCACGTCCTATGATTTGTCGTGGCGCGTGCGCAGGTTGCGACGTCGCCCGAACACGACCACGGTTTAGTCTTATGAGACTAACCATAATTGTAGAAAAATTTACTTTTCTATACACTGCTTTAAGAAATATTAGAAAGTCTGTGAAAAAGCAACCTCAAAACCATCTGGATTGCTGGATCCGGCACAGTTTTGGGCTTGCTGGAAGGGTACATTACGCAGTTTAGATAGGGTACCATGTAAAACTAAGTTGCTGCATTCAAGCTGTGGTGTGTTTTGAAAAGCATCACAAATCTACACTAATATTATAAGGAGGAAAGATTTATGATTAAAAATTATTTTATCTAATTTTAAGACGATATGACACTAGTCCCACGGGAGTTGGGGAGGCCCATCGTGTGGGACGCTACTTGCGTCGACACACTTGCGCCTTCCCATCTTCCGAGGACATCCGTGAGGGCGGGTGCGGCGGCAGATTTGGCCGAAGATCTCAAGAGGCGCAAATATGCAGGTCGACAGAGCCTACACATTTGCTCCCCTTGGAGTGGAGACCCTAGGTCCGTGGGGTACCGAGGCTCTTCGAGTTTTCAAAAAACTATTTGAGCGTCTGGTCGAAGCGACGCGTGACCCGAGAGCTGGTGAATATCTGGCACAGCGTATCAGCATTGCCATACAGCGTGGCAATGCAGCCAGCGTCTTGGGGACGCTTCCGACTGGTGTTGATATGGATCAGTTGAGCTATCTGTAGACTGTTTGCAACGGTCGGCAGTTAGCTCAATTGTTTCAATTGTAAATACTAGTATAATTTTCTTTGTGAATAAATTTATATTTTTAAGAAATCAAATAATATCGCAAAAATTGTCGACTTGGACGGGACCCTCAGTACTTACGGGAATGTGCTAACCAACTACACCACAAGGTCAAGTGACGTAAAAGTCAAAAATCTTTGCGACTTTCTACGGACTCAAGCGTCTTGAGTCCATAGAAAGACGCAAAGATTTTTTTTTTGGGAAGAATGCGGGTTCAAGTCCCGTCGAAGTCGAAAATTTTTGCGATATTATTTGATTTCTAAGAAATTAGCCGAGGCTTACGCAATATAATAACAAAAGCCTTAAATTCTTTTATCATTAGAATGCTACATTATCCCTGAGTAATATAGGCTATATTTTTATGTACTTATGTTTAATAAAATAAATGTCCCCCCCTGCGGAGCCGGGAAGGGCCGCTAGTCTTTTAGTAAAGTAATCTATTCGCGAGCTGTCAACAATTTAGAGACAATTGACAAAGCCGCCCTTGAACATAGTTAAACTACAATTATGTGAACGGTACCCTGACGTGCGCAGCTGTGACCGCACGTTCATCGGAAAAATTGGATACGTCAGTCACATAAGGGCTAAACATCAAAGTCCCTAAACTTGATAAATATTGAGTCCAAAGTCCAAGTCAGATATATAATTCTTAGGCTAAAAAAAGTGATTAGCAACTAGTAGGTAGGTAATTCTGGGACTGACTCCTAGAATTACTAGTTTCTATTCTAATTACTTTAGCTTAGGAAATCTCTAATGACCTACGCTTGGAAGAGCATCTAAAATAATTTTCAGACCCTAGATGTCATTTGTAAAAAGATATTGATACCTAGCTGAAAAGTGCCTCGAGGTGATTTGAGAAAAGGGTTCCCAGTCCCTGAAACTAAACCATAAACCCTAAAACTAGAAGGAGGTAAACTAAAGTAACACAAAATTCAGAATCGTAAGAAAACGCCCTATAGCTTACATAATATTTCAACCCCAGGGCACCTGTGTCTGTTAAGATTTAACAATTTCTTACTAACCATCTTTCAAATTTTCTTTGTCTGATTTTGGATCGGATGTAACCACCTCGGTAGGTGGTTTTGAGTCTAGCTCCACTGCTGGACTTGTTTGAGAACTACTCTTAATGCTCGGCAACACAAGCTAAAACAAACAAATTGGGTTGTTACGTTGTAAAGAAAGTAGTAAGTATTATAATGCAGGTAGTATAAAGAATCAAAACTTAAATCACCATACTAATAAAAGAGTTTTTTGTAGGCTCCAAATGGTTTAGTTTTAATATTATTATAGTAAATACCCAGAACATCCAGAACAAATATTTTCAGATCGTACAAACATTTGTCCTAAGGCGGGAATCAAAACCGCAACCTCCTGTGTCGCAGGCGGACTTTTGCCTACATGATGACCATGTCATAATTATCTAGCCCCAATGTAAGCAGGTAGGTAATAAATTTTATAAAGGTACTTTTTTATATGTTTGATAAAGGTATGTAGGTACCTATCTACCAGCCAAGTAACTTCACTTTTATTTAACACACAAACTAGTAAGACTACTGCAACACCCAGACCCAATTCAATAAATAATGCTGGACAATCCTCACAGCATCATCTAGCCCCAAGCTAAGCAGAGCTTGTACTAGATGACTATACAAACAACAAATACTTGCAGATCATACAAAACTTTGCCCCGCATTGGGAATCAAACCTGCAACCTTCTGTGTTCCAGGCGGACCTTAGCCCACTGCACTATAGAGGTCATCATTTTGAATTTAATTAATAAAACATACCTTTTCAGACAGCTCCTCTGATGATCCCCTCTCTCCAGCAGGAGTGACCTGAGCCTGACTCCTCTTCTGTTTTGCCTCGGCATACCTGGCCACTGCATGGAACAGGTCCAACTCGCTGTCCACATTTAAGTGGTCGAGGGAACACACTGTGATAAGTGTGTTTAATTCCACATCCATGAAACTACAGTCTTTTAGAACCTCTTTTGTGTTTGTACTAATTATCTGCAAAATAAAATAATAATGCACAATTAATGTTTATTATGTTATAGTTACATGACAGTAGGTAAAACATATTTTGTGACTAGTTTCTGCCTGCGGTTTCGAACGTGTTGTTTTGTTACCTGGATAAAAGGTATGTGTTATTCTATGCAAAATTTCAGACAGATCTGTCTAGAAGTTTTGGAATTATGAGGTAATAAACATGATGGGGTACATCCATCCATCCAGACCTTCCAAACCTTCGTCATTCACTATAATATTAGTGTGATAATGATAAGAAATAGATCAGCTGTAAGTACTTATAATAATATGTATGGTAACATCTTGTTAAGTTAAACCAAGTCACACAAATTTATAAAATGACAAGTATTTTGTTGTTTAAGAAGTGTTATGTACAGTACATTTATGTTATTTAAGCTACACAAATATTATACCTAAAATATCTCAAATTTTGTATAAAATAAAAAATACCTACTTAATTAAGTCCTTATCTTAAGTCCTAGATTAAGATCCTATCCTAGAGAAGATGAATAAAAATACTGAATACTACGTAATTAGGTACATTTTCTCAAGTAAACAGCACAGGTGAAACTTGATTAAAATGATAGACAAATATGTTTGAAAAAGCGGCCAGATCTCTCGAAAAGCTAAATTTAAAATGGCTGCCATTTGGTGAGGCAAGTTCTGGCCAATTTTTAAACATATTTTTATTGACAATTTTTTATCTAGTACCACCTGATTTGAAGATTGCATATTTGTAGATGAGGCAAACATTTTTCATTTTTACATTGCCAGTAGTGTCTCATTGTATAATTAATTATAGTGTTCCATTCTTTTAGACATCTCTGATCCTGTCATATCAGTGATTGTCCAGCATTATTTATTTATTCCAAATTTTTGCCTGCTGCTTTTAGCCTGTTTTAGAAAATTACCTTTATACATTTATCCTCAATAGTTTTCTCGTCAAAGAGGAATGCACACTCATAGGCTTCACAAGCATTCTTTGGGCCAAGAACTGAGCATATGTATGTGATGCATTCTTTCACCAGTAGTGGCAGCATGTACTTCTTCGCTCCATATAACACGTCCAAGGCCATACTGCATGAGTCTAATTTGAGGTTACAGGTGTAGATGTATCTGTAAAATTATAGTTGATACAGTCATCAAAGTAGCTCAGTGATGAATTATGACCAGACGGAGGCCATATTTTTAGGGATTTTGCATGTTTTATTGGTGGAGCTCATGTATGATGGAGTTTCTTTTCTAGCAGATATCTACCTATGTAGTATTAATTTGAATAAGCTATGTCATTGAGCTGGACTATAACTGCAGAGGCACAGGTTCTCACCAATGTTCTCGGCGATATTGATCGACATCTTTCGACCACTTGAGTGAAGAGTTTAGAGACGAGGGTGTCGAGTTCCGACGGTCCTACGGCCGCCTGAAAGGCGATACCGCCGTGTATGACACCGTTATTGCGTCACTTACCTACATACGTCGCCCACAGAAAAATACCTTCCTACTCTTAGGAAACGTCGCGACGTGGCCAAAAATAAAATATGGGCCGTCGTAACCTAACATACCTAATCATCATAATATAAAGACATGGGAATGACTTACTGTAGCAGAGCTCTGAAGGCTTTTGGTGGTACGTCTGGGACAGAAACTATCGTGCCCTCCGATAGCCCTCCGTAGAACATCGCCTCGAAGACAGGAGAAGCCATGGCCAGGACCAGCTTGTGCGCCTGAATCGCCTCCTGGTTGGTCTCAGAGCCCACGATGAAGGTGAAATCTGACCATAACCCCTTGGTGAGTATATAACCACATCTCTGCTCGACTTTTTCACAATCGAGCTGCCACGGTGTTCCAGCTACAGCCATCGTTCGTTAAATTTCGAAGAAATATTGTTAGAAACACTGCTATGCCACGCGAGCAGTAAACTGTTACAGTTGATTTCAGGGTTGCCGCTCAGGCAAAAAAAAAGTCGCTAGGCTACAACCGAAAAGTCGCCAGATATATGAAAAATCTAGTTAAATGTCGCTAGATTTTTTATAAGGATATTGCATTAATAAAAGACGGGTAATATTTAAGTGTTTATTACTTGAAGATAATCACCACTTACTTCCCATCAGGCGGGCCGTTTGCCTTTCTCCTTACATATTACATAAAAAAAAGATGTAGGTTTACACAAACAATAAGTAATCAAAATTGAATAAATTGCAACATTTCGTCATCTAAGACGTCATCCTCATCACAAACATTGGCAGGAGCAGTTCTGGAAGTTGATGGTCCCATTTCGGTACTCTTTGTTTTTTAATGGTTTTTGAGATTTTGGAAAGAACATCTTCAGGCAATACGTAGCTGTGGCAAGTCTGGTTTAAATTTCTTAATTGGTTTTTTATAATAATGACTGAATTCAGAGTAACAGGCGCCAATCTGTTTCTTAGTTTATTTTTTACGATATTCATCACACTGAACATTCGCTCGACTTCAGCGTTTGAATGTGGCAGTGACAGAACTGTTATAGCCAAATCTGCTAGTTCTATGTATGTATTGATTCCTGCAGCATTTTTATACTTATAAACTTGAGCCCAGAATTTCACAGTATTTTCATCTTTGTATCCCACTTCACAAATTGAATACTGTGCTACTGCTGTAATAATTTGTCGACTTTGTCTTCATCAAAACCCAGTTCAATTGCAAGTTCAGCAATTGAATCATCCTTTATCTGCTATAATGTGTTTTCTTTAGACAGCTGAGCCATTTTTTCAAGAGCGGTGTAATTGCTGGGAACGCGGTTTTGTATTTCTTTTGCAAATTTAATTGTGAAATCGACACAACTCTTTCTGATAGGGGCTACGGCTTCACGTGTCAAATTGGACGTACTGATATGTGATTCAAACAAGTAGCCTAAGTAGGGTACTGGGTTTAAGTGGTCTTCTATTGTTATCGTTAAAAAGTCCTTATCTGTTGTTGCAGCATTTGGTATCAGTATTCGGTTGCAAACAGATCGCAACAAAGTCATCAATTGGGATCTGCGTTCTCCCCTTCGAAAATTTTGATTCCTGTTTGAACATCATTTAGCACACTTTTGAGATATATAATAAATGTAGGCGGTTGGCTTCGTCCATGTACATTGCATTCAGTAAATCAGCCGTTTGACATTTGTCTTTAGTTAGTGAGAAATGCAGTTTAAGTTCTTCCCACTGAGATAAAATGCTGACTATCACTGGTTCTATAGATAGCCAGCGAGTATCAGACACTTTAAGAATTTTGAGAGGTCCTTCTCCACAGTTGATAAGGCTATAGATTTCTTTATATTCTTGTTGCCGCTTCGATGACATTGAAAAAAACTTGTATGTTTCTCTTATCAGATTCTATATGACTTGGAATGGTTTTTTGTGACGCATGACTAACAGCCAATTGGAGGGAGTGACAAATGCACCTTATGAAAATTAAGTTAGGAAGATTGTACTGCGTTCGGAGGATTTCATACACGCTATTGTGCCGACCCGTCATTACTGCAGCGTTATCAGTGCCAATCCCAATCATATTTTGGACAGATAAATTATGAGCTTGAAGACATTTAACCAAAGTAATGACTAGCCCGTTTGCATCAGCTCGCTCTACTGGTTCCAGTGAGAGAAAGGCGTTAACAATGTTATTCTGTGCCACACTAAAATATCTTAGAATAATTCCCATGAATTAAGTCACACTAACGTCGGTAGATTCGTCCACTATAACGCTGTATTTTTGGCTGCCAATATCTTTCATAAGATTTTCCTTGAAATGTGGTGCCAGTACCTGGTTGATCACCTGAGTGCATTTAGTTCTGTGCATTTTCAAATCGTTTGCACATTTTGAATCTTCAAAAACATCTTTGCACAAATCGGTCAAAATGATCTATTTGGGAAATGGCACTGTGTTCCGAAATAAACAAAGCAAGTTTACCTTCAGCTTTTCGAGACTCAAGGGCGGATCCAAGATCTCATTTGGGGGAGGGGGGGGCATTTATAATATCAAAATATTTTATAAAATATAATAAGTATAATATTTTTTTGACGTGACAACGTCTTATAAATTGGTTTGCCGGGTGACACTTCAAGAAACTGCGTTACGCTCCGCTCACTTCAAGAAACTGCGTTACGGTCGTTGTCACGTAAAACTTTCGCCCGTATACCGACTTTACAGGCAACCAATTTTTTTACAAAATAAATCATCGAGTCACGCGCGGGCGGCGCGGGAGGAGAGGCAGTGCGGCGTTGCGCCGAAAAAATATCATTCTATGAGATAGCGGTTCTTAAACCCTTTGGACATCGAAATATTTGACAGAGACCTAAAATTAAGTTCGTTGCCTAAATGAAAACAATGGCGAGCGGAGCGAAATTCGAAAATCTTAAAAAAAATTATGGGACTTATATTAGTAAAAGAAACGAACAAACATATAAAATAGGCAAGCGGAGCGAGCCTCGAAATTTTTAAAGATATTTTGGTGACGATTGGAAAATTTTTAAGAGAAAAGGAAGAAAAGACGATATAATAACGGCGAATGAAGCGAGCCTCGGAAATTTTAAAGTTTTAGCGACGACGATTGGGAAAATTGCGAGAGAAAAGATGATATATAAAAATGGCTAGCAGAAGGAGACTCGAAATTTATAAACATATTTTAGCGAAATTTGTAAGTGAAAATGTAGAAAAGACGATATAAAAATGGTGCGGCGAGCGGAGCGAGCCTCAAAAATTTGAGAATTTTAGCGCCGATTGGGACACTTGTGAAAGTTAAGAGTATACATACAAAATAGGCAAGCGGAGCGACCCTCGAAATTTTCATGTTTTTTTAGCGATGATTGCAAAATGTGTGAGAGAAACGAAAGCAGAGATGACATAAAAACGGCGAGCGGAGCGAGCCGCGAAAATTTTAAAGACTTTTGACGTGACAACGTCTTATAATTCGATAGAGCCGGCTGCACGCACGAAAAAACATGACGTAATGCGGCGTTACCTCGCTCTGAGGCGTTCCACGTAAGGCTTGAAGTGCAAGCGAGAGCGCTCGATATCCGTCTCTCTCCTACTTGAGTGAGCGATGCGTCTGCGTGGACAGCTGCTATACTATAGTACATTTCCATGTTTTGATCGAGTATCAAATGCTACCATTCCATCAGTAGTTTCGTTCGACGTTGTCACGTTCAACTATCGTCAGTAAATCGACTTTACAGACAACCAATTTTTTTTAGATACGATTGGGAAATTTATGAAAGCAAATACGATTTAACAGCGCCGACAAGTGGTGCGAGCTGCGACAATTATTGAGACTCTAGCGGCTGTGGGAAAATTTGTGGAAGAGAAGAAAGCCAAGGCAAAAATATCGGCAAGCGTAGCGAGCCGCTAAAATTTTGCGTCATTTCCAGCGACTGTTGGGAAAAGAGAACGTATGAACACTAATAGGTGTTGATACGTTCTTTTTTTTTTTCACGCCTAAACGGCTAAACCGGTCTTAATGAAATGAAGAACTGCAAAAACAATTCCGCAGTACGCAGTATTCCGCCGTGCTAAAATTGATATGATTATTGTCTGTCATATAACTTAATATTATAATAAATAATGTATAATTTTCTCCACAACCATGTTTAGGTACTGAACCTTTATTTTTTTATATGACCAGTATTGTCGCGGAGCCCCCACAGTATCTAATAGTAATTTCTAGTTTAGTTTTCGATTTAACTTGAAGTTAAAACATGGCCCCCATGCCCCCCCCCCCCCCCTCCCCTTGTATCCGCCAATGTCGAGACTGCATGTTTTCTTTAGGAGCAGGAGAAAAACTTACCTATTTGTTGGTTTTTTGAAAGAACTTCACATTTTTCTTGGTGTTTCTTTGTTTTTGCGTGTTTCCATAAATCGTTGATTTTAGCAAACATTTCACTGTGACAAAACGAACAAAAGGCTTTAAATGCATCATTCTTATTAGGTTTAAGCCAGCCTTTGAACTCTCCTTGGTTTTCCCACTCAGTTCTGTACTTTTGGGTGTAAGTCTTCTTCTTTAATGGTACGTCCATTTTAACTTTCCAACTAAATTTTGTTAACTGGAAAAGGACAAAACTAACAATCAGTGTAAGTAACTTGTGAAACAATGACGCAACGCAAACTGAAGTATAATTGGTAGGTAGATAGATCAAGTACCATGTGTAAAACAAGACTACAATAACTAACAGTTCGAATGCTAAACAGAGACGGAACAGTGTTTATAGTGTTAGTAATTAAAGACCAAGTAACTATTTCGTTATTCTAAAAAGTCGCTAGATATCGCTAGATATTTTTTTGTCGCTAAATCTGAAAAAAATGTCGCTAAGCGAGTCCAAAATCCCATAGATCTAGCGACAAAGTCGCTAAAACGGCAACACTGGTTATATTAAATTAGACACTCGTCCACATCCACAAACAAACATAATCTTTAGATTTGTGTTCACAAAGAACGTTCAGTTCTCAGATTAAATCAGTGTTGCCACCTTGCAGAAAAAAATATCACTAGATTTGGTCTCAAAACTCGCTAGATTTCGGGATATTTTGGACAAAAATCACTAGATAATTTAAAATGAAATTACACGCTAGGTACTACAAAATAATGTATTTGTGAAAATAAGAAACTAAAAACACAACATAATACTGATATCTAATAGCAAAATTTTTGACACTAAGCTAGATAGATATTTGTTTTTGTGTTTCTTTTATACACACAACTCTGTGTTTCTTATTGTCACCAATTCTTGTAAATATGAATGAATGAATGAATGAATTAACACTTTATTGTTTACAATATACATAAAATAACTTTTAACTAAATAAAATAAAAACGTACAATGGGCGGCCTTATTGCTTAAAGCAATTTCTTCCAGGCAACCTTATTACTAACAGTAGATATAAGTAATAAATTGTTGGTAGTGCATATAAATATAAAAAACATAATACAGGAATATATACATAGGCAATTACAATACAAATACAAACATTATACATACATAATATACCAATTATCCATGCTACATTGACATCAAAAGTGACAGGTTAAGGCGAATCAGAAAGAAAGGAAGCACAGCTTAAATAGCTGCAATATGTCTTTTTGATAAAAATTTCAAAAGGCTATAGTAGTATCGTTTGCTACAGGCCATAACCACATCTTGATTTCTTAGGTTTCCCATTCTTGTCGATATTTTTGTGAATAAAAGTCTTTTTTTAGGGTTCCGTACCTCAAAAGGAAAAAGAACCCTTATAGGATCACTTTGTTGTCCGTCTGTCTGTCTGGCCGTCTGTCAACCCTCTTTTCTCAGGAACGCGTGGAGGTATCGAGTTGAAATTAACATCAAATACTCAAGTCCGTAACTTCTTGAAGCCGTGATATAAATTAAACTTCCAAGTTAACGCACTCAAAAGTTGCAGACGTTTATGCCCGAAAATTTTGAAATTTCCAAGGGAATCACATGCACCCAAAACCTATACGGTACTTCCTGTAGATAAGTATAAGATGATTGTTAAAAAAAATCTTTAAGATTTTATAGTTGGCTTACAAAGCCAAACTTTATTCATAGAGCGTTATTATAACTTAGTACCTAGTACTTACTTATCTTGCTGTGCCCTAGCCGGGTCCATATTTGAGACTGACTCATTTTAACAACTTTTGTACAATACGGTCGCAATAAAAATTTTGAATTTGAATTTGATCTAGAATCATTAAATTTGGTGAGCAGCAAGGTCTTATAGCACAAGTAAAGGAAAAAAACCGAAAAACATAAATTTGTAATTTATTCACAAAAAAAAAATACTTTTGACTCTCGCCATGGACCAAAAAAAAGTGTTGATCCTCCCTCGACCAAAATATACTGGGTATCTACTTCACGTTTACCTAGAATCATAATATTTGGCAAGCAACAAGGTCTTACAATTAAACGGAACCCTTAGTGCGCGAGTCCGACTCGCACTTGACGTTTTATTTTTACTGGCACGTCCATAGTAAATGCAAAATAACTAAGAAATACTTCACAAATCTTACGCGAATGATTTCGATGTGATCACTTACCTACTCTCCCGAACGAAGTTTAGCAAGAACTGCCTAGCAACAGTAGCAAGCACTTATCTAAATACATACTCAAATAAACTAGTTTAGTAGGTACGTGATAGCAAGGTAATATTATCCTATAAGTAATCCGACTTCATACAAACGGACGAAACGCGAGCTATACCTACGCGCCTCGATCTCGGCATGCGCTCAGCATGCATGCAGACAGTCGCGGCTGTGCCGCAGTGACGAACGGATGGTGTGATGTTTTTTTAACAATAACCGCGCGATTTTATCTCTAAAAAAATTGGTTGCCTGTAAAGTCGGTATACGGGCGAAAGTTTTACGTGACAACGACTTTGAGTTCCTTTCACTTTTTATGTCTGCATAACGTGAGCGGAGCGTAACGCGTAACGCAGTTTCTTGAAGTGTCACCCGGCAAACCAATTTATAAGACGTTGTCACGTCAATAAGTTGAGGTACATATTTAATAAAGTAGCTGCAGGTATCTATAACCAAGTAAAAGATATTCCTTTTTCTCCAAAAAAATCTCGTAAAATTTAATAATAAAGCATTTTGTAGGTAGGTACGTCTCAGTCGAGGCGCAAATATTTTTCGGTCGCAAATTTATAAGACCGATTTCTTATTCAAACATAAACAGGTTTTTGACGTGACAACGTCTTATAAATTGGTTTGCCGGGTGACACTTCAAGAAACTGCGTTACGCTCCGCTCACGTTATGCGCTCACAATGAGAGCGAGTGAGAGGCACGCGTCCCTTCCACTCGGGCATGGTTAGCCCGCCTAAGAGCGAGAGAGACAGACATAAAAAGTGACTTCCTACTATACGAATGAATATTCACATTAAAATTATTTTACCACTCAAAGTCGTTGTCACGTAAAACTTTCACCCGTATACCGACTTTACAGGCAACCAATTTTTTTAAATAAATCTACCAATCAAAAAACAACACGCATTTTTAATGAACACTTTCCATTCAATTCACAAAGTATTTTATTTGTTTATATATAATGTTCTTTTATTGGGTGTGAAATAAACTCGAGTCTGCGTAAAAAAAGTACCTTCCTATATTTACAATCACAAAACTAAATGGAAACACAAAGTAGGCAAATGTAATTAAAATGGTGGAGGCGGGCAGCCCTATCGCATGTTTACCTACCGCGCGGCTGTAGGCATTTATTTCAAAGATACGGCCGAGTTCAAATACTGTATAGGATAATATTACCGTGGTGATAGGTTCTCATCAGTAGTCGGGGATTCCCCAAGGTAGGTTTGCATAACCAAACAAAAACGTTTAATTCATGAACCTATAAAGATTCACGGTTTAATTACGTTTCGGCTGTCTAAGAAAAGGATTGTGCTATTTTCACATAAAATGGGGAATTCGTTGCTAATAAGTATGTATTTTCAAAAATTTTCGAGATTCGATAAATATCACTAAAAATCACCAGATATTTTTGTAGTGATTTTTTCTTCAAAATATCACTAACGTACTCCAAAAAATCACTAGATCTAGTGATAAAATCACCAAGGCGGCAATGCTGGATTAAATATAGGTAGATCTTCAGCGAGCATGCCGCAGAGCAAGACAAAGTATACGAGGTGGTGGGGGAAAAGTGTTGTCATGCAATTTTCTTACCCCGATTTTAGGTTCCTTATTTCATGTCTTAGTTGGTAGATCGGATTTGCGATTTTCCAGTTAATAAATTTAAAAAATTAAATTATCTGAGCGTCTGGTCGAAGCGAAGCGTGACCCGAGAGCTGGTGAGTACCAGGCACAGCGCATCAGCATTGCCATACAGCGTGGCAATGCAGCCAGCGTCTTGGGGACGCTTCCGACTGGTATTGATATTGTTCAGTTGAGCTACCTGCAATAGTCTGAAGATAGCTCAATTGTTTCAATTGTAAATACTAGTATAATTTTCTATTTTGTGAATAAAGGCTATTGCTAGGTCATTATAATTATACAAGTAAGTATCACAATGTGAACCCTGTTTGGCGTTACAAGTGGAAGGCAGACCGAGGTTGTTTTTGGTAGGTAAATATAATTATGAAGGTATTAAGGTGAGTAGTACAGATAGAGAAACAAGTGTTTTTGTTTTAAAATAATCAATATTTATTAAAATAATTAACGTTTATAAATTTTACAGTTTAAATCAGTCTTCAACATTTCGTTTTATTACTACTTAATCATAAAATCACAGTTTAATTATAAATGTCTTAGTTATATTACCTATACAATAACATTTACATAAATTAATAACACTTTCAAAAAAAATGGTTACTTACGAACGTAACATCGTATATTTGCTAAAAAATAGTAATGTTGCTATCTAAAACGTACTTAACTTTCATTGTACTTGCGTATAGGTACTTATACCTAGTTAGTCACAGCATTTTTTTTTTAATTAAAGAATACACACGCATTTACACAGAAGCATTTAAAATATCGCAGAATCATTATAAAAATCACAGAATCATTTTAAAATTAGCATACCAATTTCTACAAGAACCTACTTAAGATATTTTTTTTCTTATTTATATGGGACAGTTAGATTAGATTTGGACAGTTGAATTATATTAAGCACAAAAATCACAGAATCATTACAAAAAATTTTATTACGGAGATTTTTTAGGTTCCCAATCTTTGCGACCCGTTGCTTTGATCCAATGCAAACGTAATTCTTTATCTTCGGGTAATCTGTAACAAATAAAAACACTGTGTGATCCATCCATTCATCCACACGCGAAAGTGTGGATGAATCGATGGATGTTTGTTATAGTTGTTCTATCTCACGAAGTCCGATGGGCTATGTGTGTCATAGCAACAACTTACATATTACCTCTTCACGCCAAAACTACTGAACGGATCGGGATGAAATTTTGTATACAGGTAAGTAATTCTAATCCTGGAATCTAACATCTATGTTAGATTCCAGGATTTATATAAAAAGCCTATAGGCTTTTTATCCCACAAATCAGTTGCTATGGGATAGAAATGGCCTTTAAACGTTTCCATAGAAACAACGCGTGCGAAGCCGCGGGCATAAACTATTTTGCTATGCATAGCGAGCTACATTATCTATAAAATAGCTATGTAGGTACCTATTAAAAAACATTTCAATGCGCCATTCGGGGAATTTTATCATCGGGTGCAGGCAACCCTAAATTTTCAGTATTCTAATTTTTCAAAAATTTTTAAAAAATTCTAAATTCTAATCCTGGAATCTAACATCAATATTACCTACCTAATATTACTTACCTAGATCAGATCCATAATATTCAGTATAGATTACTCAAACTTATAGTGCCCTATAAAATAAAAACAAAGTACTCAGGCGATCCTGATGGACTATTTAAACACTGCGGTGTTTTGTCAATTCATAAGAAAGTGGAACTTACCTTACTTATAGAACAGTACTTTCGTCCAGACATCCAATCACTCAAAAACCACACTATAGTCACTAGAAGCATAGCACAGAAAAAGCTAAAAATACCAAAATTTAATAATCTGTACGGCAAACGGACCTCCCAATATTTAATTCCTTATTTAATAAATAATCTACCAATGGAAATTACAAGTAAAATTAACCGTAAAAACATTAAACACATTTTAACAAAATATTACTTATCTTAAGTTCATTTAATTAATTAATTTTTAATAAACTTATTTTTATTTTTTTTGAGCTTCACTCATCTTTGTTAACGTTTGGAAAAAAGGAGCATCCTGTAGCTGAACTCAGGCGCATTAGAGTTCGCTGCTCGTGCGTGATTGGTCGATCGCCTGTGTACGGCCCGAGCCATGCAGCGGACAGCGAGGTCACTGTGCTTGTGTGCGTAGCTGCCTACCGCATTCATTTCCGATGCTAGCTTATAAAAATTATAATTAAGTATTACGTAGAGAACTCTAGTGTCTAGATAAACCTATGTTAGGATTTAAGACGCTATTAACAAATTGTAACAAACTTGAAACAATAAATAAATATCTATCTATCTATCTATCTATTAGGTGATTATTCAATATTAGTTGAATATTCGCCATCCGCCACCTGACAAATAGTCATACAGTAAAATTAAAGAATTGCACCCAATACTTAAGGAAGGATTTTGGTTAAGTAATTAAATGCCAATTTGATATCAACAGTCAAAACAGTGAAAAAAATCTAGATAAATAGATATAATTTAGTAAGTAAATCCATAATATATTATTTTACATTTATTTCACCTTGTTTTCACGGTATGATACTGAATATATAAAAATACAAGCATTTTTAAGTGTTTTGTAGTATATTTATTTTCCTTTTCATTGCCTTTTTCGAGGCTTCGTCCGTAAATTGTCTATTTTTTAACAAGCAGTAGGTACCGTTTTAGACATATGCATATTGTGGACACAATTATATGCAACTTATTTCTTTCGAAATGCTGAGAGCATCCTTGCAACCACTCAAAATCTATTTCAATATTTAATTTTTCTATTAACGATTTTTTTAATGATGCGCCACAGCCTTGTTCTTTTACATATTTGTTTACAGTAGTTGCAGCAATTTCGACAGCCTGGGTAAAATTTAAATTTACATAAAACAAGCTGCTACGCATACTTTCGTATTCCTTAAAGCTGGTAAACAAATGGCATACCTCGGTGTTCTCATCTGCGAGCATTATAGTTTGGCATTGTTTGCACTCGGGTCCTAGTTTTTTTACCATAAAACCGCAAACATACGCACATGCATGCATTTCCCCAGAACACTGAGGCATAACAGTTGCTCTAGCTTCAACGTCTATTGTCAAATCATGTGAGTGGTTATCAGTCACAGATGTGGATGAGGACTCGACATTTTGCGTTAAAAATTATTTTAAATCACTTTAACACTATTATCGTCCCTACAATTCTTATTTTTACTGCTATGCAATAAATTCCCAATAATTGCCGTTTTGAGTGCAGCAATAAACTGCACTGTATTTGGATTAGGGTTGCATCCACAGTTGCTGCGGATGCAACCAAAACAATTTTCAAGTGGGTCTTGGTTTAGTCGTCGCGTGGCCAAGGTCTTCACACCATAGCATTTATCTAAATTTTTAGATAGGCGCTCAACTGCATTCAGAGTTCTAATATATCCATCAATTGACGGCGGCTTTGACCGGGCACCAACAAATCTCATCTCTTGAAAGAACCTCTTCATTTCGATGAAGTGTTGAAGATGGGGACTCCTTTGGGTCAAATTTGTTAGAAATTTCTTTCCCCTTTTAAGATCTGGAGTGTCTCCATTCAACGCATCAAATAATTGGTCCATTTTTTCGACGATCATTGCGGTGGTCGTAGCTTCTTGTGGAAGTTCGTCTGAAAGAAACAAACAAAAATAAGGAAATTGCGATGAAATACTCTACCCTGTGATACCATTTACTCATCTCTTTGCCGAATTTCAATCCGTTCAGGTAGGAAAAGTAACATACAGATAGATTTTCACATTTATAATGCTTTACCCGCGGCTTCACACGCGCTTTTCCCGTATATAAAGTAGACTGATGTCCTGCCCGGGATGAAATCTAATCTATCTCCTTGCTTAGTTACCCTTATTGCACACAGGTCCATCTAAAAATGACGAAAGTACGTATGCTAATATCAACAGTCAGCTGAGAGGTCAATACACTCGTATGTAGCTACCACTACGTGTCTACTCGATCCGAGCCTTGTCCGAGCAGACTCTGATCACACTTTTACTTTATAGGATTATATTTTGGGTAGCATAAGTAGGTAGATATAAACCATTCTAAAAATGAACGCCGATTGTATGACGTTTAGTGGTGAAGGCGTGCATTTTGACGTGCATTTTTAGAATGGTTTTTGTCTACCTACTTTTCTGGGAGACTATCTATTTACTTAGCAAATTTCATTATTATCCTTTCAGTCGCTTAGACGTGAAAGGTAGTCAATAGTTAATTTCGCAATTATAATATTATTATATACTAGCTGCGCCCCGCGGCTTCGCCCCCGTGGAAATTTATGTTTCCAACTTTCTTAATTTTTTCTTTCATAAGAACCTTCTCCTGACAATAACAAACACAACAAAGAAAGAATTAGCGAAATCGGTCCAGGCGTTGTTGAGTTATGCGCTTACCAACACATTTTGCGATTCATTTTTATATTATAGATTAGTAAGTATGGATAATATGGATACTTATAGTGTGGATAAAGAATACTGAACAAAAGACTAAACTTACTATTCGCAATCTTAGCAAGCATTCCAGCTGCCACTGAATGGCTCAAAACTTGGCAAGCTAAGCTTACTTTCATTTTTTGCTTGAAATTGGGTTCAATATGCTGCTTGGTTAGGGCAGGAGCAAACACGAAATTGGGATTTTCATTATCTTTTTCATAAAATTCTTTTATATGGTCGCACTTCGCAACACCTGTCAATCAAAAAGTTTTATTCATTTTAAGTAGTACAATAGATTAAATACGAATATGATTATAGCTACACCCTCTTGTATAGAGGAGGCATGTACAATTGTACAGCTGTGGATGTAGGTTGGTATGAGTGCTGACGAGGAATGGTTGGTTCTTTATAAGCTTTATACTAATACAAGCTTCTGCCTTCGTGTTTTGTAGGGATTTCTGGGATGAAAATAATAAATCTTAATCTATGCTGCGACACAGTTTTACTAAAAACTACCGCGGGCATGATGATGCCCGCGGTAGTTTGGTTGTAGTAACTATTGGAATTCGATGGAATTCCAATAGTTACTACAACCATTTAATTCGTTACTAAATAAATTAGTTAAAAATCACTATGCAAAATTTCAGCCTACATTGTAGTTTCGGCTTGAAGATGTTACAAACATCCAAACTATTGCATTTTGAATATTAGTGTGATTATAGTTGTACGGTAGGAAAATATTATAAGGATATCTCCTTATGTGCTATGGCACCTATTAGGGGGGACCCTATGTCCAGCGGTGGCCTAGTATAGGGTGTTATTGATGATAAATATTTGAAATTTAGTTTGTAGGAGGTCCGATTTTGAAAATTCTCGATATCTAGATTATGGCTGGGCGACCTTTTTGGGGATACGACGAGGAGCAAAGCTACGGGCTGCCAGAGGCCGGTAGTTAATAGAAGCATAATCTGTAGACGGCAAGTCAATTTTTTGCCCAGTAATTAGGAACGATAATAATTGAATTAAAATCACCTTTTATTGGTTTTCCATCATATTCCACCGCTTGAGTGCATTCAATGTTGTATTTCAGGAAATTGTTCCTGAAGCATTTTAATAAGTGCGGTGGATCCATAATATTGACTATTTCGTGACCTTTGAAATTAAAGTATGGATGGGTCACTGAGGAACCAAGTGAATTCACAGCTTTCATGTTGACACCGAAGTTGTCCGACACAGTAGCAGCGATGTTGAGACCAGCCTGGAAGCCTGCATCGAGTACCTATAAATAACAGAAAATGTACATTATTAAAATGGGTCCCAATCTATAGTTTTTTTATGTTCAATCACACTAATATTATAAATGCGAAAGTTTGGATGGATGGATGTTTGTTACCTCTTCACGCCAAAACTACTGAACGGATCAGGCTGAAATTTTGCATACAGGTAAGTCTAACCCTGGAATCAAACATAGGCGATAGTTCCCAAGTGATGGAAATAACCTCAAAACATTTCCATAGAAACAACGCGTGCGAAGCCGCGGGCAGAAGCTAGTCAATAAATAAAATTAAAGTTGCAGAAGCGTCAGTAATTTCATAAGTATCACTTTTGCTCTGCCCAGTTATTACGGTGCGACCCGACGAGAGCGCCGCGGCTGCGAGGAGGTATAACAAACATTACCTAATCTGTGGCAGTGCCTCCTCGCAGCCACGGCGCTCTGTACCTCCGAGGTACAGTCGAACATTAGACCAGTGCCGATCATTTTTGAAGCCAAAAAAATTCATAGTAGGATGAAACCCATTGGAAAAGGAGGAGAATAATATAAAAATGTTTGGAAAAATAATTTACGGGCGATCTGAGGTCGGAGGGAAGGGGGTGAGTTTTAAGGGTAAAAAACGAGTTATCTCGATTTCCGGCAAAACTACAAGTCCTATAGAAAAAAGTCAATGGCGAAGTTGTAGGTAATAAAAAGATCTACAACTTTTGTAATTACACTTTTTTCACAAAACCTCAAAAAACCAAGTTTTTGGTTTTTTATTAATATATTTTACAAAACAATTCTTTTTTTCACGAAATTTGGTGAAAACTTACCTTTTTATGTCCCAAATACACTGTAATTTATTTGATTTGAAATATTAATTTTTTCTTCTTATTTTGACTCAATATTGAAAAAAGCACCCTCATTTTGAATCGAAAATTTACCCGTCAAAATATTGCCTTTTTTCAAAAAGTTGGTATGCTTTCTGTTCGTTGAAATCTCTACTTTCCGATGGTGTAAAAAAATTATATATTAGTATAGTAAATCTTCTCAGAAAATGCAAAAAACTGGAATATGATTTTATTATTATTATATACAATTTTGAGTTTCGAGTATTTATTAAAATTTACACCTTAATGACTCGAAAAACGTAAGATTACATGTTAAAATGAAACAAAAAAAAAAAAATTGAAATGTAATTACTACCGAGTATAATAAGCAAACAAATAAGTTAATAAAGTTAATATTTAATAAGACATCTTCAATATGAGATATATTTGATTATATTTGAGATACCTTTTGAAATACATCACGAATTTTTTACATAGATTTTGAGGTTATGTGAAAAAAGTGGAATAAAAAGTTGTAGATCTTTTTATTACCTACAACTTTGCCATTTGACTTTTTTCCATAGGACTTGTAGTTTTGCCGGAAATCGAGATAACCCGTTTTTTCCCCTAAAACTCACCCCCTTCCCCTTCCCGACCTCAGATCGCCCGTAAATTATTTTTCTTAACATTTTTACATTATTCTCCTCCTTTTCCAATGGGCTTCATCCAACTATGAATATGTTTCACTATTTATTATTTTTAAAGGCCCTGGTCTACATGTGCATTGAAAATGTTAAAAATTAAGCAAACAAAGGCGTAGAGCCTGAATAAAAAAAAAATTACCTCTTTGATTAGAGCAGATAATCTATCAGCAGTAACACAATCACCAGAAAAGTAAAAAGCAAGTGGTTGCTTCCATCTCTTTCTTATTCCAATAGCCATAAATAACAGTGCATGTGCTGCTGGCTCCATAGTTCTGCCTTGGTTGCCATGGTCTTGATATCCTTCAATTATGTCTTGTTTAACATTATACGTCAAATTTTTACGAATCGACATCTCATCAAATGCCAAAATGCATAGGTTTTCTTCAGGTCCTCGATTTCCAGTTATTCCTTTAATTGTTTGGAATACCTGGGGATTTATACCACATTTCATCGGGATCTTGTTTAGAAGAGCCTTTAGTGTGCCTTCACTAGGCAAACAAAAAAGCCGCCTTAATAATCTGTAGCATGCTGTTGATCTTTTATAAATGCTCAAAGCCATCAGTTTTTCATCTGTGCTCCATCTACGCCCAGTCAGCTTTCTCTTTGTATTTTTAAGTTGACTTTGTAGCAGTAAGGCAAAAGGTCCAGATATATTTTTGTCCAATAGTTCTGTCACATTTTCATCTGACGATAGCCTTTTTAAGACTGAACCACGTTGTTTCTTTATTTTTCGCCTTAGTCTTAGTATCTCACGCATGTTACTTCTGCACCGATTGTAAAGAGTGCGTTTTTTAGGGGTCATTTCTACGCCATTCAACTCCCTTATGATTGCAGTCTGCGGTACCTGGAAATAATTGAAGGCTCTACAGAAAAAAAACAAAAGCAAGCGTTTTAATTGTCATCGATGGCTGGAGAAATTTAGCTAGATTCATCATCATTTCGTTTAATTTTTGCATTTCATCACGCACATTCATCACCCTATGTTAGTCCATAGCAGGGTATAAGATAGGCCACCCTTAATGAGCACCATGGCGCTTCCGCTTACTGCACCCAGTATCTGCCTGTATAGTCTTTCGCAGGTCGTCATACCAATTTCTATTTGACTAACGTACATACCACGTATATAGTGGTTCTATTCTCTTTGGATGTGACATAAAACTATTACGAAAATAATGTGTGAATAATCCCATGCAGCTCGATAGAATCAGATGGCAATGGTTTTGTCATTTTTGCCAAATCGAAAACCCCTCAAAAACTTGAAAATTTTTGAATTTACCGCCGCCATTAACGAATAGAACTGCGCTAATGTATTTTTGTAGTGAAAGCTCGCTTTGACTACATATTGCGCTTTGATTGCCAACGACATTACTTACACACCTTCAGAACAACCGGTCTTGTGTCGTCTTCTGGAGTTGATTCTTGAAGTGGCTGTTCAATGTTTTTTGTATCCATCACCAGTTCCTGGAAATAAAACATTGGATTGATTTATTGCTATTAACACAACATTGTGCGAGACCACGGGATAAGGGATTAAGCTAACAGTACAGGAAGTACTTTCTGAACTATTCCGAAAGTAGGTACCTACCTACTCGGATCGGTCTGTACGATACATGCCATTGAGCTGTGGAATGCCCTACCCACTTCTATAAGACATGCTAAGTCTCTCCCTATATTCAAAAATATGGTCTATGAACATTTCCTCAGCTTAACATCAAACTGTTAACATCAAAAGTAATTTTTTAAATCTACTATATTTATTTATGTTATGTACTATTATAGGTACTAGGTTAGGTATATTCATTTAGAGATTTATATTATTTATTTCTTCCTAAACATTAACTATTTCTTTTCTTTTTTTTCACGCCACCGTTGATACTATTTCGATCACTTCTTGTCCATCCTAAGGTTGCCTGGAAGAGATCGCTCTTAGCGATAAGGCCGCCCATTGTACATTATCTGTATTTGTTTTTATTCTATGTGTTTTCTTTTAATTTCTTGGTGTGCATGTGCAATAAAGAATATTTGTATTGTATTGTAGGTACTATCAGCAGTGCCAGTGGAACTCACGTAACTAAATGAATCGAGTGAAGACAAAACGGATTCGTGTCTTTTGAAAACTAGTTTTGACAGTTCAGTAGGTACCTAAATACTTCGTCTTTGTTTATGTACCTACACCCCGAAAGTACACCATACACCTATCTACGCACCTTCAAAACAACAGGCCTTGATTCGTATTTGTCGGTTGATTTTTGTAGTACTATTTTTGGTTCTTGAACCTGACAGTCTGTAGTATCAGCTGCGAGGAACTGTTGGCTTGGAATTTCCTGAAAAATAAAACAAAAAAATATTAAAAAGTTCTTGTCAAGGTCAGATGATATTTTATACTTAGTTATTACTAGCAGCTCTGCTGCCCGTGGCTTCACTCACAGTCACAAGGTAGGTAGACATTAACATCACACTAATACCTATTAATTATAAATGCGAAAGTTTGGATGGATGGATAGATGTATGTTTGTTACCTCTTCACGCCAAAACTACTGAACGGATCGGGCCGACAACAGCTGGGGTAAATGTGTTCTTGAGTGGAGACCGCGACTCGACAAACGTAGTGTAGTACACCCTCCGGCCAGGTGGGATCACGATCTGCGAAATACTGCAGGCAGATGCTGGATGCGGCAAGCTGAAGACAGGGCGCTATGGCGCTCATTAGAGAGGGCCTATGTTTAGCAGTGGACTAATATAGGCTGTTGATGATGATGATGATGATGAACGACCTTAAGTTGGGGCAGCATGATCAGTGAAGACCGTATGTCATTCATTTCAGCCTAATATGGAATATGGCTTAATTCGGCTAAAATTTATTTAAATCATGAAATTTGTGTGGCTATTATTAGTTTAAATTCTCGAAACGATCCCCAATATAGCGCGTGCGGCGGCGTTGCCGCTTTGAAAACAGACAATATAGTCATTTGTGGCTCCAGAGTCTGCGGATCAACATTGTCTAAGCTAATGTTGCGCGTAGCTAAATATGTTACGGATGTAAAAAAGACGTTTCGGTGTAAAAAAAATTACCGTTAGTGGATCAACAAAATTTTGATAGTTTGGGATATTTTAAATGCGAGTATCTTGATAACCAGTAAATGTAGATCTAGCTTTGCCATGTGCTCTTTAAATGTGGATCAAAGTATATCTGTTTACTAGGTTTAGATTCGAATGTACACCTGAAATAGGTGGATCAACATTAGTTAAAAAATCGTACTGGATCAACAATTACCGTGAAAGGTTCATTATATAATATATACTTACATAAACTACTTATATACATAGGGACTCAGGTATACGTTCAGTGACAACATAAATATCTATATTTTATAAAGGGAAACAAGGGTGTGGTCAGTGACAGCAGGACAAATAGTGTTCCTTTACCATACTCTTGAATATTGGTAGTGACTTTGCACGCCTTACTGAGACTGGCAGCGTGTTCCAAAGCTGTACAGCGCGGGCAGTAAATGAGTTGTCGTAGAAAGAAGTAGAGTGGACAGGCGTTTGGAGCAAAAGGGTTTCGGAGGAGCGGAGAGAACGAGAATGAGAAACATGAAGAAAAGTGAAACGTGTTTTGAGATATGGGGGTGCAGAAGATAGAAATAAAATATTATAAAGAAGAGTTAGAATGTGACAATTTCGCCGAAGCCGTATGGGTAGCCACTTGAGCTTTCTGCGGAACTCCGAGACATGGTCATATTTGCGCAAGCCAAATATGAACCTTATCCCTACGTTCTGCAGGCCGTCAAGTTTGTCTAGCTGCTGCTCGGTTAAATCTAGAAAGGAAGAATCAGCATAATCGAGGATTGGAAGGAGAAGAGATTGTGCAAGAGAAATTTTAGTAGCAAGAGGAAGGAAATTGCGTAATCTTCGAAGGGAACCAGCTGAAGCAAACATCCTGCGGCTGATTTCAGAGAGCTGAGGTCCCCACGACAGAGTTCTATCAATGAGGACACCTAAATTTTTCACCGTTTGACTTTGCGCAACAGGAGTCCCATCGAAGATTACGGTTGGTAGACTACCCCACAACAAAGAAAGAATTAGCGAAATCGGTCCAGCCGTTCACGCGTGATGCCGTGACCAAGGAAAACGGGTTTCATTTTTATATATATAGATTACCTTGTTTTATGTCTGAGTATTAAATGTGATCATGATTAGGAGTTACTTATTATACAGTTTAAATTTATGCGCACATTTATGAAATTCAACTATTGATCATAAAGGGCTAATTAAATAATGTGCAGCATATACTTAAAGGGTTAAAATGCTGTGTACAATCAGAGTTAATGTGGCTAATTGATGATATAAATATTCCTAATTTATTTTGATACTAAGTAGTTATACTTAATCTTTTTTTTTATAAATTTTGTTCAGCATAGAGGGGAGTGATAACATAGATAATTTACGGAGGTTAACGTTCCTACAATATTTTTTTTTATTCTTGGTTAACCAAAAATCATAGTTGATGCTTTGGTAATGCTATGGATAGAGTTATCTGAAATACCTCCATGCAATGCATGAGGCT
Source organism: Eupithecia subfuscata (assembly GCA_963564075.1). NCBI lineage: Eukaryota > Metazoa > Arthropoda > Insecta > Lepidoptera > Geometridae > Eupithecia > Eupithecia subfuscata. The sequence goes on along the minus strand of CAUWYO010000001.1, from coordinate 345,682 downwards.
ATTAATTATAGACAGCTTTTTCATTAGCATAATAAACTCTCTTAAACATGTAAATTTAGTTTATTTTATTTCTTTTGAATGGTTATTGAATACATAGTAGGCACCTACAGCCTTTCAGGATAAGGATAGCAGTTTGAAAATCATTGATGATCATTTGCATGGCAACATCTATACTGGTATAACTATAATGGTAATAAGCGCTGAAGTAAGAATGTTAATAATGTTGTAAATTAACTCAAGTGATTGGTTTGAATGTGTAGGAAATACAAATTTATTTAGGAAGGTAGTTGATTAAACAATATCCATAATGGATAGGTTTTAAGATTCATGATCTGTAAGATAACTGTCAAGTTGTTTTGTCGTTGACCGAGTTAAACCATAGTTTTGAGTTGATACACTTGAACGGAAGAAGATTGCTTATTGATAAACATACTTAGATTAGTCTTTATACAGTATTTATTACTTGGGATGGCAATATTAGTGCTGATGTAGGTAATGGTGAATAATTTGAATATTTACTGAAGTCCATGTCATAGTGCTTGTTCAGTTTATTGTATGAGTGGATAACTGATCTTGAGATACTCAAAGTGGTAGACTAAATATATATATATTTTTTTTGTAATGATATGGATGTGTTGTCGGTGTCTTTGGAAACTTTTACCATAACCAAAAAAAAATTATCTTTTCAATACTATCTAATCTGATCAGTAGCATAGATGTTAATAGGTACACTGGTTATTGCTTTATAGAAAATAGTAAGCAAAGTACAGAATCAGTATGTCCTCAGTGAGCGAGCTACTTACTGACAAGTTTTGAAGTTGCTGGTATTATTAGATTCTTATTATTACTATAACATTTTCGTAATCCTGCACAGTATGTGATGAGTTTTGTGTTTAGGTACTCTGTAGGTAGGTACGTAAGTTATTCTATAGGAAGAGATCAAGTAAGCACCGTGGTATGGATTCATTAGGTACCTTATTTATAGGTACTCTGGTGTCTTGCTATCTCCAATCATGTTAGAAATAAAGGAGTAATAGCGTGACTGCTTACACAGAACACAAAACTACATAAGTACCTAGGTATGTTACTCATCCAAAAGGTATTTCAAAGGAATTGACAAGTTTCTCAACGCCGAATTTACTTGAGATACGAGCCGTATGGGTGTTTAACTTGGATTAGGTACCTCTAACCATGTCGTACTCGTACACAATGAGTGCGGGATCATTCATTCATTATTCAACAGGTATCAAAGTAAAAAGTCTACATACCAAAGATCCAGTGGGCGTTAGTTTTTTTCTACTTCTGATTTGTTATCAAATCAGTTCAAACACCAATCTCAAGCGATACATTACTTTAATGATAATCTGTATATCGAAGAATATTGCCTTTTATCATAATTTTCCTGTGTTTTACAATTTAAATTCTCTTTTCCCACCAATCAATTCAAAAAGTCCTTCTATCTATCTACCTATCCTCTTCAACTTCTTTTTTTTCAGTCCCTGTCTCTACTCTCTATCATTGACAGTGACATTTCGGATCAACTTCAACTTCAACTTTTTGTTTGATGGCTTCTGCGTCAGGTTTGACACAATTTTGCCAATATCCGTCTCATCATCTCATGACAGCATCGCAAGCTTTATAGAATGAACAATATAACCTTTATGTATTGAACAGTATTTACAAAAAAAAGAAAAAACCCACAAAACTACAAAACATAAGGAAAATAACTAAAAACTGCGCGATTATTGAATTCACAATAAATAAACACATATACCTAATGAAAAGAACCTACTACTACTACTACTACTACGTTTCACTTATTATTTGCAAGGAAATATTTGGTACAGCTAAGGCTGCATTCCGAGTTACGCTAAAATCGATAATAGCGCGCTCACAAGCGTTCCAAATTACTGTGAGCGCGACGACGTTGTCCCGTGTGACGTCATAGATGACGTCATTACGTGCGCCATTTTGCGATATCACCGACCATCCTACAAACTGAAATAACTGTGAGCGCTCTGTCAAATGTGACGTTTAATCTGTCAAAACTCACACTATCATTCACAGAACAATAGGTACTACTACCTACTCTACGTATTTGACATTTGACATGACGTGACTCGTGACCGTGAGCGCGTTCACAAGTGTTCCGTTCCGAATTGATGATGGCACTCAACTGTCAATATCGTGCTAACTAATTTGGAACGACAAATATCGTTGTAATCGCTAACGGCGCTGTATTTGTAATTCGGAAAGCACCCTATGATGATGCTAATACAATACATTTTGCGATAACTTTACGAAAAATAATTATTATATATGTACGTAACTGAGAAAGTTTTCTCTCAGTGACAAAACAAAACGCTCTCACCACGGACAAAGGACTCGCTCGACTGATACGTCGAAACTTGTACGTGTGCGTAAAGTGATTGAATGAGATAGACGATCACAGCTCCTGGCGTTTTGGAATATTTGTTTGCGAGAAATGCCGGGCCGGCAGGTAGGTAGGTAGGCTAGGTACTACCTACCTAATTAACAATGCTGGAGGCGGGCAGCCCCATCGCATGTTTACCTACCGCGCGGCTGTAGGCATTTATTTCAAAGATACGGCCGAGTTAAATTACTGTTTAATGTATTACCGTGACTCAGCCGTCTCTTTGAACTTTATACCTACAGTTGAGCGGAGCGCTAGGGTTGGTACCTTACCTACAAAAAGTAATACAGAGGTGTGTATATTTTTATTGAATGTGTGTGGTTTGAGTTCAGGAATGAAACATATTATGTTAATTTAGAATACATAGAAAAAATTGGTTGTCTGTAAAGTCGGTTTACTGACGATAGTTGAACGTGACAACTCAGAGCGAGGTAACGCCGCATGACGAGGTAACGCCGCATGACGTCATGTTTTTTCGTGCGTGCAGCCGGCTCTATCGAATTATAAGACGTTGTCACGTCAAAAATACCTATCCATGTTTAATATGAATAACTCCCATCTCTAGCAGCGGCAAACGAAATCTGTGATGCGTGTGGCCCGGAGCGTGTTTTGACATCAGTGTTGCCAGATGGAATTTGACAAAATCAAGTAAAAGTCAGTAGCTTGAAGAAAAAATCAGTAGATTTGAAAAAAAAAATCAAATTTCTAGTTTCCGACACGAAAAACGCGTGGTAGATATCAATCTGTACGTTTTTTTATATCTACTATTAAAGTTCCCATTGGATGAACCGATTTTGATTCAGTTTTTTTTTATGTTGTTACAGCGTGTGTGTTTCACTTTTCGATTCATCAAAATTACCCAAGTTGCAAACATTGATGTAGAAAAGGGAAGATGGGTTACGTACTCCCAGCGCGTACTCAACAACTGGCCTGTGTTACAACTACACGCAAACACATACGCTCACAGTTACATTTCCAGTCCTGTGCAATTTAAAGAACAACAAAGATGGCAAGACGTACCTAAGACCGAAGTGAGACAGAGACAACTATATTAATCTCTAGTACGACCCCACTAGGTATATTAAAACAAATTCGGGATTTCCCCGAGTTACGGTAGGTACAATAGTACGGTCAACAAAAAGGTTTGGGGCGAAAATAGGAATAATTATCATTTTTAACTACATATTTTATTGAATTTATAAAAAAACAAGATTCACATTCATTTATTTACGACTAGCGGCTCATCCCGGCTTCGCACGGGTGGACATTTTTTTTAACATTTTGGGATAAACGTAGAGTAAATGTAAAAAGCTATAATATGCTAGCTAACCTAATACTATAATACAATCTGAAGACCTAACTTAAATAAAATAATAAAATCAATTTAAATCACAGAGGTAAGTCTATGAAAATACCGTAAATAAGTATGGTACTGCATATCTATACAATTTTCGATATCCTTTATTAGTCGTAAACATATTATCATCTGCTCGAAAGTGTATCGAACATATTACGACGACCTCTGTGGCTCAGCGGGCGAAGGTCTGCCTGCGACGCAGGAGATTGCGGGTTCGATTCCCGCCTCGGGACAAATGTTTGTACGATCTGCAGACATTTGTCCAGGGTGTTATGGATGTTTTCTATGTATGTTATAATAATAAAAAAACATCTATCTATGTAGTGTATGTCAGTTATCTATCTAGTACCATAACACAAGCTCTACTTAGCTTGGGGCTAGATAATGCTGAGTGAATTGTCCAGCATTATTTATTTATTTATATATATTTATTTATTTCTAATAAACATTACGCCGTTACTGCTGGTAAAATCAAATTACGTGACGTCACTGACCCGGCTGAACGAATCGAGCGGAGCGCAGCCGGCACGCTTACATCACGATTCGACGGAGCGGCGACGACGCGGTTCAATTTATTTACCTTTATAAAGTGGTGTAAGAGCGAGTTTCGTAAAGAATAATGTTCTCGGCAGCAGTTTTGAGTCCCTCGGTACGTTAAAATAGTAGATTGTTAGCCTAGGGTTGAAAAAAATCAACTCCTGAGGTAGTTAGACGCCCGAGCGCAGCGAGGGCGGCTATAGTCCGAGTAGAAATCGATTCTTTTACCCGTGGCAAACACTCTACTTTTCTAACTCTGCGCACCTTATCGCTGCCGACGGATAACTGGCGGCGACCGAGTCAGTGACGTCACAGCGACCGCGGCGGTCATTGAGTGAACTTCGCTAATAATTTGGTCATAACTTCGTCAATTCTTGTAGAACATTTTTCTCTCAACCAAAAACGTTACGGATCCTCATTATAGGTAAAATAATGAATCATCAAACGAACGAAATTATTACAAATCATAAAAATTATTATGCTGACGCTACCCATGCACGCCGACTCGTAGAGTCGTTCCTTTAACTCACACCATCAATCTTGTCCCAACTGGTATGAGCGGACGAATCGTAAAAATGTTCTTCGTTAGTAATTTGAATTTTAGTACAGTCAACCAAAAAAAATTTTAGTAAAACAATATGCAAGAGGTATATTTATTTAGTGTTTTGTACATATTATAATAATGTGAAATGAATACAAATGATAGAAAGGTTCCACATAGAGTTTGTGATTGTACTGAATGTATAAATTCAATAGAAACAAAGAGTGATGCGAGTTGCAGATTGAAAATAATACCTATCAATTTTACGATTTGTCAACTCACACCAGTTGGGACAAAATTGATGGTACGAGTTGAAGAACGACTCGACTTGCAATAAGGCTATTGCTATCTCTGTTTACACACTAATGTTTCGTATATATCTATCCCTCTCTGCGAATGGCGAAAAAAGGCAGTAAATTAATCAAAAAAATAATTTCTTTGGTGTATTTACGAGTGAAAAGTGATGCCTTGGGCTTTGTCTTTTGTTTTAGAGTTATGTGTACACCTTGTGAAGGAACACGAAGGCATTGCTGTAGTCTTTTAGTCAGTAAATCACAGTCAGTACGTCGTAGCAAGCACGCGAATCACGTCCGCCCGCGCCGCCGGTCCTACTATGACTGCGGTGGGAGCACACAATTGGACTTCATTTGAGCCTGCCGGTTTCGAGAAGCTAGTGCCTCATCTTCCCCTTTACATCGATGGTTGCAAAATAAAATATTCATGGCTTTCGAATTTTGCAAAATTAGATCATTAAATTAGATCACCATCTATGAGATGTACTGCTAAATCAGTAGATCTGGCAATACATTTGCCGCAGAAGGATATCGAAAGAACGAACAGACCGACCACTCAATCGTAAACGATAGGGACACAAATGTTTACAGAAGTGGAAGGAACGAACGAACAAAACAAAACAAACACTTCAATTTCATTCCTAATTGTGACAAATCGTTGGCGACCATTGGCTTGAGAAGTGACACTGACAAGTGACAGCTTACCTAATAGACAAAAATCAAGAAAATCAGGTAGATTTCACGAAATTTTAGAAATAAATCGTCGTATCCTACGAATAAGGTTACAGTCGCCAATGTGACCTTTTATTTTTATTGCATTTTTGGAATCTCCATTATCATTTGCATCATACCAGTTTGAAAAAAGTAAATAAATAATGAATATAAAAAAGTTATTAAGGTTTAAAAATTTGGTTACAATTGCACTGATGCATTTCACCCGACGAATAAGGTAACGAACAGCTTTGGCACTTTTTTTCATGTGCAAAACGCAACCGACATGGGCATTTCCCGGCGAATATGGTTACACACTCCACAATAATCGTGTACCGCGGGTGAAAAGGCGCGCGGGCGTGGGTGACCGCTGTGTGTCGACTCCGAGCGAGGGGAAAACAATGCAGTAGACTATGAGGCGGGCACATAAATTTGTGATTAGCGACCATTGTATAACAAAAAAATTCTTTGTTTTTAAAAAATCTTTTATTGGTATAGTAGTGTTTTCGTCAACTAAGAAAAACTCCCCTAGTGTTTCTGAATGCTTGATTCAAATGAATAATTGAAACGAATACGTTATAATTCCTTTCATATAAAACAAGTAATTCAGCATAAAACTTTTAAAACTATTTAACAGGATATTAAAACTAAAGTCATTTAAAGTTATTTAGTCAATTGTTCCGTGATCTTGGCGCATGAAAATGTGTCGAAATATTGGAAAACTCACAACTCAAATCATGGTAAATAACCCGTTTTAAATGACTTAAATATAATCCAGTGCAGTGACTAATAAATAATATGTTTTATTTCTCCTTAAACATTCGCATTACATTCGCGTGCATTCTTGCGATTGCGAATGCGAGTATTCGTTACATCTCTAGTATGAATAAATTGGTCCATCCATGGCCTTTATTTACAAAGAAAATTACACCAGTATTTACAATTGAGACAACTGAACTAATAAAAATAATTAAATAGCTAATCTATTAGATTATTATCATAATAGATTGATATGCCTATACTTAACGTATTTATTTTCCAATCTGTCATTTAGCTGTGAAGGCTATTTATTGGATTTTTGGTTGCTAGTTTATTCTAACCTATTTTGTATTTGAATGTACATATAAGCTGTAGGCTTTCCTTAACAATAAATAAAGTATTTAAATTACAATCTGCAGATGTTTGTCCAGGGGAGTGTTCTGGTTGTTCTCTATGTATAATAAAAAAAAATATGTATGTAATCTTATTTTATTAAGTATATCAGTCATCTAGTACCCATAACACAAGCTCTGCTTAGCCTGGGGCTAAATGGTGCTGTGTGGATTGTCCAGCATTATCATAATTATAATATTATTATTAATCCATCTTCTCAATTTAGTCGAACTTGTCAACGAGCCTTAAGACTACTGCTGTGGGTTTACTCACGTTATATTATTAGAGAAAACATATTTTGTCATATTTTTGTATATTTTGGTGTTTTAAAGTTTACATATTTCATTATGGTATATTCTCTACAAAATTTCAGTAGGTGGACTAGGAAATACAATGAATTAATATACTTAACTTTAAACGTTTATATTTAGTATGTAAAATTTCATGGTTTTCCTTTTATTTAAGGTACTATGTTATTTGGAAAAAAAAAATATGATTGAGCCTTTTGATCGGTATCGTAAAATTACGGGTGGTTTTTTTACAATTTGGCGGGTTCGAGTCCTGGTTCAGACAGGCGATTATTCAAAAGTCTTTTAATGTCGTTTAAATTGTTTTAAAATCAAAATGAAGTCATTTTTTTGTAAAATTTTCTATCTACAATTTTCAAGATACTTTCCCGCCATGTAAAGATTCTTACAAGTTCTACAGGCTGCAAGATTAGTTCCCCTTGCGAAGCTGGACGTGTGAAGCCCATATCAATTAAAACTGAGAGAAAAAGCATTTTTCATTGCTGCATAAATAAAGAGTACTGAATAAAATCAAGTTTTAAACATAGGCTCTAATATCAATCTATATTATGACAATAATCTAATATATAGACCCATTTATCCATACTAAAGATGTAACTCGCATTCGCGAACATTAGCAAGATTTATACTCGCATTCTCATTCGCAAGAATGCACGCAACGAATGTAATGCAAATGTTTAAGGGCAAATAAAACAGTATATCTATTAGTAACTGCACTGAATTATCTTAAACGGGATATTAACCATTATTTTCCAATACATAATTCGACACAGTTTCATGCGCCATGATCACGGAACAATTGACTAAATAATTTGTGTTGATAGCCTGTATACTAAATAATTTTAAGTTTTATGCTGAAATACCTTGTAACTAATGCGTTATAATTCCTTTCATATAGAAAGGAATTATAATAACGTATTAGTTACAAGGTTAAGCAGAGCTTGTGTTATGGGTACTAGATGACTGATATACTTAATAAAATAAGATTACATACATATTTTTTTAGTATACATAGAGAACAACCAGAACACCCTCCCCTGGACAAACATTATTGTTCTCATCAACCATAGTGTTGAGTTGGGAACTAACCTTGCTTAACGCAGTTGGTTTCATAGGCAGAATATTTCATTCCTTACCTGATACTGGTTACCAAAAATATGAAAGGTATCAGAAAAGTAAAAAATCGTCTTCATTAGACACCGGTATCCTATGACGATCATTTTTTCTTCGTATGATACTGGTTACCAAACTCTGGTATCATACGCGGCCGAAGGCACATCTGCAGATTGTAATTTAAATACTTTATTTATTGTTAAGGAAGGCCTACAGCTTATATGTACATTCAAATACAAAATAGGTTAGAATAAACTAGCAACCAAAAATCCAATAAATAGCCTTCACAACTAAATGACAGATTGGAAAATAAATATGTTAGGTATAGGCATATCAACCAAATATCAAAAATCGTTGGGGGGAAAACATTCAAAATATAAATACCATTTATCCATACTAGAGATGTAACGAATACTCGCAATCGCAAGAATGCACGCGAATGTAATGCGAATGTTTAAGGAGAAATAAAACATTTTATTTATTAGTCACTGCACTGAATTATTTTAAGTCATTTAAAACGGGTTATTTACCATGATTTGAGTTGTGAGTTTTCCAATATTTCGACACAGTTTCATGCACCATGACTTTAGTTTTAATAACCTGTTAAATAGTTTTAAAAGTTTTATGCTGAATTACTTTGTTTTATATGAAAGGAATTACAATGTTTAGGTTTCAATTAATAATTTGAATCAAGCATTCAGAAGCCTTAGGGTGAGTTTTGCATAGTTTACGAAAACACAATTTTTCGGAGTCAGCAATCCAACACATTCATACGAAGTCGGTTTTAGCTTTGAATGATTTTAAGTGATTAGTTGCATTTTAGCAGTACATATATAAGTCAGCGGTAGTAGTTGCACGAACATTTTGTCCCGAGACGGTAATTGAACCCGCAACCCGCAATTGAAGGCGGACCTTCGCCAGATTGGGTGCTGGGCAAACTAAATCCATCTAATATCGTCCTGGTAGTAAAGTGTCCTGTGCAGCATGAGTAAACAGTTTCTGACGCTAATTAACAAGGTACCAAACGAAATTCTTGAAGGAAAGTAAAATATTACCTTAGTGTTTTTGTAATTGTCCCTCAAATTTCATCGAATACGTTTACAAAGGCGATTGTTACCATCTCAATCGACGTCGTGAAGCGAAATCGTCGTGGAAAAAGGTCACAAAGGCGCTTAAAATAGCGTTGATTTGAAACTTGCACGCGGAACAAGGTGTTAAGCGACAAAAACTAGAGAAAACGGTTTTTTTATTTATGAAACCTACATGATTATTTAACTAAAATCACGATAAAACTTTTTAGAAAAAAAAACTTACTTGTATAAAGGAAACTTATCGAAATAATAAGAAAAAACCGTCTCCTGTAAAGTTGGTGTTTTGCAACTGTAACCTTATTCGTAGGATACGACGAAATCAGTAGATCAGTAGACGGTTTAAAAAGCAGGTAGATCTACTGCTAAATCAGTAGATCTGGCAACGCTGTTTGACATGCTCGCGGTCGAGAACCGCACGCGGGCGCAAAAACGCGTGACAGGAAAAGCGCCCCAAAAGCGAATATATACCTACTACATACATATTACATTAAATACATAGCAGAATTTCCCATACATTTTTAACCTTTAATTTTTTTTTGTCATACAATAGGGGAGAAGGAGGCACCTTTGAACATTTTTTACATTAGAGTCTGTAATATCTAAGATAGTTATTTTTATTTAGTTATTTTTGCTATTAAATACATTTAGATGATCTACCTACATAAATCAATTAAAATTATAATCAATTTTTACATGGTTTAGTCAGAATTGATCTTTTAGTGAAGTAACTCAAATCAAAATCAAAATCAAAATCAAAAACTCTTTATTTCCATAAATACAATAAATGTACACTTAGAAAAGGTGACTTAGAAATGTTCAAAGCTGCCCCTTTCCTGGGGCAGCTTTGAACATACCAGGGGCACCTTTGAATTGATGAATTTAAACAAAAAAATACATTGTTTAAGTAAAATATTTTTATTAAATAAAGTTATATAAAATGTTATGATTGTGTTATGTGATGTTACGTACAGTATTATAGGAACTATGTGAATTATTCAAATGTTGAAGTAATAAACTTTTCATAAAAAACAATAAAAAAGTATCTTTTAAAAAGAAAATTATAATATTAACACAGTTTTACTTTTTAAATCTAAAATCAGATTAAATTACGTTCAGACGCAATCACTGTAGAAGACAACAATATAAGTAGACTTCCTCTGATAAAATCAGTTGTATAGGGTTACTTCCTAATTTGAACACTATTGAACATAAACGACTAGTTTTATTGACCTAGTTTAAACAAAGAGATATCAAATTTGAAACAATCAAACACATATAAAAGAAACACACAAATTTTCGCACTTATAATTTAGTGATGGATCTATTGAGCCACCTTTGAACATGTTCAAAAGTGCCCCCTTTGTTTTGTTCAAATCTGCCCCAATGGGTTCGAAGAAATTAACTGGTAATTTTATTTTCGAAAAACCACTCAATGCTGGTGAACTAGAGCACAAAAATATTTAAAATGAATTTATCCATACAATAAATCAAGTTCCGCTTACCAATGTCTTCAAATCTTTCATCAACACCCTTACAGCTATTTTCCGTAATGTTTACTTCGGGGTGCCGAAAACAGACATGGTCTATTATTCAATTTTTCGCGCGCCCACATGTGCGCCACTAATGACAGACATGGGGGCATGGGGGTCGGTACTGCCGTGTTATAAATACAATTTTCGCCACAATTGGCCTAGAACTAACCTCGTAAACTCGTTTGTTCTAAGGTGCCCCTGTTCAAAGCTGCCTCCTTCTCCCCTACGGACTAAACTTAGATACTTACCTACTAAAAACTTATTTTAGTTGTATTACTGCACGAACTATACTGTGGTTAAGCGCTTTCATTTTTATCTAAGCTCACTTATTATTATGTTATAATTTACTTACTGTTTTTTTTTTTCGTTTTCTGAAATCACAATTGTGATATTCATGAATTTAAGTTGATTTTTTGTGAAAGAACCTATTAATCTTATAAACGTTATTGGTAAAAATAATTTGTATAATTATAGTTTTTTTGCTGTATTTGTATAAAAAAACCTTTGGCATGTCATTTAATTAGCTTGGATTGGAAATGTTAACCTTTTGAGTTGGTACAAGTCCATGATGCCTTATTTCATACAAATAGAGTTAAGCTTTGCACAGCTTAGAAAATTATAAAAAAGAGTTAGTAGGTATTTCATTCATATAAATATGTATTTTCTCACGCAATAATGTAGGTAACTAAATAAGAAATGTGATTTTGTCAACTTTGATTTCTCCACTAATATTTTTTATCTCTGTCTTTACTATTTTGTATTCGCCTTTCATAATATCCAGGTGTTAATTCTCAAAGTATCATTCGATGTTATATTGCACGACGTTGAGAAAACCCCTGTCGGTATAAAGTCTTTACCCGAACGCGGGGGTTATATTATATCTTTCACGTGAAGAGACGAAATTGTTGGGTTATTACAGTTTTGCTCAATTTTGTATCATTTCTTTCACTAATTTATCATTCTTTTAATAAATGTATTATTACGGTTTCAGTCTGTATTTTTATTTTGTCTTTCACTTTGTCAAACTTTGTCACTAGATGGTTAGTAACATTCGAAAAAATCGGGCTTATACTATTTTGTAGGTTCTACAAGTAATTTAGATAGCAGCGGGGCTGGAGACATCATGCTTCTTGGGCCATGAAAGCTTTAGTATAAGAAATGTTCTACCCAAATCAAGATGATGTCGACAGACTTTCAAAGTTTGTTTTAGCAAAGATTCATAGTAAATGACTGACCATGCGCGCAAAACTTCTTAACAGCTATCTAAATTACTCGTAGAACCAGGAAAATGGTAAAAACACGACATTTTTTGAGAGTCACTATTTTAGACATAGAGTGCGCACTTGAACCTCTACTCACTCAAGTATAGTTTATCAATAATAATCAATAATCATTTATTTCGTTCATTTCAAGAATAACACGTCAAAATCAAAAATATTACAAATATAGGGTGTCTCAATAAGAGTGCACGTTTTAAATTTGACGCCATTTTTTTTCTATGCAGGTTGGAGCTCTGAAATTTGAAAGCTGGAATTAACGATTGATCCGATTATTAAAACTGGAGCGCTACACAACTGAACAACGCGTTATCATTGTGAAAACCCATTTAAATAAGATAAGATATAAAATTTTTGATTGGTCAGCGGTCTACTTGGTGGCGTAGTTTGCGCATTCCCGTACAGAGAGGAAAGCTGTGGGTTCAAGTCCCGACAGGAGAACGAGCATGGACTTCGGTAAGTACCGATAAGCGCCGATTTTGTCGATTTGGTCGAAACTCAACATGAACAATAAGCACCGATTTTGTCGATTTGGTCGAAATTCAACACGAACAACACCTCTTACCGAATTTTATCGACACCGTAAACAAAATCGGTGCTTATCGATCCTTACCGAAGTCCGTGCTCGTTCTCCTGTCGGGACTTGAACCCGCGACTTTCCTCTCTCTAAGGGAATGCGCAAACTACGCCACTAAGTCGACCACTGACCTATCGAAAATTTTATATCTTATCTTATTTAAATGGGTTTTCACAATGATAACGCGTTGTTCAGTTGTGTGGCGCTCCATTTTTAATAATCGGAACAATCGTTAATTCCAGCTGTCAAATTTCAGAGCTCCAACCTGCATAGAAAAAAAATGGCGTCAAATTTAAATCGTGCACTCTTATTGAGACACCCTATAGTTTATCTATTAACTAGATAGATAATTACAATAAGTCGCTTTTACAGGCTAAGAATTCTTCGTAGCTGTAAAAGCTGTGGTCAGCGAGCCAGTGCTTCAGTTTGATCTTGAAGGATGTGAGGCTAGTTGCCTTCGTGACAATTTCAGGAAGATTGTTGTATCCCTTGCTTAGTTTAAGTACCAGAGAAATGAAACAAATAAACAATGCTGGACAATCCACACAGCATCGTCTAGCCCCAATCTAAGCTGTGTTGATGTACTAGGGTAGGTACTAGATGACTATTATACTACACATAGTTAGATATTTTTTATTATAAATACCCAGAACACCCGGAACAAATATTTGCAGATCGTACAAGATTTTGTCCTAAGGCGGGAATCGCACCCGCAACCCCCTTCGTCGCAGGCGGACCTTCGCCCGCCGCGCCACATCGGTCGTCGAGAAAATTAAGAAATACTAGATGCTAACTGCGGCTTCGCACGCGCTTTTTAAGTAGCCTATGTTCGTCCCCGAGACACCTATTACTTCCCTGTTAAATTTCATCAGAATCCGTTCAGCCGTTTCGGCGTCAAAAGGTAACAGAACGACAGAATTTATAATATTGGTATGGATGGAACACTGGATGAAAAAAAAACATTCAGTATATATGAAAATCATAAATATATTTCAAAAAATAATTAAAAAAATTAAAATAGACACGATTAAGAAATTCTGATTTCAACCCTAGGTTGTATGTAAATCAAAAATATATTAAAACAAAAACACAACAAGACTTCTAATAACATAATTTAAAAAAAAAAACAATCAAAATTAACTAATTATTTTAAACACACTCATGTCTGCAATGGCACAGCTTAAAAACTCTAGGCTTTCCATAAAAAATATTCCCCCAATCCTCTGAACCAGTTTCTTCGATACTAGTTTGTGTTTCCGCATCTTTGACTTCAATCGCATCATCTTCCGCATTTTCTTGCGTTCGGTTGAGGAACTCGAAATCTAGTGGTTCCTCATCGTTGCTGTTCATGTGTTCAGGCAGAGAGCCCGCAGAAGGCCGGATGAGAGGTGTTCTCATGATGTCTACTTCTCGGTCCGGCGCGGGCGCAAGCAAGTTGTTATGTGGAACTGAAACAAGTAGGTAAATATCCTACGAATAATAAAAAGCCGAAAGTTTGTGAAATCTGAATTTTCGTTACCTAGGATCTCCAAAACTACTGGACAGATCAAGCTGAAACTTGGCGTACATTTAGAATATAGCCTAACTTAGATAATAAGCCTATTTTACCGAAAACGCGTGCGAAGCCGCGGGCAGAAGCTAGTAAGAAATAAATAATGCTGGACAATCCATACAGCATCATCTAGTCCCAAGCTAAGCGAGCTAAGGGGAAACACTCGCTACCAAACCACATGCTATTTTCAGAATATCGTAGATTGGTAATGAGTAGAGACAGAACCCTAAATAAGCGTCTTTTACTTTTTAAGCAATAGATAGATAGATAGATAGATAGATAATTCTTTATTCATCACCTTAACAAAAAACAAATTTTACACTAAACATATAGACTAGAGAAGAGAAGTTAGTCAAATTATTATATTATTATTATTATTGTATAGTCAAATTCAGATTGTTTATTAATAACGGTCAGAACAAGTTCAAGTCTCTTCTTACCCTCATTATTTTCCAGTGACTCTTCTATTTCTTCCTCCGCCACTTCAGGATCTTTTACACTTTCATTCGCCGAATCATCTCCGCTGACAACATACGTTTCATCAACGTTTGCTGGCGGCAGCAAATCATCATTTGTTTCATCATAATATGATCTGTGGACATCTGCTTGGGATGTCACTAGTATACAATCGTCTGATTCAGATTTATACTCGACGTCATCTCTTTCCATATGATCAGATGAACTTCGGGGTTTATCTGCTCTGGAGCCATGATTTCTTTTAGATTTCTTTGCTATAACTTCTTCCTCATCTGATTCACTGGAATCATTATTTGTTCCACGTTTTAGACTTCCGCTAGATATAACTATTGGTTCAATATGACCACCAACATCAGTACCTTCATCAATTAAGATATTGCCATTGCTCCTGTTATCTGATCTATTATCGTCATTAGAATACTCAACATAATCATCATCATCATGATCGATAGACTCGATGCCACTTGAAATATCTCGACCTGCAAGAAAAACATAAAAGCCTTATTTACAAAAAAATTCAATACATATAAAATATTACAGAAAAGTACATAACTACTTTCAAATAGTAAGTTTTTATGCTCTAGACTAGAACGTTCTAGAAATCAAGATATTTTTTTTATAAAGTTGGTTTTTTATAATTGAGACCTCAACAAAAACTGAATAAAATAAACAACCCAATAAAAACATAAACTTCAACTTCATAATCGAACGTGCGCAGTTGAAAAGGTAGGTGCATATTCAAACTCAAAAACAGAGGTGAGACGAATAAGAGTTGTTGAAGCCTTGATTTGATTAGGTACCTTAGTGAGCGAAAATAAATGCTTTGTTTATTTATTTATTCTGAGAATATAAATAAAAAATTAAATTCAAAGAATAGAAACAAATAAGAACTATAAAAAATGTATTTACAATTGAAACAGATGTCTGTGATCAACTTAATAATTGTCGTCGTGAACGTTGTGAACGAAAGTTTTCGTTTCAGGTCTGGCCAAAATAGCGTTTTTGTCAGTATGTCCGTAGTCCGTACTCCTCTGCAGGTCGTATTTTACAACCGATCGGTACGAAACTTTGTGTACAGATTCTATGATTTTATATAATTTTATTGTCGTCGGGATTTTTTGATTAAAGACGAACTTCTTCCACAATAAGGCAAAAAGGCAGATTTGGAATATCTCCGCTTTAAGAGATCTGATTTTGATGATTGTACTTTTAATTGAAAGGTAATAACTTTAAACGGTTCTTATAAAAATTTGGTAAAGATCGGGTGAGGATTTTTGGCATGACGAGCAGAATAGCTCCGCAAAATGCAGTAATATGCAAGAGAGCATTTACAGTACAGCGCCACCTATTAGAACATCTTTGTAACACTTCGAGAGTTATATGAAATAGCGCGGCCGCATACACCGTCGTCGTCGGTTAAATAATAACAACAACTTTGCGCTGATGGATCAACGCCATCTATTGATACCTAGGTACAGAATTCTGAGCTTTGCTGAGGTACGTAACTTAGGTACTTTGTATCACAGACCAGTTTATATAAACTGGTCCGTGTTTGTATGGACAATTGGTATAATGGTTGATGTGTTTGTGCAACATTTCTGACAAAAATTCAATGCACACCACACTAGCGTAAACCAATATTTAGGTACATAACTACTTATAAGGGTTTTTCTGATTTTTGGGTATACCTACCTGGGTATCTTCTTTTATTTTTTTTTAACTTACATAGAATTTTTCTAATTACATAGAATTTAGGTACCTACTTACCTATAATACTTATGACAAGATTAGCACCATTATAGGAAGGTTGGTTGGTGCCTACCTACCTATGCTGGTGCTTATTCTGATAAGTAAGCACTTTTGCTCCGTGATACATAAGATGCTTTCACACTGGCATGGCGATTTGCAAGGAGTCACCGCCGAAAAACATGGTAGGTACATATACCTACCTAAATATCCCGTTTTAAATAACTTTAGTAATAAGTTACTCGAGGTCTACTGTTCGTAGAACTACTAGAACATGTACAAGAACTTTTGAAAAGGTGTTAGTTTTACAAACTTGTCAAAGTATATTTTTCCTGTAAAATAATAGATCCATATCCTCAAACGCTACATAGGTTACATATCTAAGTACATTTCAGATGGGTCGCTAAACAATCTTCGGAAATGGGGGGGGGGGGGGGTTGAAAGAGTAACCATTTCGACTATTTTCAAAATATACCTACCGAACCTACCTACCAAAATATCCCGTTTTAAATTACTTTAGTGCATTAATAAATTAATTAATTGTTGAAAAAAGTTAGTGTTCGCGACGTCTACTGTTCGTAGAACTACTAGTTGTATTTACAATTGAAACAGATTGTCTGTGATCAACTTAATAATTGTATTTACAATTGAAACAGATTGTCTGTGATCAACTTAATAATTGTATTTACAATTGAAACAGATTGTCTGTGATCAACTTAATAATTGTATTTACAATTGAAACAGATTGTCTGTGATCAACTTAATAATTGTATTTACAATTGAAACAGATTCTCTGATCAACTTAATAATAATATTTTTTTGAAAAACAAAAAACAGACTGCTATTTTCAAAGTTTAAACATTGTTTTAATAAAATAAAACCGGCCAAGTACGAGTATACTCGCACACGGAGGGTTTCACGCATTCAAATCTATTTCTCAAACTTTATAAAAACCAACTGTTTGGAGACCCCCTTAAATTTTTCACATTGTAATTTTTTTAGTAATTGTTGGCATTAAAGTTGAACTGTGACTTATAGAAAGTTTCATGTGGCTACCTATTATGGTTCAAGAGATACAGCCTCGACAAACTTAGAGCAAAAGTAGAAATTTTGTTTACTTTTCGTGTTTTAATATGAGTCCCTCAATTTTAATATTAATTTTTGTATTTCTTGTTATACTCGTAGTGGCAAGAGAAATACACACTCTGTGAAAGTTTCAACTGTCTATCTCTTACGGTTCATGAGATAGAACCCTTTGACAGACGGACGCACAAACGGACAGACAGCGGTGACTGAGTAATAGGGTAAAAGGTGGGTTTCGTTTGTACCCTTCGGGTACGAAAGCCTAAAAAAATAAATAAAATAAATATAAAAAAAAAAAAATAATATAAATAAATAAAAAATAAAATAAAATAAATATTTTGGGACCACCTCGCGTAATCATTCTCCATAAAATAGCAAAAGAATTTTCCATATCGGTCCACAATATGGTCGGAGAAATCGACGAACATACACAAAAATAACACATAGCCGAACATAGACCCGGATCCTTTTTTCGAAGTCGTCGGTCTGAACAGACTACGAGCGTTTTGAAGTTTATTAGATGCTTTTTTGTACAGAAGTGTAGTGAAGTAGCGGTTTTGTCCTGACCGAATTTAGTTCATCGTTTCATAACTAGATGTCAGCACAGGCGAATTACATCTCGCTAACGAAGCGTTTCCAGTTTTCAGCTGGTTCCGGAAAGTTGCAGAGGGCGGGCATGGGATAGTCACGTTATTCCAACCGTTTTCTATTTTAGTATTTTTTTAACGCTATCCGTTATAAACGGTTTAAAAGCGTTTTATATATAAGAAACGATTATTGAGTATCTAGGTACAGCTTGGAAAACAAAAAATGAACCAGAATATTGAAGTAGGAACCTATGATTAGGAATTAAAATATGTGTAGCCAATATCCTACCATCAAAACAATAATATCATTTATAGCCGAAAGTTTGTGAACTCTGAATTTTTATTACCTAGGATCTCCAAAACTACTGAATAGATCAAGCTGAAATGTGGCGTACGTTTAGAGCAAAGCCTAACTTAGATAATAGGCTACTTATTATACCAAAAATACGCGTGCGAAGCTGCGGGCAGAAGCTAGTATACTATACATACCAACCTCATTTTTCAAAACATTTTCTAATGTTGTACGTTAGTTATATTAAAAGTCTTTGGTACGTATAAGTTTTTGCCACGATTTTAGCATAAAATTTAAAAAAAAAATCAATTAAATTCTTTATTATAAGTATTATTAAACGGGTATTTATCGCGTTTATTTAACTATTTTTCCCGACTTTTCAACAATAATACCTACTAAAAATAATGTCTTCTGAGTATATTTGAATTAAATGGGACATTTTAACGTTAAGTTACTTTTATTTTAAGTTTCAAGTTCATGGATACTTTTGAGTTTATACCTATTAAGAAAAGTAGATACCTAATATAATTCTAAATCTATGTACCTATTACTACTGCAATGTTTCATTTACCACCATATTTATTCCAATTAACAACATAACAGTCAAATAGCTTTATGCCTTCCTTGCTTCAGACCTATGTCGGGGTATGTCACACTCTGGCTATGCTTAGGCCTCATTATACCTAACTCTCGTTATGCCTAAATTGTGATATGTCTTAGGCATAAGGCGAGTTAGTTGTACTGCTTAAGGCGAATAGTAGGGGTGATATAAGCCCCTATTATTATGCTCGTAGGTATTCAAGAATTGACCACACCCATCCTAGCGTCCGTGCATAATCTACACACTCTCCATATCGGCCCCCACGTATGCTACACACAGGTCGCTACATATGTACATGTTACACACGTGTTCCGGCACGTCTACACATTCACGCATGTTCCACACATGGTTTACACATGTTCCGCACATGGCCCACATATGTCCACACATGTTCCACACATGTTCCACACATGTCCACACATGTCCACACATGTTCCACACGTGTCCACACGTGTCCACACATGACCACACATGACCACCATATGTTCCACACATGTTACAAACATGTCCACACATGTTCCACATGTACGCACGTTTCCACACATGTGAACACATGTTCCGCACATATTCCACACATGGTCCACTCGTGTTCCACACATGTCCATGTTCTGCACATGTTCTACACCCGGATTACGTATGTCGCCACACTATAGACTACTTTAGCTACCATCTAATTGTTTCCAGGTATATTATTATAATTAAATAAATAAATAATGCTGGACAATTCACACAGCATTATCTAGCCCCAAGCTAAGCAGTGCTTGTGTTATGGGTACTAAATAGCCGATATACATAATACAATACACTACATAGATAGATATAGATATTATACATAGAAAAACATCCAAAACACCCTGATCTGATGAAATATCTGCAGATTGTACAAACATTTGTCCCGAGGCGGGAGTCGAACCCGCAACCTCCTGCGTCGCAGGCAGACCTTCGCCCGCTACGCCACAGAGGTCGTCATTATGGTCATAGTATCGGCTTAATTTGGCCATTGTCAGCATCGGTGACAATGGCCATTCTCATGGGCATTACCCCCATGAGATAGAAGCCAACAAGGCGCTTATCAGGGGGAGGCCTGCGTCCAGCAGTGGACCAATACAGGCTGTTAAGCTTGAGCAGCATCGGTGACGGTGAAATGCGTATAAACTCTATAGTCCACAACAACCACGCTTTCCCGTCTGAACCACTGGCTTTATTCTACAATTCATAGAACAAATTAAAAAGAAAATAAGGAAGGAAAGCCCAACGCATTCACTGCCAGGGCTCGGCGGCGGTGCGACCCACAGGCGTGCTTCACCGCCAGCGGCGCTGAACGACACGTGCGTCTTGGGCCACGAAACCGCTAGCATATCGTATTTACCGCCCAGCCTCGGAGGCGCGACCCGCAGGGGTGCTGTCGCCACGTGGTGGCGTTGAATATGTGCTTGTGAATCGTTGACAATATTAATAGGTAGGCGAGTAAAGTGTTATGAGCAGCTTTAAGTTACAGTGGGTAGTACAAAAATATCTGTTTGTGGTGCATTTTCCAGAACGAGAGATAAAATCAAGTACTTATCGATATTAAAAGACGGATGAAAACATTATCTATCATCAAGATGACGAACGAGAGGTTGGAGATAGTAGGCGAAGTGCACGAGTGGTTTATTTCCTTCATAAAGTAAAAGGAAAAAAAAACACCCGTAATATCCCACTTCTGAGTTGAAAGGGATGGGTTTTACAAATTAAAAGGGAAAGACTTAAGGCTGCTCAATATCACTTTTATTACTTTCCTCAGCACTTTGAAACATGAAAGCAAAATATAAAGACACAATGACTAACCTTCACAGCAAGTATTTCCAGCAGGACACCAGTTTGAACACTTTCACCCTTTTGAGGTCTTTCCTTGACGAATTACAGAATGAGACTGTCCGTTTTTGCTTTCAAAAGCGAATGAATTAGTGACGTGTAACAACATGGCCGTCAAGCGGAAGTGCGCAGTACTAGAAGACATTTTAGTTGTGAAAATTACAATCAATTGAACAATTATCGTTGTTGAATAAATATTTTAATAATTTAAATATTAACCTATGTATTCATATATTTATATTTTGCCATTTAAATAATACTGTAAAGATGACCGGAAGTAACGTTTTATTTTATGATCAAATCACGTAAAAATAATTCATGAATATCAGAAAATAGCAGATTTTAATAACGGTATCCTTAAAACAAGGATACCGGAAGTTCAGATCTCTCATTACTTAGATCGATTACAAAATCAGGTATTCATTTAGTAAATTGTAAGTAAAATCAGAAGATTCAACCATGTTTTATTACGGTATCCCACGGGGGAATTAGCCAGAGTTCATGGCTTACGCACTATAATAACAAAAACTTTAAATAAATGTTTATTAAGCTTTAACGGTTATTTAAAACCTAGATAAATGAGAGAAGCGAGTCTGATTTCCTGTTGCAAGTCGGTAAAATACTTAATTCTCCCTTATACCTCGTTTCGTGTGACGTCACGTCGTCCGCCAGGTGGCGCTGTAGCGACGACGGCGCGCCGGCGAGCTTCGCGCTCCGGCTTCATTGGCGTTTTGAATTTCGTTGCGATCGGTCGTGCTCACCACTATTGCGGTGAGTATAAAATATTCCAGCTGCTATAGCTATTTTATTTTTTAAAGCTACCTTAGCTTTATTATAAGACTACCTTAGCTTTATAATAAGATTATATTTTTTATTTAAAACTGCACACAAAGAAAACGGTGTTACCGTTCGTTTACCTTAAATTGTTTTAACAGTGTTATGTTATTTCAGAAATGAATAGGAGTGAAGTAGGTTCTGGAGAATCCTCGGATTCTTCAGATTCTTCATCCTCGGATTCTCCCGACACGGCACCCGGCCCGGCACCAGCCCCACTCCCCGGTCCAACGGTCTCCAGAAGCAGAAAGAGGAGACGATCGGGCTCTTCGAAGAGGAAGGCGAAAAGGCGCCGTCGTCGGACAGATGACGCAATTGCCAAGCTGGCTGAACAAGTAAGCAATATCAAAGATTTTATTGGTAGCGTTGCATTTCAACCTGCCTACAATAATGTTCAGGAATATAACCAAGACTGTCAATCTGATGTTAGTGGTGACGTAAGCGGGGACCTTTATGTTGATGAGGTTGAAAGGGGGGAGCCCTCCGCTGAGGCCCCACCCGAGGTAGCTGCATCTGAGGGGCATCCTGCCAACTCTGAGACATTCGAGCTTTCGCTAAATACTGTGCTAAAAGAGCCATCTATACCAAAATCATTGCCGGCACATGTAGAATTTTTGAAATCAATCCATCATTTTGAAACTGAGGACTGGGATAACGTTCGTTACGCTGAAGTTCAGGAACAGTATTGTTCATCCCCAGGCTTCAATTATTTGGAGACAAATGACGAGTTGAAACCGTACGATAAGACTAATGCGCTGGCGCTGATTGAACGCGGGTTCGCCTCAATCACACAAGCAATAATAAAACATAATGAGGCCGCTCAGGCAGGTTTTAAAACTTTAATTGATTGGGCAGGTGTGACTAGTGATTTGTCTCCAAATACATTAAAAGATAAAATCAATGAGGTTTTCGTAAAGGGTCCTTTTCAAAAAACATCAAGTGATATCCTACAATTAGCATGCGGCCATAGGGCAGAAATTATTCAACAAAGACGTGACACTTTGTTACGAGCAATAAAAGACAGTTATATAAAATCTAGCCTGCGGAAAATTCCGCCTAGTTGCGAAACTTTATTTAAAAAAGAGGCTTTATCTTCGGGTATTGAAAAAGCAGGAGGTGCTGCAAAAGTTTTTTGGCCCCCGCGGGCACCAACCTCAAATAAGACCGCTGCGCAAGCTCGGTCAAATCAGCAAGTTCAGGCCTCGCCTAGCTATGCTAATTATAGGCAAAAAGATTATGCGCAAGCAGTTTCTAACTACCCTCAGTTGCCAATTAATTCAATGAGAATGCCTCACTACGCAGGGAACAATTACGCAATGCAAGGGCGTGACAATCCTCGTCCCCCTCAAAGATTTACACAAGGCACGAGACCCTTACGTCCAAGATCCCATCAAGGTTATGACGCTCAGCCCGGCCCAAGCCGAGGGCACGGTAGGGGGCAGTCCTTTCCGCGCATGCAATCAAAACGGAGATTATGACTAGGGATTGCAATCCGGATATCCGGATATTCGAATTATCCGGATATCCGCTAATTTTCATATCCGGATAATGGGAGCTCCTTTATCCGGATAAAACGAATAATACGGATACTACCTACAGCTGATTTTTCTAATTCACGACACAACACTACACCGCATCCAGCATTTTAGAAATGTTATATTTAATGCATACAATACTTTGTGTTGTTAAAAATATACATGTAATAATTCGTGCGTGTTTCTGAATCTGGAAGCTATAAACAAGCAAGACCTACACTAGCGGTAGCGCGCAAACGCATCACTAGCGTTGACACTGGTTTGGTCAGTGATTCGACGACGCCGACACAGACTGATCTCCGCGCACGCAGCACAGCTACCCCACACACACTACTATAACATAACTGTATGTGTACATTCGTAAGTTTGATCTCGTGACTGTGTTGGTTCTTTGTTAAAATCATTTTAGAGTACCTATTAAAATAGGAAGTTGATTTACGTTCGTTCGTTGTTAAAAAATAAGTTCGATGGAAAGAAGTAAACTGTTTTTATTTCATAGATATTTTAGTTTTTCAACCCATTCGATCGATACTCTTATTTTTAATTTTTTTTATTTATTTAGGGGAAAACCAAAGGCTTAAAAATTAACAGAATTACAAATTAATAAGTACCAGAAAGCTTATTGAAGGTTTTCATGGATAATGGTGGATTATTACAATGAAAAAGACTATGAACATGATGTGACTAGTCAACATGCACAACATCAACATCTCTAAAAACATAGTTAGATTAGGATCTACATTACAAAAAATTTAGACTTCATATTTATCATCATCATTGGCACCAAAAAACTCTCCTCTAAGCCGCCGCCTGGCCGAGCTGACACTTGTGCAGAATAAATCCAGGTCAAATTGCTTACTCAATTTGTTAAAATTATTACTCGCTCGCCACAAGAAGGAATTTTGTCGGTAGTTAGTGCCAGCATGGGGAACGTAAATAGGGGGGTTAACTCTGATAGGTTTGCAGGGAACGTTAAGCTTAATTTTTTTAAGCAAATTGGGACAATTAATATTATTCGACGTGATTTTAGGTATAAAAGATAAGTCGGCGATCTCACGCCGCTTGGAAAGAGGGAGAATGTGAAATTGCTTACATAAATCGAGGTAATTGGCTGAACTGTATGGAATTCTTAAACGGAAACAAAGGTACTTCATAAACTTAATTTGAATGCGCTCGATTCTTTTATTATAAACATCATAACGAGGGTTCCAAATCGGTGATGCATATTCTAAGATGCTTCTAACAAACGTACAGTAAAGAATTTTAAATCTCTATGGTGTTCAGTTTCTATGCGAATTCTATTTTTATTATATTAGAACTTTAATGTAACGTTTTTTGAATATAAATTAATAAATACTTATACTTTAAAAACCCATTTTCCTTGATTAAATTTAATTTTTATGTATATTTTTCAATTATCCGAATTATCCGAAATATCCGAATATCCGAATAGTAAGGCTCACTACTATCCGAATTATCCGGATACGAAAATTTAACGGATAATGCAACCCCTAATTATGACTCACAAACGTTTCAGGCAGGCCAGCTAAAGTTGTTTGCGAAACAATGGGAGAACTTGCGTGCCCCAGCACCTCTTCTCCAAATAATTCAAAATTTTCGTATTCCTTTTCTAAAAATACCCCCGTTACAAGTACCACAATTGCAAAATCATTCCTTTCAAACCCCCGTGTCAAAAGAAATGGACAAAGTTATAAAAGAAATGTTAGAAATGAAAGTTTTGGAGCAGGCGAGTCGCAGTCCCAGCTTTGTATCGCCGATGTTTTTAATTCCGAAAGAAGACGGTTCTATCCGTCCCATATTCAATTTGAAAAACCTCAACAAGTATGTGTGTCTGAGCAAGTTTCGTCTGATAAATGTGCACAAAATACCAAGTTTCCTGCAGGCAGCGGACTGGTTAGTCAAAATAGATCTAAAAAATGCTTATTTTCATCTGCCTGTGTCCAGGGTACACAGATGTTTTCTAAGGGTTATCTACCGCCAAAAACTATTACAAATGACTTGCCTACCATTCGGTTTAGCATGCGCGCCAAAGATCTTCGCTTGCCTGTCAAATTGGGCAGCACAAGTTCTCAGGGACAAGGGATTCAGGGTAGTAGTCTACCTAGACGACTTTTTACTTGCGCACCAAGACCCTCATCTTCTAAACAAGCAAGTTCAGGAATCGATCCAAATCTTAGAGTACCTAGGTTGGCAGATAAATTATGCCAAATCGATTTTAGTTCCTCAAACAAAATTACAGTACCTAGGCGTAGTATGGGACCCTCGAAAAAATTTAAAGTACCTACCGCCTCAGAAAAACGAAAATATTCGTCAAAAGCTGACAAAGTCACTCGTCAAAAAGCGGGCCAATTTAAAAGAAATTCAGAGTCTGGTCGGGTCGATCAACTTTGCAAGTTTTATAGTACCCAGGGGACGGTTGAACCACCGATCACTTCTCAATCATTGCCGGTCCCTCTTACTTCAGAATCCGCGCTATCGGTTTCTAATCCCACAAGACGCGCTCATAGAGATGCAATGGTGGGTTGCGAACCTTACAAACTCTTCACCAATACATCATCCTCCCATATCCAACTATCTAGTGACAGACGCGTCGGGTGTAGCTTGGGGTGCACAATTGAACAACATGAAACTTTCCGGCCTCTGGTCACCCAGAGAAATGACTCTCCATTCCAACCAGAGAGAAATGTTAGCGGTGTTGTATGTTCTGAGGGATTATTGCCAATACTTGACAGGGTCGTCTCTGTTGATACAGACCGACAACAAATCGGTCGTGTCGTACTTGAGGAACGAAGGAGGGACCAAGTCGAGACCTCTCATGAATCTGACTTACCAAATTATTTCGATTCTGGACCAATTCAACGTCCACATGGAGATACATTACATTCCAGGCCTTTACAACAGCGAAGCGGATCGCCTGTCAGGCTTGTCTCGTCCGCCGGAATGGCACCTTCTTCCCAGTGTAACACAGGTAGTATTTGCCAAGTGGGGGATTCCCCAGATAGATCTGTTTGCGTCAGCAATGGCGCATGTTGTTCCAAAGTACGGGACCCTAGATGTGACGGATCAGCAGGCTTGCCTATACGATGCATTCAGCCAGATATGGAACTTTCGCCTAGCCTGGGTGTTCCCACCACCTTACCTGATGCCTCGAGTGTTACAACATCTCAACTCGGCGATAGGATTATACCTGGTAGTAGCACCGCGTTGGGAGAAAGTATTTTGGAGGCCCGACCTCAAGAACCGTGCTCTCGATCACCCATTTACGATCAGCAATCTGAGCCAGGTAATGATAGACAGCATAACAGGCCATCCACCGAAAATGACGCAGGACATGGTTCTAGAGGTATGGAGATGTGGGGGTGGTCGGAGAGTCTAGTAGGTTGGTCGCTAGAACAAAAGCAACTTTTGCAAAAAAGTTGGCGAGATTCATCGTTGAAAACTTACCGTGTAGCATGGACCAAATGGCGTAGCTGGGCTAGTGAAAACTCTGTTAGTATATGTAATCCTACTGGCGCTGACTTAGCTAGGTTTCTATTAGATTTACATTTGAAACAAGGTTTGGCATATAATACCATACTAGTGTATAAATCAGCTATATCGACACTTTGTAACGCTGATTTTAGCGAACGGCTCAGCACTCACATTTTAGTCAAGCAAGCCCTAAAATCTATTAGTATTAAAAATATAAAAAATCAAAAAGCCCCAATATGGGATACTGATGTACTTACTAACTGGTTAAAAGATAATTCTGTAAACATAAATAGTTTGTATGAATGTTCGGCTCGAGCTGCTGTATTACTCCTGTTATGCTCGGGGCGTCGTGTCCATGATTTAACGTTACTTTCTGTAGATAAAGAAAACTGTGTGTACACAGATAATTCTATAGTTTTATGGCCAAAATACGGATCAAAATGAGTAACAGACAATCTGGGTGGCGTGTTTTTCAAAACACACTAAATCAAACCCTTGACCCTGTATTTTGGATTAAAAATGTTATGCGGTTATCTGAAGGTAGGAGAGCTATTTGTAAAGATTCTAATTTGTTTTTGACTACATGTGGCGCGCCTAAGGCTGCCTCTCGATCTGTCATAGCAGGATGGGTTAAAAAGACTTTACAGAAAGCAGGAATTAAAGCTAGCCCGGGCAGCGTCCGGCCTGCTGTAGCCTCTAAAAACTGGGTACAGAACTGTCCTCTTGATGATATCCTAGCACGCGGCAATTGGCGTTCAGTAAATACATTTGCAAAGTTTTACTGTCGTGAGATTGCTACCGCACCAACACAGTCCTGTAGCCAGTCAATCAAGGATCTTTTTGCACCAATTCCTTCTTAATTTGATTATTATAATTTACAGATGGAGCCGATATGATTATTTACCTACCTGTAGAATAAGATTTTGATTTTTTAGATTAAGTTGCTAAAATTTGGGTGCCAAATTAATAAACTGTGTGTATGTAAATAACGAAATAAATAGTATACCTATTTGTTGCAATTGATGATTGTGTGTGTATATTTAATTGCATTTTCTAAACCCTGCTATATATTTTTTACTTGTGAATAAATCTTTTATTTGGTTCATACTTTGTTTTTATACAAACTTACTTGCATTACCTAACTAACCAGCCTATAGGTAGGTACCTATCAGATTCTATCTAAGATTATATAGGCAGGTAAGTAGAATCTCAATGAAGTCCTATTATCTCACATTGGCGTTATTCGTCCACCAGGCGATAACAGACAGGTCTCATTTATCTAGGTTTTAAATAACCGTTAAAGCTTAATAGCAGCGTTTTACCTACCAATAAAACGCTTATTAAGCGATAAACGTTATTTAAAACCTAGCATTCTATGTCTGCCTGGCAGAAATAGCTTACTATTTTTTAGGAATTATGAGTTCCAAGATGTAGGTAGGTACTCCACTGATGTAAGTACCTATATAAAAAGAACTCATAATTATTTAGAGTTTTTATAGTATATTATCATAGCAATAAAAACTTCATGAGACCCAATGAAGCCGGAGCGCGAAGCTCGCCGGCGCGCCGTCGTCGCTACAGCGCCACCTGGCGGACGACGTGACGTCACACGAAACGAGGTGGGAGAATTAAGTATTTTACCGACTTGCAACAGGAAATCAGACTCGCTTCTCTCATTTATCTAGGTTTTAAATAACGTTTATCGCCTAATAAGCGTTTTATTGGTAGGTAAAACGCTGCTATTAAATAAACCATACCTTCAGTAAACAGTCGCTTGTAAATCCTCTTCATCTTCTTCTCCAGCCTGACGTTGAACTCCTCGGGATCATCATGTTTGTTCACTCGCTTCTCCACCTCGATGATGAGAGGAGGCAGCGGGCTGCAGGGCCGCACGGGGGGGAGCAGTGGGGGGCGGGGGCGGGGGCGGCGGTGGCAGGGCGACTCGAGGGGTCCGTCCTCCTCTCGCATGGGGGATAGGACTGAAGGAGCAAGAGCTGAGTTAGTCCTGTAATGCTCATGCGTAGCTTTATATTTTTGCCTTGTAATTGAGACATTGACTACCTCTGTGGCGCGGCGGGAGGAGGCAACGCAGGAGTTTGCGGGTGCGATTCCCGCCTCCTCGGGACAAATTTTTGTAATCTCTCCTTAACACGATGCGGGACGGTACTCACTTTTTTCAAACTATGTGTTATTATGACATTAAAATTGCCCATACAAGTTATGACCACTGCTTTATCAGTAGTGCCTTATAATATAAGCAAAACTAAAGAATAATTTAACAACACAGTACTTCCATAGCTGTAAGCCATGCTATAGCCGTAGCGCGTGTCGCTTAAAATCTTCATAGACCGGACTAAGGGCATGACCGTAGTGTGCGTGCAAGGATTTCATAGGAAACGCATCCACACCTTTATTTTCAATGTGTGATTGTGTGCGTCCAAATGCTTCTATACATTTGAGAGACTGATGTGATACGACAGTAAAAACGGTTTTCCTTGATGCTCCATACGAAATTTTGCTGCATTGACCGTACCTCAGTTCAAAATAGTTAAAACTTTTACGGTGGTGCCCGTACTATCATATTCAAACATCGAAAAATCTACTGCTAATGCAGTAGGTATCTACATCCCACATCGTGTTAATAACTCGGGAACTACCACAGCTATCAACTTGAAATTTAATATAATAATACATTTCGTGCGCCTGTACAGGGTTTAAGAAGCACTAAATGAAAAACAAGACCCGTCAAGTGCGAGTGTAACTCGCGCGCCGAGGGTTTCGAACGTTTGTGAACAAGTAGATACATAATTATGTACTAAAGGTACCGGTTAGAGACTCCGAAATTTAATGAAGACCTAAAACTAGTAGGTACCAACCTACATTTCAGATGGATCTCTCTGCATGCTTCGGTGATAGGGTGTAGCGGTAAATTTTTCGACTTTTTTCAAAATATTTCGAAAAGTATTAAACCTACAGAAATTTCAAAAACTGTTTTGAAATGTACAAACTGATACCTTTTTATATGATACCCCATTAAGTGGGGTAGCCCCCCTTTTGAAAATTATCCCCCCCTTTTTGTAAATTTTTCAAAAAGTGTTCGTTTTACAGACTTCTCTATATTTTTCCTGTAAAATATAGATCTATATCTACCAACGCTACATACATTTTGAAAGGATTGCTCTACAAACTTCGGAGATAGGGGGGGGGGGGGGGGAAAGGGTAAAATTTCGACTATATTCAAAATATTTCAAAAAGTATGAAACCTACAGAAATTTCAAAAACTGTTTTGAAATGTACAAACCAATACCTTTCATAGTGGGGTAGCCCCCCTTATTGAAAATTATCTCCCCTCTTTTTGACCATTTTTCAAAAATGGTTCATTTTACAGACTTCTCTATATTTTTCTTGTAAAATATATATCTATATCTACAAACGTTCCCTACATAGATAGGGGGGGGGAACGGATAAAATTTCGACTTTTTTTAAAATATTTCAAAAAGTATGAAACCTACAGAAATTTCAAAAACTGTTTTGAAATGTACAAACCAATACCTTTCATATGATACCCAACTCAGTGGGATAGCCCTCCTTTTTGAAAATTATCCCCCCCCTCTTCTTGACCATTTTTCAAAAAGTGTTCATTTAACAGACTTCTTTATATTTTTCCTGTAAAATATAGATCTATATCTACAAACGCACCATACATTTTGAATGAATCGCTCTGCAAACTTCGGAGATAGGGGGGGGAAAGGGTAAAATTTCAACTATTTTCAAAATATTTCAAAAAGTATGAAACCAACAGAAATTTCAAAAACTGTTTTGAAATGTAAAAAGCAATACCTTTCATATGATACCCCACTCAGTGGGGTAGCCACCCTTTTTGAAAATTATCCCCCCTCTTTTTGACCATTTTTCAAAAAGGGTTCATTTTACAGACTTCTCTTTATTTTTCCTGTAAAATATAGATCTATATCTACAAACGCTCCATACATTTTGGAAGGATCGCTCTGCAAACTTCGGAGATAGGGGGGGGGGAACGGGTAAAATTTCGACTTTTTTTAAAATATTTCAAAAAGTATGAAACCTACAGAAATTTTAAAAACTGTTTTGAAATGTACAAACCGATACCTTTCATATGATACCCCACTCAGTGGGGTAGCCACCCCTTTTGAAAATTATCCCCCCTCTTTTTGACCATTTTTCAAAAAGCGTTCATTTAATAGACTTCTCTATATTTTTCCTGTAAAATATAGATCTATATCTACAAACGCTCCATATCTTTTGAATGAATCGCTCTGCAAACTTCGGAGATAAGGGGGGGGAATGGGTATTTTTTCGACTATTTTCAAAGTATTTCAAAAAGTATGAAACCTACAGAAATTTCAAAAACTATTTTGAAATGTACAAACAAATACCTTTCATTTGATACCCCATTTGACTCTGTAGGTCTCTTTTAAAGTTTTGACATCTCAATTTGTATGGAAAATGTACATTTTCATTTTTCATTTATTTTCATTTTTTTTTTCTTAAAATCTGTACAGGCACACGAAATGTATTATTATTTTAAATTTCAAGTTGATAGCTGCTGTAGTTGCTGAGTTATTAAGGAGGGAAAAAAGGACAGACAAAGCGAGACTATAAGGGTTTCGAAACCGATCTTCGAAACCCTAAAAAAGAACATTTTCCATACAAATTGAGACGTGAAAATTCCAAAAAGTCTGTAAAACGAACGCTTTTTGAAAAATGGTCATAAAGGGGGGAGGGGGGCATAATTTTCAAAAGAGGGGGCTACTTCACTGAGTGGGGTATCATATGAAAGGTATCGGTTTGTATTGTACATTTCAAAACGGTTTTCCGCGTCGCAACAGTGTCCCACACAATGGGCCTCCCCAACTCCAACTATGTCATAGCGTCGGGCCTCTTACCATAGTACCTAATTTATACGAAAATAAAATCTTTATTCACAATGAAAGTTACAATCAAATAATAGAAATAAATTAGAACTAGTATTTACAAATGTGCTAACTGCAGACTGTTGCAAACTGATATTGAAATGGATGAGTTGAGCTACCTATAGATCGTTTGCAACAAAAATTAGATAACTTTGAAGGATTACTTAGTGTAGGACGCCCTCCGGCCAGATGGGATGACGATCTGCGAAAGACTGCAGTGAGATGCTGGATGCGGCAAGCTGAAGACAGGGCGCCATGGCGGGAGTTATGGGAGGCCTATGTCCAGCAGTGGACTAATATAGGTTGATGATGATGATGAAGGATAACTCACGTGAAACATCTTGAAACTGACTCCTTAGCACGTACTCTCGCCGCTGGATATCACTCCGCGACATTTTAGAGAACAATTTGCACACAATACAAACTTCTTCAGTCCACAGAACAATAACCCACGCCAACAGACGAAATTTTCCACGGTGACGGTATTTTGCGGCTGTAGAGTTTAAATATTTTCTTGAGGTCTTGAGGGTAGTTGCCAAGGAACATTATGCTCTATGGGTAGGCATGGAAGATTTCACGCATCACTGGTTATATCACTAGTGACAACATAAATCACGTGCCACACCAGTTACATGCATCGAAACCGTGAGTTACTTATAACGCGAGCGTGATTTTTCACGCGGGCTAAGCTACATTACATTTCGCAGAATTCTATCGTGCGAGAGAGACAAAGCTACAGCATGCGACTGTAGCTACACCGTGCCACTAGCGAGAAGAGAGAATTCGTTTAAGTAAAATTGCATCTTATTCTCAACACCATTAGGCTTTAATTTATCTGGAGTATTTTTGAAGTGAAAACTTCTTTAGCGGCGCTGAGCACTTTTTTTGTATGGGTAAAAACTTTCAAACTCGCGTCAGGGTCACGTGATGCTGATCGAAAAAGCGTAAGATGACGTTTTACGTTTATACTTATGATTAAACACAACGTTAATATTGAAGTTTTCACTTCTGCCGGCACTCCCGGAGTGCTACCTTTTATATTTTTAAAACTTGCTTACTGCTTAGATAAATAACGCTCCGTTACAAAAACTTCATATGAAAATTAGTCTTATTTTAAAGACGTTAAGGTGCTCATTTAATGTAGGTACATGTAGGTACTTGAAATTTATAATACCAGTGATATCACGTTGTGAGAGTTTCACTTCATTTCACTCACTTGTAATCTTTACTTGTTGCTGCTGCACGTGCATGCCGCGTTTTGAGTCGCGTGTTATTTTAACACATTGCTGGACACTACCGCCCACAGACGTAAAAAGTAAAAAAGCGATAAGACAGTACGCCTCTCGACGTAAGAGTTTAGGTTAAGCCAAAGTCAGTACGCCCCAAGACGATTGATTTTCCATACAAACATTAGGAAGGGCATGCTGTAGTGTCACCGTAGAGGTAACTTAGACTGTTATACTGTCACCATGAAATGAATTAGAAAAGTTCAAAACACCCACGGTCACGAACACGTCGACATTTTTCCGCTCCCCCTCCGCACGTACACTACGTCCGTGGACGTCGTGTTTTCATACACTCAGTCGAGTAGTGCGCAGCGGTGGTGCCCCGCGTGCTTTCGCGCCATTTTGGCGGGTGAATCGTATTGAAAAGTTAGTAAATCTTTTTTTATACGTTATTTCTGTTGTTTTTTATTTGTATAACACAAATTCAAGTTTATACTGTGTCCGTAAACAAAATATTACTCATGAATTTGTATTTTTTTTGAGCAATTTTTAGTGATACTAAAATACATTGATATTATTTGCAGATGGCGGCTAGAGATTCCTATGAAGAGCAACAAAAAAGACTCTAAGACTTGTTTGATGCGGTTTCTACTCCTGAGTCAAGTGAAGACCCTTTTGCTGACGATGGGGTATAGGTCATTTCCATACTCCCCGTATGGAAATGACCTATAGATGACGCATATAGACGTACTGTCGTGTTACATATATTTTACCACGCGTTCTGACACTACGTCTATAGACATTGTATGAAAAAAAGTAGTGACAAATCAGTAACAATCAGTTTACTAGTAGTGTCCATCAACGTGTTAAACTGAGCTCACCTGAGATTGTCTGTTAATACAGAAATAAAGTTGTCGTCCTAGTGTTTTGTAATTAAGTACTTAAACATTGACAGTCCCAAGCCTGTCGAAGTATGAAGGAAAGTTCATTGAAGAAAACACGTTTTATTGTCAAAAAAAACATCGCCGATTAGCTAAGCGATAAGTTCTGAATCATATCACTATCACTGCAACATATAACAGGCGGAAAAAATGCACCCACTGTGATAATAATCATCACTAATGAAATATAACGACCGTGATTTATCACCCGTGATATAACCGTGACAGAAATAAATAACTTCGCGACGTGATAGTGAAATAAAAGTAGCTATAACTTCCATGCCTATCTATGGGAGAAGACCAACGTCATACTTCAAAAGTGGTTCGCTTTTGCGACACTAGCGCCGCCACATCGTAACCCTCCTGTAAACTTTTTGACAGAGCAAAATGGCGGGATATTTAAATCATTGTAGGCGGGATTTTTGAATCATCCATTTACACCTATACTACAGGTGATATGGAATGAACTACAAATGTTCTTGTGTATTTCTGACCCTAGAATGGGCCAGAAACACAAGAAAGTTTGTAGCCCATGCCGCCGCCTTAATAAAAAGTAAGGAATATCTCAAAATAAAATTGAACAGACTATGTTGTATATTGTAAGTTTGTATTTACTTCTTTAGGCTTACAAACTAAACTTATAGACAAATAAAATTTTAAACAATGTAAATTTTATAAAATACATCGTAAATTTAAACAAAATGATTATTAAATAATAAATTAGAAAGAAGAAAGAAGAAAGAAAAGACATTTATTTATAACAACATTACAGTAGGTACAGAAAAAAAAACACACTTATGGGGTATAGGTACATAAGGTTGCTATAAAAAGGCCCTAACTCAGCATAATGCTGGCTAAGCTCCCGTAGGAGGCCTAGCCAGCGCTGGTCTTCCGTTAGGGCCCGTACAAATGTCGTCACGAACGGACCTACGCCAGCTTACGCTAATTACCTACAACACTACGTTTGAAGAGGATGTTTTATGCGAGTTGCAAAATACTATTTTTTTTCTTAAGACTGGAGCGTGAAGCTCCGAAAAAAAATCTATTTTTTTTTATAAAAAATCTATGTATACATATGTAGAACACAGAAGACATTATTGTTTTACAAATGTTTGAAAGGTGTGCTAGGCAGTGCATTGTGAAGTCAAAATTTACATTTCCTCTCCAAATTTTAAAAATGTTGGTTTTCAAATCTGACACATGAGCATTATTATTCAGGTAGTTATACATTATTGATGCACAGGCCTCAGTGCATTGAATGAGGTTGTCATTTGCATAACAAAGCCTTTCCTTTTCGTCATATTCTTTGTAAGAGACAAACAAGTGTGACTGATTGCGATCTTCTGTTGTAAGAGACTGTAAACAATGTTTGCATTCATATATCCACAGACATAGGCGCAGGCTTGTGCATCACTTTGTCTGATATTCGGATCAAGATGTTCGAGATCATCGTATATGGCCGAACTTTGACTCTCTTCTTCCGCACAGTGATCTTCTGGTGGTAGATGTTCCTTAGAAGTAAGGAACTGGTTCAAATTGGTCAAAATATTATTTTGATCATTTTCACAGTTGGTGCGCGAGTTTGTATACGTTTGTTAGCTTATTTAAAATTAATCTTGTGATTTTAGATGCCTCGTATACATTTTTAAATTAATTTATGATAATAAGTTGCTGAATTTACTTTGTAATAATGATAAGAGCGGAAACTCTATAAAATAGAATGTTGATTTGTTAAATCTACCTATAAATTATGTTTATTTTTAGTTTATATTTTTATAATAGTTTCAGAATTTCTAAAGTGATTTTTACAATTTTGTAATTATTTCGTAGCTCAAACGACGACTGGCCATTGTATTTTTAAAAAAGATAGTCAGCTGAGAGCTTGGGTTATAACGGTCTTTTTCTGGGCTATCGAGTGCTTGGACAGTGGTGGCATTGGTTGTTGAGCTACGGAACAAGAAGGCTGTCTTGGATCCGATACTGTAACTTTGTGAAATTATAAAAAGTGAATTGGTATCTCGGACGTTTTTATTTCCCTGGCAAGTTGGAGTTATCACGTTATACTAGAAATGATAGCAGTTTTAAAACCTGATACAAACTGCGCGACTGTTGGATTCGAATTTGAACCACAGTTACTCCGCACACAACCGAAAAAATTCTCCAGAGGGTCCTGCTGCAGCCGTCTGGTCGCCAAGCTACCTACTTCTGTTGGGTGTCTGTTTTTTAAATTTCTCCACAATCTTTCTACTCCAATCATAGTTTGTAGCCAGCCATCTTGTGAAGGAGGTCGTTGTTTGGCTCCCACAAATTCTAAGTTTTTAATCTCGGAACACATCTCTTTGAAGAATTTCAGGTGTGGACTTCGGTCAGACAAATTTTGGCAGAATTTTTTGCCTCTTCTCAAATCTGCGGAGTCAGCATTCAGTGCATCAAATAGGCAATCTATCTTGCTTATCAAATTCGCAGTAGTGCCAGCGTCAGTTGGAAGTATACCTGAAATTAATAAAAAAAATATTTTACGTAACATCGGAGATATCGCCAGCGTCTCCGGGACGATTTCGACTGGTATTGATATGGATCAGTTGAGCTACCTCTATATTGTTTGCAACAGTCTACAACTAGCTCAACTGTTTTAATTGTTAACATGTCTTCTTCTAATTTGTTGATTTTAGTTTTCTTTGCTCATACAGATTAGATTTTAATAATACGTACGTAAAATATTTACTATTTTTGGATAGAAAAAGATGCAGAGAAAAATATGCTCCACAACAATTTTATTTTGTTATTTTTCTTGAAATGTGACTTGACTTACATACCTTGAGATACTTTGGCATAGATACCAGCAGCAACAGTGTGACTTAATACTTGAGCTGCTAACTTAACCCTCATTTTATCTCTGTTGTTGGGTGATATATGTGTTTTTGTTAAACTTGGCGCAAAAACAAAATATGGGTTTTTGCTGTCTTCATCATAGAACTTGGAAATATGGCTCCATTTTGCAACACCTGAAAAGAATAAATTGAGAATTAAACTGTCTCGATTTGTTAACAAAATAAATGGTTATTATCGGGTATCTAACGATCTTGCGTTATTAATAATAATAACGCAAGATCGTTAGATACCCGATAATAACCATTTATTTTGTTAATATATTACATATCTCACATAGGTACGTTTCTATCGATTTACAGCAATCATGGTCACGGGGCGACCCACCATCGCTGTAACGCGATATAAACTTATGGGACATAATCACAAAACGTACTCGAAAATAATACAATACAATAAAACTTTATTGCACACCAAGAAAATACAAAAATAAAAACACCAGAAAAGAGAGATACAGAGTTGTACAATAGGCGGCCTTATCTCTTCCAGACAACCTTGGGATGGAGAAGCACATGTATAGACGGTGGCGTATTATATGAGTAATGATTATAATTAGTGATATAAGATGGCGGCTTCGCACGCCTTTTTTCGGGATAAAAAGTAAGCCTATTTTTTATTCCAGGACATCCATACCATACACCCATCCAAAGTGTCACATTTATAATATTAGTGTGACATACAGTGTGTCCCACGGCCTTGGGACAATGAGGGTCAAGTACCACATATAATAATGATAGGAAGTTTTACTGAAAGAAAATATTCCCTTACTTGTTTTTTAATCTTATTATCTTTATCTTCAATATTTCAATTACTTGCCTTCCATTTCCCAAGAGCGTGAGATACACTGTGTAGCTTAGACCTCAGTGCAGCAGACTACTGCAGTACTGGTTATAAAAAACCAGATTAGTTGTGATGATGATGGAAATGCAATGAAAATAGATTTGACTTACCCTTGATTGGCTATCCAGCATTGGCGACTTAATAAATAAATTTCGAAAGCATTTTAGTAGGTGTGGAGCATCAAATAGGGCCACTATTTCATGAAGATTGTATTCAAAATAAGGACGGTGAAAACATGTCCCTAAATTGTTGAGAGCTCTTCTGTTTACGCCATCCATGTCACAAACGGTCGCAGCAATATTAATTCCCGCCAGAAAACAGCTATCTAGAATCTGAAAATAAAACGATAGTTAGGGACGACCTCTGTGGCGCAGCGGGCGAAGGTCTGCCTGCGACGCAGGAGGTTGCGGGTTCGATTCCCGCCTCGGGACAAATGTTTGTACGATCTGCAGACATTTGTTCAGGGTGTACTGGATGTTTTCTATGTATAATAAAAAATATCTATCTATGTAGTGTATTGTATTAAGTAGGTATATCAGTTATCTAGTACCCATAACACAAGCTCTGCTTAGCTTGGGGCTAGATAATGCTGCGTGAATTGTCCAGCATTATTTATTTATTTATTAAATTAAATCTTTAGACTGATACGTTATTTCAATAGAGGTTCTTTTTTTGTCAATTATAATAGATAGATAGGTACCTCTTTGATCAATGCTGCAAGTCTATCGGCAGTAACAGAGTCTCCAGATAAATAATAAGCAATAGGCTGTTTAAATCGCTTACGAATGCCAACAATCATGAATACAAGAGCATGGCTTGCAATTTGCGGATCGCGCCTTTGGGTTTTTCCATGGTCTTGAAATCCTTCAATGCTATCTTTTCTACTGTTGTAGTTTAAATGTTTTCTTATGGACATTTCATCAAACAGCAACATGCATTCATTATTTGGAGGAGTTTGACATGCAGTTTTCTTCTTTAAAACATCAAATATTTGACTATTAATACCACAAGTTAATGGCAAAAGATTTAATAAATTCTTGAGTGTTGTTTGACATGGTAAACAGAACAGTCTTCTAAGTAGTCTATAACATGCAGGTGAACGTTTGTAAAGCTGCAAAGCGATCCGTTTTTGATGAATATTCCATTTTCTGCTCTTGTTTTCTCTTTTGCAGTTTAATAGCTGACCTTGTAATAAAACTGCAAAGGGATTTGTTATTTTGTTGGAAAGCTCTTCAACT
The DNA here is from genome assembly GCA_963564075.1 of Eupithecia subfuscata. Classification (NCBI taxonomy): domain Eukaryota; kingdom Metazoa; phylum Arthropoda; class Insecta; order Lepidoptera; family Geometridae; genus Eupithecia; species Eupithecia subfuscata. The sequence continues at coordinate 306,620 of CAUWYO010000001.1, read as the reverse complement.
GCGTCATCTGAGGTTAGATATTTTAGCATATCAGTTTTATTCTTATGTCTGATTTGCTTTTTCAATTTACAAACTTGTCGCATAAGGCGCCTGCACTTATTGTAAAGATTAGATTCCTTTTTCGTTGAATATTTCTTCCTTCTCTGAAAGATGATAATAACTTCATGTTTTAAGGAAATCTTACGATTGTGCTTTTGAACACATTTTACACAAATATAGACCTGGACCTATATTCTAACCAAATTAGGTGTGTTTTTTATTAGTTACTTACAGAAGTGGAAGGTTGCAGCACCTCGGCAGTATCCACGTTGTGAACTTCGAGAACCTTATGTTGGATAGAGCTTAATGCTTCCTGGAATTTAAGATGAATGTAATTTAGTAGCAAGTAATTAGATTCTCTTGAATGTTGTTTCTTCTACTAGCTTTGACTTTCGGGTTTCACAATAGAAATCTTTGGATGTCGACCTCTGTAGTGCAGCAGCTGCAGGTTCGCCTGCGACGCAGAGCTTGTGAATTCCATTCCTTCCTTTTCTAAGTGTCATATTACATTAGGCATCGCACACAAGAGTTTGAGAAAAACGGTGATTGTAGAGTGTGTTAAAATGAGTAAATCAATCAAAAGCAGTGATAAGTGATTTGCAACAAAAGGTTTTAGCTGAAAATGAAGCTGAAACATTGTTGTACAAATTGTGTTTTACAGAGGTTCTCTCATATATTTATTTAGTAGTGAATGCTTATATTTCTTGTGTGGGTGCTAACTTAATGTGGACCCTTATTATTTACTTATAACTAAAGTAAGGATTTTATGTCATTTATTTTAGTAGGAATTCAGTAGTTACAGAAGTGGAAGGTTGCGGTGTTGCAGCAGTATCCATGTTGGGCACTGCGAGATCCTTGTGTTCGGTAGAACTTGATGATGACTGGAATTACATCAAATTTTACAATAATTAGTGTCATACATCAGCCTCAGGCTGCTCAGCTATTATTAAATAAATAAATACATAATACTTACAGCTTTAGATGATTTTGTAGCTAGATTGTGATCAACATCATGAGGAATGGCATATCTATGCAATTTTCTTTTAACCAAATCAATAAATGCACTCTTTTCAAAATGATCTTCACACAGCATTTTGTGACTTCTGTATAGCTTTTGGTGAAGATCACTACTTGACCAGTTTTCGTCAGGGTGAATGAATTTGGCCCATGCTTCGACACTGAAATAAAGAACATTTTTGTTCGTTTCCTTCTTGCACCAGTAATGGTAAAACTTACTATTTCCTAGAGAAAGCCAAATTTCATACGCAATTAGGACCAATATAATTCTAATCAAAATGGCGCAGAAGTATTAGCGACACTTCAAGAAAAATATGAAAGAAACCAAGACATACCGGGGAACGTTCCAGCCTCCAGGTTTTGGAAAACGACTCATAGAAAGATTCGGATGTTTTGCTGTTGATTTTCCGCATTTTGCACAGCGTCTTGGCGTGTCTTTCATAATTACAAATGGCACAATATCCACAAACAACACGAATTATATTGCAATATTTGCAATCCAAATAACAATACATTCAAAGAAAGTAAAACTTACTTTTGAACTTTTGAATAATTTTTGCAGGTAGACTTGCAGTGTTGCCAGATCACTATGTGAGTTTCCCCCCAACTTTATTCCAAATCCCCCCGAAAATTAGCTTTTAGTGAAAAAAAGCCCCCAAAACACTTTATAGGAGAAAAAATTAAGCAAATATATTTTAATTATTATTCAACCTCACGTAAAGCCTCAAATATTATCATACAATCATGTTCGCATCATTTTTTTCAATCATTTTTTTTTGACATTATTATGACTTGTTAGATTTCATCATGAATACATAAAGTGTTTTCACAATGTCCAGAACAATTATTCGTTAGATAAGTTTCCTACGCCACGGCACCATCCACAGAACAATAATTCTTAACGGAAAGAAGTAAGACTCTATAGAGTAAAAATGGTACTTGTGCTGTTGGCACAAGCACACAAGCACAGGCACAGAAGGAAACAAACGAACTACGAATGAACTTTACGTGTGGCTGTTGGCACTAAAATAAAATAAAATAAAAATAAAAAAGCTTTATTTCCTTAAACCTACTTTACATTTTTGTTTTAAGATTCTAGTTATGAAAATATGTTTGGAGGAGGCTTTTACCGCCCTGGCTGTTGGCACTAGTGGTATATAAACAAAATAAAGCATTTGTTACAAAACAATTCGATGAGTTCCGATTATAACCACACGTGCAAAGTTATCTTGCTTACTCGAAATCTTACGATGAATGAACAATTGAATCTAGGCAGTATTGTTAGGGCGAGAATACACGTAATGTAGTTAGGTACACTAAAGTAGTGATGAGAACTATTTTATGTTTGTGGTTGAATGATTGAGATACCTACTCAAGAAAACCTTCATAATTTCGCCAAAGTTTATTTTACCCCCGAAAATCCCCCCAACAAACCTTTCCCCCCGAATCTGCCCCAAAAGGTGGAAAAAACCCCCGAATTTGCAGGGAATCCCCCCCATCTGGCAACAACACTTTCTAGTTGTTGTACGTGGTGTTACCATTTCATAAAATTTATACTGACGATTTTTCCTGTGAATGGCAGCATTACTTGTGACCCAGTTAGGCATGCCCTAAACGTGTCCACGACTGGAGCGGATCTGGTCCGATTCCAGTTGGGTCCGGACACGTGTCCAGGAGTCGTGTCCGTGTTTGGATCCGCGTGCAGTTTCGCTTCCTACATGTCCATTAGATCAGTGGATCTAGTGGATCGGGTAGGATCCGCTTTTACAGTTCCTACATGTTCATTGGATCTGTCTGTTTGTAGGACACGTTTGTTTCGGTGGATCTAATGAATTAATGACTTATAAAAACATAGCAATGCTTTTCCTTATGGGATGACATGTTCGTTAGTTGGATCTAATCTTTGACAAATACTAGCCTAAGTTTTTTAAGGTAGGTATAAGTATACCTAATTACTTATTTTTTGGTACAAAAGTACAAATAAGTGGGTATATTTCGATTTGTTTAGCAAATTATAATATAGTAGGTATAATTTGACTGTAGTAGTTACTCGTAAACGGTAAATGGACCCGGATCTGTCGATCGAACACGTCCAAACCCGAATCGAAGCCCAGATCCACAAAGTTCGCTCGCTGTTACATTCATTCGACATAATGGCCAAGACCGAGGCGTCCAACGTGTCCGCGGACACGCCACGAACGCTAATCCGAAGCGGAACCATATGGCTCCAGGAGCGGACACGACTCCAGGAGCCGTTTGACTCCGGATCTGCACACCTCTAGACCCAGTTTTGCCGCCATCCAATCATAGCGCGTTGATGGGGCCTGCTTCGGACCAATTATTTTCTTTGTTGGGGAAGTCCTCGCTTGTCTAAATTTGTCGTTATTTTGTTGTTATTTTGAATAATTGATGCTGTCATGAGATGATGAGACGGATATTGGCAAAATTGTGTCAAACCTGACGCAGAAGCCATCAAACAAGAAGTTGAAGTTGAATAATTGACAGCGAACGTAGAAAGAGAAACTCAGAATAAATATAGGTAGATCTTCAGCGAGCATGCCCCAGAGCAAGACAAACTTACTTTAATTCCGTGAAGACAAAGTATACGAGGTGGTGGGGGAAAAGTGTTGCCATGCAATTTTCTTACCCCGATTTTAGGTTCCTTATTTCATGTCTTAGTTGATAGATCGGATTTGCGATTTTCCAGTTAATAAATTTAAAAAATTAAATTATCTGAGCGTCTGGTCGAAGCGAAGCGTGACCCGAGAGCTGGTGAGTATCAGGCACAGCGCATCAGCATTGCCATACAGCGTGGCAATGCAGCCAGCGTCTTGGGGACGCTTCCGACTGGTATTGATATTGATCAGTTGAGCTACCTGCAATAGTCTGAAGATAGCTCAATTGTTTCAATTGTAAATACTAGTATAATTTTCTATTTTGTGAATAAAGGCTATTGCTAGGTCATTATAATTATACAAGTAAGTATCACAATGTGAACCCTGTTTGGCGTTACAAGTGGAAGGCAGACCGAGGTTGTTTTTGGTAGGTAAATATAATTATGAAGGTATTAAGGTGAGTAGTAGAGAACAGATAGAGAAACAAGTGTTTTTGTTTTAAAATAATCAATATTTATTAAAATAATTAACGTTTATAAATTTTACAGTTTTAATCAGTCTTGAACATTTCGTTTTATTACTACTTAATCATAAAATCACAGTTTAATTATAAATGTCTTAGTTATATTACATATACAATAACATTTACATAAATTAATAACACTTTAAAAAAAATGGTTACTTACGAACGTAACATAAATAATATTTGCTAAAAAATAGTAATGTTGCTATCTAAAAAGTACTTAACTTTCATTGTACTTGCGTATAGGTACTTATACCTAGTTAGTCACAGCATTTTTTTTTATTAAAAAATACACACGCATTTACACAGAAGCATTTAAAATATCGCAGAATCATTATAAAAATCACAGAATCATTTTAAAATTAGCATACCAATTTCTACAAGAACCTACTTAAGATATTTTTGACGTGATAACGTCTTTAAAATCGTTTTAGTCGGGTGACATGTTCAGAAACTTGTGTCACACCAAAACCTCACGAGGGCGTGACGTCATGCAATAAGACGTTATCACGTAAACATCTCGATCGTAAACCTACTTTACAAACAACCAATATTTTTTTTTCTTATTTATATGGGACAGTTAGATTAGATTTGGACAGTTGAATTAGATCAAAAATCACAGAATCATATAAAAAATCACAGAATCATTACAAAATTTTTTATTACGAAGATTTTTCAGGTTCCCAATCTTTGCGACCCGTTGCTTTGATCCAATGCAAACGTAATTCTTTATCTTCGGGAAATCTGTAACAAATAAAAACACTAATATTATAAATGCGAAAGTGTGGATGAATGGATGGATGTTTGTTATAGTTGTTCTATCTCACGAAGTCCGATGGGCTATGTGTGTCATAGCAACAACTTACATATTACCTCTTCACGCCAAAACTACTGAACGGATCGGAATGAAATTTTGTATACAGATAAGTAATTCTAATCCTGGAATCTAACATCTATGTTAGATTCCAGGATTTATATAAAAAGCCTATAGGCTTTTTATCCCACAAATCAGTTGCTATGGGATAGAAATGGCCTTTAAACGTTTCCATAGAAACAACGCGTGCGAAGCCGCAGGCATAAACTATTTTGCTATGCATAGCGAGCTACATTATCTATAAACTAGCTATGTAGGTACCTATTAAAAAAAAATTGGTTGCCTGTAAAGTCGGTATACGGGCGAAAGTTTTACGTGACAACGACTTTGAGTTCCTTTCACTTTTTATGTCTGTCTCTCTCGCTCTTAGGCGGGCTAACCATGCCCGAGTGGAAGGGACGCGTGCCTCTCACTCGCTCTCATTGTGAGCGCATAACGTGAGCGGAGCGTAACGCAATCCGTATATGAAACGAATGCCCAAATTCTGAAGGCGTTCAAGCTTATTCCAGAGTTCCTCTGTCGCGTCCAAGAAACAAACATCCGCGTAGTCGAGTAGGGGAAGTAGCAGACTCTGGGCAAGGATGATTTTAGTTTCAAACGGAAGGAAGTTTTGTAGACGTCGAAGAGAATGAAACGTGTAATTAACCTTCTTACTGATATTGTTTATGTGACTAGCCCAAGATAAATTACTTTCAAAGATAACGCCCAAGTTCTTAGCCTTCACAGAGAGTGGAATGATGTTATCGTCTAAAGTAATAGACGGAATGGGAGAAAGAGCTAAGGATTTCAACATATAATGACTACCACAGATCATAGCTTGCGATTTTGAGGGATTAATCAGAAGACCATAGGCCTTCGCCCATGAGTTTATTTTACATAGATCCAAGTTAATGTTATTAATACCTTCAGAGATCTCACTCACTTTAAAATGATAGTAAATTTGCAGGTCGTCTGCGTAGAGGTGATAGCTAGAAGAAATGACTTTAGTAACGGAATTAATGAAGATTGAGAAGAGGAGAGGTGAAAGGACAGCGCCTTGTGGTACACCCGCAGAGATGTTACACCAATCTGAGTATGAATCATCAAGGCGCACACGCTGCGAGCGGCCTGAGAGATAAGAACGAAACCAAGCGACTGCTGAGGAAGATACATTAAGAGAAGAGAGGACTGAAAGAAGGATATCGTGGTCGACAGAGTTAAAAGCACTGCTAAAATCCAATAACACAAGCGCAGTAACCTTCCCATTAGAAATGGCCAAGCGTATGTCATCGGATATTTTAGTCAGAGCACCTACAGTGCTGTGACCAGGACGAAAGCCAGATTGGTAAGGACTCAAAAGGTTATTAAGATTAAGGAACAGAGAAAGTTGCCTTTGGACTACATTCTCAAGGATTTTAGAAAGGACAGGGAGAATCGAGATAGGTCTTAATTGAGAAATAGAGGAGGGATTGGAGACTTTAGGCAATGGAATGACATTAGCAGATTTCCACATATTAGGAAAACAGCTTGTCTCAAGAGAATGATTTATGATGTGGGATAATGCAGGACAGAGTTCAAAGGAGAGCAGTTGGAGCATCTGGATGTTAATACCATCAGTGCCAACAGCTTTCGTTGAAATGGAATTGAGAATCTTTTTAATGTCATCCTCAGCAATCGCTTCGAAAGTAAAAGGGAGGCATGGTGGGAGAGCTTGCTGGGCAATTGCCTCTTGTGTCCTCTAGGCGAGCTACGTGGCCTGCCCATTTCCAGTTAAGACTTCTTGTGAATTTTAGTGCATCTATTAGTTTGGTTTTCTTGCGTATGGTCTCGCTTCTTTGCTTTTCCTTTAATTTTATGTTTAGTATACTTCTTTCCATTGATCTTTGTGTTGTCTGGATTTTTTGTTTTGTGGTTGAGGTAGAGATAAACCAGTCTAAAACTGCACGCCGAGTGTAGGTACCTATGAGGTTTTGTGGAGGGGGCGTGCATTCATTACGGCTGTAAGCGGGTTAACTACGAACCTTATTTGTGTTGGAAGAACACCAACGTTTCATCCCTTACATCCGTAATGAATTCGTCAAACTACGATAGTTTTTATAGTAAAAGGGGCGTCCATTTTTATAATGGTTTATCTCTACTTTAGTGATTTATTATATATATTTATTATACAGTTTTATTCTAGTATGCGGCGCCAACGCGTTTCGATTATTCGTGATATTACTGTCAAGCCGATCGCAGGCAGTCACTTAACATCCTCCATTTTAGACAGACTTTGGGATTATAGATTAACGTAAATGTAATTTCATGTACTCGTGTTTACTGTGTGTCGAATATACTCAGTATAGTGCATCAACTCGCTCATCGCTGTGTGGTGCCGGCTTAGAATTTGCACCACCCCAACTCTTCCCGCGGGTGTCTACGACTAAGGGATATCCACCGGGGGCGGGCAGCAGCGCCCCCTGCAGAACAATTCTACCACCGAACTGCGACCCCCAACCCGCATGCCAAGCGTGGGGATTATGGGCATTACCCCCATGAGATAAAAGTCAATAAAGCGCTTATCAGGGGGAGGCTTGCGTCCAGCAGTGGACCACTACAGGCTGCTGAGAAGTGCATCAACTCATTTATTTCCAACCAACCCAAAATAGCATAAGGACTAGACATTTAATTAAAAACAAAAGAACTCTTTTTCTTTTGATATTTTGTTCGTAATATTTATTTTGTAAGTGGTGTAATTCTTTCCTTTTATCTTATTTGGCCCATGGGATTCTTTGGGAATCGAAGCTGATCCCAAAAAGCTTTGTCAGAAAACCAGCGTTGGTTCTCAACAAAGCCATGCTAAAACAGAGACCGCTCTATGACGAACAGTTCAAAGAACATTTTTAATCGACTTCTAGTATTCAATAATCGCAAATTCTTCAAATATCAGAACAGAATTTGTAATCAATTAAGTGGATTTTCTTGCTAACAATACTGAATGAATGAATTAACACTTTATTTGTACTTACAAGTAATAAATAATAAATAATGCTGGACAATTCACACAGCATTATCCAGCCCCAAGCTAAGCAGAGCTTGTGTTATGGGTACTAGATAACTGATATACATAATACTATACACTACATAAATAGATATTTTTTATTATACATAGAAAAACATCCAGAACCCCTGAACAAATATCTGCAGATCGTACAAACATTTGTCCCGAGGCGGGAATCGAACTCGCAACCTCGTGTGTCGCAGGCAGACCTTCGCCCGCTGCGCCACAGAGGTCGTCTATATATATAAAGTAAATCTATATATATAAAAATGAAACCCGTTTTCCTTGGTCACGGCATCACGCTGGACCGATTTCGCTAATTCTTTCTTTGTTGTGTTTGTTATTGTCAGGAGAAGGTTCTTATGAAAGAAAAAATTAAGAAAGTTGGAAACATAAATTTCCACGGGGGCGAAGCCGCGGGGCGCAGCTAGTAAAGTTAATAAAAGTCTTATATCTAAATGACAAATTCACATAGTACAAAAGGCGGCCTTATCGCTGAGAGCGATTTCTCCCAGGCCACCTTGGGATGGAGAAAAAGATATAAGAAAATAAAAAGGGTTCATAGTGCACAGGCAGGATCAGAAAATATTTTACTGTTTGTTTACACTGTAAGCAATACATATCATTCTACGCACCTGTTGATGCGCCAAGCTAGCGTGCAGCGCGCGTCTTCGCTCGGCCGCCGCTTGTTTCACGTTCTCTCTGCGTTTCTGTACGGCGGCGCTGCGAGCGGCGATGCTGGGTGGACGAACGACATATTGTATCAGTAAGACGGTGTGACATAATAGAGGTAGATTTGTGTCTCTGGTAGCCTCCTATAGTAGAAGTTCTTAGTGTATAGGTATATTTTACTCTTTTCTCTCGAAAAAGCAACGTTGTCAAGTATATAAATTTACTTTCTGAATACATACTGTTCGCTATCGCTGGCCGTCTCCTGCAGTGTCTGCGCGCGTGTAAGGAAGGCAGCCACGCGTTCGTCCTGCGCTGTTAAACGTGCTTCCAACTCTTCGTGGCGTTTGACCAGCGCAAGCGCAGCATCCACCGATGACTGGGGAGAGAAATAGTAGGTTAGAATTAGCGATATTCATTCTGATATTTAGCTACCGCCTGCGCTTTTGCACGCTGTAGCCTATGTCCTTTCGGGGCATCCCGAAGATCCCTAAAACTTTTCCCGAGAAAAGACAAGCCCAAGATTATAATCTTGAAGGGGGTGAAATAGGGGATGGGTCATCTATGGAATATGACTTTTTTACATATCGCGGGCATAAATTTCGACCCTTGATAAAAGGTAAAAAAGGCGGTCTTACCCCCAGCGGCGCGTACTCCAGATAAGCTTCGTGCGCGCCCGACGCCGCGTCGATGGCGTCCGCTTCTCGGTTGAAACATTGCAGTTGGACGAGTTGCTTTAGACGAGCTTCTTTCTCGGCCCATTCTGTCACAGAAATGTTATTTTTGTAAGAATGGAAAATAAGATTGAAAAGACAAGTTTAATGACACCTGAATATGTTAATTTTTGATTTTTTTAAAGTACCTAATTTTGTAAAAAAAAACACAATACCACGGATGGCCGTGATGTGACCAGTCTTTGGCCAGCACTGGGCAGACACACCAGGTCTACCAGCACAATGCTGTGTGTAGGCCATCTTTGCCTTAAGCGTGCTACGCACAAAAATTGGGCAGCTAGGTCTAAGATTTATTTAGTGTTTAGTAAATTGAAGGCAAACAAAAATATTTTCTGTCTTTCTATCAAACCTGGTCCTCCATAGCACAAGACCGTGAAAAGTTAGTATTTATATATTAATACTACACAAATAGTATTTAGATAAACAATATTTAGTTATAGAAAATATTTAGTTATAACTTATTTTAGGTCCCCGAGGTTAGTTTAAATATTTTTAAACCTAGATTAATTTGTTCTTATGTATCTCAATTTAAGTAAACCCTGTGTTTGTATGAGAAATAAAAGTTCTTTAAAACTAAAAGTTATAAAAGGACAGTGCATGTTATTTTCTTACCTTTTTGTAAAGCCTTCTGCTCGTTGTCCAAAGTCTTGATCCTGTCTGCAACGTCGGTCAACGATGGATTGTTGGCCAACAGCTGTTTGCCGAGAGCTATCACCTCCTTGAATCTGAAATTGTATTTAGTTGTCATAACTTTTGTGTCGTGTATGGCCGTGTGGTGCCGGCTTAGAATATACACCACCCCAACTCTTCCCGCGGGTGTCTTGAGAGGCGACTAAGGGATATTCACCGGGGGCGCCCCCGGCGCTGAGTATGCCCGATGCAGCGTAACCAACTCGAGCGTGACGGTACAATTTCATACATTGTTCAGAAAAAGTGTTCCTTAAAGTTTCAATAAAGAAATGATAGAAACCCAAATACATGTAATGATGGGAATATGGTGACGTTATTTTGTCACCATCCACCATGACACCGCAAGTGACGTAGGTGTGCCGACAAGGACCATGGTATCGTTGTCATTTTTAGGGTTTCGTACCCGAAGGGTACACGAAACCCTACTACTAAGTCCTTCTGTCAGAAGGCTATCTCATGTCATGAACCGTAAGAGCTTTCACAGAATGTGTTAGTATTTCTCTTGCCGCTATAACAACAAATACTAAACAAGACCCGTCAAGTGCGAGTGTAACTCGCGCGCCGAGGGTTTCGAACGTTTGTCAACAAGTAGGTATGTACTAAAGGTACTAGTTAGAGACTCCGAATTTTAATGAAGACCTAAAACTAGTAAGTACCAACCTACATTTCAGATGGATCTCTCTGCATGCTTCGGTGATAGGGTGTAGCGGTAAATTTTTCGACTTTTTTCAAAATATTTCGAAAAATATTGAACCTACAGAAATTTTAAAAACTGTTTTGAAATCTACAAACTGATACCTTTCATATGATACCCCACTTACAGAGGTAGCCCCCCCTTTTGAAAATTATCCCCCCCCTTTTTGACCATTTTTCAAAAAGGGTTTGTTTTACAGACTTCTCTATATTTTTCCTGTAAAATATAGATCTATATCTACAAACGCTTCATACATTTTCAATGGATCGCTCTGCAAACTTCGGAGATAGGGGGGGGGGGGGGGGGGGGGGGAACGGGTAAAATTTTGACTTTTTTCAAAATATTTCAAAAAGTATGAAACCTACAAAAATTTCAAAAACAGTTTTGAAATGTACAAACCAATACCTTTTATATGATGTAGCCCCGCCTTTTGAAAACTATCCCCCCCCTTTTTGACCATTTTTCAAAAAGTGTTCGTTTTAGACTTCTCTATATTTTTCCTGTAAAATATAGATCTATATCTACAAACGCTTCATACATTTTGAATGGATCGCTCTGCAAACTTCGGAGATAGGGGGGGGGGGAAAGGGTAAAATTTCGACTATTTTCAAAATATTTCAAAAAGTACGAAACCTACAGAAATTTCAAAAACTGTTTTGAAATGTACAAACTGATACCTTTCATATGATACCCCACTCAGTGGGGTAGCCTCCCCTTTTGAAAATTATCCCCCCTCTTTTTGACCATTTTTCAAAAACTGTTCATTTTACAGACTTCTCTATATTTTTCCTGTAAAATATAGATCTATATCTAAAAATGCTTCATACATTTTGAATGGATCGCTCTGCAAACTTCGGAGATAGGGGGGGGGGAACGGGTAAAATTTCGACTATTTTCAAAATATTTCAAAAAGTATGCAACCTACAGAAATTTCAAAAACTGTTTTGAAATGTACAAACCGATACCTTTCATATGATATCCCACTCAGTGGGGTAGCTCCCCTTTTGAAAATTATCCCCCCTCTTTTTGACCATTTTTCAAAAAGGGTTCATGTTACAGACTTCTCTATATTTTTCCTGTAAAATATAGATCTATATCTACAAACGCTCCATACATTTTGAATGGATCGTTCTGCAAACTTCGGAGATAGGGGGGGGGGGGGGGGGGAGCGGGTAAAATTTCAACTTTTTTCAAAATATTTCCAAAAGTATGAAACTTCCAGAAATTTCAAAAACTGTTTTAAAATGTACAAACCGATACCTTTCATATGATACCCCATTCAGTGGGGTAGCCCTCCCTTTTGAAAATTATCCCCCCTCTTTTTGAATTTTTTTTAAAAAGTGTTCATTTTACAGACTTCTCTATATTTTTCCAAAAAAAAATTATATTACCCCTTATAATTCGAAAAATATAGAGAAGTCTGAAAAACTAACACTTTTTGAAAAATGGTCAAAATAGGGGGGGATAATTTTCAAAAGGGGGGGCTACCCCACTGAGTGGGGTATCATATGAAAGGTATCGGTTTGTACATTTTAAAATAGTTTTTCAAATTTCTGTAGATTTCATACTTTTTGAATTATTTTGAAAATAGTCGAAAAAATACCCATTCCCCCCCCTTATCTCCGAAGTTTGCAGAGCGATCCATTCAAAATGTATGGAGCGTTTGTAGATATAGATCTATATTTTACAGGAAAAATATAGAGAAGTCTGAAAAACGAACACTTTTTGAAAAATTAACAAAAAAGGGGGGGATAATTTTCAAAAGGGGGAGCTACCCCACTGAGTGGGGTATCATATAAAAGGTATTAATTTGTACATCTTAAAACCGTTTTTCAAATTTCTGTAGGTTTCATACTTTTTGAAATATCTCGAAAATAGTCGAAAAAATACCCATTCCCCCCCCCTTATCTCCGAAGTTTGCAGAGCGATCCAATCAAAATGTATGGAACGTTTGTAGATATAGATCTATATTTTACAGGAAAAATATAGAGAAGTCTGAAAAACTAACACTTTTTGAAAAATTGTCAAAAAAGGAGGGGATAATTTTCAAAAGGGGAGGCTACCCCACTGAATGGGGTATCATATGAAAGGTATTGATTTGTACATTTCAAAACCGTTTTTCAAATTTCTGTAGGTTTCATACTTTTTGAAATATTTTGAAAATAGTCGAAAAAATACCCTTTCCCCCCCCCCCCCCTTATCTCCGAAGTTTGCAGAGCGATCCATTCAAAATGTATGGAGCGTTTGTAGATATAGATCTATATTTTACAGGAAAAATATAGAGAAGTCTGAAAAACTAACAGTTTTTGAAAAATTGTCAAAAAAGGGGGGGATAATTTTCAAAAGGGGGGGCTACCCCACTAAGTGGAGTATCATATGAAAGGTTTTATTTTGTACATTTCAAAACCGTTTTTTGAATTTCTGTAGGGTTCATACTTTTTGAAATATTTTGAAAAACGTCGAAATTTTTTTTCAAAAGGGGAGGCTACCCCTTTGAATGGGGTATCAAATAAAAGGTAACGGTTTGTACATTTCAAAACAGTTTTAAAATTTTCTCTAGGTCTCATACTTTTAGAAATACTTTGAAAATAGTCGACAAATTTACCGCTACTATATCCCTTATCAACGAAGCATGCAGAGAGATACATCTGAAATGTAGGTACCTACTAGTTTTAGGTATTCATTAAATTTCGGAGTCTCTAACCGGTACCTTTAGTACATACCTACTTGTTCACAAACAAACGTTCGAAACCCTCGGCGCGCGAGTTACACTCGCACTTGACGGGTCTTGTTTTTTGTCTATTTTTACTCTAAGTTTGTCGAGGCTGTATCTCTTGAACCATAATAGGTAGACACATGAAACTTTCTATAAATAAGTAACAGTTCGACTTTAATACCAACAAATAAGTACTAAAAATAAAATAAATTTGTAAATTTAAGTGGGTCGTCAAACAGTTGGTATTATTAGAATTTCTCTTGAGAAATAGCTTTAAACGATGGGACGAAACCCTCCGTGTGTGAGTATACTCGCACTTGGCCGGTTTATTTAAGTCCCCAGTGCAGTTATCTGGTTTTCGTTTATGGTCGAAGCGACGCGTGCCCCGAGAGCTGGTGAGTATCTGGCGCAGCGCATCAGCATTGCCATACAGCGTGGCAATGCAGCCAGCGTAGCGGGGACGCGACGACTGGTATTGATATGGATCAGTTGAGCTACTTGTAGATTGTTTACAACAATCTCGAGTTAGCTCAGTTGTAAATACCAGTTCTAATTTATGTATATTGTTTATAGTTAGTTTAATTAGGAGTACTCACTCGTCATCATGCGCCTTCATATCGTCCTGCAACTCCTGGTTTTGTTTGAGAAGTGCTTCGGCAGTTGCCACGTCTTTGGCAGTCGCCTCCTGCGCCATTTGGGAACGGACGTTCTAAAGAAAAAGAAAATAGATTAGATTCCATTTGGACACAACCTGGTTAGGATACGTAGAACAATATAGCCTAGTGCGGGGATCTTAGTTAACCATTAAATCTACCTAAACTACAAAATAATTACAAAATAATCAAAATAAAAATAATTTATCTATACTAATATTATAAAGAGGAAAGGTTTGATTTTTTGTTTGTTTGTTTGTTTGTATGAATTGAATAGGCTCCGAAACTACTGGACCGATTTGAAAAATTCTTTCACTGTTAGAAAGCTTACTTTTCAGGGAGTGACATAGGCTATATTTTATCCCGGAATTCCCACGGGAACGGGAACTACGCGGGTGAAACCGCGAGGCGATCGTCTAGTTTAGAATAAGGTACATCTATACTAATCTTAATATATATAAACCACGTGTCACGTTGTTTGTCCGCGATGGACTCGTAAACTACTTAACCGATTTTAAATTAGCACACCGTGTGCAGTTTGATCCAACTTGAAAGCTAGGATAGCTTATTCAGGGAAGGTTTAAAAGGTGAGAGCGGTACGAAGTTCGCCGAGTCAGCTAGTAATATTATAAAGAGGAAAGATTGATTGTTTGTTTGTTTGAATAGGTTCCGAAACTACTGGACCGATTTGAAAAATTCTTTCACAGTTAGGAAGCTTACTTTTCAGGGAGTGACATAGGCTATTTTATCCCGTAATTCCCACGGGAACAGGAACTACGCGGGTGAAACCGCGAGGTGATCGTCTAGTAAAAGATAAGTTACGAATGAATTATGAGACAGCAAAAGTTTAAAACTGTGGAGCTGCCGCATCGCCCGTTTCCTTGGCACAATATAAATAATTTATAGGAGGCAAGTGCAAGTGCAAGTCGATTTTAGACCTACAAACACGTTTTTTCGCCTGGAGAATAGATTTTTGGAACTACAACGTCAAATTTTGACCTACAGCACCGATTTTTGACCAGGAAAAGTATATCTTCCTCACCTGAAGCCAGTCCACGAGCTGCGCGCTAGTATTCTGCAAGATCTGGTGTCCCACGGCGCTCTGCAGCGTGCGCCGCCTCTCGCTCGCCTGCGCCTCGCAGCGCCGCCACTGCTCGTGGATCTGCTTCTGACGGGTTTCTCACCTGGAGCCAGTCCACGAGCTGCGCGCTAGTATTCTGCAAGATCTGGTGTCCCACGGCGCTCTGCAGCGTGCGCCGCCTCTCGCTCGCCTGCGCCTCGCAGCGCCGCCACTGCTCGTGGATCTGCTTCTGACGGGTTTCTCACCTGGAGCCAGTCCACGAGCTGCGCGCTAGTATTCTGCAAGATCTGGTATCCCACGGCGCTCTGCAGCGTGCGCCGCCTCTCGCTCGCCTGCGCCTCGCAGCGCCGCCACTGCTCGTGGATCTGCTTCTGACGGGTTTCTCACCTGGAGCCAGTCCACGAGCTGCGCGCTAGTATTCTGCAAGATCTGGTATCCCACGGCGCTCTGCAGCGTGCGCCGCCTCTCGCTCGCCTGCGCCTCGCAGCGCCGCCACTGCTCGTCGATCTGCTTCTGACGGGTTTCGACGTTGGCGCGCTCCGTTGGATATTGCGATTTTACACTGGAAGAGAGGAGATTAATAACTCTTTGTTTTACCAACATCAAGTGTTTTAATCTAAGTCTTAGCGCGAGACATATTTATTTTTATTTGTTTATTTAACACACAAAACACATTACAATGCCCATTTACAGCAGATACCTATAGATATTAATATCTTTGTTTTGTGTTACCTACTTACTATAATTATTTAATGTCTTATTAGTTATTCCTATTGACTTAACCAAGTGTGCCTTGTGCTCCTACGGCGAATAAATATATGAGTATGAGTATGAGTACAATGCCAGCTAATATGAACATACAAAAAATAGTTATACTCGTGCTTAGTCCTCTAGGTTAGTAGAATTTAGTTTTCACTGTTCTGAAGCGCCTTTCTTAAGCTTCAAATAGGTATCAAGCACAGGTTTAAGTTCGTAAATTTTCCCACTATTTAGGAATAAAAACCGTTCGAGTAAAGATATTACCACACCACTAGATGTGTTCTAATAATATCTAATTCTACTAACCTAGAGGACTAAGCACTTCGTATAATTATGGTATAACTTCACGTACAGGTAAGTTCGTTTAATCATTAATTAAATCTACATTGTAGCGTAAAATTGTGTGTACAACTAATTATAGTTAATATTATTATTCATACTAAATGGACTTACAATAAACAGAAAGATCTAGTATGTAAAAGACACTGCTGATTGGTGATAAAATGAAATTTAAACAAAGTCACTTCCTGCTATGTGCGAAAGAAGTGTGCGTGGAAATTTCTGGCAGTTTACTTAATAAACAAGCGTTTTTTTATTTCCAAATATGACAAAAGACGGATGACAGCAGATCAAGGCGGCCACTGCGGTACCTGGTAGGGACGAAGCGTCTTCGAGATAGACCACCTGCCAGACGACTAGGGGTGGCCGGAAAACTGTGGAAGAGGCCCGCACAGGACCGAGTTAGCTGGCGTGTAAATGAGGAGCCCTATACTCAGCAGTGGGTGTCAGTGGGATGATAATGATAGATAGATAGAAAGTTCTTTATTGCACACTTACAGATAGAAACAATACTACAAAACAGCTTAAAAACTAAGTGACAAGTGGCGGTCTTATCGCTCAAGAGCGATCTCTACCAGACAACCGTGGATGGATAGGATCATTGAATAGTACTAGGGGATCTGTGTGCTCGTGAAGGTTATATAAATAAATACTTTTAATAATGATACTACGCTTAAAATGTACTACATACATAAGCTTAAAATGTACTACATACATGATATGACAAAACCTGCCTGTACTATTTCTCTGTTTTCCGCCACTTACCGCTTGTACGCCATGAAATCGTGGGTAGTATGTATACTACCTACGATGTAAGATGTATTGACTTTAGTATGTATACTAAAGTCATTTACAACGGGATATTTACCATGATTTGAGTTTTGAGCTTTGCGGCACAGTTTCCGGAAACTTTTTTTTTTATTTTCGCTGGACAATTCACACAGCATTATCTAGCCCCATGGTAAGCAGAGCTTGTGTTATGGGTACTAGATAACTGATATACTTAATACAATACACTAAATAGATAGATATTTTTTATTATACATAGAAAACATCCAGAACGCCCTGGACAAATGTCTGCAGATCGTACAAACATTTGTCCCGAGGCGGGAATCGAACCCGCAACCTCCTGCGTCGCAGGCAGACCTTCGCCCGCTGCGCCACAGGGGTCGTCAAACTGTGCCGCAATATTGGATTTTCATTTATTATAATTATATCATATTATATTCATTTACATCTTACATGGTAGGTAGTATACATACCTACGATTTCAAGGCGTACAAGCGGTAAGCGGCGGAAAGCAGAGAAATACTACAGGCAGCTTAAATATCCCGTTGCAATGACTTTAGTGTTATAACCATGATGGATTTAAAAGTATACTTACTACCAGCTTTAGATAGTTTTTGTGTTATATTATATGTGATAGAAGTTCGAAATTATTTTAAAGAAGAGATTTTAAAGAAGAGATATTGTAGAAGAATGTGCTAATAGAGAAGTAAGTATGTGTATAGTTTCTCGATGTTAGCACATACCCATTTTCAAACTTGATCAAAAGACTGCGTGAAAAATAAACACAAATTAACCAATGTTACTTTTTATCTCTTGCAGCAGCGACAAAAATCTATCTGGAAATCTGTAATCGTTTCATCTAGACCTGGCTTACCTATAGATAAATCTTGAAGACCCAAAAGATGATGGAGGAAGAGCCTTCCTTACAATAGGCTCAGAGAAAAGGAAGTTGGGACAGTAAACTAACGTTAATCAGTAAGACTTTTCAATCTAAAAGGGATGACTCTTATATATACTCTTTATAATTATAATCTCTTTATAATATTAGTATAAATAAATAAATTAATAATGCTGGACAATTCACACAGCATTATCTAGCCCCAAGGTAAGCAGAGCTTGTGTTATGGGTACTAGATAACTGATATACATAATAATATACGAGTACATAGATAGATATTTTTTATTATACATAGAAAACGACCAGAACACCCTGAACAAATATCTGCAGATCGTACAAATATTTGTCCCGAGGCGGGAATCGAACCCGCAACCTCCTGCGTCGCAGGCGGACCTTCGCCCACCGCTCCACAGAGGTCGTCACGATTGTCTATCTTATAGATAGACAATCGTAGGCGGCCCTTCGCCCGCCGCGCCACATCGGTCGTAGAGTATAATAATATTAATCTTACCTATATTGTTTCAATTGTAAGTACTAGTTCTAATTCATTTATATTATTTGATTGTAATTTTCTTCAGCATTGCCATACAGCGCAGCAATGCAGCCAGCGTCTTGGGGACGCTTCCGACTGGTGTTGATATGGATCAGTTGAGCTATCTGTAGACTGTTTGCAACAGTCGACAGTTAGCTCAATTGTTTCAATTGTAAATACTAGTATAATTTTCTTTGTGAATAAATATGTTTATAATTTTCTTTGTCTATGTATAATGTCTTACCTATCAGCGAGTAGATTAACCGATCGAACTTTCTCCTTCAGCGGTTCCAACTCTCTCTCCAGCTGGGCGTGTCTCCTCTGCAGAGCCCGCACGGTCCGCAGGTCCGCGGCGGGCGCTGCGGGGGCGGCCAGCTGCTGCTCCTTTTCGCACATCCAGTCTAGGGCTTCGTCGCAGGTTCGCCCGAATAGTTCCACGCTGGAAAGAGATAAATAATGCTACTTTTTCACGTCTTTACGTGCTTAAAATGATGAAAAGATGTAAATCAATGTACTAAGCACTTAGTTTTTTGCTTAGTATTGACGCCGCGTCTGTCTGTCTGTATGTATAAACGCGATAAATTCAACAACTCGATTTAATTGCACAAAAGATTTAATTACGGTTTTCATTAATGAACGGAGTGATTCGTGAGGGAGGTTTATTTGTCATTAATTTTATTAGCGTTTGGTAAAAATGCTCTACTTTGAGCCGCTCTAATCCACTCTTTTCCTGCTACCAATATTATATAACTGGCAAGAGATGGAGGAGGCCTTTATCCAGAAATGGATAAACCCTGCAAAAATTTAACGAATAACACTATATATTTAGCATCTATTATACCTATTCATTATTAGTAATTAAATATAATAATTTGTAAATTAATCATAATAATAATAATAATAATGTTGGACAATTCACACAGCATTATCTAGCTCCAAGCTAAGCAGAGAATGAATACATTGGTTTAAGTACAAAATTATTTATAAATTGTAATTGTAAATTGTATTTTAGGGAATAAAGGCTATTTTTATTTTTATTTTATTTATTTTATTTTGTTAAAAATGATAAAGATTGTAGAAGACGTCGCGCGTCGGCCAAAATCTGGGAGACGGTCCTTCCCCGACCTTCGTTCTAAAATTATCCAGCATCTTCTGTACATCTTCACCTGCTTTTTCTGCTGTCTGTCGCTTTGCTGGCGTGTTCATGTCTAGCTATTATTCGTTCTCGAGCCATCAAGAACCTTCTACCTCTTTCGTACTCACCTGGACGCTCCTTCCAAACGGTCTACTGCTTCAGTCGCAGCAGTCTATTCTACTGCTGCCACAACTGCTTCCGTCTCGCATTTGCCTTGTTTGCTTTGCTATCATTCTAGAACCATCTAGAACCATCTCTTACCTAGGCACTCACTAGAGAGCTTCTCTACTACTGTATTAGTCGCCTTGCTAGCCAGACCTAGCCGTTCCTTTCTTACAGAATTTTCGGGAACCATCTAGGACCTTCTATCTCTATTCCCTTACCTAGATGCTCCTTCTAGAGACTTCTCCTTCTGCTGCTTCAGTCTCAGCAGTCTGTCCCACTGCTGCCTCAACTGCTGCCGCCTCGCCGTCGCCTTGTTGGCCTGTCCGTGCTTCGCTGCGACCAACTCCTCGGCGGCCGCGTCGATGTGCTCGAGGCGTTTGGATGCAGCGGAGAGATCGGTTACGAATTTCTGTGATACATAAACGAGGGTTGGTTAATATTCGACGGATATTTTGGACAGAAAAATACGTTCTTCAGTTCACGCAGAGTATAGGAAATAATTCAACAGTTGACGGATCCTTCCCGCAATGATTTTCGACAGTGTAATTTTACGTTTTGATAATAACATAGCCCTTCAGGCTCACTACTTTTTTATCCATAATTATTATTAAATTTGTAATCCTACTGTCCTACTAATATTATAAAGCAAAAAGTTTGTAAAATCTGAATCTTTGTTGCCTAGGATTTCCAAAACTACTGAACAGATCAAGATGAAATTGATCGTACGTTTAGAGCTAAGCCTAACTTAGATAATAGGGTACTTATTATACCGAGAATACGCGTGCGAAGCCGTGGGCTGAAGGTAGTTTATTAATAAACTAGTAGTCTTTCATTTGTAGAATGACGAAAAAGGTTTAATAAAAAGCCCTCCCCTGCACGGTTTTTATCATATGGGTATAATGCCCATAATCCCCACGCTGAGCATGCGGGTTGGAGATCGCAGTTCGGTGGTAGAATAGTTCAGCAGGGGGCGCTGCTGCCCGCCCCCGGTGAATATCCCTTAGTCGCCTCTCTAGACACCCGTGTGACGAGTTGGGGTGGTGCTCATTCTAAGCCAGCACCATACAGCCAGGGTACGCACAACATACCTCGTATTTCCTCTTCGCATCCTGTACACTCTCCTCTTCATCAGTCCGCAGCATCTTCTCTTTGTCTTTCATCCACTTGTCGAAGTCATCGCATTCAGCGAACAGGCTGTATAGTTTGATCGCGTCTTCGAGCTGCGCGCGGCGGGAGGCGGAGAGGGACAGTAGCTCGTCTGTGGGAATAGGGGTTAGAATCGCTTGTAGTTTTTTAGGTAATCTATATTAATAATTTCGGACCGGTCTACGGTATACTCGAACGAAATGCACATCAAATTGAAGAGCGTAAAAAATTAGTCGATCCGAGTCGACCACTTATAGGCGGAAAATTCGGATTATCGAGTAGTTTCAATATGAAAATGAATAAATTGCTAAAAAAATTGTAACGGCGTTGCAAAGTAAACATGTCAATTAAGTATAAACATGTCTATGGTTCGGTCTTGGTACCGTGGACGGAAGAAATCGGTCCCCAGGGTATATAAATACTCCTTGATCGTAGCTTGGTACATATATAGTGATCTGTGGTTCGGTCTAATTTCTTTGAATGAAAACTCTTTGCTCTTTGATTGAGAAATCATAACGTCCAGAATTCACATCAAAATCTGACAGTTAGTCCTGCTGATTTGAGTCACATTTCACCCGAGCGAAGCCGGGTTTTCATCTAGTTATTTATATAAATACAGAACATTACCGTAGTCCTTCTGCAGTTCGTCCATCCTCTGCACTACAGTCAGCGGCTGCTGGCTCGGCTGTCGCGTCGGGCGCGGCGCGCGGCGTGTCGGCGGCGCGCGGCGGTCGGACACCACTTGCTTCACGAGGACGGTCTTCTTGACGCGCTGGACTGTGCGGACTTTCTCTGGGCGGCGGACTTGGACCTGCAGGGACGAAGAATTTATTAGGGAGAATAAAACTTAATATACAGCGGGGCAATACAATACGACCGGTATTGACATGTATCAGTTAAGCTGCCTGTAGATTGTTTGCCTGCGTCCAGCAGTGGACCAATATAGGCTGTTGAGGTGAGTAGTAGGTAGTTGCAAGTAGTCGGCGATTGCGGGTTCGATTTCCGCCTCGGGGCAAATTTTTGTACGAACCGCAGATATTTGTTCTGGGTGTTCTGGATGTTTTCTACGTATGATAAAAAATATCGATCTTTGTAAAAATGAATATAAAAAATTATTAAGTATATCAGTTATCTATTACCCATAACACAAGCTCTGCTTAGAGTAGGGATAGATGATGCTGTGAATTGTCCAGCATTTTGTTTCTTCGTACCTGTGTCTAGCGAGCAGCGCCTGCGCAGTGTGCGCGTCGCGGCCGCAGTCGGCCGTCGCCACCAGGGGGCGCTTCTCCTTCATCCAGGACTCCGCTTCGTTGGCGTCGCCGTAGAACTACAATTATATGTTAGTGGTAAGTCTTTGTAGATGGCGCTGATGGGTGCTTCTCTACATAGTATAAAACAAAGTCGCTTCCCGCTGTCTGTCTGTCCCTATGTATGCTTACATCTTTAAAACTACGCAACGGATTTTGATGCGGTTTTCTAGGTTCGAATCGAATGTTGAATTCTCATAATGTTGAATTGGCAAAAAGTCGAATTTGCAGCATGTTGAATCCTAAAATGTTGAATTTACAGAAAGATGATTTCCTAAAATGTTGAGTTTGAATTGATTGTATTGTATTGTTTTGGTTTAAATTGCGAGTCGTTTTTAAAAGTAAAGTCCTAGAACTAACCTGATGAGCCTCAGCAGCGTCAGACAGCTGCTTGTCGCGTGCGTGGGCCAGCTCCCGCAGCGTGTCCCACTGCTGGGCGAGCGAGGCCAAGCGTGCTGATATCTCTGCGCTGCGCGGGTGTTTCGCGTCTATTAGGCTGGAATAAAAAGATTGTTTTAAAAGGCGCATAGCGGGTTTGGTTGTCAAACCAGGCCTAAATCTCAGTACTCACGGAATCCCCGTGGTAATAAACAAGATTTCAACATTATTTCTCTGGTTCCTCTAATGTGAAAACACAATTGAGAAATGAATTACAATTAGTATTACCAATTGAAACTGTTGCAAACAATCTTACAGGTAGCTCAACTGATCCATATCAATACCAGTCGTCGCGTCCCCGCTGCGCTGGCTGCATTGTCCCGCTGTATGGCAATGCTGATGCGCTGCGCCAGATACTCACCAGCTCTCGGGTCACGCGTCTCGAGAGATATTTTTTTAAAAACCCGAAGAGCCTCGGTACTCCACGGACCTAGGGTCTCGACTCTAAGGGGAGCAAATGTGTAGGCTCTGTCGAGACCTGCATATTTGCTGGAGAAAAGAAATCATGAAAATATGTTTCCTACGAAATTGGGCGCGCCTGTGCGCCAAATTTCGTTCCCCCAAACGACGTCCACGAATTGCGCTCCTCAGCCGCCTTCATCAACCGACTCGGTAAATTGTTACAATAAATACTAATTATATATCTTACTAGCTGCGCCCCGCGGCTTCGCACGCGTTGTTTCTATGGACGTTAAAAGGTGATTTCTATACCATGGGAACTGATTTATGGGATAAAAAGCCTATGTTTTATTCCAGGCCTAGAATTATCTGTATGCAAAATTTCAGCCTGATCTGTTCAGTAGTTTTGGCGTGAAGAGGTAACAAACATCCATCCATCTATACATCCATCCAAACTTTCGCATTTATAATATTAGTGTGATTTAATTCGGATTGCGATCAGCTTAACAAATACAATAGAATTTAAAATAGACGCAGATAGCTAATAATAAGCAATAGTTAAGCTATGTTCTAAAAGTACGTTAAATTTCATCATTACCTGTTCAGTAGTTTGGAGATCTTAGGTAACAAAAATTCACATTTCACAAACTTTCGGCTTTATAATATAGTATGGTATTCACCTCTGTCCCTTAGCCCGATGCCTCTGCGACACATGCTCCCTGGCCCGCAGCTCGTGTAGAAGCGCCGTATGTTTCTGCTTCAGGGCTAGGACCCCTCGCAAGTCCTTGGCGGCCACGTCGGCGCGGCAGATTCGCTGCTTGTCGGTTACCCAGCCTGGGGAATAGAGATTTTTGGTTGGTATTTCTTTAAAGTATCTATCACCAGAAAATAACTTTTTTTGCAACTAGCCTGGTTCATCTATAATATCTTTTTACTCGGTGCGGTCACGCGCTATACCAATAACTTAGTCAACCATTATTAACCAACAAAATTATTATCAAATAACTAGCTGCGCCCCGCGGCTTCGCTCGCGTGGAAATTTATGTTTCCCACTTTCTTAATTTTTTCTTTGCTCAAACCTCACGGAGCCCGAGACCTTTCCAACGAATGCAAAACCGTGGAAATCGGTATGTGCGTTCTGGAGTTATAGCGTCAGGAAGGAAAACCCGACTTATTTTTATATAGTAGATAGAGATAAATAATGTTCTTTAATAACAAAGAAAATAACAATAATATAAAAAAAATAGAACTAGTATATACAATTGAAACAATTGAGCTAACTGCAGACTGTGACAAACAATCTAGAGGTAGCTCAACGGAGCCATGTCAAGATCTGATAGGTTTCAACACCTGACAGGGAAGCCTGCGTCCAGCAGTGGACCGATATAGGCTGTTGAGGCGAGGAGGTGATTCAATTGACAGGAGTTACCTTCTTCTTCGTCATGATCCTCGAGGAATTGGTAGAGGTTTCTGGCATCTTCTAGTCTTGCCTTTCTATCCTTAGCAGCTTCTACTAGGCTGGAACAAAAGTTTTAGTTAACTGCATTTCTAACTAGTGTTTTTGAGTAGAGACCGCGACTCGGCAAACGTAGTGAAGGACGCCCTCCCGCCAGGTGGGATGACGACCTGTGACAGAATGCAGGCAGATGCTGGAAGCGGCAAGGTGAATACAGGGCGCTGTGGCGCTCATTAGGAAAGACGTATGTCTAGCAGTGGACTGACCCCCGACGCAAAAAGAGAGGGGTGTTATAAGTTTGACGTGCCTGTCTGTGTATCTGTGTGTCTGTCTGTGGTATCGTAGCTCCCAAACGGATGTACCGATTTTCGTTTAGTTTTTTGACGTGACAACGTCTTATAATTCGATAGAGCCGGCTGCACGCAAGAAAAAACATGACGTCATTTGGCGTTACCTCGCTCTGAGGCGTTACGTCGCTCTGAAGCGTTCCATGTAAGTGCAGTGCAAGCGAGAGCGCTCGACATCCGTCTCTCTCCTACTTGAGTGAGCGATGCGTCTACGTTGTCACGTTCAACTATCGTCAGTAAACCGACTTTACAGACAACCATTTTTTTGTGTCATAGATAATTTTATCCCGAGTGTTCTTAGCCATGTTTCATGAAAATCTGTCGGGGGGTTTCTAAATTTTTTTATTTTGTTCTTGTTTCATACAATTTGGTACAGCGCCTCTATCGTGTGGACATGGAACTACGCAAATTCCATACTAAAAGGAAATACCCGGCTCGAAGGATCAATTCTGTGATCCGGCTCGAAAGACCTTTATACTACACCTGCTCGGAAAGTTGCCTATTCCTTTTCTATTTATAGAATAGAAAGTATGTCTTTGCAGGCCTATAGGAAACCGGGAGGAAAAACTCTATGGAATTTCATTTCTCACGTGTTTTAGCGGGAGGAAAATGTGTATGGAAATCCATTTCTAACGTGTTATTTTTTTTAATTTCCTAAAAGATCGGCCGGTAGCTATGGTTATTTTCGTTCGGTCAAACGACAAAAAGTTTTTACTCCAAGTCCATTAGGCCTCCTCCGATTTCCGAACAATATTTTGAAAAAAGAACCCAAAGGCTGGCGCGGTCAATGAGGTTTTACCAACATCATTGGGCGCGGTAAGTTCTTCTTTGAGTTTCAATATGTAACTGTAATAATTTTAATATAAATTTCAATTAATTCTGCTTTTTATTTTCCTCGAAGGTGTAGTATAAAGCACTATTTATCACTCGGCAGAAAGTGCGATTCCTACCTCGTGTGTTTTAAGGCCCTCGGCTGCGCCTCGGGCCCAAAACGACACACTCGGTAGGAATTGATCACTTTCTCGCCTTGGTGTAAAATGCACTATTTTTTTTTTCTTACCTTTTATAATCATCATCCAGCTCCTTCAGCTTGTCAGCGAGCTGCGCGTGCGCGGCCCCGGCGCGCGCCAGCCGGCGCAGGCTCTCGTCCACGGCGCCGAGCTGCAGCTCTTGCAAGGCGTGCGCCTGCAGCAACCTCTCCACGTCCACTAGGTGGCGCCCCACGTCGGACGACGTGAACTGCGTCTGTGGGACAAAGGTTGCATTTCAATGGAATAGAATAGAAAAAACATAAGAATGCTTTGGTTTCAAAATCAGCTAAATCCACTTGAAACTTTTGTTCAGTAATGGACGAAAACTAGTTCTTGTTTATGGCAGCCACCAAGTAACAGCGAATTTTTGGCTGGTAATTCAGATGGGGTAAAAGACTACTGCCACAAAAACAGCTCGAGTCTTATACGAAAAAAGTCGAAAATTATGAATTAGCTGATGGATTTGGCTGGTTTTGATAATGAGGATCAGATATATTTGAATAGAATAGAAGATCATTTATTGCCTTAATTCAGAAAATACACAACATAAAACCATACTTATACTACTTAATTAAAACAAATTGACTAAGACAAGGAGTAAGTTCAGCATTTTGCTGTAATGCATTAATATGCAAGCAGCGCTGTTTTTCAATTTTCTCCTCTCGGATAGCTGGTCACCGAGAGGTTAAACTGATAGCGGGATTATAACGATCAATACATACAAAATAGATCAACCTAGAGTAGGTACCTGACAGTGCGTAAATATTTGTTCATGGGTACAATTAAATTAAATACACGGCGTTTTTAAAACTTCTTTTATTTGGACACAGGTACAAAAAAAGTACAAACGGAAAACAAAAACAGGTTCACACGGAGGCAAATAAGTGATTAATTGAAAACTCCGTATCAGAGTGGTGACGGCTTAGAATTTACACCACCCCAACTCTTCCCGCGGGTGTCTAGAGACTAAGGGATATCCACCGGGGGCGGGCAGCAGAACAATCATATTCTACCACCAAACTGCGATCCGAAACCCGAATTAATATAGATAACAATCGAAGGTTCCTTAAAATAAAACGTCAAGTGCGAGTCAGACTCGCGTACCAGGGGTTCTGTATAATTGTAAGACCTTGCTTCTTGCCAAATTTTATGATTTTAGGTGAGTGGGAAGTACCCCAGGTTTTGGTCCATGGCGAGAATCAAAAGAATTTTTTTTGTGAAAAATCTACAAATTTGCAATTTTCGTTTTTTTTTCTTTGCTTTTGGCATTAGACCTTGCTTCTAGCCAAATATCATGAATCAAGGTCTATGGGATGTACCCTTTAGGTTATTCGTGCATGTGATTCCCTTGGAAATTTCAAAATATTCGGACATAAACGGCTGTAACTTATGATTCCGTTTACTTAGAAGTTTTATTTATGTGAAGGCTCCAAGAAGACTTGAATATTTGATATTAATTCCAACTCGATACCTTCACGCGTTCTTGAAAAAAAGGGGGTTGACAGACGGACAGACGGGTAACAAAGTGATCCTAAAAGGATTACATTTAATCTTTTGAGACACGGAACCCTAAAAATTGGTATCTTTATGGTAAATTTGCCTTAATGAATATTCAATGTGCAAAAAATCTGCTTTTATTTCTTATCATGTTGTTTGAATCTAAACGAAAAAAATGTTGAATCATACCTTCATCTCCACAAGAGTCTGTCCCACAGCATCCGATTCCCTCATCAGTGCCATGAGCTGGGCCAGGCGGGCGAGAGAAGATCTAGAACAAAACAAATCACGTGAGAAACAACTTGAGAAAGAGTTTGCTCCAGGGGGTGAGTCAATATCGTAATGAGGCGTGATTTTGACGGCTCCTTTACCATACAATTTGGTACAGCGCCTCCATAGTCATCATCATCATTAGCCTATATTAGTCCACAGCTGGACATAGGCCTCCCCTAACTCCCGCCATAGAGCCCTGTCTTCAGCTTGCCGCATCCAGCATCTGCCTGCAGTCTTTCGCAGATCGTCATCCCACCTGGCCGGAGAGCGTGCTACACTACGTTTGCCGAGTCGTGGTCTCCACTCAAGAACACGTTTACCCCAGCGGTTGTCGGTTCTTCGCGAGATATGGCCGGCCCACTGCCACTTCAGCTTGCTAATTCTTTGTGCTATGTCGATAACTTTAGTTCTCTGTGGGATGTATTCGTTACGAATTCTATCCTTCAGAGAGACTCCGAGCATAGCTCTTTCCATAGCTCGCTGAGCGACTTTGAACTGGTGGACCAGCCCTACCGTGAGTGTCCACGTCTCAGCTCCGTCGGTCATGACGGGTAGGACGCACTGATTGGAAACTTTAGTTTTCAAGCATTGCGGTATGGATGACGAGAAGACTCGACGTAGTTTCCCAAACGTTCACCTCTCGTTACTTACGTCAAATAGACTCACCTCTAAGTCAAAGGACATTTCGATTTCAAAGACCGAAGTCTTGATCGCAAGGGTCGAGGATTACAGATAGTCATTTTATTGGTCAGATCATTTACGAGTCAAATCTAATTAAAATTTGTACTTACTAACAAATTAAATAAAAAAATTACATACTAAAATAATTATTTTTGTCAGTGTCAATGTAATTAAAATAAAAAATATATTAAATTTATTAAAGTAAAATAAAAGTTACGATGATTTGGCTCGAAGGACCAACATTAGTTGTGGCTAGCTCTAATTTATAGAGCACTTGTTATAAGTATTTTGCATTCTTGTTTGTATTTCTTTGCGTTATTCCTAGTTAAATATTTATTTAATTTAGTGAGAAATAACTTTATTCACAAAGAAAATTATACTAGTATTTACAATTGAAACAATTGAGCTAACTGCTGACTGATGCAAACAGTCTACAGATTTTTCTATTTTAATTTAGTTAGTTTAATATTTTTAATAGATAAAAGTGAAAGGTGGAATGGAGGCCTTTGCCCTGCAGTGGAACGGTATATAATAATAATAATAATGCTGGACAATCCACACAGCATCATCTAGCCCCAATCTAAGCAGAGCTTGTGTTATGGGTACTAGATAACTGATATACATAATACAATACATGCTTCAGTATTTATTTTCAGTATTTTATTTATTGCATTCATACAATCAGGACTTAGTGATTAGGTGAGTTTAAGTTAAGTTCACAGTATCTACCCATTTAGGGTGTTGCAATGGAAAACTGGCAGGTTTCGTGCCTTTCTACTAAAGATGAACTATATGGTACCTTTACTAACTTATAATTTAATTTGCGAGTCGCTAAAAGAATCGCTTATAATAATACTATTAAAATTTATAGTGATGGTCCATCGAGCCGCATCATAATTGTTTTATTTAAATCAATTATGATGCAATTACGATGCGCTCGATGGACTAACATTATATGTGTTCAGACCTCAGCATACCCAAATCCTCCCTTTCCAATTACCTACCTATCGGCGGCTCACGAATCAAATTTGGCGCCACGGGAAGACTCAAGTTCGTGATGTCACATCAGAAGAAAAAAAAAGCAAGATGTCTGCTGCCACTGTTCGATGCGTGTGCGCTCCGCGAAACAAAAATCAAAATTAACGGTGAAGGCCTTCCAAAACTTCCAAAACTTCCAAAAACTTTATAAAACTATAAGCGAAACTCAAGTGTTGTGCATACAAGTAAATGGACTAACCAAAAGACGGAGAATAATTGTGAGTACCTACCTACCTCTCCTACACAGCCTAACCGCCTCTGCTGAGTCTGTCGAAGCCAGTAAATTCAGTGTTGCATTTAAGCCGTAACAATATGTAATACGGTTGGAAGGTCTAAACCAATAAGTACATTACCTGTGTCTCTCCAATAGTTCCAGCAGTTCTCTCCAACGCTGCAGAACTGCCTGCTCGGTCCTGGAGACGGCCTCAGCTCCGTGGTAGTTCTCTTTCACCAGTTCCGCCGCCATTGCTGATAGGTCTTCGAAACGCTCGGTTCTGTGGAGGAGAAACCAGATTTAGATGAATAAATATTTTGTTAAGGGCTTGCAAGAGATTAAAAGTAGAAGTTCACCTTTTTTAAACGTTATTCTAAAGAGCCACATGCAATTTAGCTCTATGGTACCAAATTTCGAGTTTGAAGGAAAGAATTATGATTTGAGTCGACACATATATTTTGATACAGACAGATTTGCATTAGAAAATATCACAAATAAATTTGATCCGGCTCGAAAGACCATTATAATAATCTGGCTCGAAGGATCACTATGATCCGTTTTCTGAGAGTGAGGGAATAGAGAGTGCACCTGTGTTAGCGCGCACACTTGTGCACTATAATATCTCCTGCGCATCTGGTCAGTCTCCGTTGAGACTGGCCATCGTCCAAAATTCGGCTAAGCAGATATCATCATCATGATCCGGTTCGAAGAACCACTATGACCCGGCTCGAAGGACCACTATGACCCGGCTCGAAGGACCACTATGATCAGGCTCGAAGGACCACTGTGACCCGGCTCGAAGGACCACTATAATCAGGCTCGAAGGACCACTATGACCCGGCTCGAAGGACCACTATAATCAGGCTCGAAGGACCACTGTGACCCGGCTCGAAGGACCACCATGATCAGGCTCGAAGGACCACTGTGACCCGGCTCGAAGGACCACTATGACCCGGCTCGAAGGACCACTATGAACTAGCTTGAAGGACCAAATAAATAAATAATGCAGGACGATTCATAGAGCATTATCTAGCCCCAAGCTAAGCAGAGCTTATGTTATGGGTACTAGATAACTGATATACTTAATACAATACACTACATCGATAGATATAGCTGTGTGGTGCCGGCTTAGAATTTGCACCATCCCAATTCTTCCCGCGGGTGTCTAGAGAGGCGACTAAGAGATATCCACCAGGGGCGGGCAGCAGCGCCCCCTGCAGAACATTCTACCACCGAACTGCGATCCCCAACCCGCATGCCCAGCGTGGGGATTATGGGCATTACCCCCCATGAGATAAAAGCCAATAAGGCGTTTATCAGGGGGAGGCCTGCGTCCAGCAGTGAACCAACACAGGCTGTTGAGGTTGAGGATAGATATTTTTTTCTATACATATAAAACATCCAGAACACCCTGAACAAATATCTGCAGATCGTACAAACATATGTCCCGAGACGGGAATCGAACTTGCAACCTCCTGCGTCGCAGGCGGACCTTCGCCCGCTGCGCCACAGGGTCGTCGAAACCGAAGACCTTACCTGGCGAGTATATCAGCGGAGATGGCCTCGTGCTTCTTGACGGTAGCGTCGACTTGCGCCAGGTTGGATCCGTAGCGCGGGTCGGAGAGCACCTGGATCATTTCCTTCAGGTAGCCTTTGCGGAGGACGGACTGGGGAAGAGATAGAACTTTAGTTATTTGTTTTAAGTAATCATGCATATCTACGGTTGTCTTTTATATTGATGTATGAATACCTATATCTAGTATCAAGCATTGTAAGATAAGCTTTGTTAAAAGTTATATTACCTACCCAACAGGCACCCGATATTCATCGGATTGTCCTAGGTAGTTTCTTATTGTAATTGCTCTAAAAATAGGTACTTAGCTTGAAAGATTGTACATAAGACATAACTGTAGTGTATTTCCAAGTACCTACACATTCATTAAGAATATGGTGGAGGGTAGCTCGGCGTGTTGGCGCCGACAGTCAGAATAAACTCACGTTACGGAATGGCTGCCTATTCTTTCTGCATCGCTCCTATACCTAACTAGAAACTTCTCAGTGGCGATCGAGTATTAAAATTGTGCGTGCGAGACTTTTTACGATGTCTATCGGAAACATAAGTGAATTTGATATGAAGAGTGGTACGTGGTCATCGTATACGGACAGACTTGAAATGTATTTCAAGGTGAATGCCATAAAGGATGACTTGAAGCTGCCAACCTTGATATCTATCATGGGGGACAATACCTACGAACTATTGGTGAACTTGGCAAGCCCTAAAAAGCCCTCAGAACTCAAATATGAGGAGGCGGTGGAGCTTCTACAAAATCATCTACAGCCGAATCCGTCGGTGTTGGCGGAAAGGTTTCGATTCCGGCAGAGGAGGCAAACAGCTGAAGAAAGTACGGGAGAATATGTGGCGGAACTGAAGAGGATGGCGCGGTTTTGCAAATTCAATGACAAATTGGATGAAAATTTGCGAGATCAGTTTGTCTGTGGATTAAAGAGTGACGTCACGCGTCAACGGTTATTTGCGGAAAAGAACGCGGACACAATGACTTTTGCCAACGCAATGAAATTAGCTCATTCCTTGGAGTCTGCAGAGCGGGATGCGGCGGCGGTGGAGGCACGATTGGTGTCGGAGGCAGGTGACAAGGCGGAGGTGCACGCAGTCGGCGCGCGCGCGGCGGCGGCGCGGCGCCAGCGTGGCGGCGCGGGCGGCGGCGGCGGCGGCGGCGGCGGCGGCGGCGGCGCGGGCGGCGGCGGCGGCGGCGCGACACGTGGCACGCAGCAAGGGCAGCGACGGCGGACCGCGGCAGATCCTTGCAAAGGTTGCGGAGCGGATCACGAATACAATTTCTGTCAATACCGGGAATTCGTATGCAGCCGGTGCAGACAACCGGGGCACCTGCGGCGCATGTGCACCGTCGGTGGCGGCGCAAGGACCAGCAAGGCGGGGCGGCCGGGTGCTGGCGGCGCGGCTCGGAGGTTCCACTACGGTGGGGCGACGCGCGTCGGCGACCACACCGAGGAGGACTCCTTTTCGGACCAGGAGGAGGAGGAGGAGGATTGCCTCGATTTACACCAGTTGTGTATAAAGGACTATAAGGCGATGAGTTTGCCCATATCAATCGATGGCCAAATTATTTCGATGGAAATAGATACCGGTACACCAATATCTTGCATAAGCAAGAAACTTTATGATAGGTATTTTAGTTCCACAAAAATACTGACTCATGATTTGCGCCTTAAATTTATTGACGGTACGAATATTCGACCATTAGGAGTAATTATGCCTAGGGTAGATTATAAAGGAGTGCAGAAAAAACTAGAATTGTTTATAATTCAAAACGGAACCACATCACTACTAGGCCGGCAATGGCTTACTGAATTAGGCATATCAATTCCCAGTTTTCAATGTAACAATGCAACTTGCAGTAAAGGAGGTTCGAATATTAATTCTAATGTAAAAATGTTGTTAAACAGGTTTAGAGATTTGTTCGATGGCAGTCTGGGAAGGTTCACGGGCGGCAAGGCAACGCTGCGGGTGCGCGAGGGTGCTGCGCCGGTGTTCCACCGCGCGCGGCCGCTGCCGTTCGCGCTGCGCGAGCGCGTTGACGCGGAGCTGGACGCCATGCTGCGCGCGGGCATCATCGAGCCCGTCGACTGCTCCGACTGGGCCTCACCACTAGTTCCAGTCAACAAACCGGACGGTACGCTTAGGATTTGTGTGGATTACAAGGCAACTCTAAATCCTGTTTTAATGATTGATCGATATCCGTTACCTAAAATTGATGAGGTTCTGGTAGGGTTAAACGGAGCACAGTTTTTTAGCAAAATAGACTTGTCACAGTCGTACAACCAAATTGAGCTCGATGAGTCCAAACAGTACACGGTTATCAATACCCACAGGGGGCTATTCTGCTATAATAGGCTAGTTTTTGGGCTTTCGTCTAGCCCGGGTATATTCCAACGTATAATGTCAATTTTATTGAAAGGAATACCTAATGTAGCAGTGTTTATCGATGACGTCATCATCGGAGGTAGGAACGAGACGGAACACTTAGAAGCGCTGGAAACAGTGTTCCAAAGGTTGCTAAGTAGTGGGCTACGGTTAAAAAAATCTAAATGTGTATTCCTCGTTCAGGAGGTTACTTACTTAGGATATGTCTTGTCAAAAGATGGATTGAAAGCGGACCCTACCAAAATTTCGGCGGTATTGGAAATGGAAAAACCAGAGAATATCACTGAACTGCGATCGTTCTTAGGGTTATGTAATTTCTTTGCAAAGTTTGTAAAGAATTTTAGTCAAAAATTAATACCGCTATATAATTTACTTAGGAAAAACGTAAGATGGCATTGGAGTAACGAGTGCCAGCTTGCATTTAGGGAAATAAAAAAAACTTTAACGGGATTGCAGGTTTTATCACATTATGACCCGTCAAAAGAACTTATTGTGACGTGTGACGCGAGCGCGGCGGGGGTCGGAGGGGTGCTGTCTCAGCCGGACCGGGGCGGGGCGGAGCGACCGGTCGCCTTTGTCTCTCGTACACTTACTAATGCAGAAAAAAATTATTCACAAATACACCGAGAAGCCTTAGCTATTATCTACTGCATGAAAAAGTTTCACCAATACGTATACGGGAGACGATTTACTCTTCGTACGGATCACAAACCGCTAGTTTCTATTTTTGGACCTAATACAGGCATACCTACCATGACTGCGAGCCGCATGCAACGGTGGGCTATAATATTATCGGCTTACAGTTATGATATCGAATATGTAAGAACTGACGTGAACAGTGCAGATTCGCTGTCACGGCTGCCGCTGCGCGATAAGAAACCGGTTTCGCGAGTACTTCCAGAACAGACGTATTTTCATTTTGCTCAGGAGGCTTGCCTTCTAGACTATAACGAGATAAAAAGAAATACTTCAAGGGATCCAATTTTAAGTAGGTTGTTGATGTTCATTAGAGATGGTTGGCCTACAAATTGTGAAATTATTGGAATGCAACCATATTTCAACCGAAAAAATGAATTGTATGAAGAACTAGGGTGCGTAATGTGGGGTCATAGGGTGGTAATTCCATTACCCTGTAGAGAAAAGGTGTTAAAAGTATTACACGAACCTCACATGGGTATAGTGAAGTCTAAAGCTTTGGCTAGAAGTTACGTTTGGTGGGCTGGCATTGATGAGGCAATCGAAGTCATGTGTAAGGCTTGCGCCACATGCGGGGCGCAGGCCGACGCGCCCCCGCGGCAGGCTCCGCGCCCGTGGCCGTACCCGTCTAGGCCTTGGTCTAGACTGCATATAGATTTCCTAGGCCCGATTTACGGTAAAATGTACCTAGTAGTAGTAGATGCAATGTCAAAGTGGTTGGAAGTATTTATGGTACCCAGCACGGCGGCGACTTCCACGTTAGATAGATTAAATGAGTTGTGGAGTAGATGGGGCTATCCAAAGCAAATTGTTACTGACAACGGACCACCGTTTACAAGTAGGGAATTTGAGAATTTTGTTAAGACTAGGGCCATTGACCATATACTTACGGCACCCTACCATCCCGCTTCTAACGGAGCTGCTGAAAATGCGGTGAAAACTATAAAACGGGTAATTAAGAAGGCAGTCTTTGAAAAGAAAAATGTTAGTGAGGCGTTAAATACATTTTTACTATATTACAGAAATACTGAACATGCATCGACGGGGGAAAGTCCGGCTATGTTATTGCAAGGTAGGCGGTTGCGAACACGTTTAGATGCATTAAAACCTGATCGTGAAGTAAAAATGGTTACATCACAACAGCGGCAAGTAGAAAATGCGGGAGGGGCGAGTAGGTTGGTTAGTCCAGGTGAAGACGTCTGGTACAGGCAATATTCCAAAACAGACAAATGGTTGCCGGGAAAGGTAGAATCTAGAGTTGGACCGTCCAACTATAAAGTTATTGGCGAGGAAGGTGTTAGGGCTCATCGTCACATCGATCAATTAAAACGTAGGACTAGGAGTTCCTTGATTCATCCAGATGCTGAGTGTCCCGAGTTGAAATCTAAGGTTTTAACAGATAACGATGTTTTCCATGATGCTGATGATGGTGGGCTAGTGGTGGACCAGTCGAGGCAGCCGGTTCTTCATGAGAGCCTGAAGAGCCCGGCGAAGGCAGCCTCGCCACTCGTAGCTGAACCTGAACCCCGTGAACCTTTGCCAGATCTGTCACCCGAGAAGATTTCGCTAAGGTCTCGCCCCATGAGACAATGTAAATTAAATAAACCCAACTATAAGAATTAAGCTTGCTATTGTTTATATAACGAACGTAGTTTTAAGTGGCTATTGTTAGTAGATTTTAAGTCAATAATGTACATAAGTAATCTAGATTTAGTGTGGAGGATTGTAGTGTATTTCCAAGTACCTACACAAATACAAAATACAAATACAAAATAATTTATTTGGCATTAGGTTAACTAACATAATATCTTAGTGTTACATAAAGATGTTACATACATTTGCACGATAAAATGTGAGAGCATTGATTACCTATGATCCCCGCACTAGGCTACACATTCATTAAGAATATGGTGGAGGGTAGCTCGGCGTGTTGGCGCCGACAGTCAGAATAAACTCACGTTACGGAATGGCTGCCTATTCTTTCTGCATCGCTCCTATACCTAACTAGAAACTTCTCAATAACCAAAGTATTTCGAATAATATACCTATTAATTGTACTGTCGCTTTTTTAAAAGCTATACTTATGAGATAGGCCTATCGTTTCCCGCCACAATATTCAAATTATACAAGTATTTGTATTGACTATCTGTCAAAATTGACCTACAGCCAATGACAAGCTTCGTCCAATTAGGAATTGGCCAATCAGGTGTCTTCCCGCCACGTCAGAGAGGCGCGCGAGCGAGCCTGTGGCGCCACCATTTTGATTCTCCATTGGCGTTTAGTTTCCCGCCGAGTACGGACGTGCTACCAATACGTAGCACGCTTTTGAAGAAATATCTATTTCAGATATATTTGAAGGTGCATTAATTCACAAAGAATTTATTATCAAAGTGCACAAATGTAAAGGTTTGGTGAAAAATGCGTAAGTAACCTTTTTCTTCAATCTTAAACCTTATAAAGTTTAATTTGCGAAATTAATTTCGTAAAAATATTCCTTGGACTCCTCAGTCCATTTCATTTCTATTATTTCGTAGACTGACGACACGTGCGAGTCGCATTGTTATAACGAAAGCTAACGCTTTTACTACCTCGCACGAGGTGGTACCGCGTAAATTATTTATGTTTGTGTGACTTTTTATTTCGAATTTAATAACACGTGCTCGCAAACACGTGGTAATTTTCATTATTTTAATGACGTAAGCTGAGGCTTGTCCCACCTAGCACGTGGTATTTCCGCTATTATTAGCGGCAGTTCTTTTTATTTTAAAACGATATTTTAACGGTTTTACCGTTCGTTTTGTTAATTTTATTTTCCGGTCTTTTGTTGGTTTTTGTTCCTGTATGCTGAAATACGGTTTTTTCTAGCAAAGATGCAAATAAGATAAAAATGCCAAATTCCGACCACTGAAATCGTGGGATCGACGACGGGCCGTGAACAGCCGGAGAAAGAGTTCGACATGGATTGGTCATGGGAATAAAATCGTGAGTACTCTTAAAATATTGTAATTGGGCATTGTGGGCCACGAACGCCTACGTAGGGCGTTTGATTAATGCCCCTGATCATACATTATAAGTAATTGGCAAATAATACGTGGACTGTGCTCAACGTCTGCTAGATTTGCTTTTCATGACTCAACTCAAAAGCTTGGGTGTCCATGTAGTTCTAGCTTTCAGAATCGAATGTCCTATGTCAACTAAAGGAAGATTCCTTATATAGTATTGAAACCAAGCTGAATGTAACAATATTTCTGAATCATTTGATACGACAACACACAGTTACAACTATCAACTACAATTTGTTTGTTTCTAGAATATGTTTTGTTACTGCCTTTAAAAATTATATTGCTGTACGAGTATAGTCACAAATAATTTGCGTGATTGGGTTGTCTTATCCATTCACTGCCCATTTGCTGCACTGTCCGAGCAGCTCTTTTGCAAGGGCACTGAAGGTGTTAACCTAGGATGGCAAAATTAACTTTCTTTTTTTTCAGAACTTTTACATATTTTGGTGTCTAGTGTTTGTGGTTATCGAACAGAATCAAGTCCACGCTCGAGAACATACGATTGAAGGATGAATAAGGAATAAAATCATATTAATAGTGTATAAGCAACACACCCGATGTATCTTCTTGCAAGTAATAAAAAAACCCTCGCAGGGTTTGTTTTAGCACCCTCGCAGGGCTGCATTAGCACATATTGTCATGGGCATCTTCTTGCAAGTATACATATCAAAATAACCCTCGCAGGGTTTATTTGCGCACCCTTGCAGGGCTGCAATAGCACATATTGTCATGGGATCTTCTTGCAAGTATACATATCAAAATAACCCTCGCAGGGTTTATTTGCGCACCCTCGCAGGGCTGCGATGACACACACAAAATTTGATATTGTCATGGGCATCTTCTTGCAAGTATACATATCAAAATAACCCTCGCAGGGTTTATTTGCGCACCCTCGCAGGGCTGCGATGACACACACAAAATTTGATATTGTCATGGGCATCTTCTTGCAAGTATACATATCAAAATAACCCTCGCAGGGTTTATTTGCGCACCCTCGCAGGGCTGCGATGACACACAAAATTCGGCCGCACCGAATATGTTTCAGCTATTATAATTATCATGGACGTGATGTGATGATCATATTTCTCAAACAACAAGTCGAAAGGAAGCAATAACGTAAGTATGTGTTCACATGACCTTCAGAAAGGTCTGACCGGTTACTATTGGATAAAAGAAGTCGTCGTAGTGCACCTCGTATCTATTGACAAGAACTTCCAGGAAGGCCAACTTCTATCCATAATGATTCGGATATCCACATCATGAGTTTGTATTGAATGGAATTCATCGTGGTGCACATCCACCAGTGATGAAAAAATTCCAGGGTATCGCGTACCTACTGACAAGAACTTCCAACAAAGCTAACTATTATCCATAATGATTCGGGCATTGCATACCCATCTATATAAACTTCCGGGAAGCTCAGTTAGTATTTATTTTTAGACAATTCGCATATGCTTGGTGCACTACCGCTTTATGACGATTTTCTTATCAAGGTATCCGATACCTATTGATGTTAAATTATAAATATTATTTATCATCTGTAACATTGGGCTATGTCTGTTTCCTTGTTTGACATAAACTTTTAGAAAAAGCCGTTTAGCTGTATGATTAATATAATCTTTTGGTATACCGCACTTGTGATAAAATCATCCTTGGATATCGTACTTTTTGTAAGAACCTCTTCTTATCCAACTCAGGTTGATAAGTTTGATGGATTGATGATTAACTGACTTACATTCACCATTGTTAATTAACCAGTTACTTAAACTTACTACCATCCGCGTAGTTTTTAGGATATGTAACCTGTATATAAGTGATGAGTAGGAGAGGATTTCAGAACATTTCTATGGGTTCATGAGATCGCAGAAGTGAAACAGATTGACATTCCGTCTACCTACCTATAAAATTTTGTTGCCTACCAGACTTGTCACATTAAAAAGACTGATTCGCTAAAATTATCTACCCTCAATTTTATTTTTGTCATCCCGAGATGAAAATCTGTTGGGCACCATCAACATTTTTAAGGTCACGATAAGTAATCATAGAAATGCAAAGAAAAGATGAATGCTGGTTTGTCTACATTAAATATGAGTAATATTAGAAACTTCCTTATCCCTTTTTCCAACACGAACTGGAATGATGCGTGGGATACTTTTTAGTATAATCAGGCTAGCTTCTACCAAAAATACAGAATTTTTTGCCTAAATCTCTACATGCTGCACGGCTGTCACTCCTAGCTGGGTTTTTGGTCGCGTATACAGCCTCCACAAAGGGCCCGTCATTGTCCCTCAGTGTCACGACAGTGTCTATCCGTGGATATGCCCTCGCAAATGCATAGATCCAGCTTTAACTCCGACCTTGGCCGTTTTAGGTGTTCATTTTGTCTGACAAGTAAATATGACTACTCGATAATATTGCTGTCAGTGCGGCACTGACCTGGAGGCTTACAATCTATTTGTGTCTGGCGTATGCTAAACAGTTACATACAAGGTATATCTGGTTTAAAATTAAACTCCGGCCATGTCCGGAGTTATGATTGTGAGAACGGCAGGGGTGTGTACGATAATAATCCTTCCGTGTTTATTAACGACTAACTACCCTCTTCAAACTTTTTATCATCGATACGTACGATCGTATGGTAATAATCCTTCCATGTTTATTTACGAATAACTACCCTCTTCAAACATTTTAATCATCGGTGGAATTTCTGA
Source organism: Eupithecia subfuscata (assembly GCA_963564075.1). Classification (NCBI taxonomy): domain Eukaryota; kingdom Metazoa; phylum Arthropoda; class Insecta; order Lepidoptera; family Geometridae; genus Eupithecia; species Eupithecia subfuscata. Next base: position 266,419 of record CAUWYO010000001.1, on the reverse strand, counting down.
GTTATCTGCTTTGTATGATAAGTGGTTGAGTGGTTTCTCAACTGTATTTGATACATGTTAACTACCAATTTTATTTCTATAATTTTTATAACTGGGAGAGTTTAATCTCTTAAAACATCAGTACCTACTTACTGCTTCTGTCCTGGTTTGACGCGCGGACCTGTTTTTATTTTCTATAGTGTTACGCTATAGAAGAATTCTATTTCTAAAATTTTTGTCGTGGAGCAAGCGATCATTGTCAGCTTCTGAGCTGATGCGCTATGTAAACTATGATCCTGAACGAGAAAAAAATTGCAATCATCGCTTCGAAAGCGGTATGCAGTCAGTAATTTGACATAATAAGAGATGTTTTAACATAACTATTAGTTAAGCGTTAAATCGTTGCTGTTTATTATTTAATTAGCATTATCGAGGAACAGTCACGACTGCATCTTGAACCAAAACTATTTTGGATGAAAGTACATTGGCAATGAGTGACGTATCTATCTACAAGTCGAGTACATTGTAACAAATAATGTATTGCTGGTTTTTAAACTAGGATATCTAGTGCCTGGTAGTCACAATTATGAGACATAATTTTATAGATGTCTCGATAATTTTCTCTCTTTCAAGGAATGACATGCTTTTGTGAATATAATGTATATACTAAATATATATTCGGAATGAAGTCTAGATGAGATACAAAGGTACCCATGGCACGTTTCTAAGAGCAAAACATAACATGGTTGGTTTTCTCAATAGAGGTAGCTGTATTTTTATTGATATCGGATCAGATGATCCGTAAGCTTTCCTACAGTTGGAAATATATGCAAGTCTGTTATTTCAACACTTGTAACGTTGTATTCCAAACAATGTGGGGGGGGGGGAAAAGTTAATCATTTACTGAAACCCATTATAAGAACTTGCCATAACTGGACATCTTAGAAGAGCATAGCTTCACTATAGTTAAAAGGGTTCAGTGCGTAATTATACGTACTGCAATAATTTGAAGAGTGCTTCTAACCACCTACCTACATGATTTAAATGATTTAGAACGACCATACAGCCTGATGGGTGAGGCTTTTATTATGGCCAGTATAGCGATAAGTCCATTATTTTTATTTTGGATCAGAAATTTTATTTTCGTAACTCAAGGATGTTATAAATTACAAAATTAACTGTTTCTAAAAGAAATTCAGCCGTGGCCGCTGAAGTCTTATTTTACGGATACCAATGTATTGTATTGTGTATTAAGTTTATTAGTCATCTAGTACTCGTAACACAAGTTCTGCTAATCTTGGGGCTAATGATGCTGTGTATATTGTCTAGTATAATTTATTTATTATACTAGCATCGGTTGAACCTTCTATCATGGCATGGCAGTAGAAAAGAGCCAAAATCTAATTTTCCAATAAATTTAATGAAATTTCACTGTTATTATTTAGGTATAATATGCCAACCTTTAAATGTGGCTATTTTTAATACTAGTGCTCTAAGCATAAGTGCATTAGCTATGTATTTGGTTTGAATGTCACAATGACTAATTTGCATTCAAAACTGTGTGGCTTACGAATCTTACGATTATAACATTTCTTATAGTAAGTTCACATTGGCGTTGAGTGTCTTCACCACCACCAGGCGATAACAAACACGTCTCATAAGTATAGCTTTTAAAAAAGCGACAGTACAATTAATAGAAGCGTTTTACATAAAATAAAACGCATATTAATTTACTTACCTTTTTTAAAAGCTATAACTTTTAATTCTGCCTGGTGATATTCGACGCAATGGAGAATCAAAATGGTGGCGCCACAGGCTCGCTCGCGCGCCTCTCTGACGTGGCGGGAAGACACCTGATTGGCCAATTCCTAATTGGACGAAGCTTGTCATTGGCTGTAGGTCAATTTTGACAGATAGTCAATACAAATACTTGTATAATTTGAATATTGTGGCGGGAAACGATAGGCCTATCTCATAAGTATAGCTTTTAAAAAAGGTAAGTAAATTAATATGCGTTTTATTTTATGTAAAACGCTTCTATTAAAAAATACCTCCTTTTGAACCAGGTGAGAACTCTGTGTCTAGTTAAACCTAACATAGGCTTTAAGGCACTTCTAACCGAAGTGTAATGTTGTTTTTTACCTGAATAAATAATTCTATTCTATTCTAAATAAACTAAGAGAAGTCTCTTTTGCACGAATAAAATATCTTTACATTTGATACTAGATGATCGCCTCGCGGTTTCACCAGCGTAGTTCTCGTTCCAGTAGGAATTCCGGGATAAAATTTAGCCTATGTCACTCCCTGAAAAGTAAGCTTCCTAACGGTGAAATAATTTTTCAAATCGGTCCAGTAGTTTCGGAGCCTATTCAATACAAACAAACAATCAAATCTTTCTCCTGCTTGCGCCCTTTATAATATTAGTATAGATATTGTTTATGTACAACTTGAGAATCCAGAAATTCTAAAAACCCAATTTTCCCCGCTCGATTCCACCTAAAACATCCATTTTATTATATACTTTAATTGTATGAAAGGGGTTCTTTTTTCAATGTTTTGTTCACAGGAGCACCAAAAACTTAACTGCGCGATCCCATTATCTAAGAATTTAACTGACAGCTAACGTCTAAAAAGTCCAAAATGCATACAAACCCCAAAATCAAATAATAGAAACAAATTAGAACTAAAACTTACAATTGTAACATTTGAACTAGCTGCAGACTGTTGCAAACAATCTACGGGTAGCTTAACTGATCCATATCAATACCAGTCGTCGCGTCCCCGCTACGCTGGCTGCATTGCCCCGCTGTATGGCAATGCTGATGCGCTGCGCCAGATACTCACCAGCTCTCGGGTCTCGTCGTTTCGACCAGACGCTGATAATTTCCTTAACACCCGAAGAGCCTCGGTACCCCACAGACCTAGGGTCTCGACTCGGAGCAAATGCGACAAAAATAGAAACCACACATATGTAGTATTACAAATTACCTTGGTATTAAACTTGTAGTTGAGTTGCTCCAATCTCTGCTGCCTCAGCAGTTCTGTGCGAAGCGCAATCTCTCTGGCGTGCTCGGCCTGGAAAAAATAAGTATAATAAGTAGCCGGAATCTAAGTTAGGCTATGTTCTAAATGTACGCTAAAGCTCATCTCGATCTGTTCAGTAGTTTTGGAGATCCTAGGTAACAAAAATTTCACATTTCACAAACTTTAGGCTTTATAATATTATTTATTTATTATTTATTAAAAATATTGTACACCTACCATTACAGGCACACCTAATGCGATAGGGTACTTATTTATTCCCAACCAGATGGTTACAGTCATAGTCAGTAGTAATAACATAAAACAATACAAATTAATTAAAAATAATAGTAAAAATAATGGTAATAAATTAATTAAATTAAATTGAATTCTAAATTAATCACTCACGTACACATAACATAATAAGTAAATAACAATTAATTAATCATAAATAGGTCCCACGACACTAAAAACATAAAATAAACAATAATGCCTTTGTCAACTCGTTCAAGGAGCAGTCAAATACGTCTATCTTCTCTGCAAGCAAATTGAGTGTGCGAATGCAGCTCGTCATGGGAGCTTTGTTAAGAAGATTGGTTCTCCCCCGAGGCAGAGCAAATAGGGTGGGACGCCTCCTCCGTTGCACGAATTCCTCTGGAACGTTCAGCCTCATCCCTTCCAAAATGCTCGGGTTATGAATGATCCCCCGAAGAACCTTTACCATATAAATAGCAAGCGCTGCGTCCCGCCTTACCTCCAGCTTGTTGTATCCAACCATGCCTATAACAAACAGTGTTGGATACATAAGCGGGTAGTAAGGGTATACGCCGTAGAGCTTTAGGTATAGGTATCGGGTAAACTTGTTCTGAATGCGCTCTACCATAACGCTATATTTGGCCTCGTGTGGAGCCCATATCACGGCGTTGAACTCCAGATGGCTTCGAACCAAAGCGTCATATAGAGCTCTTATTGCTCTCAAATTGGTGAAGCTGTTTGTTTGCCGAAGAACAAACCCGAGAGTTTTGAACGCCTTCTTGCACACGTTGGTAATGTGTACTCGGAAGTTCAGCTCTACATCTAGGTGAACCCCTAGATCCCTTACGGAGCTTACTCTCTCCAGCCTGGAACCGTTCAGTTGGTAGTTGTAGTGGAGTGGTGTATTTGCTCTACTGAACGTGATTGCTGAGCATTTACTATTGTTAAACTGCAGTTTGTTACTGTGAGTCCACTCCCCCACTCTGTCCACATCGCGTTGCAGGCGTTCACAGTCTCCTTGCTCTTTGATCGGCAACAGCAGTTTCAGATCATCCGCGAAGAGTAAGCATTTGGCGTCCTTGACCACCGCCGGAAGGTCGTTAATCATTATGATGAACTGGAGCGGGCCGAGATTACTACCCTGACTCACACCAGTTTTTGTAGCGTAAGCCTCGGACTTGCACCCTGCGTAGTCGACATACTGCAATTAGTAGGTAGTAGTAGTACGAAACTAAATTCAAAGTCGCTCAGCGAGCTATGGAAAGAGCTATGCTTGGAGCTTCTCTGAAGGATAGGATTCGTAACGAATACATCCGACAGAGAACCAAAGTTATCGACATAGCTCAAAGAATCAGCAAACTGAAGTGGCAGTGGGCCGGCCATATCCCGCGAAGAACCGACAACCGATGGTAAATGTGATCTTGAGTGGAGACCACGACTCGGCAAACGTAGTGTAGGACGCCCTCCAGCCAGGTGGGATGATGATCTGCGAAAGACTGCAGGCAGATGCTAGATGCGGCAAGCTGAAGACAGGGCGCTATGGCGGAAGTAGGGGAAGCCTATGTCCAGTAGTGGACTAATATAGGCTGATGAAACTAAATGTGTTCTTGAGTGGAGACCGCGGTTCAGCAAGCGTAGTGTAGGACGCCCTGTGTCTAGGTGGGATGTCGACCTACTCTAGACTGCTGACAGATGCTGGATGCGGCTGGAGACACTGAATTACTAGTTTCCGCTCACGACTTCATCTGCATTTTTTGGGGATAAAAGTACGTGTAGGTAAAATTGCAGCCCGATCCCTTCAGTAGTTTCAGCGTGGAGAAGCAACAAACATCTAAACTTTTAAATTTTGCATATTATGATGATATACCGACCTGTTCCAACTTCTGCCAAGCCCTCTCCAGGTCCTGAGGCAGCTGCCCCTCGAGGGGGCTCCAGGCCTCGCCCGTGAGGCTCTTCTGCATCGTGTTGATGTCAAAGTACAGGGCTTCGATCTCGGACCGCTCTTTGTATCTGTGATAGACAGAAGATTATTAGTTATTTGAAATTAAGGGTGTTATTATTTAGAAAGAAGTTGAAGGACCATAAAGTTTACACAATGAATGTAAGCGGGTTATATACGAACCTTGTTTGTGTTGGAGGAACACCGACGTTCAACTCCCCTGAAGAAGTCCCACGTTAAGGGATGAAATGCTGGTGTTCTTCTAACACAAGCAAGGTTCGTAGTTTACCTTACATTCATAATGAATTCGGCTAACTACGACAGTTTTTCTGGTAAAAAATATCATTAATGAAGTCGAATGAAATAAAATTTTACAGATAAAAGTAATACAAATCCAGTGTGCATTAATCCTAGATCATATTAAACAAATTTGAACACGTTTATAAGCGCTATACGCAAAAACTTCAATTAAGAATGGCTCTATCTAATGTCTCTTGTAGAACGAAACACCATTAAATCGCCAATTTATTTCCCAATTTCACTTACTTATTTAATTTTAAAAATCTGACAACCAAGAGCCCTGTTAGGACTAAAGGAAATTAAGAAGTTCGACTTTTTCGGCTTTTGTTTATTGTTTGTTTATTTGTTTAGTAATAAATAAATAAAATAAATAACATATAAATAATTATAAATAAATAAAAAAGTAACTAACACGATTTTCATAAACCAATTACACTAGTTACTTAAGATGAAAAAGCATCATTTATATAATCTAAATTAAAATTATTATGAAAAATTGCAAAACATTTTATAATAAATTTTATCTGATTGATATATATATCTATAAGATCTTTGATATAATAAGATCTCTCATCTCTCATCTTTGATCTATAAGATTGATCTGGCTCGAAGAATTAATAGTCTGGCTCGAAGCACCAATGCCCCAGGTGAATACCTGGTGCTTCGAGCCAGATCATCAAAAGCCGGCTGAAAGGACCAGTCATCCGACTCGAAGGACTACTCACTTTGGCGGCTTCTCCTGTGTCCTATACTGCTTGAAATGCAGCAGCAGCCGCTGTATACCGTCCAGGGAGTTGGGCAGATCTCGCGCGTTCAGCTCAGCCACCTTCATCCGGATCCACTCCAGCAGGGTCACCACCAGGCGGCTGTACTCCTGCTTGCGCCCGTCGCAGTCCATCATCTGGCCGATTATCTGGAAAACAAAATAAACTAACATCAAAGGACAAACAGTAAGTACACACAAATAAAAACTGGCAAAGTAAAATAGCGAGGTAATTGCCGTTCATTTTGTCATTAAGAAAATAATAATCTATAGATATATAAATAAAACCCGTTTTCCTTGGCCACGGCATCACGCGTGAACGGCTGGACCGATTTCGCTAATTCTTTCTTTGTTGTGTTTGTTATTGTCAGGAGAAGGTCCTTATGAAAGAAAATATTAAGAAAGTTGGAAACATAAATTTCCACGGGGGCGAAGCCGCGGGGCGCAGCTAGTCAAATAATATAAATAAAATTAGAACTACTACTTACAACTGAACTAACTGCAGACAGTTGACAAACAATCTACAGGTGGGTAAACTGATCCATATCAATACCAATTGGAAGCGTCCCCAAGACGCTGGCTGCATTGCCCCGCATTATTAATTCAATCAGAAATATTACAATCAACTTACGTTAGCGATCCGCTTGCCGCTCTTCTGTTCATTCTTCATCCTTGCAAAGGTGTGGTAGTAGCTGGCTACGTAGGTCATCACTGACTTCTCATCAGGACGGCTGGTGTCAACGTCTGGAAGGAATAATTATGACAATTACCCTTGGGAAAATCTATCAACTTAAAGCTAGGAGCAAGACTGGCCCGCGTTATGGAGGCTTGCTTGGTCATAGATATATGCTTGAGTAACGCCATAGAAAAACGTTACTCAAGCATCGACTGAGCCAGCTTTTATAATAAGGGCCTTAAAGCAACAGCAGGTCTATTAAGAAACTCCATTTCAGAGTCGATACGGAATTTGACACAGATTTACGTGAAATTCAAATATTTTAGCGTTTTTTTAACTATAATTTGGAGTGATTTAAAAAACGATAAACCGAGTTCAATTTCTTCTAGTGGCGACATCTAGTTAAAATTCGAGTCTAATTTCGTTTGATGACACATACGAGGTATACGCTATCCAATAAAAAGAATTATCAAAATCGGACTACTCTGTAAAAAGTTATGCGTGGTCAAACATTCGGTACGTCGGTAGACCGAGACTACGCTATAAGGATTCTGCTAAGCGTGATATGCTAGCTTTTAAAATAGACCAGTCAAATTGGGAAGAGGAATCGGAAGACCGTGATCGGTGGCGCAAAACATTAGCGGAAGGAGTTATTGCTCATGACGTAGCATGGTTCCAAAAGCTAAATGAAAAGCGAGCACTGAGGCACCAACGGGCTGCAGCGGCTGTCGCAGACCCACCACTATCCACCGGGGTTCACGGATGCCAATACTGCGGCCGCATCTGCCGGTCCCGTATAGGCCTTACAAGTCATCTACGTAAGTGCCGAAAAACTAACACTACATAAACCATCCTTCGTGGATGTAAAGGCCATTGATGATGATGATCAAACATTACAATCAGTGAGCGAACAATCAATCATCCCCTGTTTTCCTACATTTAGGATTGGATTTTTTTTTTTCAAATTTAAATGGGACCACCTTCGGGGTAAGTATACCCTTTCCAATAAAAAAAGAATTATCGAAATCGGACTTCTCTGTAAAATGTTATGCGTGGTCATACATAAACAAGACCCGTCAAGTGCGAGTGTAACTCGCGCGCCGAGGGTTTCGAACGTTTGTCAACAAGTAGGTATGTACTAAAGGTACTGGTTAGAGACTCCGAAATTTAATGAAGACCTAAAACTAGTAGGTACCAACCTACATTTCAGATGGATCTCTCTGCATGCTTGGGTGATAGGGTGTAGCGGTAAAATTTTCAACTTTTTTCAAAATATTTCTAAAAGTATTGAACCTACAGAAATTTCAAAAACTGATTTGAAATGTACAAACTGATACCTTTCATATGATACCCCATTTAGAGGGGTAGCTCCCCCTTTTGAAAACTATCCCCCCCCTTTTTGACCATTTTTCAAAAAGTGTTCGTTTAACAGACTTCTCTATATTTTTCCTGTAAAATATAGATCTATATCTATAAACGCTTCATACATTTTTAATGGATCGCTCTGCAAACTTCGGAGATAGGGGGGGGGGAACGGGTAAAATTTCGACTTTTTTCAAAATATTTCAAAAAGTATGAAACCTACAGAAATTTCAAAAACTGTTTTAAAATGTACAAATCGATACCTTTTATATGATACCCCACTCAGTGGGGTAGCCTCCCCTTTTGAAAACTATCCCCCCCCTTTTTGACCATTTTTCAAAAAGTGTTCGTTTTACAGACTACTCTATATTTTTCCTGTAAAATATAGATCAATATCTACAAACGCTTCATACATTTTGAATGGATCGCTCTGCAAACTTCGGAGATAGGGGGGGGGGGGGGGGGAAAGGGTAAAATTTCGACTATTTTCAAAATATTTCAAAAAGCATGCAACCTACAGAAATTTCAAAAACTGTTTTGAAATGTACAAACCGATACCTTTCATATGATACCCCACTCAGTGGGGTAGCCTCCCCTTTTGAAAATTATCCCCCTCTTTTTGACCATTTTTCAAAAACTGTTCATTTTACAGACTTTTCTATATTTTTCCTGTAAAATATAGATCTATATCTAAAAACGCTTCATACATTTTGAATGGATCGCTCTGCAAACTTCGGAGATAGGGGGGGGGGGAACGGGTAAAATTTCGACTATTTTCAAAATATTTCAAAAAGTATGCAACCTACAGAAATTTTAAAAACTGTTTTGGAATGTACAAACCGATACCTTTCATATGATATCCCACTCAGTGGGGTAGTCTCCCCTTTTGAAAATTATCCCCCCTCTTTTTGACCATTTTTCAAAAACTGTTCATGTTACAGACTTCTCTATATTTTTCCTGTAAAATATAGATCTATATCTACAAACACTCCATACATTTTGAATGAATCGCTCTGCAAACTTCGGAGATAGGGGGGGGGGGGGGGAATGGGTATTTTTTCGACTATTTTCAAAATATTTCAAAAAGTATGAAACCTACAGAAATTTCAAAAACTATTTTGAAATGTACAAACTAATACCTTTCATTTGATACCCCACTTGACTCTGTAGGTCTCTTTTAAAATTTTGACATCTCAATTTGTATGGAAAATGTTCATTTTCATTTTTCATTTATTTTAATTTTTTTTTCTTAAAATCTGTACAGGCGCACGAAATGTATCATTATTTTAAATTTCAAGTTGATAGCTGCTGTAGTTGCTGAGTTATTAAGGAGGGAAAAAAGGACAGACAAAGCGAGACCATAAGGGTTTCGAAACCGATCTTCGAAACCCTAAAAAATGTATACGCGTCGACTTGAGAACCTCCTCCGTTTTTCGTCGGTTGATAAAAGCTATAGTAGTTTGACAAATTCATTACGGATGTAAGGGATGAAACGTTGGTGTTCTTCCAACACAAATAGGGTTCGTAGTTAACCCACTTACATCCTTAATGAGTTTTAGCTGTTTTTAATATTTTCTGCGTTCTACTAGGAATATAAACAGCGGAAAAGTAGTTTCCAGTATATCGTTAAACATTTTCTATGAACTCATGTTATCTATATTTATAAAAGAGTAAAAACTGACTGAAATATCAAGAAATCTCTGTAGATACACTAGAGCTACGAGATAGAAATTTTGCATATCGTTTTCTTTTAGGACATTAGCGCCCTAAGAATGAATTATAGACAGCGCTATGACGTTCTAGGGTGCCGCCGCTGTCCAGTAGACTAGCATAAGCTGATGAGGAAGCTTTGAGACACATACCTTCAGCATCCAGCAGCGGCGGAATGCCGAGCTGTTTTTGTGCTACGTCGAAGGCATGGTTGAGGGTCTCCACGTGGGTGGTGACAGGAACCTCCTGCCAGCGGAACAGGTCCGGCCTGGAAGAGGAAAACGGAGTTAATATGCAGAAGACCAGTAAAATCTTTGTTTGGTTGTCTTGGCACGTGTCGGTACTCAGGAAGGTAGCAGAGAAATAACTCGGCCGCTTTCGAAAAAGGTTTCACTGATGCGACTCAAAATGGTGTGGAACCCCTCACCCTCTTCTCCCCACCCGTTAATGAATACGTAAGTATTTAGAAGGACAATGAACCTGAGCCCCGAGCACCTAAAATACAGGAATCAAAAGACGTAAGTACTCTTTACCTAAGAATTATACCGTACAACACCTAAGCATAACCAAAGCCATTGCCAGTCGGGGGTAAAGTGGAGTAGAGAGGGCAGAGGGTACAGGAGGGTAGAGGCACACTGATAACATCATCAGAGACAGACTGAGGTATCCAACGAGACCTCAGGATATTTCCCCAGAGAACGATACCATACTGCAGCCTTGACTGGCCGACGACGTATTAACTAACCTGTGTGCATGTATAATGTATAAGAGCATTGAACGCGATCCTCGAGCGCTAGCTGTCGGTAAAGTTGTGGATATGTACGCCGTGGTAGCGGTCTTGCGTTGGCACCACAGGAGGGCACCCTTGGTCATGGGGGATTTGGAGTTAGGAAGGTACAGGCATCAAACGATTTCTCAAAAGACGAGAGGGCAGAGGGTAGAGGAGGGTAGAGGCACACTGATAACCTCGACAGAGACAGACTGAGGTATCAAACGACACCTCAAAAAACAGAATATTTCCCCAGAGAATAATACCATACTGCAGCCTTGACTGACCGACAACGTACTGACCTGCGTGCATGTATAAAGGCATTGAAAGCTAGTCTCGAGTGCCCAAAAGACAGACCTTAAAAGACGTCAGATCATTGCCCCAGAGAACTATACCGTATTGTAGCCATGACTTACCGAAGGCGTAACGAAAGGTAATGTAAACTGACCTGTGTGCATGAATAAGAGCATTGAACGCGAGTCCCGAGCGCCAGCTGTCGGTAAAGTTGTGGATATGCACGCCGTGGTAGCCGTGCGTCTTGCGCTGGCACCACAGGAGGAGGGCATCCTTGGCGGTAAAGTTGTGGATATGCACGCCGTGGTAGCCGTGCGTCTTGCGCTGGCACCACAGGAGGAGGGCATTTCTTCTCGGATGACTCGTTCTCTTCGTCCTGTGGGGAAGGAGGTTTTAGCTAAGCAACATGAAGATTTACACAAAAGTTTGATTCTTTCATTACACGTAGGTGCGAAAGCTTCCGCGGGTGTCGTAAGAGGCGACTATGGGATATCCACCGGGGGTGGGCAGCAGCGCCCCCTGCAGAAAAATTCTACCACCGAACTGCGATCCCTAACCCGCATGCCCAGCGTGGGGATTATGGGCATTACCCCCATGAGATAAAAGCCAACAAGGCGTTAATCAGGGAGAGGCCTGCGTCCAGCAGTGGACCAATTCAGGCTGTTGAGGTGAGGTGAGGTGCGAAAGACAAAAAATTATACACAGGCTGATGAATGATATCAATGATGTAAATTCTGATGTCTCCAAAACTAAATTAAACCAATTTAACGCAACTAAAAATTATGCCATCCTTTTTATTTGATCGATGAAAGGGATTTCATAACGATAAAAATAAAATGGCTCCATTATTAGGGCTGTCTGATTATTTCAGTTTCAAGTCCCAACAGAACCGTCATCAACGATGATAAATCTGATGCAATTCGATATTGGATCCTCACCACATCAATCTCGATCTCCTGAATCTGGAAGCGCAGGATGATGGTCCATATCAGACCGAGGATGAGGCGCGGGTTGCCGTCCACTATGTCTTCAGCACCGATGGACTCCAGGCGGACCTGGAAATATATATTTAAACATACATATAACAAGAACTAAGCATTCATCAGCGGAGTCTCTTAAACGGCGAAAATACGTTAACCTTGACCGAGGTTACCTATTTGAGCCGTTTGGGGTTGAAACCCTTGGTCCTTGAGGTCCTGGGGCACACGGAATTCATAAAGATCTTACCAAACTTCTTATAGAGTCCACAGGTGATCGGAATGCTGGCTTTTATTTCGGTCAAGGAATTAGCATTGCCATTCAACGTGGCAATGGTGCTAGCATTCTGGGCACTCTGCCTTCTGGTGACGGCTTAGATTTTTAAGAAATAGATATACTTACTTGTAGAACTAAGTATTTAAAATAGCAAATGAAGCAAGATGCTGATGGCAGGGACCCATTTTACCCAGAGATATACCTAAGTAAAATCTGTAGATATGTTACGTTCTCGCAGCGCTTACTCAACAACTGGTCTGTGTTACAACTACACGCAAAACTCGCTCACAGTTTTTCCAATCTTTCTTTAATAATTATAATGACAAACATAACACCAGCGCTGAGTAGATAATTTTTCATTTATCTACTCAGCAAGATGCTGAGTTGATACCTTTTTGACTCGACACTTGGTGGTTTGCCAAGCAGGTTGTGGAAGTTACTAGGTTTTAATATTAAGGTTTCCAACAATCTGGTGATTTTTGTTTAGCACTAAATTCATTTCTAGTTAAGTTTTTTTTCCACAAATGTTTAGTTTATGTACTGTGTCGTGTCAAATAAACTATTTCATTTCATTTCACAAACAAAGATGTAAAAACGGACCTAGACCGAAGTGCGACCAAGACAACACGTTCGTGTTGCACGTGAAACACGAACGTCGGCGCCGCCGGTCCGACTATGACTGAGGTGAACCTAATAGCACCTAATTTGGGCCTTCCACTTTCGAGGAGCTAGTAATCTCTCGAATTTTACTAACATCGATGTCAGGGACCCATTTTACCCAGTTGATGGTTGTTAAATAAGGATCCTAACATACATACATAGACTTCAAAGAGCTTTGAAGATATCGGCCCCAAAATCGGTCACCATTTTGTTTTCTTTTCAAAATCGCCGCGCACGATAAAAGTTATATATTTGGATAGAGGACAATAAAACAAATGTGTAATAAAATACTCTATTTTATTACTGTTTATTTGTATTGTTGTACTATACAATTGCTGTAGACTGTATGTGTGTGTCTGAAGATGTAAAAAAAGATTTTATCTATCTATCTATCTAAAATAATTTGTTAAAGCGTCCGATTTCTAAGATATTCACATTTGAAGAAAAAATATAGTTCTTTTCATCTGGGAATATCTCAGAAACCGGACGCTTTAGGGCATTATTTTAAGAGATATTTGTAATTGTTTTAGTATCTTCTATCTAAATCTTAATACATATAAATCACGTGACCCGTTGTTTGTCCGCGATGGACTCCTAAACTACTTAACCGATGTTAAATTAAATTTGCACGCCGTGTGCAGTTTGATCCAACTTGAAAAATAGGATAGCTTATTCAGGGAAGGTTTAAAAGGTGAGAGCGGTACGAAGTTCGCCGAGTCAGCTAGTAATTATATATAACTTTTATTGTGCGCGCGATTTTGATAAATAAAACAAAATCGTAATGCCACCCTCAATACAAAAATCTTCAAACCTCTTTCAGTGAGCAGCGAGTTGTGGAAACTTTTTCAAACATTTATTGACGATCGTCTTAAGGCTCTACCTCCCCGAACACCAGCGCCGCCACATATTTTATCTTATTATTACGTCGAAGAAAGGAAACTCCCCAGCAGATATGCGAAGTTGCTCTTTTTTGCCACCATGGTGGCCAAAAACAGCAACTTCGCATATCTGCTTAAAGTATACAAAATAAAAAAATTACAGATGCATTAAAAAAAAGCTTATGATAGGATTCACAAATTGCCCAACGTAATTTTTGGAATTTCCTTTCTTCGACGTAATAATAAGATAAAATATGTGGCGGCGCTAGTGTTCGGGGAGGAGGAACATTAAGTCACCCATAGGGGGATTAATTATATAGGGAGTATGTACAGCGCGTTTCGTTTGATTACGTGAATCATTCCTTAATCGTCTCACCCTGTATATATTGCTAAATACGTTACCGGAAACCATACAAGTTGGCAATGTGTGCCGAGCTGTCTATTCTATACTAATCCATACTTCTTTACGAGTATTTAATGGAGGTACTATGTATCTCATGAAGAACCGAACACAAATGAAGATCGCGACTCGGCAAACGTAATATAGGACCCTCCGGCCAGGTGGGATGACGTACTGCGAAAGACTGCAGGCAGATGCTGGATGCGGCAAGCTGAAGACAGGGTGCTATGGCGCTTATTAGGGGAGGTCTATGTCCAGTGGACTAATATAGGCTGAGGACATAATCATCATCAGAACACATACGTCCCTCCCCCAAATATGCCATAATCACCACGCTTGGAAGGCATATAGGGGTCGATTCTTTCGTAACCGCCACAGCCACTATCATCGAGTGATATAGGCTATTACTCATACATAGGACATGCACAGCTGAGTTGTTTTAATTCTTGGAAAACTGCTATTTTTACATAATATCACTAAAACATCCGTAATACGGTATGTTATCAACTGTTATCTTCGTTATCATTATCAATTTATCACTGAGGCTACCCATTCTGATTTGTTGACAGTTTTCATGTTCGTATTCACAATTATCGCTTTTGTAGATACATGTCTGAACAAGCAGTAGTTTTATACCTCCAAGATATGAGTGAAATTTACGAAAGACTCTTACCAAAGCTGGTTTAGCCAAAATACAAGGTGCTACTTGTGGCTACACGCTGTAACTATCGACACTAGACAAACCTTATATGGTCTAAAGTGTCGTAGAAATAAGAATAAAGTTTTTGAGTAATAAAGAAATACAATATTGATATAGTGATAATTTAATATTCTTTGAATAAGTTGCCTGATAAAACGGTACGTACGGAACCCTTCGTGTGCGAGTCGACTCGCACTTGGCAGTTAATTTACCATTGTTTCCATAATTATCGTAATCTTCTATACTAATATTAGAAAGAGGAAAGATTTGATTGTTTGTTTGTACTGAATAGGCTGCGAAACTACTGGACCGATTTGAAAAATTCTTTCACCGTTAGGAAGCTTACTTTTCAGGGAGTGACATAGACTATATTTTATCCCGGAATTCCCACAGGAACGGGAACTACGCGGGTGAAACCGCGAGGCGATCGTCTAGTAATCCATAATTATTTAACTCACCTTAGTATGCAGAAAGCTCAAACTCTTGTTAACATTCTCGATCTTGTGCACGCGCATCCGCCCACTGTTGGGCCGTGGGAGTCGCTCGCCGCTGATGATCTCCAGCAGCTTGAGGAGGCGCCTGCCGTCTGCCAGATCGATGAACAGGTCCTCGACTTCCATACGGGCCTGCGGGACCAGAGAGGGGCTTAAGAAACTGTTTATCCATAAATCAAAACTGAAAATGCTTTATTTCCCAAAGATTTAAATAGTTAGATAGATAGATAATACTTTATTGTACCACGCAAAGACAGATAACAATACAGAAATAAATGCTAAGAGTAGACGAAGTACAAAGGCGGCCTAATCGCTATGAGCGATCTCTTCCAGGCAATCTTGGAATGGACTGGACATGTAAGAACAAGATAGACGGTGGGACGCGGAATAAAATAGAAAATAATACTTACACCAATACTATAATACCTACATATAGCCTACAAACAATATAATACACATAGATATAGGTCCTTTTAGGCAAGCTGAAGACAAGGCGCTATGGCGCTCATTAAGGAAGGCCTATGTCCAGCAGTGGACTAATATAGGCTGATGATGATAGGTCCTTTCCGTAGTAAAACCGCGCCGCGGTGTTGCCAAGTGAAATAAGATAGCTCGCTCATTTAGAACCAGTGTATTGTGTGTTTTTGTGTTGTGCTTTTTCACAAAAATTCGTGCATTATGATTTCACAATAAATCGTAATATTAACAGTTCATTACGTTCATATCATTATCAACTTAAAATAATATTACAGAAAATTACATTAACAGAATAAAACAATAACAACTAGTAAGTACCCCCCATGCGATAAAAGCCAATAAGACTCTTAATAGGAATGCGTTCAGCAGTGGACCAATATAGGCTGTTGAGGTAAGAAACATAGTTGGTAGTAGTGGAAGTAAGGGTAGTATAGTTGCCACAGTCCGGTGACGGGTAGCTAGAATGGAAAGGGGCGCGCCGCCCCGCTACTTGGACGTGACTATCTGTGTTTTGGGCCATGAGAGTGTTGGTTTAGTTATGGATATCGCATTCACTGCCCAGTCTCGGCGGTGCGCTCCTGCGGGTCACACCGCTGCCGCTACGAGGAGGACGTGACCATCTGTGTCTTGGGCCATGATAGTGTTAACTAAAATATCTTCTTCTTATTATCTATTTTTCTCCTATCGTTTTGGTTGTCTGGAAGAAATCGCTTTAAGCGATAAGGCCGCCAGTTCCATTGCTGTTCTCTATATGTTTCGTGTAAAATTTGTTTTTTGTTAAGGTGATGAATAAAGAATTATCTATTTATCTATCTATCTATTATCATTATCAATCAAGCAACATGATTTATCAAAACTTGCTTGTAAACGCTGACCATGGCATTATTATCTTAAGTATTTTAATTACAATATCACAAGAGCCGGCTTCGTTAGTTTTATCTATTAATAGATGTATTATTTTATCTAACGAGTGATATCAGCGGCCTTGTGAGGGTGATGTCATTTATAACAAACATGCAGTTTTCGTGATTATTATAATGTTTTAATAAAAAATTCGTTCTTTTCAGAAACTAAAAATCGTTTTAAACAGTTTTTTAAAGTTTTTCGGGATATATAATACTTAATCCCTCGGGAATAACATTCTTATGGGACACCGTCGGGATTTTTAAAATCGGTCCATAATTCGACGAGAAATCATAAACCAACATGCATAATTTTTTTGTTTTTTGTTTTTGACGTGACAACGTCTTATAATTCGATAGAGCCGGCTGCACGCACAAAAAAACATGACGTCATGCGGCGTTACCTCGTCATGCGGCGTTACCTCGCTCTGAGTTGTCACGTTCAACTATCGTCAGTAAACCGACTTTACAGACAACCAATTTTTTTTTTGGTGGAAAAACCTACAAAACAATAAATATTCAACGTCATCTTGAACCAAAACGCCGTTTGTTCCACTACCTAAAAAAAAATATAAATAGTGTTTTTCGTAAAATCGATGATGTCTCATACATGACAAGGTATACAAATAAGGTAATGATACATAGTTGGTAAACATTACGTCAAAATGAAATCATCTTGACCTTATATTGTACTACCAACTTATTAAACAATTATCTCTCGCGTCAGGTCGAAGCGACGACCCGAGAGCTGGTGAGTATCTGGCGCAGCGCATCAGCATTGCCATACAGCGTGGCAATGCAGCCAGCGTAGCGGGGACGCGACGACTGGTATTGATATAGATCAGTCGAACTACCTGTAGATTTTTTGCAACAGTCTGCAGTTAGCTCAATTGTTTCAATTGTCAATACTAGTTCTGATTTGATTCTATTAACTGATTGTAATTTTCTTTGCTAATAAAGACGACTACATATCTGGATACCTAGATCGAAAATTATTTACAGTTGCTATTGCAATTTATGATCGGAGAAGTCGAAGGCCAAATAACTTGTCGCCAAAACTTTAAACGCTGGACAAACTAGAAAACATATTTCATACTAGTTTATGCCCGCGGCTTCGCGCGCATTGTTTCAAGGGAAACGTGATTTATATCCCATCGAAACTAATGCATGGGATAAAAAGTAACCTATGTTTTATTCCAGGCTTAGAATTACCTGTATGCTAAATTTCAGCCCGATCCGTTCAGTAGTTTTGGCGTGAAGAGGTAACAAACATACATCCATGCATCCAAACTTTCGCATTTATAATATTAGTGTGACAAGATTCTGCCCGCGGCTGCGCACGCGTTTTTCAAGTACCCGTGTCCGTCTCAGAGATATTGTTTACCTTACAGCTAAATTTCATTAACATCCGACAGACAGAGTTACTTTCGAATTTATAAGTATGGAAGTGTGAGGGAGACTGACGCGACCGGGAAGAGGTCAGGCGCAGGACCAGCGGCTTAACATGCTTTACGAGGCACGGGGTGTAACACCGCCAACTTTCTGACTCCGGACTGCTACCGCTTTTCATGGTAAATAATAATAATAATAAATAATGCTGGACAATTCACACAGCATTATCTAGCCCCAAGCTAAGCAGAGCTTGTGTTATGGGTACTAGATAACTGATATACTTAATACAATGCACTACATCGATAGATATTTTTTATTATACATAGAAAACATCCAGAACGCCCTGGACAAATGTCTGCAGTTCGTACAAACATTCGTCCCGAGGCGGGAATCGAACCCGCAACCTCCTGCGTCGCAGGCAGACCTTCGCCCGCTGCGCCACAGAGGTCGTCGTCGGTAGGTACTAAGTAGAACCTAGTATTGTACGTATTTTACAAATCGATAAACATGGGTCGGAAGACTGTTACATCTGCGATTTCGTGTACTTTCGATAATACTGTTCTCCGGTATTTTGACTTCCGGTATTCCGTAGTACAGTCGGCAGGCACGCACAGGACGGTGTCAACTGGCGCGTAAAAGTGTTTTTTTTTGTACTTACTTTGTTGTTATAAATAAATGTTTTTCTTACTTTCTTTCTTTCTAAAAGAGGTGACCTATACCCACCAGTGGGCGTCAGTGAGCTGATGATGATGATGAGACATGTGTAGGAAGGCGGTGAGTAATATCTAGCAAAAGATTAATGATTTGTCATCATAAATCGCATTAGATGGTTCTAGGAAAGGTAAATTACTATTTTTACGTAAGTAGCAGAATACAACTGAGTCAGTGGTATTTGGATCCAATTTGGTTCTTACCTCTTCCTTTTGTTCAGCGTTAAACAGATAGGAATGGTTAGTACATACATGAAATTTAACTTTTTGGATTAAGACGGCTTATATTCTGGTAAGTTTTAAAATACCAAGATCAAAATATGATCTTAAATCCACTTAGAAAATGGTTCGAAAGGACCATTCGCTTCGTTTAATTCATCATATAATGTACTCTGTGAAGGTACCTCAGATACAAAACAATTTTAAATCCCTGACGCAAAAAGAGAGAGGTGTTATAAGTTCAAAGTGTCTGTCTGTGTATCTGTGGATGAACCGATTTTCGTTTAGTTTTTTGTGTCATAGATAATTTTATCCCGAGTGTTCTTAGCCATGTTTCATGAAAATCTGTCAAGGGGTTTTTAATTTTTGAAGTGAAAACTTCTTTAGCGGCGCTGAGCACTTTTTTTTGTATGGGTAAAAACTTTCAAACTCGCGTCAGGGTCACGTGATGCTGATCGAAAAAGCGTAAGATGACGTTTTACGTTTATACTTATAATTAAACACAACGTTAATATTGAAGTTTTCACTTCTGCCGGCACTCCCGGAGTGCTACCTTTTTTTTTATTTTTGTATACCCTTTCCTCACACATCCGCAAGTCTAACATGGTTGTCAGTGACAGGTAAAATCCTTGACACATTGATTTAAACAAAATGGTTTTTACATGTTATTAGGCGCCATTATAAAAGAAGTTGAAGTTGAATACCGGGTAAAACGGGGTGAATAGAGACTTAAGGGTGAACAGAAATGGACAAAATACTGACAAAATACTGGAGCTGAACATCCTTTTGCAGAGGTCAGATCGACTGACACAGAAAGAACAGTCACGGACTAGGAACACTCCCACTGCTATACCAGCCAGGTAATGTCTTGCTCCTGTATTTCGTCCATTTCTATTCACCCTGGAGTGTCTATTCTAGGTACTTCAAATTAATTAGGTTATGTCTTGATGCTTGAAATTAAATTCAAGTAAGTACATTTATTTATTTACTCTAAAACCTTAGTGCTGAAAATGCATCGACCCCTCGCTCTAAGTAAAATATGTGTTTTGACGTGAGGGCAAAAAACCTACTAGATAAGACAGTACACCGAAAAATTGTGTTGACTTGACTCATATTCCGTGTTGCCACATTACAACAATCGCAGTTTGACATTGATAGCCAATACTACCAACCTTTTGCAAGAAGCTGTTGACCCATTTCGTGAAGGTCTTCTTCTGAATGTGCAACCGCTCCTCCTGCAGCGCCTTGATCCGGCCTTGCTCGAACTTGAGCGCATCTTCGCGCTGCGTCATGTTGGTACGCTGCTGGACTGCTTGCGCGTAACCGCCCGGCTCATGCTGTGTCCCTGGTGGCAGAAATGTAGATTTAGGAATAGAGATCGAAATTAAAATTATATATACCAATAATCATCAAGGCTTAAATTTCGGAGAAAACTGGCAAAGTTGTAGTTATTTCATAAATAAGGGAATTGATGGCCCCGGCATTTTTATTCTGATCTTCTGTCAGAATTCCTTTCAAATTATGAGCAATAGGATCTTAATTTGTGATGTTGTGGAATTGTTCATTAATCACGTGATGTTTTTAGCAACTTTCTAACAATAAGTTCAAACAATTACAGAATATTTTCTCTGAATATAGGTATTAATTTTATTCGGGAAAATTTAGTACCATGATTAGAAATTCAAATCTAACACCAAAGCTGCATACAACATCTTTGAAAGTATTATAAATATTCAGGGGTATTTATCGCGTTTATTTACCTATTTTTCCCGACGTTTCAACAGGTTTACATTCTGTCGTGATCACGGAATGACATCTTCATGACATCATCATCCCGTGACCGTGAGGTAAATAAACGCGATAAATACCCGTGAATATTTATAATAATCTTTTCTGATAGCGTAAGTTTATAACAATCTTTAGGAGTAAGTACCTACAAATTACTTAACTACGACTCACGTTTTTGAGAATTTTTTGTACTCAGAGACACATGTCTAAAACCACGGAAATGGAAGTTAGAGTGGAAGGACAATGCAACAAAATTACTAAGGGCACCGGTGTCGCCAAACTCACACAAATAAACCAGTAATCATATAATGCATTACAAAGAAACAATTCGTTTGATTGGTAGTTTAAGTTTAGTCAAAACTAGCCAACGTCACTGATTTGGAAATAAACCTTGACTTCTACAGATAAGATTTATTTTACTTTAGCATCAGAACGTATTTACGGTCTATAGTAACCAAACATTCGATTGACAAGTTAATTCCGCTACTTGACCATAGAGGGCGGTATTTTCAGTGGTCGCAATTATATACTTAATTTCCTCAAACTTAAGATTGACATTCGCGTGATAGGTCGACCATCGACTGCTACTCGATTAGAGCTGCACCAGGTAGCACATTGAAGTACATTATCGATATCGATAGATAAGATACCTGATTTTTTGTTCAATTCGCAAAAAATTGAACTTGTTGGTAGTTTATTTACTTACTTGGCACACAAAGAGCTGTATATTTTAAACCATTTATAAATAGACACAGACAGGCAGGTAAAAATAAATGTATTGTTCGATACATCGATCACGTAGGTAGGTAAATGAGCATCATCAGCAGTTTGACCTAAGTAGGTTACTCGTGCCGCGAGCGCGGACCGGGCGCCCACGGAGGTCAGTGCATCAGCAGCAGCCATTTCAACCGCACTCATTAACATCATATTAGTCGTAGTTTTATACAATATAGCTTTTGTACCATAAACTCGGCTTTTATATTAGCATCCCGGGAAGAGCTAACCGCGATTCCTACATGTATGTTGTTTATGCCCCTGAAATAAAACGTATTTTTTAGGAAACTGGTGTTTGGAAAGTTTTATGTTCAATTTTAGTAAATGGTGTATGTGAACATTTATATATTTAAACTTAACGATTTTCAGTGATACAAGCGCTGTATGTTTCGTAATTGTATATCTATATCTTTTATTTGATATTTTGAAATCGACTTCCAAAAAGTGTTCAAAGCATATCGTGCTTGATTTGGTTGGCATCCAATTAACTCTACCCGTTGCATCTATCCATTTCTCTTTGACGTTTGTATCTTTGGGAAACCTACAAATATTTAAGATAAAGGTTAGAGGACCTAATGATGTCAATTTAGTGACTTGTAATCTAAATACTAAATAAATAATTAATTTACATAATAATACTAATCACTTATTTAACATTAACATTAAAATTAGAAATTAAAATTGAATTTCTTGTATCGATATCAATCGACAAAATCAACATCCGACTTGACTACATCACTAATTGAGTAGCGAAGAATAGAATCAATCCAAAATCAACTTTATCTTAATTGCATAAGGTTGATTTTGACTAACCCTTCTATTAAATTATTGACAAATTGAAATAAAATAAGATTTTATTACAAAACAATAAAAACCGTTCTCCCCGATGGTACGAGACACCTCCATTTTGAAGATTTTTTCTCCTACTATCATTTTTACACTCTAAAATCGAACAATACGGCATGATTACGGAAAAAATGAATTGGTTGCGAGACTAGCTACTCCACGCGATGTTAGAACCCGACTGGGGTCGAGTAAGCAAACCAGCGCGTACTTGTAGCACGCGTGCCACGCCCACTTACCATTTCCCCTTACTTTAATTCCGTGTCTAAAACCCATATTACGCTAATGCAATAGAAAAACATTACTCAAGCATAGGTCGATGACTGAGTAAGATTTCATAATACGGGGCTTAATGTCCCTCTGTTCTTACAAAAGGTTTCATCTAGGAAGATGGGGTTTGAGTATAGACGGACAGAATAATACTTAAGTATTTTTAATAATGCTGGACAATTCACACATCATTATCTAGCCCCAAGCTACGCAGAGCTTGTGTTATGTGTACTAGATAACTGATATACTTAATACAATGCACTGCATAGATAGATGTTTTTTTATTGTACATAGAAAACATCCAGAACACCCTGAACAAATATTTGAAGACAGTACAAACATTTGTCCGAGGCGGGAATCGAACCCGTAACCTGCTGCATCGCAGAGGTCGTCAATACAGGACAGTATAGTACAAATTAATCGATGACGTGACGTCTAGGTAATCTGGACTTAGCAGGAAGGAAAATGGAGAATATATTGTTGTTCTATTTATGAATTTACCATATCTCCTCTGCGGTTGGTACTCCTGATAAGAGTGGAAGCTGACATTGCTCAGCTGGCGCTGCACCTTCTCCTGCTGCATCGCATTAGGTTGGTAGTACTGTCTTAAATACTGTATTAAATAGCTCTTTTGGGTTTGGGTTGTCAATTCCACTTTGTTTTATTGGTTGCTTTATAATAGAATTTAGAGGTTAAGAATGGGTAAGGTACCTTTTCTGTTGCGATCTTTTTACTTTTAGAATTTTAGACGTTATAAAATTACCGGTAACTTTTAGCTCAAGGTATTGCAAAGATTAACTTATTACTTTAAACTTTTAAAGTTAAAGTCCGGCCGGAGCGTATGCAGCATACGCGGTAGGGTTTGGTCCCGGGAATTCCCGGTTCTGAATTTCCCAGGACCAAACCTTATCGCATAATCATAATGCCGCATAATAAAGCTTAAATCAAAATTATTTAAAGAGCGGGTTAAAAGAGTTGGTCTACCATTTTTAAGTTACCCCTCGATTTACAACTTTCTTCGCACCAACCAATAGACATTAGATTTTGTATTTTCCACCACTTATGTACTAACAGCTGTGTCGTGCTGGCTTAGAATTTGCAT
This sequence comes from Eupithecia subfuscata, assembly GCA_963564075.1. Taxonomy (NCBI): domain Eukaryota; kingdom Metazoa; phylum Arthropoda; class Insecta; order Lepidoptera; family Geometridae; genus Eupithecia; species Eupithecia subfuscata. The sequence continues at coordinate 242,488 of CAUWYO010000001.1, read as the reverse complement.
CACCCCAACTCTTCCCGCGGGTGTCTAGAGAGGTGACTAAGGGATATCCACCGGGGGCGGGCGGGCAGCAGCGCCGCCTGTAGAACAATTCTACCACCGAACTGCGATCCCCAACCCGCGTGCCCAGCGGGGGGATTATGGGCACTACCCCCATGTGATAAAAGCCAATAAAGCGCTTATCAGGGGGAGGCCTGCGTCCAGTAGTGGACCAATACAGGCTGTTGAGGTTGAGGCTGTACTAACATATCGTAACTTAACGTAAATCCGATAGATCTATCGGATTATAGATAAAATAGATAAATAATCTATCAGTAAAATCAGGTGCATATTAACGGAGGTTATTAATAAGGTTATTCAATAGACCCGTTATCGTTACATGTAGTTCACGGTAACGCGTCGGCGCACACGCATAGATTAGGGCTGACAGCTCACATGATGGAAACACTCAACTGAGTTTATTATATTTTGTACTACTTTGAATAAGAATAAGAATATCTTTATCTCTACTTTGCGCACGCGTTGTTTCTATGGAAACGTTTAAAGGTGATTTCTATCCCATGGGAAGTGATTTATGGGTTAAAAAGTAGCCTATGTTTGATTCTATGATAAGAAATAACGTGTATGGAAAATTTCAGCCCGATCCGTTCAGTAGTTTTGGCGGGAAGAGGACATTCATCCAAACTTTCGGTTTTATTACATGAATAGCTGCCGCCCGCGGCTTCGCACGCGTTGTTTCTATGGAAACGTTAAAAGCTGATTTCTATCCCATGGGAACTGATTTATGGGATAAAAAGTAGCCTATGTTTGATTCCAGGATTATAATTACCTGTATGCAAATTATGCATTTCAGCGAAATCCGTTCAGTAGTTTTGGCGGGAAGAGGTAACAAACATTCATCCATCCATAGATCCAAACTTTCGGTTTTATTACATTAAAACTTTTTAAACTTTCGCGATTTGTTAAAATCACCCCGTGACCACGATCGCTGTAACGCGGTAGAAACGTAGGGGAAATAAAACAAAAGGTACGCGATAAATACCCGATATAATCATTAACTTTATTACATTAGTGTGAAGTATGTAGAGTCTGTGCAAAAAGAGAACCGTCTTAGGAATTGAGGTAGCGCTTGTGCCAATTTACAACGTTGACAACACTGCTCTGTCATTGCCAGCACGACTAAAAGTGTTTGATACTTGGTAGACATCGTAGATACCAACTACCCTGCAGATACCATGCATTTTATAGCATCAGTGAATTTATGAGTGCTAATTTATTTCAATCCCTTTCTGTAAATAATACTTAAACATGACATTAAATTTTATGATCTGGAATTAATTGAAATTGGTTTTATTTAATTTTTAATTTTAATAAAATTTTAATTTGTTTAGGAGTTTTTAATTTTTGTTTCATGAATTATGTTTTGTTTTTTCAAATTGTACAATTTCTGACGTGCCTTGTATAACGACCTGTGTTATAAATGGTAAATAAATAAAAATACAAAATACAACTGTTTCCATAACTCCGGTCATCAGTAATCTTAATGTTAGTTCACTGTAAAACCACGACGGTTATCTTTTCGCACGGACTCTATAAGTTACTTAATTTTGCACGCCTTGACGAGGCAGAATGGATGTTACTCGATAGACTTTTTCTGCGCTAATTGCGACGTGCTCGCTGCGCTCCCGCATCTTTTTGAAATAGCTCGTAAATCGCCAGTGTGATATGATAGGCACGTAGGTAAATAGGTAAAGATTCTAGGACGGATCAAGCTTTCCCAGAAGGAACCTATTCCATCTATTTTTGACTGGACTTAAAACGCATATTGGACGAATCGCTTTTTGGACGAACTGCGTATGGATTCTTGACGAACCGCTAACAAATGGTTGCCCAGACTCTCATGAGACTGGTGCCTCAGGAGAACTAGCACACAGACACATTCATACTACACACTAATAAACCCAAATATTTATATAATTAGTACCTATGTTAAAGTGTGAACCCACCTACGTTAAGCCCGCTATCCCTTAAGGCGAATAGTAGGGTGGATAGTGGCGCCACTACATATTTAATTTTATAATTACGTTATACAAAGGAATTATCAAAAAATAGGACCGCGCGTAGACGATACCTATCACAAGGTTTTATTTAATGTATCTGTAATAGTTTTGTTTTGTGTTATTCAATCAAAAACCTTGTTTGGAGAGCTTGGTGGCCACCAATAGGAACTAAACTCTTGAAACAAGTATCTGCCTAAATAATACAGTACAAAACTATTAAAGATACATTTAAAAAGCTTATGATATAGATATCGTCTACGCGCGGTCCGATTTTTTGATAATTCCTTTGTTTAACGTAATTATAAAATTAAATATGTAGTGGCGCCACTATCCACCCTACTATTCGCCTTAACCCCTCGGTGACCACCTACCCGAGGGGAGTAGATTTAAAATCAGCGCTGCATGTTTCTTACATTCAGCACAGCTGAATCTACTCCCTTTGCCTATGTTTAGTTATTTAATTTTTGTGTATAATTCTAGTTTAGGATAAGTAATTTATAGGCAATAAATGATTTATTATTATTATTATTATTAAATCACTTATAGACCTTTTCGTAATTTTCTGCAGTGACAACCCTAGTTCGGCCGGTCATACGCTAATAGCACTGAATAAAACAATTAACATTCTATAGCATTACGGGACTTCATGCACTATGGTCAGATGTACCGTGATAGTTTGATAAAACCTGCGTGCTTAAGAGGGTGCATTACGCGCCATTTTGTGAAAAGGATAGGCATAGAGCATAGATATTTGACGACCTCTGTGTGAATTTGAAAAAAACGATGAGACAAGATTCAAATTTTAAATGATTTTAAGATGATGGCCGGTGTAGCAAACATCTTAAACTTACTACCAACAAATAACGTTCACGAGAGATCGCGGTCGTTCGGTCAAGTTTTTCGAAATTGTGTGCTTTAGGTATTCCGTTATGCGGCCTCCGTGCTTTCTGTATTTCGTTCTGCCGTTTCCTGATCTTTCGTTCACCGGTATTTCGACTTCCGATATTCCGTAGTAGTATAGTCCAAGGTATTGACAAATAAAATTATACTAGTCTTTACAATTGAAACAATTGAGCTGACTGCATACTGTTGCAAACAGTCTATAGGTACCTCAACTGATCCATATCAATACGAGTCGTCGCGTCCCCAAGACGCTGGCTGCATTGCCACGCTGTATGGCAATGCTGATGCGCTGTGCCAGATACTCACCAGCTCTCGAGTCACGCGTCGCTTCGACCAGACGCAAGAGATAATTTTTTAAAAACCCGAAGAGCCTCGGTACCCCACGGTCTCGACTCCAAGGGGAGCAAATATGTAGGCTCTGCATATTGTCCAAGGTTGGTTCTAAAGCTTTCATAGTCAACTCATTTTTTGCGGAACCTCTGTATTCAAATGAGTGAGGGTAAGCCACACGTTCTGCATCAGCGCCATGTATAATTGGCGTGGGCGAGTGGGCAGCGAGTCAACGAACTGGCTGAATGATACGACGATTATAAAGCCGCTGCCCCAGCGCTGTCCACGGAGAGGCTACGCACGTGTGTCTAGTTTTAGTTTTTATTTATTCGGTCGGGGTAACAAACAATTACACTCTTAGCATATTGAAATAAATAAATAATGCTGGACAATTCACACTGCATTATCTAGCCCCAAGGTAAGCAGAGCTTGTTATGGGTACTAGATAACTGATATACTTAATACAATACACTACATAGATAGATATTTTTTATTATTACATCCAGAACGCCCTGGACAAATGTCTGCAGATCGTACAAACATTTGACCCGAGGCGGGAATCGAACCCGCAACCTCCTGCGTCGCAGGCAGACCTTCGCCCGCTGCGCCACAGAGGTCGTCGAAATATATACTTATACTAAGTGTTATTCTATAAGTGAAATCAACACCGTTACCCTCTTATGGATATAAAAATAAACAGGGCAAAAATTATTATAGTTATGTCTAGCTTCGCTTTGCAAGAAAATGTATGTGATAACGATCCACGAACGCTCTACTCCCGGAATACGAGATTAATGTCGTTATTGCTACACGCGTGGCTTGCTCGAATATGGCGCCCACGCAGCCCAACGATATGCAAGCAGTAAACGCGTGCGTAGCTTCAGTGCTAGAAGTGGGACGTCAAAACTGTGCTGCGCTACAGTTGTACATAACGACTATGTACAACTGTAGCGCAGCACAGTTTTGACGTCCCACTTCTCGGGTTAATTTTCATGTATAGCGTGTGCTGCAGTGGAATCGTAGACCGACGTTGTCAATCTTACGGACCCTCGCAGCTATAATGCGCCGCGTGGTCGTGCACAGCGTGCGCCGCGGTGGGGCAGCGGCTTTAGCCTCGTATCAGAAAAAAATATTTATAGAAATGACAAATAGATAGTGTGGTGCGTTGGTGGAATGCGTTGTTGTGCGTGATATGCAAGTCCGGGTAAACAGAGCCTTGTGATTGTGACCTACCAAGCGCGTCAATGAGGTGATTTTCAAAAATAAAAAAACTTGAGAGGTGTCAAGGGACACCCGGATGGAACGAAGTTCCTTTCGATTAATAGTGGGCGTAAAGACTTTGTAATCGCCTAAATATTATTCTTGCAGTTTTGATAAGATTGTTCGGAGGGAGAGCGATTCTAATTTTTGTGCAAACCTAATGTCATTCGCGATGACAGCTGCCATCATAAACGCTACAGTGACAGTTCTACACTTTGACACTGACTTAATATTGTGTTTACTTTCCAACAAATATTAGGATATATTTGTTCTGTGGCAATAAAATTTGTTCTGTGGCAAAAAGTGTCGCTCCAATTTTCGTTACAATTTTTTCCGTCTACCCCCCCTTTCACAACGCGCGATAAGGAACTTCGTTCCAAAAACGTCGCATAACATAACACTTATATATAATACTAGACTCGCGGTTTCACCCGCGTAGTTCCCGTTCCCGTGGGAATTCCGGGATAAAATATAGCCTATGTCACTTCCTAAAAAGTAAGCTTCCTAACGGTGAAAGAATTTTTCAAATCGGTGAAGTAGTTTCGGAGCCTATTCAATACAAACAAACAAACAATCAAATCTTTCCTCTTTATTATATTAGTATAGATGTTACTCAGGGATAATGTAGCCATTCTAATGGTGAAATAATTTTTGAAATTAGTCCAGTAGTTTTTGAGTTTATTCGTTACAAACATAAAAATCTTTCCTCTTTATAATACTAGCTTCTGCCCGCGGCTTCGAACGCGTATTTTCGGTATAATAAGTAGCCTATTATCTATCTAAGTTAGGCTATGCTCTAAACGTAGCCAAATTTCATCTTGATCTGTTCAGTAGTTTTGGAGATCCTAGGTAACAAAAATTCAGATCTCACAAACTTTCGGCTTTATAATATTAGTAGGAAGTAAGATAGTAGGATTAAGATATCCCTTACTCGCCTCTCTAGACACCCGCACCGCGGTAAGAGCTGAGGCGGTGCAAACTCTAAGCCGGCACCACACAGCTACCTGAGTTTACTTCACCTCAACCTCAACGCCCTGTATTGGTTCACTACTGGACGCAGGCCTCCCCCTGATAAGCGCCTTTTTGGCTTTTATCACATGGGGGGTAATGCCCATAATCCTCACGCTGGGCATGCGGGTTGGGGATCGCAGTTCGGTGGTAGAATTGTTCTGCAGGAGCGCTGCTGCCCGCCCCCGGTGGATACCCCTTAGTCGCCTATTACGACACCCGCGGGAAGAGTTGGGGTGGTGCAAACTCTAAGCCGGCACCACACAGCTACCTGGGTTACCTATTTTGACTGTACTCCAACTCTTGCACCTAGTGTAGATATCGATATTGCGTTGTCGGAATGTAAGTATTTATCGTACTGCACTTGCGTTATCTGTTTTGTTTTAACGAGCTGTTTTGTGTCACGTAAAACATTTTGGATGAATCATGCATACCACGCAATTCTACGCTTCTGAGTGTAGTATGGGTTGTACGCATAATTTTACGAATACTTCCGTCGTTTTCGAGTCCTTTATACATTTAGCGCCTTGCAGCAACCCTACCGGATCGAGAAAAACTACTTTTCAACCGACGAAAAACGAAGGAGGTTCTCATAACTTTTACAGAGTAGTCTGAATTCGATAATTATTCTTTTTTTATTGGAAAGTGTATACCCCGCAGGTGGTTCCATTTAAATTTGAAAAAAAAATCCAACCCTAGAAGGAAAACAGGGGATGATTGATTGTTCACTCACTGATTGTAATGTTTGACCACGCATAACTTTTTACAGAGTATTCCGATTTTAATAATTCACATTTTATTGGATATGGTATACCTCGATGTGTCATCAAACTAAGTTAGACTCAAATTTAAACTAGATGTCGCCACTAGAAGAATTTGAACTCGGTTTATCGTTTTTTTAAAACACGCCAAATTATCGTAGTATGACAACGATCCAAACGTTTCTTACAAGCTTGATGATAGTTTTCGAATGATTTTGTGGATTTGTCGCACTTTGACATCCTCAACCTCAACAGCCTGTATTGGTCCATTGCTGGACGCAGGCCTCCCCCTGATAAGCGGCTTGTTGGCTCATGGGGGTAGTGCCCATAATCCCCACGCTGAGCATGCGGGTTGGGGATCGCAGTTCGGTGGCAGAATTTTTCTGCAGGCTGAGTCGCCTCTTACGACACCCGCGGGAAGAGTTGGGGTGGTGCAAATTCTAAGCCGGCACCACACGGCTACACACTTTGACATGACATAATCCAATTCAAAGGTCATATATACATGCCCTAAGCCTACAATCATAAACACACTTATAGCCACGTCGGGTAAAGGTGTGTAACCGAAGCCCCGCTACGCCATGACCGGTCACCTACATACATTATCTGTATTTACTCCCGATAACCGACGACGTTGCGAGCCTTTTGTAAACAAATCCAAGGAAAATACTTGTAATGTTAGTAATAAACCGAACATCCTATTATCCTACTAATAATATAAAGCCGAAAGTTTGTGAAATCTGATTTATTGTTACCTAGGAGGCTAGGATCTCCAAAACTACTGAACAGGATCATGATGAAATTTAGCGTACGTTGAGAGCAACGCATATATTAGATAATAGGCTACTTATTATACCGAAAATACGCGTGCGAAGCCGCGGGCAGAAGCTAGTAATATTATAAAGCCGAAAGTTTGTGAAATCTGATGTTACTTAGGATCTCGAAAACTACCGAATTGATCATGATGAAATTTAGCGTACGTTTCGAGCAAAGCCTAACTTAGATAATAGGCTACATTTATACCGAAAATACGCGTGCGAAGCCGCGGGCAGAAGCTAGTTTTTCTTAACAAATATTAAGTTAGTTATAGTAAGGAAAAAGTTAAAGGATGCATTCCTTTAACTTTTTGAACTGAGATTTTTTTTACCCAGAGCACATTAATGAATTCTAAAGAATGTACCCTAGTATGATTACAATCTAGCCACAACACAATGTAGAGAAATGAAAAAGAGAAATATCATGAAGCCACCATCTAAAGATTGTCCAAATATTTGGCATATGAATCGCTATTGGCTTTAAGGGTCCATATCCGAAGGGTGGAAACGGAATCCCATTACTAAGCATCCGCTGTCCGTCCTTCCGTCTGACAGAGGGCTCTATCTTATGAACACGAAAATTTACTATTTATTTATTTATTTTTATTTTTTCATTTTTTATTTTTTTTTGAAAATTTTTGCGATAATATTAGATTTCTTAGAAATTAGACAGAGTGCGAGGCTTACGCACTATAATAACAAAAACCTTATGAACCTTGAAATTTTCCATTTTTAGGGTTCCCTTTGCCAAATAGTTATGTACGATGGTACGAAACCCTCCGTGTGCGTCTCGACTAGCACTTGGCCGGTTCTATTATGTTGAATTATGTTCTTTTTTTTTTTTTTTTTTTTTTTTTAAAAAGTAAAAAGTCTTTATTTTGGAACAAATTTAAGGATTTAACAAAAAATAATAGGCAGCGATGCGACCTGCAGAAGTAAAATACTGTGTCGCAGATCGCAACGCCCACCTCCGGGATTAGGGGATAGATAACGATATAAATCTATGGATTAGGGCAAGTTAGTTCCATGAACTTTAGGTACTAGGTTTATACAGGGTTACAGGTTAAGTCGACCTAGATCCTGGAGGGGGTTGTAGCTTCCATAATTCCTGACTGATTTGGCTATGAAACACCCTACCCCAAACTTAACCGTTTTCAAGATATTGCACTTTGAAGTTTTTTTTAAGAAAATACCGATTTTTTGTCTATTGGCTTATTTTTTTTGGTATTTTGGCCTCTAATTTATTTGTGTTTGCGATTTTTGTGTTGTAGATGAGTTGTTTTCTTATTCTTAGCACTAAAATTGCAGTTAACTTAACCAACTGGGTCGCAGTAGACGATTGATAGTTAGATATTGAAATAACATCGTAACAAATATTTTTTTCTCTCAAAAATATTATAAAAATTGTCTATGGCGGTCATGCTGCAGATGTGCTTAAAAATTTCTACGTTTCAATAGCTATCCAGCAAGGTATAACAAGCTAGGGTATAATCAGAATTCTTAGAAAAAAACTATGATGAAAGGGTCCCAGGTAGTAGTATAAAATAATGGTACCTCCGTCAGAAAACAATAAAACATTCCAAATGGGTAAAAAATGACGTTTATTACTATTGTTAACATAAATGCCTACTATTACAATTCATGTTCCACGTGTCCGCCTCTGTTTCGCACACAAACTCTCATTCTGTGTCTTAATCCACTTTTTACTACACCAGTTGTTAAACCCCTTCTTATTTCAATCGCCGCATCGATTATTCTCTGTCTCAAAACATCAACAGATGTGATTGGATTAGATTCGTTGTACACTAAGCTCTTCATGTGTCCCCACACATAAAAGTCCATCGGGGTCAGGTCTGGACTTCTAGCTGGCCACGGTATGGGTCCACCTCTTCCGATCCAATTATTAGGATAATTAGTGTCTAGCCATTCTCTGACACTCCTCCTGTAGTGTGCAGGGCAACCGTCATGCTGAAACCTCATGTCACGAATGAGATTGAGTGGTAAATCTTCGAGTAAGTCGGGTAAATCTTCTCTTAAAAAGTTTTCATAACGTTCTCCATTTAAGTTGTCAGGAAGAAAGTAAGGCCCAATCAAATGCTTTGATATGATTCCCATCCACACGTTCAAACTGAATCGTCTCTGTGATCCCTTCGTCCGCTTCTTATTGGGATTTCCGTGTACTTTCGAGGCCCAATAATGAGCGTTGTGGTAATTGGTTATACCGTCTTTATCAAATTTCGACTCATCTGTCCACAAGATATTTCTCAGAAATGATGGGTCCTCTAAATCTGCATTGAGCATGAATCTGCAAAAATCCAGCCTCCTCACAGGATCTCCTTCTTCAATAACTTGCACCGGCGCGTAATGATCGGGGTAGAGGCCGGCAGTATTCACCGTAAACCACACTTTCCACTGCGATAGTCCAAGTTCTCGGGCAACAATATTAGTCGAAGTAGTTGGATCCAATCTAAACCGTTGAACTATTTCATTGTCTTGCTCTTCTTCATCATTAACACGTGGCCTTCCCAGGTCTGTTCGTCGCCTCGAAACAGAGCCAGTCTCTCTAAGTCGTCGGTAAACTCCGTTAAAGACACTAACATCCGGTATTCGGCGGCCCGGATAACGTGATATGTATTCATCACGAGCTCGTGCAGATACACAATTGCAGTACCCGTAACAAATTAACATATCAGCATATTCATCGTTCGTAAACGTCGTCATCTTCAACAGTTCCAAATCAGAAGTACAAATCAGAGTCCAGTTTGCAAGCACGGTCACGAATCGAAAGAAACAGTCCAGAAATCCAAGCCAAGTGAAACGAAGAGCACTAAGTATCGCATCTACCACGGACGAATCGCGTAGGCAGACTAACCAACCAAACTACTAAAAAATGGCCGGGGATTATGTTTTCTCGCTCACTCCTGCTTACATCGTATGGTATCCCGCTCACACGCACCGCAATCCCATGAAGGACAATAGGTGCAGCAAGTAACTTATCGAAATACTGTTTTTATTTACTAGTACCTGGGACCCTTTCCTCAAAGTTTTTTCTAAGAATTCTGATAATACCCTAGCTTGTTATACCTTGCTGGATAGCTATTGAAACGTAGATATTTTTAAGCACATCTGCAGCATGACCGTCATAGACATTTTTTAATTTATTTTTGAGAGAAAAAAATATTTTTTACGATGTTATTTCAATATCTAACTATCAATCGTCTACTGCGACCCAGTTGGTTAAGTTAACTGCAATTTTAGTGTTAAGAATAAGAAAACAACTCATCTACGATACAAAAATCGCAAACACAAATAAATTAGAGGCCATAATACCAAAAAAAATAAGTCAATAGACAAAAAATCGGTATTTTCTTTAAAAAAACTTCAAAGTGCAATATCTTGAAAACGGTTAAGTTTGGGGTAGGGTGTTTCATAGCCAAATCAGTCAGGAATTATGGAAGCTACAACCCCCTCCAGGATCTAGGTCGACTTAACCTGTAACCCTGTATACAAGTCGACTTATTTTCTAAAGAAGTTAAATATAAAAGTTATTAAATAAAGAAAAATCTAAAGAGTAGGTATTAAATTAAAGAGGGTTAGGTAAAGTTTAATAATATCTATCTAAGGCTTGTAGCACAAAGTGCGCGCGAGCGCGCGCGCGCGTGTGTGTGTGTGTTTGTGGGTGTGTGTGTGTGGTGTTTGTTCTATTATGTTGTTTTGTCGTAAATTGTTTCTATTATGTTGTTTTGTCGTAAATTGTTTCTATTTGATTTAAGTGTGCAATAAAGAATTTTCTATATATCTATGCGAATTATGCAGCGGTGTTTCCAACTGCCTTGCTAGTTATTAAATCAATCAATCAACGTTTAAAATTTACCTAACTACGTAGCTATAAAAACTTCCATAAAATGATTTAATTGTTTTAAAAAACCAAAAAACTTACTTCGTATCAAATCCCTTAATTTTACACTGTTTTGAAGTTTGCAGGATAATTACTAATTTTTATTACAATAAAGAATTTTCAAAATCGGTCCATAATTCACGAAGAAATCAACGAAAATACATAAAAAAATACATACAGCCTAACAAAGAAACTGAAAATAAAAATTTGTTTGCCCGCGGTTTCGCTCGCGTATTTTCGGTATACATATTAAGTAGCCTATTGTTTAAGTTAAGCTTTGCTCTAAGTGTACGCTAAATTTCATCTTGATCTGTTCAATAGTTTTGGAGATCCTAGGTAACAAAGGTTCAGATTTCACAAACTTTCGGTTTTATAATATTAGTGGGATAGTAGAAAGTAAGTTTGTGTGCAGCACACACAAACTTACCTACCTAATATTCTAAGTACTTACTTACTTTTTAAAGTGCTCGTTTGATTAATTAAACCAATTGTACTTGTGTTTAAATTGTAAATTATCTTTGTTAATTGTATGTGTGTCTGTAGTACCAATTTTTTTGAAGTGAAAACTTCTTTAGCGGCGCTGAGCACTTTTTTTTGTATGGGTAAAAACTTTCAAACTCGCGTCAGGGTCACGTGATGCTGATCGAAAAAGCGTAAGATCGAGGGGAAGGGAGAGGAACTAGTATCTCCCACTCTTTCTACCGTGCCTGAGTGTGCTGCTCTGTTTAGGCGGCACAGGGCGCTTGCGCGAATGACCGTGTGTGTTTATGTACAGCGTCCCACGCGTATCCAAGGATGGTGACAGCTGATTGCTTGACTGTTGTGTAGTAAATACACTGTTGTGTATTCGTAAATGTGAATTGTTTAAATTATGGAAATCGAACAAAGTGAATCTATAATTAAACACAACGTTAATATTGAAGTTTTCACTTCTGCCGGCACTCCCGGAGTGCTACCTTTTTTTTTTATCTATCTATCTATCATAAGTACTACGAATCATAAGTAGGATATGTAAAACTTGACGCCAAGCGAGTTTGACTTATTTGTATCGTGGTTCGTCAATCATCCTACATCGATTTTGGCTAGTGTATAGCTATAAAACATCCATAAAATGACACGTTACCGCCTCGCCATTAGAAAACAATACATAAAGCATTAAATGCATTCGCTTCGCTTGTTCACATTACTTTCTCCATTTCTCTTGAAACAAACAACTTACATAGTTTACATCATGGATTAACTTCTTGTTGAGTTTACTGGTAGAAACTGTTTTAGTGGGTTAAGCTTTGTGATTGTGGGAATACGATTAAATAGCTAATTTATTTACGTATTGAGGTTTATATCTGGTGTGTCGCTGTGTGGTGCCGGCTTAGAATTAGAATTAAGTTTTCGAAATTTCTGTAGGTTTCCTAATTTTTGAAATATTTTGAAAGAAGTCAATATATTGACTATTAATATATGAAAATCATTTATTTACAAAGAAAATTATACTAGTATTTACAATTGAAACAATTGAGCTAACTGCCGACTGTTGCAAACAGTCTACAGATAGCTCAGCTGATCCATATCAACACCAGTCGGAAGCGTCCCCAAGACGCTGGCTGCATTGCCACGCTGTATGGCAATGCTGATACGATACGCTGTGCCAGACTGTGATTGACTATTACCGCCTAATCTTCGAAGTTTGCAGAGCGATCCATCTTAAATATGTTTGGTACCTACTATTTTTAGGTATTCATTAAATAGCTAGGTCTCTAACCGTTACCTTTAGTACATATAATTATGTATAATTAACAAACGTTCGAAACCGCGCGAAAGTTACACTCGCACTTGACGGATCTTGTTTTATTTAACACTAGACGATCGCCTCGCGGTTTCACCCGCGTAGTTCCCGTTCCCGTGGGAATTTCGTGATAAAATATAGCCTATGCCACTCCCTGAAAAGTAAGCTTCCTAACGGTGAAATAATTTTTCAAATCGGTCCAGTAGTTTCGGAGCCTATTCAATACAAACAATCAAATCTTTCCTCTTTATAATCACACTATCACATCACATCACACTAATATTAATGCGAAAGTTTGGATGGATCGATAGATGGATGGATGTTTGTTACCTCTTCACGCCAAAACTACTGAACGGATCAGGCTGAAATTTTGCATACAGGTAAGTCTAACCCTGGAATCAAACATAGGTGACTTTTTATCCCATAAATCAGTTCCCATGGGATACAAATAACCTCAAAACGTTTCCATAGAAACAACGCGTGCGGAGCCGCGGGCAGAAGCTAGTATTAGTATAGATGAGGTTATTTATTTCAAATAACGTAAACCAAAACCTTTAGCTCGGCAAGGTTGTTATTTAACTGTAAGGCTTAATTTTTATGGTAGCACGCTTTCTCAGCTAAAAGGATAAAAATTCCTCCATTAAAACGATAATCTAATGGCCAAGGGCATTAGGACCACCGAGACTTTGACCTGTTATACGCCCTTGGTTTTTTTGTCCTCGGCTTCGTATTCGATACAAAGAAGGTCGACCCAAACAAGGTTTCAAGCTTAGTATAACGACAAAGGTTTACAATTCTTAACCCCCGACGCAAAAAGAGAGGGGTGTTATAAGTTTGACGTGTCTGTCTGTGGTATCGTAGCTCCCAAACGGATGAACCGATTTTCGTTTAGTTTTTTTGTGTCTTAGATAATTTTATCCCGAGTGTTCTTAGCCATGTTTCATGAAAATCTGATTCTAGGTGTTAATTTTGTACGTGTGGCTAAGTATTTCTAGGTTTTTGACGTGACAACGTCTTATAATTCGATAGAGCCGGCTGCACGCACGAAAAAACATGACGTCATGCGGCGTTACCTCGTCATGCGGCGTTACCTCGCTCTGAGGCGTTCCATGTAAGGCTTGAAGTGCAAGCGAGAGCGCTCGACATCCGTCTCTCTACTACTTTAGTGAGCGATGCGTTGTCAAGTTCAACTATCGTCAGTAAACCGACTTTACAGACAACCAATTTTTTAAATAGCTTTTACCCGGGACTTCGCACGCGTTCTTTTCGGAATAAAAAGTATAAATTGCTATCAGAATTTAATGCGTGCAAAATTTCAGCTCGATTCATCCAGTAGTTTTGGCGTTGTCTTCGCGCAAACGTCTTCACAACGGTACAAAATCGCCTTTATAATATTAGTAACATAGACAAATAAAATTTACATTCTATTTGTCTGTGATTATTAGGATACATCTCGGAAAAGAAGTGTAAAACGCCGTTCCTATGACCACCTTCTGTCTCCATCATCAGACCAGCTCGTTGGTACCATGACATTGCATTGTCACCGAACTTACATAAGTATGCCAAATTTCAGCTCAATCGGTTGAGGATAACTGGTCTTAAATTCAGTTGCAAGATTTGTCCCCCACATACTACTAAAGGGCCAGTTAAATGTAAGTGTAAATTATAGGCTAAGTACATCGATCTAAGCTAAGTATTTGTGATTGTTATTTCCAAAAGATATATTGACGTGACAACGTCTTATAATTCGATAGAGCCGGCTGCACGCACAAAAAAACATGACGTCATGCGGCGTTACCTCGCTCTGAGGCGTTCCATGTAATGCTTGAAGTGCAAGCGAGAGCGCTCGACATCCGTCTCTCTCCTACTTGAGTGAGCGATGCGTCTGCGTGGACAGCTGCTATACTATAGTACATTTACATGTTTTGATCGAGTATCAAATGCTACCATTCCATCAGTATTTTCTTAAGACGTTGTCACGTTCAACTATCGTCAGTAAACCGACTTTACAGACAACCAATTTTTTTCAGTAGGTCAGCTAGTACGTACGCTAGGTACCCACAACACGGCTCTTGGTATTTTTGAGTTAAGCTAAATGCTTTTCGAGCTGTCTTACATTCGCTAGTTCCTAGGCATTTGTACTGTTTCAAAAACGTTCATTCATTCCTTCATGTATTATTATGGGGAATTATAAAACGATCGAATAAAAAGAAAATTGCGACTGATGATACTGTTTTAATAACTTGAGCGACTAAATAACTAAGTGAGCGACTAGAAATAAAGCTAAGTCTGAAAGGGTGTGTATATGTGTAATTGCACCCAGAGCCATATGTTGACACAATTTTTTTTATACGATTTCTCATTTTGTATGTTAAGTAACGAAAAGTTGCTATTCGGTTCATTTCCCGTCACTCCCAGTCAGACGCTCTAGTAATACTATAACGTAAATGAATTATTTTTGTCACTTAAAACTTTAATTTACAGTCACTCGTTTAAATACTACCCTATTATTTTAAACAAGTTAAAAAAAACTTGAGAGGTGTCAATGGACACCCGGACGGAACGAAGTTCCTTTCTATTAATTATTTATTATGTACAAAAAACCTGTATGCACTCAACAAAAATAATCGTCGCGACACCACACTGCTCAATGAGAAATAGAAAGACGAAACGAAAATAACTGGCTTGCTTTCTATAAGAGAGAGAGAGAGACAGTGAAACACGCGCACGCCGCACGGCTTACAACTATAGCAAAAAGTGTCGTTACAACTTTTGGTCTTAATTATTTCCGTCTAACCCCCTTTCGCAACGCGCGATAAGGAACGGCTTATTCCAATAATCCCCTGCCATAATCCCCTGCGAAGGGGATTCCTGGACTTCTTGTCCAGAAATCCCCTGCCGGCTCAGAGAGAAGACGCACAGGGGATTTGTGGACAAGAGTTCCAGAAATCCCCTGATCCACTTATTTACACCGTAAGTAGTTGTTCGTTCTTGAAATAATCAAATGCAAACAACTAGGTAAGTAACCTAAACTTATAAGTAGAACATACTAAAATATTAACATTGCATTCAGGAATTTCCGACTCACAATAGAGTTTCAGCTGATTTCGTTAAAAAAAACAATCCACCTTTTGCAGTCGCGTTTTAAATAGGTCGTCCGGCCTCCGACAGACAGAATACACACCAAACAGGCAAACGAACTAGACATCAATTAACATAGTGGTGTCGAACTGGTCCAACTGGTTCCGTGTGATAAGGCGGACCCACCGAAATATTGAATAGTATTTTTATGGGTTTACCGGGTTTGAATACGTTAGCGAGTTGGGGGACTTGGTCAATGAGGTAGGTACAATCGATGTAAGTAAAATTAGGTCCACCCGTGTGGTGCCGGCTTAGAATGAGAACCACCCCAACTCTCCCCGCAAACTTTTTGTGATGCCAATTGATCTTGTTTCTTATAAGGATCATAAGTCTCTACCGCACCGACTGAGGTTTGAGTACTAGAAATGTCGGAAATCGCGAAAAACATCTTGCACACATATTGTACGGAAAAACGGTTTACCAACTCGCAATATTGTTTGTTGCCAAGTGATCCTATTTCTTACTGTGATTTGTATTTGTATTTATTTATTCCATCGTAGGTACACTTGTGTTACATTTGATGTCGTTACATTCTATATTTATGTACTACTAGCTGCGCCCCGCGGCTTCGCCCCCGTGGAAATTTATATTTCCAACTTTCTTAATTTTTTCTTTCATAATAACCTTCTCCTGACAATAACAAACACAACAAAGAAAGAATTAGCGAAATCGGTCCAGCCGTTCACGCGTGATGCCGTGACCAAGGAAAACGGGTTTCATTTTTATATAATACTAGCTGCGCCCCGCGGCTTCGCCCCCGTGGAAATTTATGATTCCAACTTTCTTAATTTTTTCTTTCATAAGAACCTTCTCCTGACAATAACAAACACAACAAAGAAAGAATTAGCGAAATCGGTCCAGCCGTTCACGCGTGATGCCGTGACCAAGGAAAACGGGTTTCATTTTTATATATATAGATATAAAATCTATACCGGGTTATTGGTAATTAGACCGGATCCTTTTAGGGGGTGATGGGGGAGGCCATTTGCAACTATTTTGACCCTATATCGTATTATGCAAAAGTTAACCATTTTTGAGATATTCGCAAATTCTTAATTTTTTGGGAAAACCCTGATTTACGTCTTCAAAATTAAATTAAAAAAAAAGTGATCATCCAATTCAAATTTTAGTGACTGATTTAGATAGCCTGAAGTCTAATTATTAATAACCACTAACACAATCGTATGAATCTGTACCCATATGGAAGCTAAAGGACATGTTTATAAAAACAAAGTTTATTTTTTTTGTAAAGTCCTTACAAAAACCCCATTTAAAAAAAAATACTCCAGTGAATTTGGTCGGCATGTTATTTAAAAAACATCTACACATCTTTAGCTATCCAAAGAGGTATAAATCAATGCACTTTGTAACACAATTGCAGAAAAATGCGGGTAAATGTAATGACTTAGCTGGTGAATAAGTTTGGATACATTGCTTTACCAACATTTTGGACTTGGGCTTTGCTTGCGCGATTTTCACTTAGTTCTTTTTTTGAATTATTGTTCCGAAAACAGAATAGGCTGATATCATGGCGGAGTAAAAACTTTTTGTTGTTTGACCTGCAATGAAAATAACCGCCGAAATCTCCCGCTAAACGCATGACAAATGAAATTCTAATAGTTTTTCTTCTCGCATTTTTCGAACCGGTGAAGTAATAAAAGATTTAATTTATCAACAATTATGGCTGCAGTGCCACGCATCCTACCACCTCCTCGAGACTTTTCAAACGAAGAATATGCGGATATACTGTTTTGTTATGGTTATGCAAACGGTGTCTCTACACGTGCACGGGCAGAGTATCAGTCTCGGTTTCCTCAGCGCCGGTTACCTCATGAAAGTGTATTTGATAATACATATCGGCGACTTCGAGAGACTGGCAGTGTTCAGAGACGACAAAGTGACGCCGGCCGACCGCATGTTCATCGAACGGAGGACGAAGAAGAAATCATTCGTCATTTTGAAGAGGATCCTACCATTTCAACTAACATGGTTGCTCAAAGACTCGGTGTAACCCAATGGAAAGTTTGGCATACGGTCCATGGAGCAGGTCTCTATCCGTACCATTTAACCCCTGTACAAGTATTAGAAGACGGAGATCCCGCTAACAGGATAACATTTTGCAGATTTATGCTAAATGCTGACATAGAGAACCCTAATTCCATTTTCCATTCTATTCTAT
Organism: Eupithecia subfuscata; assembly: GCA_963564075.1. Lineage (NCBI taxonomy): Eukaryota > Metazoa > Arthropoda > Insecta > Lepidoptera > Geometridae > Eupithecia > Eupithecia subfuscata. The sequence continues at coordinate 224,353 of CAUWYO010000001.1, read as the reverse complement.
TCTATTCTAATTTTTTCAGAAAAATATTATGGACGGATGAATCAAAGTTTGATCAAGATGGAATCACAAATTACCATAATATTCATTTTTGGTCTAGAAAAGCTGATCTTAATCCCAATAAAAAGAAAGAGCAAGGGTCGCAAAGACGATTCTCACTTAATGTATGGATGGGAATAATTGATGATAATTTAATTGGTCCCTATTTCTTGCCTAATTATTTAAATGGTGACACATACGAAGAGTTTTTAAGAAACGAAGTTTTTGGCCTTCTTAGTGAGGTACCATTAGCAACACGCCAAGGTATGATTTACCAACATGATGGCTGCCCCGCTCACTACAGGACTAGTGTGCGTCAATGGTTCAATCAGCATTTTCCGAACCGATGGATTGGTAGAGGAGGTAGTATTCCATGGCCAGCAAGGAGTCCCGACCTTACCCCATGTGATTATTATGTTTGGGGTCATATGAAGAGCCTAGTCTATGACGATTTGACGTCACCTATCTCATCAGTGGATGAATTAAGACGCCGAATAATAAGAGCTGCCGAAAAAATGAAAATAAATTTGACAACAAGGGTTGTTAAAACTGAGTTACGCCATCGTATGCGGCTTTGCATACGGAATAGAGGTGGACATTTTGAAAACGAATTGTAAATTGTAAATTAAAATTTGTAAATTGTAAATTAATAATGTAAATTGTAAATTAAATAGTAAATTGTTTTGATGGTAATAAATTTTTTGTTTGTTTTACAAAATTCATAGTTTGATTTATTGGAAGTTACTACCTGCTTATGGTTTATCCTTTTTTCTGCAATTATGTTACAAAGTGCATTGATTTATACCTCTTTGGATAGCTAAAGATGTGTAGATTGTTTTTAAATAACATGCCGACCAAATTCACTGGAGTATTTTTTTTTAAATGGGGTTTTTGTAAGGACTTTACAAAAAAAATAAACTTTGTTTTTATAAACATGTCCTTTAGCTTCCATATGGGTACAGATTCATACGATTGTGTTAGTGGTTATTAATAATTAGACTTCAGGCTATCTAAATCAGTCGCTAAAATTTGAATTGGATGATCACTTTTTTTTTAATTTAATTTTGAAGACGTAAATCAGGGTTTTCCCAAAAAATTAAGAATTTGCGAATATCTCAAAAATGGTTAACTTTTGCATAATACGATATAGGGTCAAAATAGTTGCAAATGGCCTCCCCCATCACCCCCTAAAAGGATCCGGTCTAATTACCAATAACCCTGTATATTATATAGATTTTAATAATTACATCTCTATAGATACCTACCTTATGGTGTTTCCTATAACGAAAAACCTATGTTTTTCGTTATAGGAAACACCATAAGGTAGGTACAAAGGATTATAGGTATAATAGTTAATAATAACCTTATACGGTATTTTCAATAAACATGGAAAACAACAAGATAAGAATTCAGTACTAAATAACTTAAACTATTTCTGTCCATGACCTCACAAGGTAAACACGAAGGAAAACTTAATAGTTAAATCGATAAAAAAAACCGCAAAGTATAACGGTTTTGTTTAGTTTATAATATTTCATGCTTCACTTTACAATACATTTTTAATTCAATGATTTCAGAAATGGAAACATACATTTTATTTCATCATTATCATCATCAGCCTATATTACTCCACAGCTAAACATAGGCCTCCCCTAATGAGCGCCATAGCGCCCTGTCTTCAGCTTGCCGCACCCAGCATCTACCTGCAGTCGCAGATCGTCATCCCACCTGCTGTGCGATTACGCAAAAACCATCCATCCTATACCTAATTGACATTTGAAAGCCATTTGAATAGCCTTCGCCATACAATTGCAAATTACGAAGGCCATTTCTTTGAATGGCTTTCAAATGTCAAAAAACCATTGGTGGTTCATTCATCCTATGGTGGTTTTTGCGTAATTCCAGCTGGTTGAAGTGTTAATTTATTTAATTTGTTGGAATTAGAAAAAGATCAACGCAATAGTAACAGAAAGCTTTATCACAATCTTTTATTTAACTTGCAATGTACGACAATGCATTAAAAACTTGTTTTTAAAAAAGGTTTTTAAAATAATAAAACTTATTTTTACAATAATTTGCTTGTATGAATATTTCGACGATTCATGGAAGAATGAACTAGACGTGCACCTAAAAGATTGGACTTCAGTGGCGATGGATGATGCCGTCCCTTTTTAGGGTTCCGTACCCGAAGGGTGGAAACGGGACTCTATTACCATGAACGAAATAAAACCAATAGTTTAATTTATCTATGCTATTACTGTGTTTATCGTTCGCAAAAATCTGCTTGTTAATACACTAATATTATAAAGAGGAAAGGTTTGTATGTTTTTAACGAATAAACTCAAAAACTATTGGACCGATCTAGCCACCACTGTAAAAAATAAATATTACGGTATCGGTTCTACAGTCGCAAAAAAATAAAAACAATTTTTGGTTTTAAAAAGTTTTCATTCATTTCATTTGTCCCTTGTACGTTCTCGAACTGGAATTTGAACCTTTTACGCTGTACTTGTGCAATTATGCGTTGTTGAAGGTTGTGTTATTGTTTTAGTGATTACACTGCTGTTACCTTGTTATTTTCTGTCTTTGTTATTAACAGAGATCGGAGTAGGTAGAACGATTTGGGACCAATGACCTCAAATGCTAAGTTAGTATGGATATGCCTCCAGAACTCCGGTATTTTATAATTATCAAGCCATTTTTTCCGTAATTTCATGGTTATTACGTGGCGGCGTAAAGTGAGAAACGTATCAATATCATCATCATCATCCGTAGCCTAACTTCAGCCACTGCTGGGTATAGGCCTCCGCATGTGTCAATGATAGATAGATAGATAAATCATTTATTTGCTTCTACTAATGGGCTTGTCTCATCCACGTCCCTTTTGCGATGGATGCTATATTGTCGGCCCGATTCGCCGCTGGACGAGCGACTGGTATCAACCTCAAAAACCCTGATTTAGACACACTCAGAGAATATAGTGAAAAGATTGAAAATAAAACGTCAAGTGCGAGTCGGACTCGCGCACTAAGGGTTCCGTTTAATTGTAAGACCTTGTTTCTTGCCAAACATTATGATTCTAGGTCAAAATGAAGTAGGTTCCCTGTATATTTCGGTCGAGGAAGGGAATCAAAATTTATTATTTTTTTGTTAATTAACTACAAATTTACGGTTTTCAGATTTTTATCTTTATTTGTGCTATATGAACTTGCTTCTTGCCAAATTTTATGATTCTCCGTCAACGGGAAGTACCCTATAGGTTTTGGTCCATGGTGACCATTAAAAGTATTTTTTTTAGTGAATAAATTTCAAATTTATGTTTTTCGGATATTACCTTTACTTGTGCTATAAGACCTTACCTACTGCTCACCAAATTTCATGATTCTAGGTTTTCGGGAAGTACGCTATAGGTTTTGTGTGCATGTGATTTCCTTGGAAATTTCAAAATATTTGAACTTAAACGGCTGTAACTTTTGAGTGCGATGACTTAGAAGTTTTATTTATATTGTGGCTTCAAGAAGTTACGGACTTGAGTATTTGACGTTAATTTCTACTCGATATGTCCACGCGTTTCTGAGAAAACAGGGTTGACAGACGGACAGACAGACAGACAGACAGACGGACAACAAAGTGATCCTATAAGGGTTCCTTTTTTCCTTTTGAGGTACGGAACCCTAAAAATGAGGCAAATGATATAGTTTCATATTTTAAATTCTCTTCGTTGACGTCAGTAGATGTAGAACGATCATTTTCCATCTATGAATGGATTGTAGACGTCAAAAGAACTAGGCTGAAAATATAAAATATTGAGAAATTTATGGTTATTTATTTTAATTGTATAGAGAAAGATCAGAATGTAGAAATTGTAATGGATTAAAAATAATTGTGATTGTGAGCTCTAAGCAGAGCAGATTTGGCCGAAGATCTCAAGAGGCGCAAATATGCAGGTCTCGACAGAGCCTACAAATTTGCTCCCCTTGGAGTCGAGACCCTTGGTCCGTGGGGTACCGAGGCTCTTCGGGTTTTCAAAAAACTATCTGAGCGTCTGGTCGAAGCGACGCGTGACCCGAGAGCTGGTGAATATCTGGCACAGCGTATCAGCATTGCCATACAGCCTAGCCAGCGTCTTGGGGACGCTTCCGACTGGTGTTGATATGGATCAGTTGAGCTATCTGTAGACTGTTTGCAACAGTCAGCAGTTAGCTCAATTGTTTCAATTGTAAATACTAGTATAATTTTCTTTGTGAATTAAGTTATTTACAAAACTATAGCGAACTGTCAACTTTATTTAGCAAAGTAGCCCTGAACATTTTCTCATGGGATCACGTGTCTCACGTGTCTCGCGATTAAATGCTTAGAAAACGTCACAAATTTGCACACAGCAACTCACTAAGCTTCAAATCAATTGGATGAATTTTATGGAATCGCATACGGCGGAAACAAAAAAAATACAAAAAATCATTAGTCGACAGATTAATAAAAACCAAACCTATAAACGTTTGACAATCGCTTCCGATAAGTTTCAAATGTAGTTGTAGTTACTAAATTACTACTTTAATTATAATATTTAACTGAATCCGGTAAAAATCGGAACCTTCCGGAAGAAAAGCCATATCCATGCTATAAAACCATGATGCAAGTACGTAAAATCGTTCTACCTACTCCGATCTCTGGTTATTATGGGCCTGCCACACACTCGACGAGTGGCGTGGGAAGTAGCGAGGAAAGTAGGCAGAGACGTAGTGTGGCAACGTTACTCGTCATGCCACTCGTCATGCTCCTCGTCCTGCCCATCGCTCCCTATTTTGTCGGTTTTTGGACCGCGAGTCAAAGGATCGGCAATACGAGCGCGAGTGACTGTCCACATACTCGCGCGGCCGCAGTTCGTGCCGAGCGCTCACGCGAGACGCACGTCTTTGTTTTCATCATGTCGTCGCCGCGCAACGGAGAATGGTCGGAAGAAAAAACATTCTAGGTTGAATTCAAATTTTTATTTAACTCCATCCAACTTTTCTTGTTTAAATTGAAGACATGCTTACTACAAAAAAAAATTTAATTATATTAGTTAAATTCTCCATAAAAGAAAAATTGCGGTAACTGCTACATATCTAGATTCCTTACTTTAATATTATTATTCCTATCTAATATTAATATATTAGGTACTTAGGTATATCGTTCTATTGCGATGAATAGATGTCATCCACCATGTCCGTTGGCGAGGACGCCGACGACGTCGACGATGTATATTGCTTTGTAGCATAACATTGATTTAATTAGCTATACTACAAATACACGCACTCGCTGCCACCACAGTTTCAACGTCCATTGTGTAGCAACGACGAATAGACAAGTGCGGCGCGTAGCGATTAATTGCGCGAGTAGAGCAGTGTGTGGACAGACAGGGCAACATCGCGGCAGCGATGCGGCAGCGCGAGGAGCATGACGAGGAGCATAGTGTGGCGGGCGCATTAAGTAATCACTCTTCAGTTTTCATTCATAACTTATATTTTTTGACATAAAATATTTTGGATTCTAGGACCTACAGTCAAGTGACAGTATTACAATCACCACAGCAATAGATATTAAATAAGGCCATTGACCTAGAATTATAATAACAGATAGATCAATATCCAACTGTAACATTCCCACGACAACTAGTAATTTTGCGGCATAAAAATAAGCTAATGCCAGTTTTAGCGTTCTGTACCGAAGGGTGAAAACGGGACGATTACTAAGCCTCCGCTGTCTGACCGTCCGGCGTCCGTTCGTTAACGGGCTGTATCGGATGTACCCATCGATCAAAAATTTCCGGCCGGCCCCCCTTAGATGCACAATGCGCGCCCTGAAAACGTCAGTATCAAAAGGTATCCCATTTGACATTTTGGGATACCTTTTCAACTAGTGTCATTTTAGCTCTTGGACCGAAAGCATGGTCAAGTGCTCGTATAAAAAATGCAATAATCGACAGACCAAGCAACAGAAAAAGGATGGAATTTCTTATTTTCAGTAAGTTTAAATGTAATTTTTACCCGTATATTGTGATATGATCCAATTGAGCCTTATAAACTTGAGAAATCAGCATTAAATATTGTTGTTGGGTTTGCCTATGTAAAAATATTTATTTTGTTCTAAGTTGATGAATGGAGCGGCTATTGTTTCTAATTTTTTATTTATTTATTTGTGGTAAGTTGTAAGTGATAAATTTTTTTTAATGAAAAGACATTTAAAACAACTGGTTGAGGTTTATAAAAAAACTAGCTGACCCGCCCTCAATTTTATTTCAGATTCAGATTCAGATTATTTATTGATAACTCTTGTTACATGTCATACACGTAGGTACAAATAATAAAAATTAGTTTACAAGTCCAGCATAGTTAATCATATCAATGAAGTAAATTATAAAAATAAAAGATATTGGTCATCACATGACAAATAACATATTCTACAATAGATTTATACAAAATTAAAAATAAAAATAATTTAATTTAAAATAAACAATAATATATGAGTAAATGTTACACCGTAAAATCGTTTTCATTAAAGAATTCGTCTACTCTATAGAAGGCTTGCTCGATAAGCCAGTTCTTCAGCTTGTTTTTAAAGGATTGCGTTGATCGGGAATCGGTAATAATTTTCGGAAGGCGGTTGTAAGCGGCTGGCCCCATCGCGTCGCTAATTTATAGTTGTATCAATAAATGATTATTCGTTATCTTTACCTGAATTCTGTTGATTTTTTATTCCTTTTAAAAATAAACAGTGTATAAATTATTTTTAGGTACCTTCCTACCTACTTACAAAATAAAATAAAATAAATTCGACTCCACTAATCTCTTTGTTCCGCATGCAAAAAACTTGACAGGCTCTGCGCAAACTGTCTGCGTCAAAACAAAACGTGGACACTTTTGAGTGTTATTCTTGTAAGGTTCTGGGTATCTACGGGGGAGGCCGCAAGGCCGCATACTTGATCGATGGATGTACCGTAAAAGACAGATAGTGAAATTTTCAAAGAATGTGTATTTCTCTTGCCGCTATAACAAATACTAAAAAATTGGTTGCCTGTAAAGTCGGTATACGGGCGAAAGTTTTACGTGACAACGACTTTGAGTGGTAACTGAAGAAACTGCGTTACGCTCCGCTCACGCGGAGCGTAACGCAGTTTCTTGAAGTGTCACCCGGCAAACCAACGCGGAGCGTAACGCAGTTTCTTGAAGTGTCACCCGGCAAACCAATTTATAAGACGTTGTCACGTCAAAAATAAAATATATAATAAAATTAAGGAGCTCCCTTTAATTTTAATCTAAATTTTATTACATTTCGTACAAAAAACTTTTGCGAAAGATTTGTTATGGTATGGAACCCTCCTTGTGCGAGGGACTCGCACTTGTCCGATTTTATTTTATCTACTTATTATTCTCTTCACAACGGCCAGACGTCATCTCAAGGTCGAACGCCTTCTACGGATTTAAATTTAAACATGGAATCACACGTTCCATTCTCGTTACGCGATAACTGGCCGGTTGGTTACGTTTGAATTTTCGATTCTAATTTCAATTTTTTGTAGAGTCTAGAGTTGCGCCCATAAATTAAATAATGGATTACTTCCTCTTCATGGGTTCACTTTGTCTATGGTTGTTGGTAATTTGGAAAAAGGCCAATTTTTACGTAGCATTGGCCCATAAGAAAAATTGTATTGAATTGGTAGTGGTAGTACATATATATTTTTAGTAAATTAAATTATTTTTTAGGAAATCAAAAGGGGCCACCTTCTTTTACAAACTTCTATTTCCCTCCTAATTAGGTTTGCTGGAAGAGAACTCTTTTTAGGGTTAAACACGCCTATGCCGTAACTTCTCTAGTTTTAAGTTTTGATAAAATTTTAACAATTGTAATACATTAACAATTGTCTAGCTCGGTTTTTCTTTTTAATGTATGTACTTGTGTTTCATTTAAAATTTTGCATGCCAACGTTATAGTGGTAGAACATAATGGACACTATTTAAATTAAGACCTTATTTTGTATGCACATATGTTTCTGGCAAATAAATATATGACTATCTTTTCTAATATTATAAAGAGGAAAGATTTGATGGTTTGTTTGTTTGTTTGTATTGAATAGGCTCCGAAACTACTGGATCGATTTGAAAAATTCTTTCACCGTTAGGAAGCTTACTTTTCAGGGAGTGACATAGGCTATATTTTATCCCGGAATTCCCACGGGAACGGGAACTACGCGGGTGAAACCGCGAGGCGATCGTCTAGTGACTAATTAATAATGCAATTTATTTTGGAACCCCAACCAGTGTCCCCGTGTGAGTAGTATGAATTTTTAGGTATTAATTAACAATGAGGTAAAACAGAAATTTTCAACCAATTACCTATTTACTATGCCTCAAGTTTATTTGCCTTATAGGTAACTTGGCTGCAAAACAATGGAATGGACTATATTTATGTGAAGTGAATAACCTTCAACCTTCGTCCAAGCACGTATGCAGCTCCATTTCACAAGGTGCTGGTGATGCAACGCGTTGCCTCCATGAACTTGAGGCTTACAGGTGTTAGATTCTCCCATACTTTCAGAATCTACCAAAAAATCACTGTATTCCAGTTCAAGTTTCAGACAATTTGTCTTGTTTTACAAACATTTCACATCGGAAATGTTTGTAAAACAAGACAAAATTAAAAATTTAATAAACCCGCCGACGTTTATTGGTTGCACAGATTTTCGTGAAACATGGCTAAGAACACTCGGGATAAAATTATCTATGACACAAAAAAGAATAAACGAAAATCGGTCGTACGTTTGGGAGCTACGATACGATATCACAGACAGATACACAGATAGACACGTTAAAATTATAACACCCCTCTCTTTTTGCGTCGGGGGTTAAAAAAAGAGCAAAACAAAATAAGAAGTCACATGCTTTGCTTTGAGTTTCAGACACAATTGCTAGCACTAGGTAAAAGACACATCGGCAAGGAATTTAAGTTGCGTATAAAAATACAAGGCAACAAAGTTTATTTTACGTAAAGATCAGTGAGGCTCGAAAAAAATCAGGACTTTTTTCTATAAAAAAAACCTTACTATTTTCTAGGTTTCACAAGTAATTTATTGCTGATCAGAAGTTTTGCCCACATTGCAAGTCTTTTGCTATGAATTTTTGCTGTAAGGAACTTTCAATTGTAGTTTTGGAATCTATCTACATACAAGTAGGATTCACTTCTAACTAATTCTACTAATATTATAAAGCCGAAAGTTTGTGAAATCTAAATGTTTGTTACCTAGGATCTCCAAAACTAATGAACAGTACAAGATGAAATTTGGTGTACGCTTAGAGCAAAGACTAACTTAGATAATAAGCTACTTATTAAGGCTCTTCCTCCCCGAACACTAGCGCCGCCACATATTTTATCTTATTATTACGTCGAAGAAAGGAAATTCCAAAAATTACGTTGGGCAATTTGTGATAACTATCATAAGCTTTTTTTTAATGCATCTGTAATTTTTTTATTTTGTATACTTTAAGCAGAGTTGCGAAGTTGCTGTTTTTGGCCACCATGGTGGCAAAAAAGAGCAACTTCGCATCTCTGCCTACACTATACAAACTAAAAAATTTATAGAGGCATTAAAAAATGCTTATGATAGTTATCACAAATTGCCCAACGTAATTTTTGGAATTTCCTTTCTTCGACGTAATAATAAGATAAAATATGTGGCGGCGCTAGTGTTCGGGGAGGTAGAGCCACCGAAAATACGCGCGAAATGTGAAATTTTTGTTACCTAGGATCTCCAAAACTACAGAACAGTACAAGATGAAATTTGGCATACACTTGGAACGTAGCCTGCGTGCGAAGCCGCGGGCAGAAGCTAGTGTTGAATATATGGTTATATAGCAAAAATCCCCTTAAAAACGGCAATTGATTCGTAGATCGCTTTAGGGTGGGTTTATATGGAGACGACCTCTGTTGCGCAGCGGGCGAAGGTCTGCCTGTGATGCAGGAGGTTGCGGGTTCGATTCCCGCCTCGGGACAAATGTTTGTACGATCTGCAGACATTTGTCCAGCTCTGCTTAGCTTGGGGCTAGATAATGCTGTGTGAATTGTCCAGCATTATTATTATTATTATTAAATAAAATAGCTTACAATTTACGCAAAACTTCATAGCTGATCTTAATTACTTGAAGAACTTAGAAAATTGTAAAATCACTTGTATTAAAATCATTTCTATTTCGAGCCTCAGCCTTTCCTTAAGTTTAAGCGGTTTGTTTACAACCATTTCACATAGAATTTGACTGGAGTATAAGTAATTAGCATTTTTGCGTTTTACCGACTAACTCTTACGTTGTCGAATAAAAAAGTAATAAAGAAACATAAATGCTAAAAAGTCGTTATTCGGAATTTTAATGTGTTTTTTGTTGAGAAATTACTTAACTCGAAATGAACTTGACGCAAAAAAATAATATGAATAGTGAAATGTTTTGCCACTTTTGTGTGAGTCGTGGCGATCGCGGCATAAGAATCTCTACAACTTAGCACATGGATGTCGCCCCCCCCCCCCCCCCCCGACAGAAACATGGCTAATAAGAATAACACTTAAACGAAAATCGGTTCATCCGTTTGGGAGCTACGATACCACAGACAGACACGTTCAACTTATAACACCCCTCTCTTTTTTGCGTCGCGGGTTAAAAATGAGTGACACTATCCTTCTGCTTTCTTTTTTCTGTCAAGGCTAAGGCTAAAACCTCAGAAGAAGCTAAAACATAAAAAGATTGTGCTAGTAGAATACCAAAAGGTGTAAATGGCGGCGATTATGACGCAATACCATAGATCATTGATAAAATTTGTATTTAACAGAATTCGGCCCCTGTGCATTAGCGTGTTTTACCTCTATGCCTTTACCTAAATAATTTATAGATTTACATGACGTCACGGAATTACTTAAGATACGTTATCGGCTCATCGGAGTCTTAGATATACTTGTTATCAGTGAATACCTAGTCTTCTTATCAGTATCCTAGATACTAGTCGGTGAGCTCTTGGTTTCGTCTACTTCAATTGTCACGTAGTACCAGCTGACTTTAAGCCCCGTATTAATAAAGGTGATTTAATGGTTAATTAAGATCCCCGCACTAGGCTAGGTCTGTTTCGCGGGGAATTAAATACCTAGTTCGTTTGCCATGATAAACGGGAAAAGGTAACAACTAACAATTAAAGCAGAAAACAGAACTAAAACTGAGCATAAGTACGAGTAAGTGCTACAAAGGCTATACGTAGGTATAATGCGCCCGCCACACTATGCTCCTCGTCATGCTCCTCGCGCTGCCGCATCGCGCTGCCGCGATGTTGCCCTGTCTGTCCACACACTGCTCTACTCGCGCAATTAATCGCTACGCGCTGCACTTGTCTATTCGTCCTTGCTACACAATGGACGTTGAAACTGTGGTGGCAGCGAGTGCGTGAACTGCGGCCGCGCGACTCTCGCGAGTATGTGGACAGTCACTCGCGCTCGTATTGCCGGTCCTTTGACTCGCAGTCCAAAAACCGACAAAATAGGGAGCGATGGGCAGGACGAGGAGCATGACGAGTGGCATGACGAGTAACGTTGCCACACTACGTCTCTGCCTACTTTCCTCGCTACTTCCCACGCCACTCGTCGAGTGTGTGGCAGGCCCATAATAGTAAAGTTTGCTTAGTCATCGATCTAGGCCTGAGTTTCTATGGCAAAAGCGTTACTCAAGCATTGATAACGATAACAGCATAGTTTCATAACATGGGCCTTAGTATCGAAGCTACGCTACGTAATGTGAGGATTTCCTCTGTTTAATTGAAATTGTCGAACAAAATCAGAATGACGTAAGAAATTACGGTATATAAGTACTTTTACAACATAAGCTGTCTTCAGCTTGCGTATCAAGCGCCTGTCTGCAGTCTTTCGCGGACCGTCATCCGACCTGGCCGGAGGGCGTCCTTCACTACGTTTGCAGAGTCGCGGTCTCCACTCAAGAACACTAACCCCAGTTGTCGGTTCTTCGTAAGATATGGCCGGCCCACTGCCACTTCAGCTTGCTAATTCTTAGAGCTATGTCGATAACTTTGGTTCTCTGTTGGATGTATCCAATCCTTCAGAAACTCCGAGCATAGCTTTTTCCATAGCTCGCTGAGCGACTTTAAACTGGTGGACCAGCCCTACCGTGAGTGTCCACGTCTCAGCTCCGTAGGTCATGAACTCATGACGGGTAGGACGCACGGATTAAAAACTTTCGTTTTCTAACATTGCGTTATGGATAACGAGAAGACTATCTTTGGGTGATATAGACACATAAGTCAAGACTTAAAAGACCTGACATTGAAATCCAGTTCAGTAGGTCAATGAATTTATTCACCCGGAACCGAATAGAAACGACCAAAAGTTTCGGAGAGATCGATCATAAATCAGAATGCAGCGCGCGCGGCGAAAGCGGACGCAAGTATGCAGGCGCACGCCATACATTCACGTACACATTGCACTATACTTAGTGGCTAGCGGTGTGGGGTTCTTAGGGGATTCTATTAGAGAGCTCGAAGTTGCGTTTCCACTGACGCGGAGCTGGGCGGAGTGGGGCGGAGAAGAGCAGTGAAAAGTGACAAGTGTTCCACACACTTGCTTCTGCCAAGCCGAATTCGGCTTGGCACCACAAATTACCAAATTTATGTTAGTTTTATAAGTTTCATTGTTTGCATGTAATTATGTATAATTAATTAGTGTAATTTGTTTTCGCCGTTTCTAATTAATCTATACTAATATTATAAAGAGGAAAGGTTTGATTTTTCGTTTGTTTGTATTGAATAGGCTCCGAAATTACCGATTTGTAATTTTTTTTACCATTAGTAGCCCACATTATTCCTGATAAACATAGGCTTTTTACCACGGGAAAATGCTTTCCTACGGGTAATAGGACAACGGGTGGTAAGAATGCAGCTAGTAATTAAATAAATGACTAAATGACCACAGCCTGCTCGAGTCCGTTCTGTCCGGCTCGCGGCCGCGTGTTCATATTATTTTATTTGAAAGTCCGCTCAGCTCCACTTACACTGTTTTCACTGATGCGGAGTGGACATTTCGAGCACTGTGATTCGCCGATTCACGGTCCGCTTTCTACCCTCCGCCCAGCTCCGCGTCAGTGGAAACGCACCCTAAATGAAGTGTTTTCCAAAAAAGAAAAAACCTTTTTACCTTAGAATTCAGTAGATGGCGCGGATCTTTCGCAGAAGAATAAAGGGTCGAGCAAAATCTCACGTAATCTTACCAAGGGAAAAGAGAGGTCGAAAAATCGCATGTATGACTAAAACTAGCGCCGCTGTCTTTTCCTTCTTATAATTACGTTAATCAGAGGAATTTTTAAAAGTCCTTTGTACAGTTTATGATACCCATCATAAGCTTTATTTTAATCCCTCTGAAATAGTTTAGTTTCTTATAATTTAGATAGAGAAGCGAAAACAGAGTTCGCTGGTCACCAAGTGCAACTTCGCTATTCTGCATAAAGGAAATAGAAGAAAACTATTTTATGGGCATTAAAACACCCGCCGACGTTTATCGGCTGAACAGATTTTCATGAAACATGGCTAAGAATACGCGAGATAAAATTATGTATGACACAAAAAAACCTAAACGAAAATCAGTTTATCCATTTGGGAGCTACGATACCACAGAAAGATACACACATACACAGACAGACACGTCAAACTAATAACACCCCTCTCTTTTTGCGTCGGGGGGGGGGTTAATAAAGCATGGATGCCCCCAAAGTAAGATAAGTCTGTCAGAATTGAGTTACTACGTCATATTTACCAAACCGCATTAATTGTTTTTCATCTTGTTATTAGGTGACTGAACTTTTAATTAAAACGTCCTTCAAATTAGTATTTAGCGTAGAATTTTCGTACATTTGCCGAATGACTTGAGAGCCAAAGTCATTAGGTACTAGGTACTTAAGTACTTTTGTGCTCTTGCACACAAGCAATGATTTGACTCATTTCAATAAAAAATTGTCTATGACTCAAACGGAGAATATGGATAAGGAAAATCTTGAGACATTATGTACATTTTTACTATATACTATTATATGTTTGTTTGTTTCTTTCAATAAGTAATTTCTTTTATTTATAACGCTGGACAATTCATACAGTAGCACAGGCGTTTACATTAGCTACTACTATATTTATATACTATGTAGTTGTAATTTATTTCTATTATTTGATTGCAATTTTTTTTGAGAATAAAGGATCTAATGAGAAAATAAATTAGAAATTAGCTACTTAATACATTATAAATACATAGATAGATATTTTTTATCATAAATAGAAAACACTATTGTTTTCTATTTATGATAAACAATAATTATCTACATATCTATGTATTTATAATCGCAAAAACATTTGTCTTGAAGCGGGAATCGATCCCGCAACCTCCTGGGTCGCTGGCGGACCGTCGCCCGCCGCGCCACAGAGGACGTCAAGTAGAATCGATGTATAAGTGGGTCCCCTACTTGTTTTTTTATCTATTGCTCAAGACATTCTTTTTAATAAAGGTAAAATCAAGAGGATTAATTGCAAATATTAACATGCAAATATTGTAGAGTGTAGAATCTATAGTTAACCAGATAAAGAACTCTTTGTGTAAACTCCAGATAAGAGAACCAACAAAAGTATTGGCTCTGCCTGTACGCTAGGCAAATACGACGTAGAATGTTTGACGACAAACTGCCCATACTGAACCTAAAATTCACTCAGTTGCCGCGTCTTTTTATACGTAACTAGCTTCTGCCCGCGGCTTCACACGCGTTGTTTCTATGGAAACGTTTTGAGGTTATTCCTATCCTATTCTATTTTTGAGGTTATGTCAAGTCACACTTGAATGCTATCAAACGGAATAAATAGTATCCTATGTCCGTCTCCTGGCTCTAAGCTAACTCCTCACCAATTATCAGCCATATCGGTAAAGCCGTTCTTGAGTTATAAATAGTGTAACTAACACGACTTTCTTTTATATATATAAGATTTACTTCATTACTTGTCGATTTGTGATTTTTCCTTTAATAAATATCGCTTACAATTACTTATATCTGAAACTCGACGACAAGCGAGTTTTAGTCATTTGTGTCGTAGTTTGTTTACAAGTATTCTACATCAAGTTTGGCTTGTGTACAGTTATTAAATTCTACGTCTATTTATTATTTCAAGTCTGTTAGAATTAGAAAGCTTGGAAATTTATTAAGAATCCGTTGAGCTAACTCTAGATTGTTTGGAACAGTCTACTGTTAGCTCAACTGTTTCAATTGTGTAATACTAGTTCTAATTTGTTTCTATTCATTAATTGTAATTTTTGTTGTTAATAAAGTATTTTTAGTATCAAGAAATCACATCCGACTACAGTTTTTTGCAAACTTTTTTAAATGAACGTTTTAAACGATAATCCGTCACGACACCACCTATGCTAAGTTACCGGTCCAAAAAAAAAACATCCAAAAGGTTCAAAAAATCCAAAAAGATCGCAACAAATCACTTGCACTTTCACATCACTAGTGATTTTAAAAAAATCACACACTCACTGCTTCCTTTTTCGAAAAACTCATAGACACTCGCGTTTTTTTTTTAATTTGACGAACGCGCGGCCCCGACTCGCTCCGTATACTGACTGACGTAACGCTCGCTGTCATCGTTCAGATAATGGTATTAGGGTACCGCTTTGCGGAATTTCTTTGTTATTTTCAAGGTCTATTGTTGAAAAGGATTAGCTGTGCTATTTAGCCAGATATGTAGGTGATAATTGGGTTTTGGTAATTTGTAATTAAATAATCATGTGTTCAAATGTCATTGTCAAATGTTAGATAGGTATTGACCATTATTTTTATTTTTTCTAATGTAAGTTAAGTAGTAAATTAATTGTATTTATGTTTTGAGATTTTTGTGTGTTTTATGCGAAAAATAAATGATTTATTTATTTATTAATTAGCGACGCGTGACCCGAGAGCTGGTGAGTATCTGGCACAGCGCATCAGCATTGCCATACAGCGGGGCAATGCAGCCAGCGTAGCGGGGACGCGACGACTGGTATTGATATAGATCAGTTGAGCTACCTGTAGACTAGTATGCTCAATTGTTTCAATTGTAAATACTTGTTTAATTTTCTATGTGAATAAAGGATTTTTTTAGTTTTTTTTTTTTTAATATAAAATAAGATTTATAATTAAGCAATAAAGTCGAAAAAATAATAATACAAAACAACATAGAATAGATGTACAGAACCACAGTTAACTGGTAACAGAAAACTGTGGTAAAACTAAGATAAATTACCCACACAAACTAAGATAAATTAAGCAAAAAATTGTGGCAAAAAGTCAAGAAAAATAATACAAAAACATAGAAAGGATGTACAGAACCACAGTTCAAAGACAATCAGAGAAACCACCCCCCGCAACCACATGGGACTGTCAAACTTCAACACGTGCGCCGCAGCCGGCGAACGCTATATTTAGACCATAGACAAATAACTTGACTGAGCCGGCACGACTTGTTAACGACACAAGTCGGACTTAAACCAGATGTCAGAAACAACTAAGAATTCAGTACTAGCTGCTGCCCGCGGCTTCGCACGCGCTTTTTCAGTAGCCTATGTCTGTCCCGGGATACCATTCACCTCTGTGCCAAATTTTATTTAGATCCGTTCAGCCGTTTAGGCGTGAAAAGGTAACAGACGGACCGGCAGACAAACAAACAGATAGACAGACAGACAGACAGATAGATAGACAGGCAGACAGGCAGACATGCAGACAGATAGATAGACAGACAGACAGATAGATAGACAGGCAGACAGATAGACAGACAGATAGATAGACAGACAAACAGATAGACAGACAAACAGATAGATAGAGAGACAAACAGATGGATAGATAGGCAAACAGATAGCCAGACAGACAGATAGATAGACAGACAACAGACAGATAGATACACAGACAGACACGTCAAACTTATAACACCCCTCTCTTTTTGCGTCGGGGGTTAAAAAACCGTCCGATGCAAGCTAGCCTGTGTGACGAACTTAACAGGTTTGGGGCTCTATCAACTAAGGAAAAGTCTGTCACAAATGGCATAAGTTATGCACAAATCGTGAGATCTAAATGGAATTTTACAAGAATTGTCGTCTATGAGTCAGCCTTCCGAATAACATTTACTTAAATCATCAACAGACATAATTGAAGACACAATAATATACAGTGCGGCGCTCCCTACTTAGCACACGTGCTCGATAATTCCATGCTAGAAGATTTATGAGTGACTGGTCAACATAAATAAAATTAGGTTTTTTTTTGATCATACAACAAATAAAATACCTTTATTAACAAAGACACAATCAAAGAATAGAAACAAATTAGAACTAGTTTATACAACTGAAACAATTGAGCTAACTGCAATCTAGCTGCAGTTGCAAACAATCTACAGGTAGCTCAACTATATCAATACCAGTCGTCGCGTCCCCGCTACGCTGGCTGCATTGCCCCGCTGTATGGCAATGCTAATGCGCTGCGCCAGATACTCACCAGCTCTCGGGTCACGCGTCGCTTCGACCAGACGCGAAAGATATTTTATAAAAAATAAATAAATTTATGTTATGTACTTTTGACAACCGAACGTATTTCGGTTCGGGTTCTTCCAATAAAATAAAATGGATGGACTACTACTACTACTACTCTCTACTACTACTACTCTACTACTACTACTACTCAATGTCTACTCAAAGCAGGTCTACTCGAAAAAGGAAAATCGAGTTTCGTTTTCGTCGTCGTGCAAAACCAACTATCATGTCGCTTGCATAAGATTATCGTTTGCACGAAAACGAATCAGAAACTACGATTTTGTAAGAGTACCTTCCCAGCACAGATATATATATATATATATATATATATCTGTGCTTCCCAGTTTATATCTTTATCGATTGAACAAGGTCAAATCGTCAATCAACACCAATTATGACTCATTATTTAATGCATATTTTATTTCATTTGTAATTAAACTATCGGCTTAGAAAGGCAATCATTTTTAAATTTGTTACCTAAACATTATCTAGGTAACATTTTGGTATTACTTATAGTGCTTGCCCTTTTTGGGATATTAAGTATTTGATTTCTTAGAATCATCTACACTTGCGAGCTTTAAAATGGAATCGCTTTCATCGCGAGTTGATCAAAACAATTTTTGACGTGACAACGTCTTATAATTCGATAGAGCCGGCTGCACGCACGAAAAAACATGACGTCATGCGGCGTTACCTCATGCGGTGTTACCTCATGCGGCGTTACCTCGCTCTTTTCTTAAGACGTCACGTTCAACTATCGTCAGTAAACCGACTTTACAGACCACCAATTTTTTACAAGTGTAGGTTTTTTTTGGGGTGAGTAATAATACTCTGTGTCGTTGTACGAATCCTACTAATATTTTAATGGCGAAAGTTTGTGTCGTTGTTGCGAAGATGTTGTCCGAAGACAACGCCAAAACTACAAAATGGATCGGGCTGAAATTTTGAGGACATAAAGGTCTGGACCTGGAATAACATATAGGATACTTTTTATCCCGAAAACACGCGCGCGAAGCCGCGGGCAGAAACTAGTTAACCAAAATATTTAAATCAAAGACTGGAAATTTAAATTATTGTAGATTAATTATGTATTACTAGCTTCTGCCCGCGGCTTCGCACGAGTATTTTCGGTACAATAAGTAGCCTATTATCTAAGTTAGGCTACGTTCTAAGTGTATGCCAAATTTCATCTTGATCTGTTCAGTAGTTTTGGAGATCCTAGGTAACAAAAATTTCACATTTCACGAACTTTCGCATTTATAATATGTATTAGTAGGATAACGGTACGGTGCTTACCTAAATAAAATTGTTTTCAATCGCAAAAGATGTCGTCTTTGATATAGTGATGCTGTTATTTCGTTATTTTAGTCAGCTTCGAAAAAGAAGGCTGTACATACATATATTCTTTATGTGTTTTCAACCGATTTTGAAAATTCTTTCGTGTATAGAGATCAAATCCCGAGGCGGTCCCATAAAACGTCCTTAATTCCCGAGGTATTAGTAATTATCCCGCTAAACTTAAAACAGTACAAAATTAAGGGATACCAAACAATTTCAAAACAATCAAATTATATTATTAATTGGCATAATGGCCGTTATTCCCCGTTACTTTTTAACTACGATACAATATTCTTATCTGACTAACACGGCAGTCGTCGAGGCAGAATAGATAAATGATGGTCAATTTCCTGTATGACCGCATAGTTGGTAGAATAGACTGCCTTGTGACCAGTGACCACTGCTTGGTGACGCATTAAAACCGGCAAGTGCAAGTCGCCTAGTACACGGAGGGTTCCGTATCATCGTATTACACAAAACTTTTGCAAAAGAAACCCTAATAAACGAATTTTTGATGAATCGATAAAAACTATTTCGTTAACATTTTCTAGCGACATCTAGTTATAAATTCAGGAAACTTTTTCAAAGAACCTCTCAGTTTTCACTTGTTTGTTGACCGGTTTGAATTTTCAACTTATTATATTTTTAGTATTTGTTGTTATTACAGATGAAGAGGTAAGACTTCAATTGTATAATAAAAAATATCTATCTATGTAGTGTATTGTATTAAGTATATCAGTTATCTAGTTACCATAACACAAGCTCTGCTTAGCTTGGGGCTAGATAATGCTGTGTGAATTGTCCAGCATTATTTAAAAAAAAAAAAAATCGAGCCCAGCATGGGGATAATGGGCATTACCCCCATGAGATAAAATTCAATAAGGCGCTTATCAGGGGGAGGCCTGCGTCCAGCAGTGGACCAATATAGGCTGGTGAGGTTGAGGTTGTTAGAATTCTGTACACTACATTTCGCAAGCTTAGAATTAGTTTGAATATAAAAAAATTGGTTGCCTGTAAAGTCGGTATACGGGCGAAAGTTTTACGTGACAACGACTTTGAGTTCCTTTCACTTTTTATGTCTGTCTCTCTCGCTCTTAGGCGGGCTAACCATGCCCGAGTGGAAGGGACGCGTGCCTCTCACTCGCTCTCATTGTGAGCGCATAACGTGAGCGGAGCGTAACGCAGTTTCTTGAAGTGTCACCCGGCAAACCAATTTATAATAAGACGTTGTCACGTCAACAATATTCAACCTGGCATCTTTATCACGGTAGAAGGTCACATGACATCATCAGAGTACGGTGTAGCTTATCAACAATAGATTTATGGTACACTCGCGGCACGTAAAATACCTTGTCATAAGAACCTTCACGAGAAATACTACGTGAGAAAACATATTTTATTAAGGCGCATGTGTGATTCAAACTAGCGCCGCCGCTGCCTTTTCTTTCTTATAATTACGTTAATCAAAGGAATTTTTAAAAGTCCATTGTACATTTTATGACACCTATCATAAGCTTTATTTTAATCCCTCTGAAATAGTTTAGTTTCGTATGATTTAGACAGAGAAACGGAAACAGAGTTCGGTGGCCACCAAGAGCAACTTCTCTATTCTGTATAAAGGAAATAAAAGAAAACTATTCTATGGGCATTAAATAAAGCTTATGATAGGTATCATAAACTGTACAACGGACTTTTAAAAATTCCTTTGACTAACGTAATTATAAGAAAGAAAAGGCAGCAGCGCTAGTTTGAGTCTTACATGCGCCTTAAGGACTTAGGTTAGGTAAGGACTTTGGCTTTCATTTGAGCTAGTAGCTGAAAGTCTAGCACTAGTAGGTTGCCTGGAAGAGATCGCTTTCAGCGATAAGGCCGCCCTTTATACTTCCTTTTTTTTCTAAGCTTTTCTCTGTATTGTTTCCTGTATTTGTGTGGTATAATAAAGTGTTTTCTATCTATCTATCTAGTAGTTGCCGAGATAGGCCGTTTCAGTTTTGACAGCTGTCATCGAAAATGTAGATTTTGTTCCTGCCTTTCATTTGAGCTATTAGCTGAAAGTCTAGCACGATCAGTTCCCGAGATATGGCCGTTTCAGTTTTGACAGCTGACATCAGATATGAAGATATTACCTTGCCTTTCATTTAAACCAGAAACTGAAAGTCTAGCACGAGTAATTTCTGAGATATGGAGTGTTTCATGCCGAGCCTGTGGCCTATTTGAGTTCTATTCTATTCTTTACTAGCTGCGCCCCGCGGCTTCGCCCCCGTGGAAATTTATGTTTCCAACTTTCTTAATTTTTTCTTTCATAAGAACCTTCTCCTGACAATAACAAACACAACAAAGAAAGAATTAGCGAAATCGGTCCAGCCGTTCACGCGTGATGCCGTGACAACGCGAAACGGGTTTCATTTTTATATATAAGAAGAAGAAGATATACTTGTTTATATACTCAAATACTAGTTCTAATTTGTTTCCTCTGATTTGGTTCGTAATATAATATATGATTGCTATACGAATTACGTCTAAGGGGGAAAAGTGGAATTGCAAAAATAATAATTCCAGTTTTCCCCCTTAAGGGGGATTTGCAAGGGGGAAAACTGGAAGTCAAAAAAATGAATTCCAGTTTTCCCCCTTGAGGCTAATCTTCAAGGGGGAAAACTGGAATTCTTTTTTTTGAGGGGTCAAGGGGGATTTCAAGGGGGAAAGCTGGAATAACCCGATCTTTCGTGCCGCGATATTCAATTGTTTCTGTGGTTTTTTTTCTGCGTTCTGCAAGGATTATGACTTATGTATGAGTAACGAAAAAGTAATTTGTCGCAAATCGCAAACCATTTTCTACGTACCCAGGAGAAAACCAACTTCGCCAATGGCGATTCAATTGTATTTTGTTATTTTTCATAACACAAGCTCTGCTTAGCTTGGCGCTAGATGATGCTGTGTGGATTGTCCAGCATTATAACGAACTGTACTTAAGTACAGAATTTTCTCACGAAACTATGCATAATGCATTCGATGGAATGAGGAATAGTGACGTCATCGAATAGTCGGAAAAGGTCAGATCGCAAGGAGCGCGTAATCAATGAGCTCACCGCCTCACCTCGGTATAGGTCGCGCAAATCTTTATGAATTCTCTGAACATAGCCTCGAGACTGCGCATGGTGCAGTAGAGTGCGCAATCAAATCATGCCTCTTCATCTTCACACTAATATTAGAAATGCGAAAGTTTGGATATTTAGATGTATAGATGGATGTCTGTTACCTCTTCACGCCAAAACTACTGAACGGATGCGGTTGAAGTTTTGCATACATAGTAATTTTCATCGTGGAATCAAACATAGGCTAATTACTTTTCATCCTATAAATCAGTTTTGGCGACATCTGAATGAACACCAGTATTTACAGATATTATTCAACAAAGGTCTTGTGGAAGTTCAGTAAATATTGACTGCAATGTTAGTGAAATACACATAAGGAAACAAAGAAGGGAAATTTGTTTATTCGTAAAATCACATCCTACCTACTTTCAAAAACGTAGCGATGTGATAACCTGGCAAAAAGGCGCAAATTTAACAATTTGCTCTACAAACACCAGTGCCATAAAGATATCTATAAAAGAAATGTTTACAACATGTGCATCACTTTCTACAATTAATTACCAGAAGAATTAAAAGAACTAAATGGAAATATATTTAGGAATAAGTTAAGAGGATGGCTACTTGAAAAGTGTTTTTATACGGTGAACGAATATTTGGAAATTTGAATTGTAACTAACATGCCTAATATAATTTAATATAATTATAATAATATGACTCGCATAATATTTGCACGCCTGCGTGCAGGTTGAATACAATGACTAAACTAGTTATAAGATCTGACATATTGTATAATTTTGTAGTCTTGCAAATAAACTATTTGATTTGATTTGAAGAAGATCCAGCACCCGTATGCGGAGTTTTTCCTTCTCCGTTGAACTAACTACCTATACTCGTACTATGCTTGCTTAACAGAGTTACCATTGGAGTAGGTTATCAACTCACATAATTACTTCTTATGATATTCACGAGACTTGTTGGATATTACCCCATGAGATGAAGCCAATAAGGCATATCAGAGGAGGCCTACATCCAGCAGTGGACCAATATAGACTGTGAAGGTGAGGATATAGACAAGTCACCCAGATTTGTCCTTACACAAGCAGAGAAATTAAGTAAAACTGCTCTGTTGCTGATATTTTAAGATAATTAAAATATAGGTAATTATAATTCAAGTTTTCTTTGTTGCTTCTAGTCGCTTCATGTACATATCCAAGCGTATAAATAAAAAATATCACTTAATTTCCGAGTCAATGTATAATTTCATAATTTGACCCCTGTATTCAGAAGATATTGTTTTATGAAAAACTATTTTCTGCCCATGGCTTCGCACACGTTTTTTCTTTCGAAACATTTAAAGGAGATTTCTATCCCATGGGAACTGATTTATAGGATTATAAGTAGCTTATGTTTGATTCCACAATTAGAATTAAGTACCTGTATGCTAAATTTCAGCCCGATCCGTTTAATCGTGAAGACAAACATTCAAATTATTATATTAGTATGATAACAGTTTAGTACTTAAATAAACATGCAGAAAAAGTTATAATTTTTGCTTTAGATCACAGTAGGTTCATAGTATCAATATGTATTTAGAAGTTATGTTCAAGAAAATATAACTGTGAAAGGGAAGTGTTTTAAAAAATAATGAACAATAAAGCTATGGGAAATTTATAATAATTACAAACATAGGTACACACCTGACTTATTTTAGCTTCACATTAATCTTTATTTCCAGGTTATTCAGGCAAGAAAGAAAAATGTAAAACGACGAATTCTTGTGAGAAATATTGTCAAAATTAATTTGTTTACATACTTTGGCGTTCAAAAAAAATGCCGCGTGTCGCACGGCGCTTGTACTACTTTATCACGAAACTTTCGAAAACAGACAAAACGGTGAAAACTCAATTACACCCACTGGAAAGCATACAAAACTATCAGTTATTTACCTTCTAAAGGACGCCAGCAGTCTCCGTCTATGAGAAATCCCAAAAAAGGCAAAAAACACACTATTCACACACTCACTTCACTATCATAACAAACTCGAAAAACCCGAATTATAACACAATTTGAACGTTTTGAGAATAGCATACACTGCATTAATGTTTGTATATTACGTTTTATCACTTTCTAGCTTTTCTCTGAGTTTTTTGGGCTAAAATTGAGTCGGCATTTCAAGTTACAAAGTTTGGTTCGATTCAATCGACAACTTTTTGACAGCTCAGCTTGATCGCCAAAGAAGACAGCAAATCTTGTCTCTCGCTCAATCTTCAAAGACTGAGGCAATTCGAAACGTGACACCTTCGTGTACCAGTAAACCTACTTTCCTATGCATTATGCTAATTTAAGCTTACATTGCATTATAGCTCTGCCGTTTAGCAAAGTAATACTTATGTTTTATAGTATTTTGGATTTATTTATTTAATTTTGCATGATATTTGATGACAATTAAGGTCAAAAAATAGATTCTGTACTTTGGCGTTCACGTTTCGGACTGACAGTTCAAGCGCGGTGGCCAATCACCGCATTCCATACATTTTTTTTCCGCCACTCGTAAAACAGGTCTTGGCGCGCCCCTTTCAATACAAAATATAACGTAGAGTGCGAATCAGACTCGCGAACCGAGGGTTCAGTATAATTATAAGACCTTGCAAATTACTATAAATCTTGGTTAACGGGATAACTTTAAACGTTTTGTTCTCTGCGACAATAATTTTTATTGTATAATCGACAAATTTGCTGTTTTCGGATTTTTCCGTTTACTTGTGATATAAGGGGTCGTCGTCCTAACATCGCGCGATCCCAGTACCCCATCGCTCGATGGAAAATGGTCTACAATTTGTGGAAAACTACTTTCCTGGTAGTTTAATTCCTTGCAGAACGCAGAAAATATTCAAAACCGCTAATATATTTGAATTTCGCGCGAATTTGTGTCAGATTCCGAATCGATGTCTCGGTAGCTGAGAGTCTGAATAGCCCAGCTGATCTCTATGTGATCGCACGCACGATGACACGTGACCGAGTGAGAAGGACACTCTTAAAATATTGTGTATGTTTAATCTCATTGTGCCACGAAATCGCATCGTTCACTCGTACGATCAACGCTAATTAGGACGCTGCCACCTAATTGGCGTCTCTAGATTGTGCCCGCGACTTCGCTCGCGTTGGTTCTATGGAAATGTTTTAAGATTATTTGACCCCATAGGAACTGATTTATGGGATATTATGTAGCGTGTGTTTTATTTCAGGCTTAGAACTATCTGTATGCGATTTTCAGCCTGATCCGGTAAGTAGTTTTGGCATGAAGAAGAAACAAACATCCATCCATCTAATCATCCAGACTTACGCTTTTATAATATTAGTGTGATTTTATGATTCTATCTAGGTCAATGGGAACTACCCTATAGGTTTTAGTCCAAGACGAGCTTTTCTCGGATTTTTTCCTTTATTTATAACTAGACGATCGCCTCGCGGTTTCACCCGCGTAGTTCCCATTCCCGTGGGAATTCCGGGATAAAATATAGCCTATGTCACTCCCTGAAAAGTAAGCTTCCTAACGGTGAAAGAATTTTTCAAATCGGTCCATTCGTTTCGGAGCTAATTCAATACAAACAAACAAACAATCAAATCTTTCCTCATTATAATAATAGGATAGAAAAAGTGATCCTTTATGGGTTCCTTTTTCCTTTTGAGGTAGGTACGGAACCCTAAAAATAACCTTTGATTCTCGTTAGGGACCAAAACCTATTAGAGGTACTTCTTGTTGACCTAGAATCATGAAATTTGGCAAGAAGCAAGGCCTAGCATAAATAAAATGAAAAATCCGAAAACCGTAAATTTATGGTTTATTAACTAAAACTTTTGAGAATTGAGATAATTATCATATCTCCTATAATAATAATTGCACAAGTGACCTGATCCATTTGACTGGACCACCGTATTTTTTTTTCGATAGTAGGTAGGTACAGTTGATTGTGTAGCACCATTGATGTAGAAAAGGGAAGATGGGTTACGTTCTCCCAGCGCGTACTCAACAACTGGCCTGTGTTACAACTACACGCAAACACATACGCTCACAGTTACATTTCCAGTCCTGTGCAATATAAAGAACAACAAAGATGGCAAGACGTACCTAAGACCGAAGTGAGACAGAGACAACTATATTAATCTCTAGTACGACCCCACTAGGTATATTAAACAAATTCGGGATTTCCCCGAGTTACGGTAGGTACAATAGTAGAGTCGTTCCTTTAACTCACACCATCAATCTTGTCCCAACTGGTATGAGCGGACGAATCGTAAAAATGTTCTTGCTTCGTTAGTAATTTGAATTTTAGTACAGTCAACCAAAAAAAATGTTAGTAAAACAATATGCAAGAGGTATATTTATTTAGTGTTTTGTACATATAATAATGTGAAATGAATACAAATGATAGAAAGGTTCCACATAGAGTTTGTGATTGTACTGAATGTATAAATTCAATAGAAACAAAGAGTGATGCGAGTTGCAGATCGAAAATAATACCTATCAATTTTACGATTTCTCAACTCACACCAGTTGGGACAAAATTGATGGTACGAGTTGAAGAACGACTCGACTCGCAATAAGGCTATTGCTATCTCTGTTTACACACTAATGTTTCGTATATATCTATCCCTCTCTGCGAATGGCGAAAAAAGGCAGTAAATTAATCAAAAAAATAAATTCTTTGGTGGATTTACGAGTGAAAAGTGATGCCTTGGGCTTTGTTTTTTGTTTTAGAGCTATGTGTACACCTTGTGAAGGAACACGAAGGCATTGCTGGCTGTAGTCTTTTAGTCAGTAAATCACAGTCAGTACGTCGTAGCAAGCACGCGAATCACGTCCGCCCGCGCCGCCGGTCCTACTATGACTGCGGTGGGAGCACACAATTGGACTTCATTTGAGCCTGCCGGTTTCGAGAAGCTAGTGCCTCATCTTCCCCTTTACATCGATGTGTAGCACAGTAAAAAATATTTTTTTTGTGGTCCTGTTAGTTTCATTGAACTTACTGCACACTTACTGCAACCAAACTTCGGTGGTGAAGTTAACTGGACCAGCTAAACCACCAAATAACATGTTTAAGAAGATTGCATGGACCATTACAAACTTTGTAGGTACATTTACTTTGCCTGAAACAGGCATTGACACACTCATTAGTTAGGTTCCTACCTACTAAGGTAGGAACCTAACTAATGGGTGCGTCTTGGAAAAATAAATAGATAACTTGAACTTACCAATACATAAATCCACTGATTTTCTACTCGACTTTCTACTGATTTAGTCAAATTCTATCTTGCAACACTGTTCCTAACAAAAAAGAATGCATGAAATCGGACGACGCGTTAATGAATTACAACTAAGTACCTACACATTTTGACTTTTATCGCCTCTCCCGAGAGAACCGTGCCTACTGAAATCACAGATAAAATGTATCCTAAGTTCTTCCCCGTAGAATGAACTCAAATCGTGCCGCCTTCCGTTCGAATTCATTCAGTAGTTCCTTCGTGATGCGCGGTTAAAGGATTTTACTTTCATCCTCTCTCCCAGGGGAACCTTACTGAATTCCAGGATAAAATGTATACCATGTCCTTCCTTGTAGTATGAACTCAAATCTTACCAGTTCAGTTCAACTCATTCGGCAGTTTCGGCGTGATGTGCGGTGAAGGAATTTTACTTTTATCCTCTCTCCCAGGGGAACCTTACTGAATCCCGGGATAAAATGTATATTTCCTCGTAGTATGAACTCAAATGATGCCGAATTCCATTCGAATTCATTGAATAGTTTCGTCGTGATGCGCGGTTAAAGAATCCTACTCCCTTGTTGGTCTAGCGGTAGCGTTTTCAACCGCTGATAATGAGGTCCCAGGTTCAAATCCCGAGTCGGCCCAAGATTTGTGTTATTGGGTCTTTTCTAGCAGGAAATATTCACAGTAGCAGCCCGGAGTCAGGAAGTTGGCGGTGTTAAACGTCCTAATGTGCTTTCCGAGGCACGGGCGTGCCTCGGGAAAGCACGTTAAGCCGTCAGTCCTGCACTTGACCTCTCACCGGTCGTGTCGGTCTCCTGTCCGCTTGCCCGCGTGCGTTGCTACCTGCGTTCTCCGCTGAACGGGGCACCGCGCCGCGCACCGGCCACGGCGCGGCGGCGTTTATTTTTCTTATAGTATTTTGTTTAGATTGACATTTTTAAATTCGTAATATCTTTTGAATGGAAAGTCATATATATCTACAATAGTTGGACATATATATTATGTTATCGCGAGGTTTTTGTAGATATTGATGTGTTCTTTAATATTGTACACCATTTTTTTGGTCTATCACACTAATATTATAAATGCGAAAGTTTGGATGGATAGATGGATGGATGTTTGTTACCTCTTCACGCCAAAACTACTGAACGGATCAGGCTGAAATTTTGCATACAGGTAAGTCTAACCCTGGAATAAAACATACTTTAAATCCCATAAATCAGTTCCCATGGGATATTAAATCACCATAAACGTTTAGTATAGAAACAACGCGTGCGAAGCCGCGGGCATAAACTAGCTTCCGCAGCGCATGCGATGATAGACCATTATATAAATATGGCCTATGTTATTCAGGCAGGGATAATGTAGCATTCTAACAGTGAAATAATTTTTGAAATTGGTCTACCTAGTAGTTTAATCTTTACAAACTTGCAAAAATCCAAAAAAACAAATATTTCCTATTTATAATATTACCAGCTTCTGCCCGCGGCTTCGCACGCGTTGTTTCTATGGAAACGTTTTGAGGTTATTTCTATCCCATGGGAACTGATTTATGGGATAAAAAGTCGCCTATGTTTCATTCCAGGGTTAGACTTACCTATATGCGAAATTTCAGAATGATCCGTTCAGTAGTTTTGGCGTGAAGAGGTAACAAACATCCATCCATCCAAACTTTCGCATTTACAATACTAGCTGCCGCCCGCGGCTTCGCACGCGTTGTTTCTATGGAAACGTTAAAAGGTGATTTCTAGCCCACGGGAACTGATTTATGGGATAAAAAGTAGCCTATGTTTGATTCCAGTATTATAAATTCTGTATACAAAATTTCAGCCCGATCCGTTTAGTAGTTTTGGCGTGAAGAGGTAACAAACATCCATCCATCCAAACTTTCGCATTTATATTATTAGTGTGATGTGATTAATATAGATTCGATTAACCAACCTTGGCTGGCATAGCGAATCTCTATTTCGTACGCTCTTCCCTTCATCATAGGTCTTTTATACGGCTCAATATCATAGGTGTGTGATATGATATAGCAAGTAATTTAGTAGTACCTATCCTTCCTTTTTAATCTAATTAATATGAAATTTGTATACTGAATTTAATACCTGAGTTTAAAATAGATATGCTTTGTGTTTGATTTTTTTTTGTGGTCCAAGGTGTTCGTGTCCTAAATGCAGCAGCCCTTAGCAGAATACCAGCGCTACAGCATGGCGACATGCTGGAGCATTAAGCTGAGCTATGGGCCATTTCTCTGCCACAATAATACCTATGTTACTCATGCATGTAGGTATTTATATTTAAGCATTGTAACTAAATTTTTCACTCATCATAACCTCTTTGTATCATTTTTAGGGTTTCGAAGATCGGTTTCGAAACCCTTATGGTCTCGCTTTGTCTGTCCTTTTTTCCCTCCTTAATAACTCAGCAACTACAGCAGCTATCAACTTGAAATTTAAAATAATGATACATTTCGTGCGCCTGTACAGATTTTGAGAAAAAAAAATTAAAATAAATGAAAAATGAAAATGAACATTTTCCATACAAATTGAGATGTCAAAATTTTAAAAGAGACCTACAGAGTCAAGTGGGGTATCAAATGAAAGGTATTAGTTTGTACATTTCAAAATAGTTTTTGAAATTTCTGTAGGTTTCATACTTTTTGAAATATTTTGAAAATAGTCGAAAAAATACCCATTCCCCCCCCCCCCCCCCCCTATCTCCGAAGTTTGCAGAGCGATTCATTCAAAATGTATGAAGCGTTTGTAGATACAGATCTATATTTTACAGGAAAAATATAGAGAAGTCTGTGAATTGAACACTTTTTGAAAAATTGACAAAAAGAGGGGGGATAATTTTCAAAAGGGGGGGCTACCCCACTGAATGGGGTATCATATGAAAGGTATCGTTTTGTACATTTCGAAACAGTTTTCGAAATTTCTGTAAGTTTCATACTTATTGAAATATTTTGAAAAAAGTCGAAATTTTACCCGCTCCCCCCCCCTATCTCCGAAGTTTGCAGAGCGATCCATTTAAAATGCATGAAGCGTTTGTAGATATAGATCTATATTTTACAGGAAAAATATAGAGAAGTCTGTAACATGAACAGTTTTTGAAAAATGGTCAAAAAGAGGGGGGATAATTTTCAAAAGGGGAGACTACCCCACTCAGTGGGATATCATATGAAAGGTATCGGTTTGTACATTCCAAAACAGTTTTTGAAATTTCTGTAGGTTGCATACTTTTTGAAATATTTTGAAAATAGTCAAAATTTTACCCGTTCCCCCCCCCCCCCCCCCCCTATCTCCGAAGTTTGCAGAGTGATCCATTCAAAATGTATGAAGCGTTTTTAGATATAGATCTATATTTTACAGGAAAAATATAGAAAAGTCTGTAAAATGAACAGTTTTTGAAAAATGGTCAAAAAGAGGGGGGATAATTTTCAAAAGGGGAGGCTACCCCACTGAGTGGGGTATCATATGAAAGGTATCAGTTTGTACATTTCAAAACAGTTTTTGAAATTTCTGTAGGTTGCATACTTTTTGAAATATTTTGAAAATAGTCGAAATTTTACCCTTTCCCCCCCCCCTATCTCCGAAGTTTGCAGAGCGATCCATTCAAAATGTATGAAGCGTTTGTAGATATTGATCTATATTTTACAGGAAAAATATAGAGTAGTCTGTGAATTGAACACTTTTTGAAAAATGGTCAAAAAGGGGGGGGATAGTTTTCAAAAGGGGGGGCTACCCCACTGAAAGGGGTATCTTATAAAAGGTATCGGTTTGTACATTTCAAAACAGTTTTTGAAATTTCTGTAGGTTTCATACTTTTTGAAATATTTTAAAAAAAGTCGAAATTTTACCCGTTCCCCCTCCCCTATCTCCGAAGTTTGCAGAGCGATCCATTAAAAATGTATGAAGGGTTTATAGATATAGATCTATATTTTACAGGAAAAATATAGAGAAGTCTGTTAAACGAACACTTTTTGAAAAATGGTCAAAAAGGGGGGGGATAGTTTTCAAAAGGGGGAGCTACCCCTCTAAATGGGGTATCATATGAAAGGTATCAGTTTGTACATTTCAAATCAGTTTTTGAAATTTCTGTAGGTTCAATACTTTTAGAAATATTTTGAAAAAAGTTGAAAAATTTACCGCTACACCCTATCACCGAAGCATGCAGAGAGATCCATCTGAAATGTAGGTTGGTACCTACTAGTTTTAGGTCTTCATTAAATTTCGGAGTCTCTAACCAGTACCTTTAGTACATACCTACTTGTTGACAAACGTTCGAAACCCTCGGCGCGCGAGTTACACTCGCACTTGACGGGTCTTGTTTATTATCATCATTGTCATCTATTAGTATTATGTGGTTTTAATTTTCAATGTTTTGCTTTATTGTGGTTTAAGAGATATAAACAAATTTCATTTCATTTCATTTCTCTTTCTCTCTTTTGCCTGGCTCTATGGCCTGCAGTGTAGGTATCACGTGTTCCTTTTCTTCCTGGAAGCAGCTAAGACACAGGCTGTGGTTCAGTCTTGTGAGGATGTTGGTGGCCAAGGTATTGGGCCAACACGCGAAGAGCTCTACTTGGCGTTGGGGACCTGCTGTCTGGCGGGTCTGGCTATGCAGGTGAAGTCCTGGAGGATTTCATCTCTAATCAACTTGATGTTGTCAGGTCGAGTCAACAGCGAGATACGGGACGGTATACTTAATTCACCTGGGGTAATTCACCCGGGTGCATTATGTACACTATTTAGTAGATTTAAATCACCTTGATAAACCAAGAATTATATTTACTAAATCAGAGTATACTTTATGCACCCACAAAACCTCTTTGAAAGATAAATAATTATGGAGTAACCAAAGTTCATTTAGAATGTTTGTAAACAAACCACGAAAGAAAAACTAAAACTAAGTGTGTTTTAGTTTGTGTTTCGCGGTTTGCGGTACTTGGCGTCTAGTTTCAGATATATTTGTAAGCAATATTTACTGAAGGAATTATCTCAAATCGACAAGTCAGTACCTAATATAAATTCCGTGTAAAAAGACGCGACAACAGAGTGAATATTAAGTTAGGTATGGGCAGTTTGTTTACGAACATTCTACCTAGAGTTTGGCTTGTGTATAGGTATTCTCTGGAACCAAACCTAACCTACCTTAGGACTGATGAAAGAAAATTAAAACCAGTTTTTATATTATTTTATAATTTATTCTTTGGTTTCCATTGATGAAACTTAATAGGTATCTTAATTATTATTTACTAGCAAGTTATACATAAAAAAACTTGTGGAGTGGTTTACTTTAGAACCGATATTTATAACTCGCATAGATAAAGGTTGGGATTGAAATGTCTTGCCCCGCTTAGCTCATACTAGCTGCGCGCCGCGGCTTCGCCCGTGTTGTAATCATGCAAATTTCTGAAATTTATTGCACGCCCCCTAGGGACAGTATTGAAAAAATATAATAAATAAATAATAATAAATAATGCTGGACAATTCACACAGCATTATCTAGCCCCAAGCTAAGCAGAGCTTGTGTTATGGGTACTAGATGA
Organism: Eupithecia subfuscata; assembly: GCA_963564075.1. Taxonomy (NCBI): domain Eukaryota; kingdom Metazoa; phylum Arthropoda; class Insecta; order Lepidoptera; family Geometridae; genus Eupithecia; species Eupithecia subfuscata. The sequence continues at coordinate 191,457 of CAUWYO010000001.1, read as the reverse complement.
CTGATATACATAATACAATACATTACATAGATAGATATTTTTTACTATACATAGAAAACATCCAAAACGCCCTGGACAAATGTCTGCAGATCGTACAAACATTTGTCCCGAGGCGGGAATCGAACCCGCAACCTCCTGCGTCGCAGGCGGACCTTCGCCCGCTGCGCCACAGAGGTCGTCGAATAAAATATGTAATTAATTATTTACTTTAAGTATAGTTTATTTCTACCGATTTTTGAGTGATCTGAAGCAAGGAATAATAATTTTCTATAGAAACTTTACCACCCTTTTAAACCCTCGGGAGGTTAATTTTTGAAAATTATAATACTCTGTGTTATTCTAGAACCTGAACTATCTACATATCAAATTTCATCTAAATCGATTAAATACACTTGCGAGCTTTAAACTGGAATCGCTTTAAGGGTTGTTCAAGACTAATTTTTACAATTTCTTTGCAGTGAACTATGAGTTAAGTTATGTTTTCCCTTACGCAGGATTTATTGGCGACGATAAATTTTGATTTAATGCACGATAATGTCCGCTGCCACACCGCAGCAGTGACTAGACAGTACCGACAGACGTCTTCCATGTCGGCATTCCCACACTAGACTGGCCAGCCCTTATTCCTGACTTGAACCCAGTCTGGCATATGTGGGACGAGCTAAAACAGTGGATACGAGGGAGAAATCCAGCTAATCCAGCTCCGGCGCCGATAGAAGCCGATAGATGCAACTTCGACCTATTGCAATAATTCCCAAAATTTAGGTAGCCACTTTAATTAATTTTAAATCTTCTTGATATCACTCGAAAGGTAACAAAATTACCTTTCAAATGATATACCACAATCTATAGTTCATTGTACATAAATTGTAAAAAAATTGTTTTGATCAACTCGCGCGATGAAGCGATTCCATTTTGAAGCTCGCAAGTGTAGTTCCGGAGATACTACGTGGCAAAAAACATTCACACAAACTTTCGCATTTATTATATTAGTAAGATAGGATTTGTCAAATATCGAAGCGGAACAGCATGACATTTCCAATCACAATATTTATCGACGCGACTTATACTCAAGTTAGCCATAATTATAAAAACAGCTAACTTCACATGAACCCAAAAACAAATTGGAAAATAAGTAGGCAATTGCATGTATCCATCGATGTAAGTAAAATACGGAAGATTGGGCTCTAGCTTCTCGAAAGTGGAACGCTGAAATTGAGTCCAATTGTGTCCACCCACCTCAGACATTTCGCGTGTATTGTTGTCTCGATCGCACTTCGGTCTAGGTACGTCTTTCCATCTTTGTCGTTCATTATGTAGGTATATTGCAAAAGATTGGAAGTAGAGGGTGTCTTTGCGTTTAGTTGTAACACAACACAGGCCATTTGTTGAGATAGCGCTGGGAGAGCGTACCATATCTACAGAATTTTACTTATATCTATGCATATATCCCATTCCCATTGATAAACGAATAAGTAGTAACGAAACGGAAAAGAAAAAAAACCGAAACCACTTGCAACAAGTGAGAATAACTGCAACCATCAAAACTATTCCCATTTGTCAATGTGAAGATATCGTCGGACAACTAGGAATGCTCTTAACTGACCGTGGAAGTAAGCACAACCTTAAACCTACTTATAAGTAGGTTTAAGATTAGTTGTGTTTGTTATGTTGTATTTTTATTTCTGTTACGTTATATTTTCATTTTGTTTATCTTATATTTAGAAAATAATTTGTTGTGTACATAGACAATAGGATTGACATGTGAATGAATAACAAAAGTCCTTAAAAATAAATTAGAAAAAAAACTAAGTCAAAGTATCAACTATTAGTGATGGATTTTTAATTGTTACAGGCATTAAATCAGTAATGTTAATTATGAATGTTGGAAGACAACACAAACTAGGTTCGTATTTAACCTGCTTATATTTATAATGTATCCGACAAACTACCAAAGTTTTTGGAACGAAGTTCCTTATCGCGCGTTGTGAAAGGGGGCTAGACGGAAAAAATTCATACGAAAAGTTGTAACGACACTTTTTGCTATAGTAAGCTATTGTGAGCCGTGCGGCGTGCGCATGTTTCTCTGTCTGTCTCTCTCTCTCTCTTATGAACTTCGTTCCATCCGGGTGTCCCTTGACACCTCTCAAGTTTTGTAGTTACTAGTTAGTATTTATGTAGTTTAGTTCAATATTAAGGTTTCCAACAATCTGGTGATTTTTGTTTGCTGATTTTTGGTGGATATTTTCTTACTAAGGCACCATTATTATAACTGAGCGAGTATATTTGATTTTCTGTTCAAATTATTTTGTAATCGCAGGGTCCTGTGATTGTTCTAGTTTTGGTCTGGGCAGAATACCAGCGCCCTCTGTTCACAACAGTTGGCATTATGCTGAGCCTAGGCCCATTTGCTACTGCAGCACACATTGATTAATTTTATTGTTAACATCGTTTGTTAAATGTACCTACTGTATGTGTTCTTATTAGTTTAATTAATTTAAGACTAAATATTTTATTTTGAATGTGTTATGTAAATGTGTGTGTGGTGGCAAATAAATGGTATGTCTATGTCTATGTTTGCACTAAGCTGCTAACCGTTTTACAGTTCACCTATCCTACTGACAAATTCATTTCTAGTTAAGTTTTTTTTTCACAAATGTTTAGTTTAAGTAATGTCTCGTGTAAATTAAACTATTTCATTTCAGTTAAAATATAATAATAATATCATTTTGTTCTTAAATCTTCAAAATACTGGCGCAAAGTGCTCTAGCTGCCTTAAGTCCTTAAAATCTACGACCGATTACATAAAAGTCAAAATAATGCTGGACAATTCACACAGCGTTATCTAGCCCCAAGCTAAGCAGAGCTTGTGTTATGGGTACTAGATAACTGATATACATAATAGAATACATTACATAGATAGATATTTTTTATACATAGAAAACATCCAGAACACCCGGAACAAATAACTGCAGATCGTACAAACCTTTGTCCCGAGGCGGGAATCGAACCCGCAACCTCCTGCGTCGCAGGCGGACCTTCGCCCGCTCCGCCACAGAGGTCGTCAACGTCAATTATAGTCAACAAGTTTCTTCCCGCAGCTTCGCACGCATTGTTTCTATGAAACGTTAAAAAGTTATTTCTATCCCACGGTGATAAAAAAGCCTGTGTTATTCGCGGTCTAGGCCCTTCTATGCAATTTTTCCGTCCGTTCCACCTAGTTACATTGTAGTTACATTGATGTAACCAGCTGGACATTTTTATTCCAAGTAGTTACATTATTTAAAAATGTAACTTTAACGATGAGACTTTTTTGTTCCACTTAGTTACACCCTAGATAGGTACCATCGTTACATTGTAGTTACATTGATGTAACCAGCTGGACATTTTTATTCCAAGTAGTTACATTATTTAAAAATGTAACTTTAACGATGAGACTTTTTTGTTCCACTTAGTTACACCGTAGATAGGTACCATCGTTACATTGTAGTTACATTGATGTAACCAGCTGGACATTTTTATTCCAAGTAGTTACATTATTTAAAAATGTAACTTTAACGATGACTTTTTTGTTCCACTTAGTTACACCGTAGATAGGTACCATCGTTACATTGATGTAACCAGCTGGACATTTTTATTCCAAGTAGTTACATTATTTAAACATGTAACTTTAACGTAACTAATGAGCCTTTTTTGTTCCACCTAGTTACACCGTAGATAGGTACCATCGCAGGTTCAAAAGATATATTATTTAGCTCTCGTGAGTCATGTACTCCTAGTACTTTCATGCTCATGGCAACCAACGTCTTAATGAACTTACTTAATGAAAACACGGTTTTGACGTGACAACGTCTTATAATTCGATAGAGCCGGTTGCACGCACGAAAAAACATGACGTCATGTGGCGTTACCTCGTCATGCGGCGTTACCTCGCTCTGAGTTGTCACGTTCAACTATCGTCAGTAAACCGACTTTACAGACAACCAATTTTTTTTTAACGAACGATAATTCAGCCTAAAATTTCAACTGTTCAGTAGTTCTGGCGTGAAGCAGCAATACAGATACATCCATCCATCCAAAGCGCTGACAGATGTTACTGCAAATCTTCTAGTCAGGTATCAAGTGATGCGCTTTCCAGAGAAGGCAGTAGTAACCGCTGTACTGTGACGCGTTGCTCGACTGAAAAGATAAATAAGTTTTAATATTAAAAAAACCTTTTTATATATATTTTAATAAGCGTTTAATGCATTGTCCTCCAAACTAAACGTGTATACAAAATTTCAGCTCAATCGATTCAAGATATCTGCTTCAAAATGGAGTTGCCAGATTCCATCCGAACAAACATAGTTACACACATTGCCAGTTAAATAAAAGCGTGTAAGAAGTGATTATTTCATAAACCGGCCAAACCGCCTCGAATCCCACACGAAGGGTTCCGTACCATCGTTTGAAGAAGAGGAACCCTAAAAACAGTATTTTTTTGGTGGATCGATAAAATTGGTTGATTTTTTAGGAATTCAATCGAGCAAGAACTTTTGTTATCTTTTTTACTAAAATGTCATGTTTCGATTGTTTTATGTTTTGTACGCTAATAAAGAAAATTAATTAAATAGTTTTGGTTTTGTTTTGGAAATGACTTTTTCATTTTGCTAAAGTCTTACGTACGTAACAATCATGCACTACCGGGGAACCTAAACATATACTACACTAAATATACAATGCCCATAATCCCCACGCTGGGCATGCGGGTTGGTCGCAATTCGGTGGTAGAACTCTTCTGCAGGGGGCGCTGCTGCCGGCCCCCGGTGGATATCCCTTAGCCGCCTCTCTAGACACCCGCGGGAAGAGTTGGGGTGGTGCTCATTCTAAGCCGGCACCACACAGCGTACATAGGACATACAGCTGGACATAGGCCTCCCCTAATGAGCGCCCTGTCTTCAGCTTGCCGCATCCAGCGTCTGCATCAGCCCAAGGGTAGTGCAGTTCAAATATGCGGGTTCATTACCTGGACCGGCGCGTGTCTCTGCAGCAGCGGCCGGTACCCACAGCCGAAGGTGGCCACCAGCTCCTCCCCGGGGGTACCCAGGCTCCCAGCCAGGGGGACAATGCCTGTCACCTGGAATAGAAAGGATATATCCGTTAGGATAAAATAAACGCCTTTTATGAATAAAGAAAACTGCAATCAAGTCGTAGTAACATATTACAATTCAGCCCCCTTAGTCATGGTACATTACTGACGTCAGCCCCCCCTAGTCGTGGTACACTACTGACGTCAGCCCCCCCCCCTAGTCATGGTACACTACTGACATCAGCCCCCTAGTGGTGGTACACTACTGACGTCAGCCCCCCTTAGTCATGGTACATTACTGACGTCAGCCTCCCCTAGTCGTGGTACACTACTGACGTCAGCCCCCCCCTAGTCATGGTACACTACTGACATCAGCCCCCTAGTGGTGGTACACTACTGACGTCAGCCCCCCTTAGTCATGGTACATTACTGACGTCAGCCTCCCCTAGTCGTGGTACACTACTGACGTCAGCCCCCCCCTAGTCATGGTACACTACTGACATCAGCCCCCTAGTGGTGGTACACTACTGACGTCAGCCCCCCTAGTTGTGGTACACTACTGACGTCAGCCCCCCTAGTCATGGTACACTACTGACGTCAGCCCCCTGGTCATGGTACACTACTGACGTCAGCCCCCCTAGTTGTGGTACACTACTGACGTCAGCCCCCCCTAGTCATGGTACACTACTGACGTCAGCCCCCCTAGTGGTGGTACATTGCGCTTCTCAGTAGCCAGGTGAGTCTGGAGGGCAGGATTCTGGAGGGCTGCGGGTGCTGTGGACCCAATTTGGTCGGTCCCAACTCAAGTCCGGACAGTACTGTCTCAGCCGCATCCCACCTGGACCTCAGCACTTCATGCTCAGGTGATAAAACCATAATGTACTGCGATGAAATTGGAAAAAATATGGGCCAGTATTTAAACATGAATATGGAGCACTCTATAAATAATTGCTTACCTAACTGCAATCTTCATGATATAATGCATAGAATTGAAAATGAAAGATTTCAAAATAACTCAAACTTGATAATATTTCTTGGAAATAGGGGTAATGTGAACAAATTAGACTTAATTAAATATATGGAGAAACTATGTTCCCTACAGTTAAATAAAATTGTAATGTTCACATTCCCCTACAGTGACAGCTTGCCAAATACAGAAAATAACATTAGATATAAGCTAAATATGACATTGCATACTATTTCATGCAATAATAATATACATGTGATTGACACTAACAGTATTGTTAGTAAAAAATATTGCTTGACTAAAAAAGGTAATTACTACCTTTCAAATTATTGCAAAAAACAAATAGCTGTTTCGCTATCCTATTATTTTAATATCACAGCCAAAAATTTGGCTAAACAAAATGCTTCTTTTGAGCATTGTAATAAATTTACAACCAAGACCTTGGAACTTCTTCCAAGCCATTTAAATTAGATTTAACGACAATAGAGGAAGTCTCTAGCCATAAACAGTCAAATAATATTGGTTACATAAAAAGTCAAAGAAACCAAACCTGTAAAATAAATGCAAAGTTTACTAACTTGGTGCATCAAAATATTCAAGGATTAAAAAGTAAATTACTAGAGTTGGAATTGTACATGAACGCTTTTCATATTGATATCATCTGCTTAAGGCCTCGGTCTCGAATTTTGCGGGCAGCGGGGCGGCGGCGGCGGCGGCGCGGGAGCGGCAGGATCTTATGCGTATCGTCAAATGGACCGGGTCTCGAAAACAGCGGCGCGGGAGCGGCGCGGGGGCGGGCAACGAGCGGTGCACTCCAGTCGAGCGGTGACCGTCCCGCGTTGCGCGTCTGCATTGTAGTATAGTGTTGTACTGTTGTGTTGTGTTGTTATGTATAATTTTTCTGCTGGAGATATACCTCTAAAACTTTTTGGATTAATTCCAGACTCTTAATCACTCTTGATAGTTTCTAGAATATAGTCAAAAGTTTCTACACTCATTCTGGTGTAGTCGTAGAATTTATCGGGATTTTGTCTCTGTTCTTCATAATTTCGATAAAACTCGCCATTTATTTTCCTTGCCCTATAGTAGGGATCCACTTCTTCTTTTGCCCACAATAAATCGAGCGTTAGGAATACATTTGAATCAAAAAGATGTTGTCGCCGATTTTCAGACATTTCGTTTGCGAATGTCGACAACACAACCACGAACACAACACTACACCGCTACAGTGCCGCGCGATCTGCCCGCTAGTTTCGAGAACAGGTATGCGTTGCCCGCCCCTCTCCCGCGCCGCCGCCGCCGCCGCCCCGCTGCCCGCAAAATTCGAGACCGAGGCCTTACAGAACACTGGCTGAAAAGCTATGAGCTCATGTTCAATTTCAGTAACCACCAGGTTGGTAGCTCTTTTTGCAGATCACATGCTATTCGTGGAGGCTCATTAATATTAATAAACAAATTAATGAAATTCAAAGACCGTAAGGACATAATATGCTTATCCGTTGAAAGCCACATATATATATATATAGCATGTGTAGAGTTGGAGCAAATTATTGTAGTAAGCGTATACAGCCCACCATCAGCTTCTATTGAAATTTTTGAAAATGTTATGGAGGATATTTTATTTAAATTATCAAAATCAAATAAAACTATAATGGTATGTGGAGATTTTAATGTTGACCTTTTAGAAGTTTACTCCCTCAGTACTAGACTGACTAATTTATTTAATTCTTATGATCTAAGGCCATTATTTATGGAACCTACTAGAATAACTGAAATCTCAGCAAAATGTATAGATAATGTATTTGTTTGCCAAAGCGGAAAAATTGTAACTAAAAAAATAATAGAGGGTTTTACCTACCAATAAAACTTACCTATTATTTTTCCAACGATATCCGGAATCCATATTGAGTCAAGCACCTGTCATTCAGCGTTAGTCCCTAGCGATTTCCTCCCTTTTGCTTCCGGCGCCTCTGTCGTTTCCGGCGCCACTGTCGTTTCCGTTTTGGCGCGCAACGTGGCGACGACCGAAATGGCGGTACAACTTTTCTTCATTATACTCACGATATACCAGGTAGATATTACCTGGATTCCGGATATCGTTGGAAAAATAATAGGTAAGTTTTATTGGTAGGTAAAACCCTCTATTATTTGTTCCGAGCCGATATCCGGAATCCATATTGAGTGATGTGTTTGTTATCTCCTGGTAGCCAAAATGTAGGTTATGATGATGCTATAATGTGTTAATTAAATAAAAGACATTGTGATAATAATACTATATTATTATTAAGCAATGAAATATAATCAGATTATGTACAGACATTAATTTCAATGTTTACCGCACTGATTTAAAATATTTTGACAATGAAACTGAATCAGATAAATTATGGTTACTCGATTGATTATCGATTTCCTTCTGGTAATACTTTCTAAACGTATGTTCCTGTTTCCAATTACTTGTTTCAAGAATTTGATCAATTGGGAATTTTTCTAGCCAGTTTAGAGACGCTACTGCCGAACGTACCGAGCCCGGCGGTGCCTCAACGCCTGCATCTTTGAGCACTGACTTGATCCAGCCTCCTATGATCGTTCTAGATGCTGGCTTCGGCTCGCCTCTGGCGGTTATAAATAATTCTGTAAGAGTACCTGATTTTCGACGATCCTGTGAAGTCTTAATCAGCTGACGAATCCAATAAACGCAATCTAGGTTTCTCTTCGGATGTACTTTTAGTCTCCAGCCTGATTGCCTGTAGTTACTGTCGTCGGTCTTAGATCCAAAAGAAGGCCATAAGACAAGCGCGTTATCCTCGTCGATGTAGTTTTCAGCATCTATTCTCAGCAGCGTCAGGTCATGAACTCTGCGTCCCGATGCCAGCAACAGAAGTATCGCCGACCGCCTGGAAACTTGATACAGATTAGTTTTATCAGGTATATGGTTTTCTAGAAATTCTAATACATTCTTTGCACTCCAAATCGGTGGTTTAACTTTCTTTTCTTTTGACACCGAAATAGCTTTAATCATGTGTTTTATAAAAAAGTTTGATGACAGATCAGTGTTACCTGATATATTTGTAAACGTAGCTATTACAGATTTATGTACCAAAATAGTTCTGAAAGCTAAACCTTCGCTGTTGTGTAGATAGGCTAGATATCGGGCTACCTGCTCCGGGCTCGGATTTTTATACGAAATGTTTGTTGAAGTACACCATGCTTTCCATTTGTTCCAAGCTGGTCTGTAAGTATTGAGAGTAGATTTCCGCCAACTAGATAACAAGAGTGATTTTTCCTCTACTGACCAGTCTTTGATGAATTCTGCCCACCCGAAATCAGCCATGCTTCCAAACATATGTCTTGGATCTCCGGTGGGTGTGTCCCGGTCCTCGTGTCGATCAGTACATGAGGAAGGTCCGGAATGAGGAACGGCTCCCGGAAGGACCGGGCTTGTAGATCTGCTCTCCAAAATACTCTGTGCCACTTCGGTGCTATCAGAATGTACTGACCTTGAGCTGCGTTCAGTCGATTCAGTACCTGAGGCATGAGGTTTGGTGGTGGGAATAACCATGCCAGCTCGTAGTCCCATTGGAGAAGGAATGCGTTGTGAGACAGTGCCTCCGTGTCTTGAGTGTCCAGTGAAACGTAATTGTCTACCACATGAGCTGTTCTCGATGCAAATAGGTCGACTTGAGGAGTACCCCACATCGCGAAGATGTTCCTCGTTGCTGCAGATGTCAGGTGCCACTCCGGGCATGTCTTGCCTCGCGACAGAGCGTCCACCTCGCAGTTGAACCGGCCCGGGAAGTACTGAGCTGTCAAATAAATATTTACCTTGTCCAAAATCGCTAACAGTTTGTGCGTTAGATTGAGTAGTCTCTTTGATTTCGTTCCACCTTCCTTGTTGATGTAGGCTACAACTGTGCGGTTGTCTGTCTGTAATAGGATGTGTGTATTGTATAACTGACCGTGCTCTTGTTGAATCGCTGCGTAGACAGCAAACAGCTCTTTGAGATTTACATGCCACGACAGTTGTTGTTTTGTCCAGCGCCCCGACATATTCACCTCTCCCAGCTGGGCGCCCCAGCCGAAGTCCGATGCATCTGTGGTTAGAAGGTGAGAGAACGGACCTGTATGTATTGGTAGTGAGCCCTGCGCTGCTTTTAACCACCACTTTATTTCCATAATAACCGGATCTGGCAACTTCATACACTTGTATGGGTGCTCTTTGGGAAGGAATCGACAGTGGTATTGTAGAGTGCGACAATGTAACCTTCCCCTGCGTATCACGAACGAGGCAAAGTTGAGTCTCCCCAGAAGGGACTGGGCCTGTCTGAGGGACCAACAGCCTTTGGACATCTGATGTGCAAGTGCTCTGCGTAGCGTATGGCACTTTGGTTCCGACAGGGACTTCGTGTTGAGTTGTGTGTCCCATGTGACGCCTAGGAATTCGAGACGGCGAGTCGGAACCAGCACAGATTTGTCTATGTTGACAGTCCAGCCGAGTTGACGCATTAGGTTTACTGTGAATGCTATGTGATCGTACAGAACTTGTCGGGACTGGTTTGCTAGTAAGAAATCGTCTAAATAAACCACGCACCTTATATTTCGGCTTCTCAGGTATTCTGCTATCCAGTTCGTCACTGATGTAAAGGTTCGCGGCGCTGACGACAGACCGAACGGAAGACAGGTCATCTGCAGGAGTTGGCCTTTGTAGCTGAGTCGCAGAAACCTTCGATGCTCCTTGGCTATAGGCAGGTGGAAGTACGCCTGGCTCAGGTCCATCTTCACCATCCAGTCTTGGCTCTTTGGAATATTGCTGCTTGTTTTTCCCATCGTTAGGCTTCTTGTAATTATTGTTTGATCCTTTTGACTGTCCCTTGGCTTTGTCCTTGTTATAGTTGCCTCGAAAATGATCATTCGCCTGCTTGCCCGTAGACGGTTTGGGTTTAGCATCGTAGGCACGCCTTGCTCCAGAGGTCGACGCTGCGGCTGAATGTTGTGCGGGCTGAAAGCAAGCGGTTAGTTTGTCTGCCCCCTCAATTTTCTGAAGATAAGAGGCAAGCATGTCGTTATTAAACAAACTCTCAGCACTAGGTGGGATTTTATGCAAAGCCCCGTAATGATACTCCTCGGGGATCTTCTTTAGAATGGCCTCTCTTCGCAAGTTAATGCAATCGGCGCGCTTACCGCAAGATATTTGCAAAATATCATCAGTTACCTTGGTGTAATTTGAATCTTTCGAAAACGTCTGCTCTATTTTATCAAAAAGAGTTTTAGGTGAAAGTGTAGTATCCTTATCATTTGACCAATCTACTAAACCCTGTAATGCGGTACGTAATTCGTCTTTCTGTGTCAGTAATGCACTTGTTAATGCTGCACAGGTTCGCTCTAGTAGGTATGTTCGATCCTCATTGGAACCGGACGTGTTAAAACGCCGCAACTCATCATTTACACCAAGCTCTACAAAACCAGGACTGGTTACATATTTCTTTTGTGTTTCAGAAAAACGAATAGCGTACCAATCATTACAGTTAAATCTTTGTAAATGTGTAACTTTCTCCAAATGCTTATCGTTCGATCTGGGAATAGGGGGATCTTTCAATGTGGTTGACAAATCTGACAATTTAAGCTGTTGCTCATCGGCCTCGCTAGCACTAGGCGGCGGGCGCAGACCTAGATCATCTTCAGTCGATCTGGATGGCGCTTTAGCGGACTCGACTAAACGTGATGCGTTTGTCGGTTGAGGTTCAAATTGTTTTTGAGAAATCAGATTTGTCAAAAAAGCCACTTGTTGCGACAAGAATTCAAATTTCAAATCACTCACCCGTTTTTTCTTTGTTTTCCTTGCATCCAAATCCTCGTCCGACGAATCACTTTCCGAACTTGGAGAACGACTCCTTTTCCGTGACACGTGGTCTTCACTATCACTTTTTTGCACTTCCACATCATCACGGTTTTCTATTTCGTCCTCCATTATAAAGGGAGGAATTTACTTTTAAATATAATTTCGTTAATTTATTTTTTAACGTTAAAACTTTTTAAGAATTGTTATTTATCGCGGACACGTGTTAACGCTACGAAAGACGACGCTATAATGAAGAAAAGTTGTACCGCCATTTCGGTCGTCGCCACGTTGCGCGCCAAAACGGAAACGACAGTGGCGCCGGAAACGACAGGCGCCGGAAGCAAAAGGGAGGAAATCGCTAGGGACTAACGCTGAATGACAGGTGCTCGACTCAATATGGATTCCGGATATCGGCTCGGAACAAATAATAAAAAATAACTATCTATGTAGTGTATTGTATTAAGTATATCAGTTATCTAGTACCCATAACACAAGCTCTGCTTAGCTTGGGGCTAGATAATGCTGTGTGAATTGTCCAGCATTATTTATTTATTATGGTGCGTAAGCCTACACTCAGGGTAATTGAATTTTTAGGAAATCAATGAATATCCCAAAAAAATATCGACTTCGACGGGATTAATAATTAAAATATTGACTAAATTACCCTGCGTGTGAGGGCTTACGTGCTATAATAACATAAAACTTTAGATTTTCTAGCAGCTAGACAGCTATATTTCCCGGGCGATGAAAAAACTAGGCTATTTATACGTGAGGAGAAAATATAGGGCTTTTAAAGAAATATGTGATGTGGTAAGTAAAATTGACTGAAGAATGAAACGGAATTTCATAAAAAATTAAGCCTCTTGTTCTAGTAATATCTTGTTGTGGCTCAATAATCAATATTTTTTTAACACCTTGTACCCAAAAACGTTTGTAACTGAATAAAAATTTGTAACTACCCACTGCAAAAAATAACAAAAACAGGAAATCTAATTGCCAACTTAGGAAATATTTTTCTGGTTCTCATAATATTTCTCAGTCCAATGAGGGACACTTTTGTATAGTTGTTTTTACTTGTGTTTTTATATTTTTACCTTCCCTTAATTCTACCTATGTAACCCCTTTAGGGTATTATTTTTACCTGTTGTTTGTGCACCCTTAGTAAATGTTGTGCATGCCGGTTAGAAGCACACATTCTATACTAAGAAACTTTATACCTAATTGTTTTATTAGAACATTTTAGTGTATTGTTGGAATTGCCTTATCTATACTAATATTATAAAGAGGAAAGATTTGTTTGTTTGTATTGAATAGGCTCCGAAACTTCTGGACCGATTTAAAAAATTCTTTAACCATTAGAAGCCCACATTATTCCTGATGAACATATGCTACTTTTTACCGCGGGAAAATGCTTCATTGCTACGGGACAACGGGTAATAGGACAACGGGTCAGTAAGAATGCAGCTAGTAAATAAATAAATAAACAATTTAGTTTTTGATGGAGACCGTAGTTGTGGGCGTTTTTTAAAAGAGAAACTGTCTATGTTCTCTAGGCTGAAATCCTGGTGAGTCATGACGACCACAGGTTCTCCAGGCCTGCAGCCAGATGGGATAACGACCGGCTGTAGACTGCTGGCCGATGCTGGAGAGAAGGAGGTATGACCCGAGTTAGGGTAGGGCTATGTCCAGCAGTGGACTACCATAGGCTGATGGTGATGACTCACCGGTTAGTGATCCAAGTCTCCAGCGCGAGAGCGTCACGTTTGAACACGAGTGCGTCCAGGTGTTGCGCGTATATCCTGCAAATTAAACAAAATAATTAATTAAATAAGAAGAACATTACATAATTGTAAACATGCCTTGAAGGTTAAACTTTCGTTCACAAATAGTGGATTAATAGTTCCCCAGAACACAATCCCATATAATAGAACTGTTTGAACATAAGCGCACCACAACAAATCTAATCAAAAACTAATTAATTTCCATATTTACAATAAGTGGACACTTCGAAAATGACAATTTATAAAATTAAACACAAACACAGAAATAAAGTGATATTGTCGCTTCAATATGTAGACTTAAGAAAAAAAGCGACGAAGAAACCCCTGTTAGTTATTATTTTTTGAGTTGGAGCAAAACCCGTCCCAAGCTTTTTTATTTTAATTTAAACTTTATTTATTTGGGAAACAAAAAGAATACCTTTAGGTAACAATAAATTCTTAAACTAGAGCAAATGAAGCTAAAGACAGTTTACACTTATCACTCATTTTTATCCTGTTGATAATCTGATAATTTATAGTGAGCCTTTTTGCTGAATTTTTGTACCCTATTGAAGAAGATGTCGAACGATAGAAGCGAATGGAACAAGAAAACCTGTTGCACTGACCCCACCTGAGTGGGTAAAGGACAAGAGAATATACTCTGTCCCATCTTTATGTACATACCTGTCCCGGTTGTCCCAGGCCGCGTCCAGCTGCGCCTTACGCGCGCGCAGCGTCGACATGCGCTCTTCTATCTCCACTGACATTATGTGCTTCTCTTTCACTAGCTTCTCGCCTGGAAAATTAATTATTGTATTAAATATTAATTAGAAAAGTACTTGAAAATCGCAAAAAATATAGAGATTTGGTAAGAAAGAGAACTATAGAAATCTGCGGGCCACTTAAAAACGAAACCGAAGTTTCTGATTCGTTTCTGTGCAAACGCTGTCTTTATGTAAGTGACATAACATTGGACGGAGACGAATAGAATGAATCCATCTTCATTCTATGAACTTGCACTTCATAGAATGAAGGTAAAAAACTACACTATTCTATTCTACAAGTGCAAGTTTGCTTTAAAATTGCTGCAAAGTCCGCCGAAAATTGCCAAACATACAAAGGTCCCCACGGGCAGTGAAGGAACCGTGGTCCCACTGCGATGTCCCACTGGTGGGATAAAACTTTTTCGTCGTCCCACCAAACCCAAACACACACTTGACGTGGTCGTGGCGACTCTGTGACTGAAAGGGTGTGTATATATATAATTGCACCCAGAGCCATATGTTGAACGGTCAAGTGTGTGTTTGGTGGGACCACGAAAAATTTTGGACATCGCAGTGGGACCACGGTTCCGGAGTGCCATGGGCTAGCCATAATTTCATTAAATAATTTTAATCTTTATCTACATAAATATAAGACCAGTATCGCATTAAAGGCTCGAAAACCCACGGCCACGCGCGGCTGCCCGCGTCGCATCGCTGCCGACCGCTGCCATCCCGATGTGAAATGTGCTTTATACAATCAGAAGCAAAGATTCGTGTATGTAAGTTGTAATTGCAAGTAAGTGACTAACCATCAGCATAGAGCGTGTTGAAGTCATCCTCCTTAGCCTGTATCTCTGCCTTGATGTCCCTGTGCCTGGCGACCAGACGCTCCGCTGCGGCCACGTCGGCGCCCAGCTCCGAGGCGGTAACCCGGGCCACGGTCTCGTTTGTCCACGCACTGTAAGATTTAATAATGATAAGATTATTTCACAATGATCGAAATAAAAAGGATGGCATCAATTTCGGTGCTGTCGAAATAATTTAGTTGAGTTCTAGCGTCATCAGAATTGACACCGAATCATTGTTATACATAAGAAATCATCAACATTATATTAATCAATTACCCTGCAAAACGATCATGTAGATTAAAACTGACTGAACTAATGATACTGGCTACAGCTCTTGGCTCGCGTCCAAATCACTACCGCCAGTGCATTTAACTTCACGAATTACCCCACAAGATGGTTCCATACATGAAGACTGACTGAACTATTGCACAATAGACGAGATACTCACAGCAGCTCCTGGCTAGCATCAAAGTACGCCTGCAACTGGTCAGCTAACTCCAGCTGTCTCTCGCCGGCCTGCGCGCGCGCAGTCAGCGCCGCCAGTGCTTCCGAGACCTCCTCTAGCTTAGCGGTCACGTGCTCGCGGGCGTCGGGGAAGGCTGCGCCGAGTCTGGAAGGAAGAGTGTATGGTAATATAAGGTTTAGGTAATTATAGTAAAATAATACATCGAAGGTTGGGAGAGGGGAAAACCTTATTAAGTAAATAGTGCTAATCAATTGCTGTGGTCATATAAAATAATATATAGTAATACAACAAAGATGGAAGGTTGAGCTCCAATTTGAATCAAACTAGGTATATTTAGCAAATGCTGTCTGTAGACACAAAGTACAACTATATAAACGGGGGGCGGGGAAGCGTACCACTTTTAAGCTAATATTTTTTGAGTTTGTTGTTCTTGTTAGGTATAGTTTGGCTTCGCCCAGCATGTATTTACAGCAATCGGTTCTTATAAGAGGGCTCTGCGATCCCCAAACCGCAAGCCCAGCGTGGGGATTATGGAATAAATCCCTAAGAAGCCAATAAGGATTAGTGGAGGCCAAGGCCCAGCAGTGGACTGCTATATGCAAGTCCAGATTTTTTATTGTACGCACTCCACATTTTAGTGTTTTCTCCAATTCCACTCGGAAAATGGTAAAACGAGATCAATCACTGTTCGATACATCGATCACGTAGGTAAATAGCTAGCTAGCTACGCTAGCTGCGCGTGCGTGTGCGCGTGCGCCTCCAGCTCGCTCCGCAGCGCCGCCAGCGAGCGCGCGTGCGCATGCCGCGCGTGCTTCCACCGGCACTCACTGTACATACCTGTCGGCCTCCTTCACTAGCTGCGCGTGCGTGTGCGCGTGCGCCTCCAGCTCGCTCCGCAGCGCCGCCAGCGAGCGCGCGTGCGCATGCCGCGCGTGCTTCCACCGGCACTCACTGTACATACCTGTCGGCCTCCTTCACTAGCTGCGCGTGCGTGTGCGCGTGCGCCTCCAGCTCGCTCCGCAGCGCCGCCAGCGAGCGCGCGTTGGCATGCCGCGCGTGCTTCCACCGGCACTCACTGTACATACCTGTCGGCCTCCTTCACTAGCTGCGCGTGCGTGTGCGCGTGCGCCTCCAGCTCGCTCCGCAGCGCCGCCAGCGAGCGCGCGTTGGCATGCCGCGCGTGCTTCCACCGGCACTCACTGTACATACCTGTCGGCCTCCTTCACTAGCTGCGCGTGCGTGTGCGCGTGCGCCTCCAGCTCGCTCCGCAGCGCCGCCAGCGAGCGCGCGTTGGCATGCCGCGCGTGCTTCCACCGGCACTCACTGTACATACCTGTCGGCCTCCTTCACTAGCTGCGCGTGCGTGTGCGCGTGCGCCTCCAGCTCGCTCCGCAGCGCCGCCAGCGAGCGCGCGTTGGCATGCCGCGCGTGCTTCCACCGGCACTCACTGTACATACCTGTCGGCCTCCTTCACTAGCTGCGCGTGCGTGTGCGCGTGCGCCTCCAGCTCGCTCCGCAGCGCCGCCAGCGAGCGCGCGTTGGCATGCCGCGCGTGCTTCCACCGGCACTCACTGTACATACCTGTCGGCCTCCTTCACTAGCTGCGCGTGCGTTTGCGCGTGCGCCTCCAGCTCGCTCCGCAGCGCCGCCAGCGAGCGCGCGTGCGCATGCCGCGCGTGCTTCGCGCCGGCACTCACTCCCGCGCCCAGCGCCAGCTCCTTCTCCGAGAGTCGTGCGCAGGTCTCCTCCGCCAGGCGGTCGAACTCGTGCACTTGACGGGCGCCGGCAAGGGCCTGAGGGGGGGGGGGGAAGAGTTAGTGTTATTGTTGAAAGAAAATAGACATGTGTCAATGTCAACTTCAACGTGTATGCAACGTCAACTTTACGACTAGTGTCAGCTTACTGCTCTAACCAAAAAAATCTTGCTCTCTCTGCCCACCGTGACGGCTGTCTTCTAATAAATTACTAACTTTATAATCTGAATAAACCTCACGTATTACAGTATTCGGAGGTATTTATCCATCAGTTATTGTAGCCCAGACAGTGATCGCGTACTGTAGCACCGACTGTGCGTATGCATAATGCACCGGTTAAAGATGGTCGAATAATCATCATAATTTCAGTCGAAATTCGTTCACTGCTGGACATAAGACTCCTCAAAAGATAGCAGCAGCTACAAAGACGGGCGCGGGGGGGGGGGGGGGTTAGTGTTATTGTAGCCCAGACAGTGATCGCGTACTGTAGCACAAACTAAGGAAGTAGTTTTATCTAGGCATACTAGACATAATAATAAGACTTTTATGCCAAATCAACATTCTACGCTTTTCGCCAGAAAGGAAAGTCATTTTTTGGCCGATTGATTGGCATTATGAACACATGTTTTTAACTCTTATCTCTCTCTCGGACTCACCTCTTGTCTCGCCCCCGCCAGTTCCTTCAAATCCTCCCACAGTCCTCGAATGTCGTCTATCCTCTGCTTGACTCTGTCTGCTTCTGGCGTGTTCTCTTCTAGAAGCACGTTGCCGGACTCGCAGACCGCTTCTATGCGACCTTCGTTGGCTGCAAAGAGAAGTCATGAACAAGGTATTATAACAAACCTTTATGGAACAACCTCTTCAGAATCTACGACAAGCCAGTTAGTTTAATTTGTTTCGATTTTTTTTCCATGTGTCTTTTTTACAAGGGTTGCAAATGCTCAAATGTTTGAACAAACATCCATATAAATACTAACAATATACAAGCGATAGTAACGTTGTCTGTCTGTATCCTATTCACCTAAACGATGATCCTAATGAAATTCGGAAGAGCGGTACCTGAAAAGCGCGTGCGAAGCCGCGGGCAGAAGCTAGTAAATAAATAATTTAAAGAAAACGTTACTTTAAGCAATTACGTTTTAAAGAACTTCACCTAACTCCTAATTTTCTTTGTAATAAGGGCGATATTCTTTCGTATACCTCAGATAGTACATGGTAATGGGGTCCACTAGGTAAGCTATCGAAAATAATTCTCCTCCTCGACGACCTCTGTGGCGCAGCGGGCGAAGGTCCGCCTGCGACGCAGGAGGTTACGGGTTCGATTCCCGCCTCAGGACAAATGTTTATACGATCTGCAGATATTTGTTCCGGGTGTCTGGATGTTTCTCTATGTATAATAAAAAATATCTATCTATGTAGTGTATTGTATTAAGTCTATCAGTTATCTTACCCATAACACAAGCTCTGCTTAGTTTGGGGCTAGATAATGCTGTGTGAATTGTCCAGCAATATTTATTTTATTATTTATTTATTTATTCTGTTCACCGTTCTGCAGCAATATTTCGGTCCCATCATCTTACAGAGACAGGTGGACTAAGTTACCTTGCAGCTGCTGCTGGAAGTTGTCGAAGGCCTGCTGCAACGTCTCCACGTGCTCCACATCCAGCCCGTACTCCTCGCTGGCCGCCACGCTCATCTGTTCCGACACCCACTCCTGCACCTCCAAGCATTCTTCGACGAACCTGGAGGAAGAATGAATAAAAGAATAATGCTGGATTAAATCACACAGCATCATCTTGCCTCATAGTAACAGAGCTTGCGATTTGCGTGTGCGTTTTTCGAAAAATTTTAATATACAAAAATCCAATTTTTTTTAATGGAATTCAGCGGCGTTACTAACGATGCGTTAGCATAGGTATAAGAACACTTTTTGTGTGCTGCTACTTTTATAGTTTTTACTTTTAATTTTTATATTTAAGTTATGTTAAATTTTGCCATTTTGTAGCAAGTAAACCAACTGTAATGTGTGTGTTTTATGTGACAAATAAACGATTTACGTTTTTTAAAAAATAATTAAAAAGTGAGTCATAATTTTTGTGTACCTACCAGATAGTATACTTAATACAATATGTTACATCTATAGATATTTATTTATTATACATAGAAAACACCCGGAACTAATTTCTGAAGATCGTTCAAATATTTGGCCCCAGGCGGAAATAAACCTACAGCCTCCTGCGTCGCAGGGAGACCTACGACCGCTGCGCCACAGAGGTCGTCAAATGTCTGTGAATCTGACTGCTACAAAGACATGTTAAGGGGCGAACCTAGCGGGTATGCTTGTCAAACCAGGCCTAGATCTCAGTACTCACGGGATACCCGTGGTAGTATCTTAATACGAGTATATATAAACCACGTGTCACGTTGTTTGTCCGCGATGGACTCCTAAACTACTTAAACGATTTTAAATTAAATTTGCACACCGTGTGCAGTTTGATCCAACTTGAAAGATAGGATAGCTTACATCTTAATTTATAGCCGCAATATTATTTTATTACAAATTATTTGTCTATTATTTGACATTCACAATTATCCGTTAACTCCAAACGATTTTAAGAGATGGCTAACAGATGGCATAAATGTCCACCCGTGCGAAGCCGGGACGGGCCGCTAGTAGTATTATAATATCTGTGTATAGTATTATAATATCTGTGCCTGTGGTAAAAAAAGAATGACATAAAATACAACATTTTATTTCTTTGCTTCTTTGAATTAAAAACACGATTAAGTAAGAAAAATAATTTGGCGTGTTTTAAAAAAAGATAAACCGAGTTCAAATTCTTCTAGTGGCGACATCTAGTTCAAATTCGAGTCTAATTTAGTTTGATGACACATCGAGGTATACCCTATCCAATAAAAAAAGAATTATCGATCTGACGACTCTGTCAAAAGGAATGCGTGGTCAAACATTAAAAAAAAATATACGCGTCGACTTAAGAACTTCCTCCGTTTTCGTCGGTTGAAAAATACGATAAAAATATCATGAAAGTGCAGTGTTTCACACATAATTTGGTCGAGATCTCAGGAACCCTGCAGTCCATTGAAAAGTAAAAAGTTTTGATTTGTAGGTAATTACTAATTATTTGGTTCCTTTATTACAGTTTCTTCATAGGTTGTGTAGTATTTTTGTAAATAAGCAAAAAACTTGGTTATCGCGCTTCCGCCGTTCCAAAAACGTATGCTCTGTCCCGCTCCTATGAACGCGAAATCCTGCAGATGATGATGATTCAGTTTCGGGCACTCGCAGGACCAGTCGCTCCCTGTAGGCCTGCAGGGCTCCGGTGAGCGCCGTCCACTTCGCCAGCACGGCGTCGCGGCGGGAGGCCACGGAGGCCGCCTAGGCGGTCGGGCCCTGGGGAAGAAGTAGGCATGATTTAGGCGATTTGGAATTGGTTCTTCTACAGTTTTAAAAATAAGAAGGTTCCTACGTATTGAGTGGAAATAGTCTATAATCTTTTGCAGAGCAAACGTACATTATAATTAAATATTGCGGTAGTGGAGTCTCTGTTGAACGCACCGTGCTTCCCCTTGGAAAGACGTCGTGGAAGCGAACCAAGATAACAAACGTACGATTATATATAGGGTAGAGAACAAAATGGTTTTCCTATTTATAAAGTTAATAATTTTGTCGGTTATTTATCGCGTACCTTTTGTTATTATTTCCCCTACGTTTCTACCGCGTTACAGCGACCGTGGTCACGGGGCAACTGATAAATCATTAACTATGGTAACAAATCGCGAAAGTTTCAAAAGTTTCACTTATTTAGAGATGACAAGACCCAATCAGGGTTTAGCTAGCAGCGTAGCAAAAGTAGGTAAGTAGTATAACCCAGAACAAGCTCTGCTAAGGTAATTTGGGGCCAGATGATAACATCATCTGGCTAAATCATGATCATCCACCAAAATTGGTAGGAATTTCTCACCTATCTGTGAACAAACTTTTAAATAACAGTAATTTAACCATCAGTAGTCGTCCTGTAACTTTGTTTAATATTCTTTAAATTAGCATTGTTTTTTGTTTGGTCTAAAATCTTTATTCACAAAGAAAAATATACTAGTATTTACAATTGAAACAATTGAGCCAACTGCAGACTGTTGCAAACAGTCTACAGGTAGCTCAACTGATCCATATCAATACCAATTAGCATTCAGTATTGATTTCAGAGACGTCACAATGACATCTTGCTACCATCGTCAAACTGAACTCAGGCTCGGGGCCCGAATTTTGCTAACAAACCAATCGCTTAACTATGACAGTGGTATCGTTGCAGAATCAGAATCGTCCTTATGAAAGAAACTATAGAGGTAGATAGTGCGTGCGGTGCTGCTTGCAAGAGAGATTGATAGAATGGTTTCAACCTGAAGACCTCTGCGGCGCAGCGGGCGAAGGTCTGCCTGCAACGCAGGAGGTTGCGGGTTCGATTCCCGCCTCGGGACAATTGTTTGTACGATCTGCAGACATTTGTTCAGGGCGTTCTGGATGTTTTCTATGTATGTATAATAAAAAATATCTATCTATTTAGTGCATTGTATTAAGTATATCAGTTACCTAGTACCCATAACACAAGCTCTGCTTAGCTTGGGGCTAGATAATGCTGTGTGAATTGTCCAGCATTATTTATTTATATTTATTTAAGCTTGACACTGACACGCGTCCCTCCATCGGTAGATTCTTTCATCAGAGGTAAAAACCAAAATATGTTATTCTGAGACGACCCCATTGTTATGGTGAAGCGGCCATTCATTACAACTACGTCGATAGCATTTTGACATGCCCAAAGTGCGCTCGTACTTGGGTATGCAAGCCACCAAAGAGCGCACCAAAGGGTAGACAATCAACTCCCTGTAAATAGTCCGAGTTAAAAATGCTCGCCCATTAACACAGTCACAGTAGCCGAAATCGGTTGGGATACATCATCATCATCATGGTGAAGCGATTAATTTAGTGGAATTCGAGCCAGATTGTTTACATACTAGCTGTCTGGTGCCGGCTTAGAATGAGCACCGCCCCAACTCTTCCCGCGGGTGTCTAGAGAGGCGACTAAGGGATATCCACCGGAGGCGGGCAGCAGCGCCCCCTACAGAACTATTTTACCACCGAACTGCGATCCCCAACCCGCATACCAAGCCTGGGGATTATGGGCCCCCCATGAGATAAAAGTCAATAAGGCGCTTATCAGGGGGAGGCCTGCGTCCAGCAGTGGACCAATATAGTCTGTTGAGAAGAGGCCTTGAATCATAATTTAGGCACCACTTATTGTAACCAATGTATATTTAAACTGACATCTCCAAGTGTGCCTTGTGCTCCTACGGCGAATAAATGAGTATGAGTATGAATATGAGTAACTAACACAATGCTTTACAAAAACAAGTGCTAAGCTTTAATTCTGTAGGTTACCTTATGTCTGGTCAACAGTTGTGTGGCGCGGTGTCTGTCGCTGCCGGTGTCTGCATGTTGGAGCGCCAGGGCCTTGTCTCCGAGCCAGGAATCCACCTGCAAACACAAACAATCAGTATAATCGCAAGTTACTTAAATCCTCCAGTAGAATATCGATTTGTCCTTTCTTAACCGCTTGCGTCACAAAATTGAGATTTAAAGCAATGCTCCCAAGCGGCCCTTTGTGACTTGAAATAATAGAATAAGGACATTACAAAAGAATAAGTAACAGGCTGTGAAGAAACAGCATCATCAATACTGGTACCACTGCCAACAAATAATGTTTGTAAACAAAACACAATAAAAATAAGAAAACAACAAAAAATTCTCGTTTTTGCGTAGAGCTTGAAATATAGTAATTGTCAGCACTAACTAAGCATTGTAGTAAAGAGGTCAAGCCTTGTCGCTTGTACAAGATCAATAACAGGAAAGTTATGAGGGGCATTTATAAATACAAAGGTTTTTGTAATTAGAGTGCGTCAGCCCTCACATCATCATCATCATCAGCCTATATTAGTCCACTTCTGGACATAGGCCTCCCCTAATGAGCGCCATAGCGCCCTGTCTTCAGCTTGCCGCATCCTTCCCTCAGCACGGGAATGTGCTACCCAACTACACCACGAGGTCAGGTGACGTAGGAGTCGAAAATCTTTAGGACTTCCTTCGGACTCAAGCGCCGTTAGAAGTCCCGTCGAAGTCGACAATTGACAACAGGCCTATGTCCAGCAGTGGACTAATATACGCTGATGATGATGATGATGATGAGGGAAGGATGCCGGTTCAAGTCCCGTCAAAGTAGAAATTTTATGCGATATTATTTGATTTAAATACATATTGTATCTTGAGTTTGGCAGCAGTATAGGCCCAAAGTATTCAGAGCTTGTGTTATGGGTACGAGATAACTAATGACCATAGTCCTTATCTTACCATAAACATTAGTTTCTTTGGGATTGTCTCGATCGCGATCTCGTCATATTGCGTATAATGTAAACTGTACAAAATATAAGAACAGCTATAAATCACAGTACCTCAACAGCGTCATGTAGAAACTGAGCGGCCTTCAGCGCGGCCTCCAGGGCTGCGGCGCGGGCCTCCGCCGATGACGTCACGAGGAGTAGGCCTCTTCTAGCTCGTGACAGAGCGCGGCGATCTGGAACAGAATAGTACGATTAGAAACATAAATAATAATAATAATGCTGGACAATCCACACAGCATTATCTACCCCAAGCTAAGCAGAGCTTATAAATGGTGAAGCAAACTTGTGCTGATATTTTGGGAGAACACGGAAACGAATCGAATGAATTTAAAATACCCCGCTATTTTAAATTAATTCGATTCGTTTCCGTATCGATTCCAACAGATCTATAAAACGCTATTCTGATTTCGCCTCGGGTTGATGATCGAAAATGGACTGGACTTGGGCCTTCCCTAATGAGCGCTATAGCGCCCTGTCTTCAGCTTCAGCTCTCAATCTGTCGCAGATCGTTATCCCACCTGGCGGACGTCCTACACTACGTTTGCTGAGTCGCTGTCTCCACTCAAGGATACGTTTACCCCAGCGGTATCTAGATGAATGACAGCATCAGATCTACTAACCTTCTCTTTCTGTGGATGTCCTTGCTGCAACTCCCTCCCAGTCTGCAGTAACCGCTCCACGATAGGCCTTCGCCCCGCCAGCTCGGCCTGCAGCTTGGCGTGCTTCTTGACAGCTGATTGTGCGGAGTGCAGGTCCGCGGGCGCTGCGTCGGCGGGGGCGGAGCGCTCCGACACCCAGTCGAGTCACCATCACCTCGCTCGCTACTTCCGCCGCGAATTTGTGGAACCTGAGGGTTTAATCATTAAAGTTTTATTTCAGTCACAAAATCCATGGAGTTGCAATGTTTTTTTTTATTGAGAAATTATATATAGGTATGTTTCTTTCATGTTAGATACTATGTAATACCTTATTCTGCTATCCACTAGTAGATAGATAGATAGACTTTTTATTGGGTACACACAAACAGCACAGGAAAAGTAACAAAAGAATAGTAACATAAGAGTATTTAAGGTAGGTACACATCTTTAACAAAGGAAAATGTTGATGTTGATATCTTTAATACATCAGTGAGTAAATTAAAGCGGTTTCTAAATGATAAATTCTTTTTGGACAGCGACTGAACTAAGACTAAACTAAGGATAATATTTTCTAATTAGCATTATTACCTATGTACTGGATAGATTGTATTTTTACGCTCTAGGGCAAGAATTATATCGGTGTAGGTTTCACAAAGTGGTTTATTGAGAAAAGTTAACCTACATGAATGCAACAAAGGAAATTAATAGAATCGCTTACAGTCTCTGCAAACCACACCGCACTCGTCCAAGATACCTCGCAAAAGTCTATCCCGAATGTGACAGCCGCCACCCATCAACACTTTTCTTTTTCTATTTTGAACCGCAGCCAAGGAGTTTGGCTTATACGGCCCACCTGACAGTGTGCCGTCTCTGGCAGCACCATTGAAGGCAGGAAGGCGGGCAGGGCAGGCAGGCAGACAGGCAGACAGGCTGGCTGACAGGCAAACAGGCAGACACACTTAGGTGAGCAGAAGCCCAGTTGAAGAACCAGCAGCCGTAGCATTATTGTCATCGTCATCATTGTCCGAGTCTACGAAAAGGAAAACAACCTTAGTCATCATCATAAAGTAAAAAGCCATGGCCTATTCTTTCATCAATCACACATCCAAGGCCCCCTTTCAAGAACAAACAGTTTCTTTGACTTAGTCCTGCACTTTCATTTATCCATCACGTTTTGCGGTAACATAACATTCATCGACAGACACAAATCCTACTTGCGCCTAACAGGTTTACCATAAACGTCTGCGACGTCTGTGGGGCTCAGAAGACAAGGGCCCTTGTCTCCTGAGAAATACATACCTCGAGCGAGAACTTTTACGTTAGTGACCAAACAGAGCAGAACCCCCAGGGAAATGCCCACAGGGCAACGTCCACAAGCAACCGCCACAGGCAACCGCCACAGGCAACCGCCACAGGCAACCGCCACAGGCAACCGCCACAGGCAACCGCCACAGGGAAATGCCCACAGGGCAACGTCCACAAGCAACCGCCACAGGCAACCGCCACAGGCAACCGCCACAGGCAACTGCCACAGGCAACCGCCACAGGGAAATGCCCACAGGGCAACGTCCACAAGCAACCGCCACAGGCAACCGCCACAGGCAACTGCCACAGGCAACCGCCACAGGGAAATGCCCACAGGGCAACGTCCACAAGCAACCGCCACAGGCAACCGCCACAGGCAACCGCCACAGGCAACCGCCACAGGCAACCGCCACAGGCAACCGCCACAGGCAACCGCCACAGGCAACCGCCACAGGCAACCGCCACAGGCAACCGCCACAAGCAATTGCCACAGGCAACCGCCACAGGCGACCGCAACAGGTAAGCGCCACAGGTAAGCGCCGCAGACGACCGCTATAGCCAGCGACACAGGCCTTTCACTGTGTAGACGACGTGGTAGACATGCACACCACCCACACAGTCACACAAGGCCGGAACAAGTATTTCTGAAATATCAGAAAAACATTACACTCACTTTCAAAAAATGCGGCACAACTCTCGGGACATCACTCTCCCTTCCAAGGTACCATGTATTGCGCTGCGGCCTGGGTGGTTTTCCCACGGGCACCACTAAGCAGCTTTAGCTCGTAACGGTCACTTGGCAATACTGTGGTGACACGGTATGGACCTCTCATGCCAGCGTCCAGTTTTCCAGTAGATTGAGAGTACTTGATTACGAACACCTGGTCGTTAACTTTAAATACTCTGGGAGGGTGTCGATGACGATTTACCAAGGAGTCTTGTTTGTCCTTATTTCGTTTGAGCAATTCTCTGGCTCGGCTTCTGCTAAGTTCCCTCATTGCCTCGCAATTAGAGCTCGTAGTTTCGATTGCTACATCTTGGACTAGCGCACGTATCACAGGGGTAGTCGCCTCTGTACCAATTAACAGTTGTAGTGGAGAGTACTGAGTGGTTTGTTGCTTAGTTATATTCAAGACTAACTGAATCTTACATAATGCCTTAGACCAAGATGCATTCCGATTATAACTTTCAACACGAATTAAGCTGAGTACAGTCCATACATAGCGTTCAACCTGACCGTTTGCGTGATGCATTTCAGGCGTTATGTAATGAATGTCACAACCGAGTTCGGATATCCAGTTAGTGAAGCTAGAAGCCCCAAACATTCGGCCTCTATCACAAACTACCAATTTAGGAGTACCAAACAACGAGATCGCGTTGTCAAATATACGCCTAAGTTCAGTGGCGTCTTGTCTGTACATCGAGTAAAGCAAACAATACTTTGTGAACGAATCCACCAGTACAAGTACGAACTTGTATCCTTCAGATTCGGGCAGTGGGCATAATACATCTACGTGCACTGTATTAAAAGGGACGTTAGATTTTTCCCATGACGTAATGGGTTGATGTGGGGCTCTCGGTACCCTTTTTTTTGAAATACAGATCAAACAGTGTGAAGTGTATTTTTTTACAAAAGACCAAAAAGTCAGACTCATCATGGCACCTTTTCTATATTCCATCGTAAAATTAAAGTCTTGAAGATAGATCCACCAACGTGCAACCCTTGGCAGTAAATCCTTCTTACGCTCGGTGGCTTTCAAAGCATTACAATCTGTCACAATTTTGAATTCTAGACCTACTAAAAATGCCTAAAGTGTTGTAATGCTTTGAGAACCGCCAGCGTCTCCAATTCATACGAATGGTACCTGCTTTCCGCCCCTTGGGTAACCTTGCTGAAGTAGGCTACCACACGCTTACTGCTGTCCGCTTGTGTCTGCATGAGCACTGCCCCATAACCAGCGCTGCTCGCATCGGTGTGAAGTTCGGTAGCAAGGGCGGGGTCGAAAATTGCAAGTATTGGTTCGTTCGTTAGGCGTTCTATCAAATACTTACGAACCCGTTCTTGTTTAGGACCCCACTGAAACTTAACATTCTTGTTCGTGAGATAAGTGATACTGGCAGTTTTCGTTGCGTAGTCCTGTATGTACCGACGAAAGTATCCAGCTAGACCCAAAAGTTGTTGCACCTGTTTGACATTACCTGGTACCGGCGTATCAATCAACGCATCAATCTTTCGGGAGCTCGGTCTAACCTGACCATGACTAATGACTCGCCCCAGGTACTCTACTTCAGTACAAAGAAAGGTGCAATTTCGAAGATTGATCGCTAATTACAAGTCTCCGTAGTAAGTTCGCTACACAGGTTAACTTTCTTTTGCATTTGATCCCTTTGAAATGGACCTTGCGACCTATGTTTGGCAAAACAGTCCTCTTCTTTGTGCCCCATTTTTTTACAAAAGGCGCAACAGGTTTTTTTTTTCTCAATTCCGTCCAAGTTACTCATTTTAGGGCAACTAGCATACCTATGTCCAGTCTGACCACAGGAAAAACATCTGACTACCGGTTTATCATCGTTCAACCTGTTCCGACCTGCACTAGGTGCTACGAAACGATTATCCGCCCTACTGCGGCCTAGACCAGGCTTGACATAGACAGCTAAAAAATGAACCAAACTCTCCACAGTCAAATTGGCATTTACGGCCGCCGCCCGAACATGCACATCCGCGATACCACGTATCACAATCGCTACCATAAGCTGCTCACTCAATCCCTGCACTATACGTAAGCGCAGCAGTGAGCGTCGCGCATATTCAGCGTAAGTAGGAAACTGGTCTGAGGAACTATTCACAACCTGAAACAGAGTTTGAGCATAATCGAGATGTTTGGGACAGAGACAGGCAAATTCCCTTTTAAAATTCAACCAAGTACGTGCACTGGCAGTGGCATCTAACCAGGTTCTTGCGTCCCCTTTTAGGCAATTTGCTACTCTAGACAAGCATTCAGAATCTCCCCAATAGTTTGCCAGCCTAGCTCGTTCTACCTCATTACACCATACCTCGAAGTTATTTAGCGCAGGATCAAAATTAGACACGTAATAATTTTTAGCCTTCCCTCTATCTATAGCAAGAAGTGCCCTTGTAAGATCACGCGTGACCGACGAAACATCATCATTATGTATTGGCGAGTGGGCACCGACAGGGGGGCCTACGTCCACATTATGTAGTGTAGGTGAGTGGACACTAACTGGAGGTGGTAAGAGTGAAACAGGAGCTGGTAGCGGTGTTTGTACCCCACTACCACTTCTCCCACTCACAAAACTACTCTCGATAGCACTCAATCGCGTCACTATCGAACCTAGCACCTCCCTGACAGAACCCTCGCGGGGGCGAGCGCTCGGTTCACGCCTGCGAGACCGCGAGCGATGTTCATGGCGGTGCCGGTGCGATTTGCTTCGACTACGAGAGCGATTCTCCCTTTTTTTACTTCGCGTTCGAGAAGATCGTAACATGACAAAAACAAACCCAATCGCCTGTTCATATAGATCCCTCTACTAACCTGTGGGCAAGAGGCAGAATCCCGGTTCTGATTTTACGCTCTAGGGCAAGAATTATATCGGTGTAGGTTTCACAAAGTGGTTTATTGAGAAAAGTTAACCTACATGAATGCAACAAAGGAAATTAATAGAATCGCTTACAGTCTCTGCAAACCACACCGCACTCGTCCAAGATACCTCGCAAAAGTCTATCCCGAATGTGACAGCCGCCACCCATCAACACTTTTCTTTTTCTATTTTGAACCGCAGCCAAGGAGTTTGGCTTATAGTATTATTTAATCACCTTTTTCTAATTTAATTTAACTTTTTGTGTTTTTTATCTTTTTGTTTCTAGCTAAGTAACATTCCCTATCATCATATACTTTCCTGATTATCGTCGTCTATTGATTTTTACTTAAGTTTTTAGTATCTATATGTGGAAACTTGTAATTAGCCCTCGGTAGCATAGCATGCATGTATCATGCATGTTATATTAAGCAAAGACCTTTGTAAAAACATAGCTGTAAGTTTTCCGAAAATTTGTAAAATAAAATAAAAATAAAATAATTATTAAATAGGTAGGTAAGTACACAATTATTATAAAATTGATGACACATGAATATTATTATTATGAATTATAGTAAAAGCTTAGCAACAATTTAAAATAGGCACCCACCCACTAATAGGTAGGTACTACACTCGCCATAGTAACAATGAGGGCAGGTAGTCACCGCCCACCCAGGGCGGGGGCTACAATGCCTATGCGTTTCTGCGCTGCCGTGGTGAGCCCAAAAGGGTTAGTCTCAGCTTAATGCTGTTCTGCATCAGGATAGGTACAAAACAGCGCTGGTTTTCAGACTGGCCCATTTTGTGTGACACCAGGAGCCGAGACGAGAGGTATTGCTCTAAATAAATGATTTTTATGAGATTTTAGCCAATCCATAATGTCAGTGCCAACGCCAACCGAAAACCTTATGTCAACGTCAGAAGAAAAAGAGAGGTTATATGCACATTATTTATACGTCGCCAAAAGTTTTGTTTACGTGGCAAAAACCAAATAGTAGTACCGCATTCTTGCTACGATCTATCATAGAGATCGCCAATTCCCTTTGTCGTTGCGAAGAACCTGTAGGTTATAGTTAACTTGTTCGCTCCAGCCCGGAGTCAGGAAGTTGGCGGTGTTACACCCCGTGCCTCAGAAAGCACGTTAAGCCGTCCTGCGGAACCTTGGGAAAACCTTGCCCGCTATGAATTGAATATGAATTTAGACTGTTGGCTAGATGACCTTCCTCTATTCTAGTGCATGTCCTCCAGTCCATAGACTACGTAGAACATTTCGCTCACTGCAAGCTTGTCTCTAGCTTCCGTCTCCTCGCTTGCGCGGGCTCCTTCAGCGCTCGCAGCGCTTCAAGCAGCGCTGTGTCCCGCTGAGACCTGAGACCAGAGGCCGTCTTGTCACCTTCAGAGCCATGCGTCTAATGTATGACCAACTACAATTTGAAGTGTTTAATACTTACTCACTTAAAGCGTGACACAAAGACACCTGAGCTTAAGACACTATCTAGAAAGTTCCACTCACTGCAAGCTGGTCTCCAGCTTGCGTCTCCTTGCTTGCGCGGGCTCCTTCAGCGCTCGCTGTGCTGTCCCGCTGGATGGCTGGCGCGTCGAAGTGCCCCTCTGAGACGAGGTCGGCGCCCTGCGCCGCGAGGGTGTCCGCTTTGGACTGCCATTGGGCCAGCTCGGTCTCTAGGGCCTGGAGAAAGAAGTTTATGATCAGCATAGAAGAAACGTTACTCTATGTTAGCGTTTAAAAAAAAGGAGCACCTGTAGCTGAACTCAAGCGCATTAGAGTTCGCTGCTCGTGCGTGATTGGTTGATCGCCTGTGTGCTGCCCGAGTCACGCAGCGGACAGCGAGGTCACTGTGCTTGTGGGCGTGGCTGCCTACCGCATTAATTTCCGATGCTAGCTTATATAAATTATAATTAAGTATTACGTAGAGAACTCTAGTGTCTAGATAAACCTATGTTAGGATTTAAGACGCTATTAACAAATTGTAACAACCTTGAAACAATAGATAAATATCTATCTATCTAAAACACTACTAACGCTTAGGGGTTAGAACTAGCGACACATTGAGAACGGCTGTTCTGAATATTCAATCTCTCTCTGATATTGCCAAACGGCTATCTAACGGCAGTTGTATTTTGACATTTCTTCTATATTGTGTCTTAGTTGACTGTAAGTCAAAGGTGTACGCTCTGAGGAGAACTTACCTTGTTTTTGACTTACAGTCAATTATTCAATTCAGGTGGTTATTCAAAAATCTTTGAATGCTGTTTAAATTGTTATTAAAATCAAAATGAAGTCTTCTTTCAGTAAAATGTTGTGTCTACAATATTTAGGATACTTTCCCTCCATGTGGCATGGCCGTGGGACGCCATGTAGTTCAAAAATCAAAATCAAAAACTCTTTATTTCCATAAATACAATAAATGTACACTTAGAAAAGGTCAAAATATAAAACTTAACACTGACACGGAAATAAAGTGATATTTTTTTATTTATGTCGCTTCGGTATGTAGACTAAAGTAAAGAAGCGACGAAGAAACCTTTAGCCTGTTAGTTGTTATTTTTCGAGTTGGAGCAAAACCCGTCCCAAGCTTTTTTATCCTCTAGATAATCTGATATTTTATAGTAAGCTTTTTGCACAGCAAGGTTTTGACAATTTGTTTGAATTTATTTACTGATAATTTTTGCAACTCACTAGGAGTTTTGTTGTAGAAGCGTATACATTGCCCTTTAAAAGATATTTTAATTTTGTGTAGCCTAGTTGTGGGTTCAATCAAAATCAAAAGCAACGTGAGCGTGAAGAAGCGTGCCGCTTTCGTTCAGCGATTTATAGCACCAGTAAAAAATTAAATACTTAAGCATTTTCAAGTAGATGGTGTGTCGAGCGAACTCAAATATTATTTTCACATTCTATAAAAATCTAATATCAGCAATTGTTTTTCCTTATTTTGACATTATCTTATCTTAGATATAGAGGTTTTTAAAGGCGAACCTAGCGGGTTTGGTTGTCAAACCAGGCCTAGATCTCAGTACTCACGGGATCCCCGTGGTAATAAACTAGAATTACATAAAATTCAATATTCTTTCTTCATTGTAAAAAGACGATTACGAAAAAATATCAAGAAAGTGCACTGTTTTGCACCTAATTTGGTCAAGATCTCAGGAACCCTGCGGTTTATAGAAAATATTTTTATTTTGATTACTAGTTCTTTGGTTCTTTAATAATTCTTTAATAAGTTTCTTCATAAGTTGTGTAGTTTTTTTTATAAATATGCAAAAACATAATTTTTGCGCTTACGCCGTTCCAAAAACGTATGCTCATAACTCATTTATTGGTAATACAAAATTACATGTCACAAAATATAATAAACTACAATGTAGATATAACAGCATAGTCTTTAGTTCATTGTTGTATTAAAATAATATCATGATCATACAATTGTATTAATTGATTCAAATTATTCATTAAATTAAGTATCCTTTCCTAATTTATCAAAGTCAAAGTCGTAGGGTGATCGCTCAATTAACCAATTTTTAAGTTTGGTTTTGAAAGATTGCGTGGAGGTGGCACCTGTTACTTTGTCTGGTAGTCTGTTGTATACAGTGGGAGCCATCACGTGTACTAGCCTCGACGTCTTATCCTTTGCTCCGTCCCGCTCCTATGAACGCGAAATCCTATGCCTATCCTTTTTACAAAATGGCGCCCAATGCGCCCTCTTAAGTAAATTATTGTAGTGTATTGATTGTTACCTGATGCTGGTTCATCAGTCTCTTGCAGCTGCGTAGATCGGTGCCGACCTCTTCGCTGCGGAGCGCCCTTTCCAAGTCCAGGAGACGGGCTTTAGCGTCCTCCACGGATCTGGAGAAAGTAGATGCTTGATATTGTAACAAGTCAGTTAAAGGTTAAAAAAAATTGTAAGCTAATATTGAAATAAACACACGCAATAACACATTAATTTGGACACAAGCAGTTACATGTACAAATAAGAAAATGTAGTTCATTTTGAGATGAGGAGAAGGTGGAAATTCCCACAAATGGTTAGAAAGGGAGATCTCCTCTGAACCGGGCCCGACCTATCTAGTCCACTGAGCCAGGTGGTCTGTCGAGCGACAGTTGATGTCGGATACTCGTATATGGTCTGGTCAGTTGTAACTGAATCGAGCGTTTGCTCGATCTAGGATTGACTGTCTTTTTGCAGTCAGAGATATTGTTGGAATTTTGTCTCAAGGCGGTACCCCGAGGCACACAGCACCGCCACCTATTTTATCTTATTGTTGGGCAGTTTGTGATACCTATTATATGTATGTAGGCTTTTTTTAATGCCTCTGTAATAGTTTTATTTTGTATGGTTTAGGCAGAGATACGAAGTTGGTCTTGGTGGCCACCAAACTCTATTTTCGTATCTCTGCCTAAACTGAAACGTGCTGTGTGAATTGTCCAGCATTATTTATTATAAAAAACTATATCACAAACTCACCAGCGTAATTTTTGAAATTTACTTTGTTTAGCGTTTAGCGAATAATAAGAAACAAAAACAAAATTTAAAATTTAAACCCCCCCCCCCCCCCCCCAACCGACAGACAGACACGTTAAACTTATAACACCCCTCTCTTTTTGCGTCGGGGTTAAAAATAGGTGGTGCCGCTGATTTGGGTCGGGTTACCGCCTGACCGCCATCTAGCGGAGATTCATTGAAGGGCTTAGGTAGGTAGCTAGCTTCAGTTTTCCGATCATATTTTTTTGGGCGCCTCTATTGACGTTAGCTTGTTGGGCTAGAGGTCGCCCACAGTTCTAATTTTAATTTTTGGTGATTTGCTGAGACAAAAGTTGAAAGGTCTTCTTCCGCTAGTGGACTTGCTATCTTCCTTCCTAATATTTTTAAGTTCTAAGGATTTTATCTATTATTTACTACACTAACCTCTTGTACTTCCTCTGCGCCACCGCCTGCCTCAGCTTACTGCCTTTGTCCCTCGAGGCTGCCACCAGCTCCTCCCACGAAGAGTGCAGGCCTTCCAGCCTCTCGGAGACCTCTGTGGCGCGAGCGGGGTCCGACTTCTGGAGGGATTGCCCGATCTGTGGGAGGGAATTCTGTTTTAATTGGATTCATAGATATTACAGTATAATACCACATTCTTTAGTAGGTACATTACTAACCATGTTCCTACACGACGCGCGTTTAAACTTTTTTCTTAATTTTCTTTTGACTTCTAACATGTAGACCTGTTTAATAACAGCATACCTTATTTATGTCTCTTAGATTGTATCTTAGTTTTAATTATAATGAACTAGCTTCTACCCGCGGCTGCACACGCGTATTTTCGGTATAATAAGTAGCATATTTTCTAAGTTAAGCTATGTTCTAAACGTACGCCAAATTTCATCATGACCTGTTCAGTAGTTTTGGAGATCTTAGGTAACAAAAATTCGCATTTCGCAAATTTTCGACTATACATTATTAGTAGGATGATTTTATCGATCTACGTTTTAGCGATCGTTGTAACGCGGTAGATAAATAATTATTGAAGAAATGCAAGACTCGAGATATTATTTGACAGTTTATTTAGGTTTGAATTCACGTAAGAGTAAGAGCACATCATGCTATATCGACGTGACACGAATGGGGAGAGAGTTTGACTTACTACGTGCGGAATGAGAGTATACTGGATCTGTTAGCTCATCATACTACACTACGTTTACCGAGTCGCGATCTTCACACGGTTGTCGGTTATTCGCCTTTCGTTTATGTAAGTTAGAGTAAGTAAATACGTACGCTCTCGACGTTCCTCAGCTGCTTCTCATTGGCCTGCAGCTCCCTCTCGAAGGCCTCGTGCTTCTGCAGCTTCCTCTCCAGGTTGCCCAGGTCTCTGTAGCTCTGGTCGCGCGCCGTGCGCGTCTTGTCACCGATCCAGGTTTGAAGCTCCTCGGTGGCGGATATGAACTGAAGAGAGGAAAGAGCATTAATATAGTCATATGAGGTAGAGATAAACCATTCTAAAAGTGCACGTCGAGTGTAGGTACCTATTATATCTATCTATGTAGTCTATTGTATTATGTATATCAGTTATCTAGTACCCATATCACAAGCTCTGCTTAGCTTGGGGCTAGATAATGCTGTGTGAATTGTCCAGCATTATTTATTTATTTATTTTATTACGTTTTGTGGAGGGGGCGTGCATAAACTAATCTTGCACGATGAGCTACAGAAGCGAGCATCTGTATCATATCTTGAATATACATAAATCGACATTTTGCTTGATGAAAAAAGAGCGCGGTAGGCGGACTCGACGTCCGAAGGGCGTGACATCTCGTGTGTCGCGTCGTAACGGATATCGTGTCTGCCTCCCCTTTTTATACGTTGGCCTCAGATCAGGGAGGATTACCCGCCGAAATTAAGCATATTAGTAAGCGGAGGAAAAGAAACTAACTAGGATTTCCTTAGTAGCGGCGAGCGAACAGGAATAAGCCCAGCACTGAATCCCGACGTTGTAACGGCGTCGGGAGATGTGGTGTTCGGGAGGTTCCGCTTTCTCGTCGTCGTCCACTCCTGTCCAAGTTCGTCTTGAACGGGGCCCATTTCCCATAGAGGGTGCCAGGCCCGTAGCGACGGAGGATGGCGGCGAGAGGGACACTCCTCAGAGTCGGGTTGCTTGAGAGTGCAGCCCTAAGTGGGTGGTAAACTCCATCTAAGGCTAAATATTACCGCGAGACCGATAGCGAACAAGTACCGTGAGGGAAAGTTGAAAAGAACTTTGAAGAGAGAGTTCAACAGTACGTGAAACCGTTCAGGGGTAAACCTGCGAAACTCGAATGAACGAACGGGGAGATTCATCGTTATTCCGCGGCGTGGCTGCAAGCGCTTGTTAAAATTTGTAGGGTTCCTTAGACAGATTGTATGTCTTCGAGTAACTATTGCTATATATACTGCACAACTGCGAAGTAGCCAAGATGATTCTTAGGATTCTTACGTAAATGCATTAAACGAAATACTACTGTAGTCATCAGTCAATCATTGATCACTAATTCGCGGGCTGGATAAATACGAGAAGCTTCCGAAAACTAGGTAGAACAACCATATTCCATAATCCTTAAATTTAAGAGTAGGTACAGAGGGTACCTACTTACTGTTTTCCAACATGAGGAGCTGGATAAATACAAGAAGCTTCTAGAAACTATATAGAACAACCATCCTCCATAATCCTTAAATTTAAGAGTAGGTACGGAGGGTACCTGCTTACTGTTATCCAACGTGGGGAGCTGGATAAATACGAGAAGCTTCTGAAAACTATATAGAACAACCATCTTCCATAATCCTTAAATTTAAGAGTAGGTACGGAGGGTACCTACTTACTGTTATCCAACATGGGGAGCTGGATAAGTACGAGAAGCTTCTGAAAACTATATAGAACCACCATCTTCCATAATCCTTAAACTTGAGAGTAGGTACGGAGGGTACCTACTTCCTGTTATCCTACATGGGGTAATCTAAGTTGTATGGAAAGGAAGCAAACACACAGTAAATTATTTAAGTACCTTGGCTATATTGTAATTTCACAAAAGCATACCATCAATCAAAAACATAGGACATAGTTCTATTATCCTACATGGGTTTACTAAGAGTAGGTACGGAGGGTACCTACTTACTGTTATCCTACATGGGTTTACCGAAGTTGTATGGAAAGAAAGCAACACGTAGTAACTATTTAAGCACCTTGGCTATATTGTATCTTCACAAAAGCACACCATCAATCAAAAACATAAGACATAGTTCTAGTACTCAATAATAATTATGTTAATTGGCATAATACAAAAAGAAATACAAATGAAGGTACTTGTGAATTTAATTTGAAGCGTTGAAGCTAAATCAACACACAATAAGAGAATGAAAACAATAGTAATTAGAAGGTATTAAATTACATAGGTACTACTTCAGTTTAACAAAGTACACAGTAATATGTAGGTACATACAGTTATTATTTAGTTTCCACTCGGAAGCTATATTTACAAAGATAAATAATCTAGGTAGGTACTTGTAGATGTACCTGTACGTGTACATGGAAAGATACATAAGGAGTATAATAACGAAGGTTTACTTAACTTTGTCTCTGGAACTGCACAACACAAACTGAATCCCGTTCTGGCTTATGTTTCTATTTTATACTGCCTCTCCAAGGCCTATCCATTCTCTTTCCTATCCAAATATCGTCATGTTTGTTGAATCACCAGAGCCAATCAGCATTCAGATCTACTTTTATTCTAAATCTAACCCTTTTCGAAACAAATAACATGGTAAACCTATGTTGAAACTTATTCTAAGCCTTTTGCCGGTCATCAAAATGGGTTCATTATCTCCCAGAGGTTAATATCGTCATGTTCAGGATTTCGCTGATGAAGCAATAATTACAAACTTATATTTAAATAGATTCTAATTTAACAACGGTAATCCATAATTACATTAACGATTTATGAATATAATCTGCTTCATGAATTGTTACATATAAGTTTATTTAATTGCTAAACAAATACAAAATCAGTCAATTATCATCATATTTCCGATTTAACTGACGTAATCGTATACCAAACTTTTATTTAAAGAAATTATAACTTAACAAAACTTCTCTTTTATCCAATTAATGATTTATGAATATTATCTGCTACTATATTGATACAGATTAAATAAATAAGGTTGCTAAACACCCACAAAACCGTTCCCATTACAAATGCAGATGATAAAAGCGACATCTGTTACATTTCAGAGATACTATTTTGTGCACGGTGTTTGCATAGCAGCGTCACCTATCTGTAGACTCGACCTATTTCCACTAGGTGGCAGTTGATTTCAATGTTGTGATTGAAAAATATTCGATTTATTTATTGAAATCTGTCACGCTCGATGCTGTCGGCTTCGGCCGTTCGGCACGGTATATAGAACAACCATCTTCCATAATCCTTAAATTTAAGAGTAGGTACGGAGGGTACCTACTTACTGTTATCCAACATGGGGAGCTGGATAAGTACGAGAAGCTTCTGAAAACTATATAGAACCACCATCTTCCATAATCCTTAAACTTGAGAGTAGGTACGGAGGGTACCTACTTGCTGTTATCCTACATGGGGTAATCTAAGTTGTATGGAAAGGAAGCAAACACACAGTAAATTATTTAAGTACCTTGGCTATATTGTAATTTCACAAAAGCATACCATCAATCAAAAACATAGGACATAGTTCTATTATCCTACATGGGTTTACTAAGAGTAGGTACGGAGGGTACCTACTTACTGTTATCCTACATGGGTTTACCGAAGTTGTATGGAAAGAAAGCAACACGTAGTAACTATTTAAGCACCTTGGCTATATTGTATCTTCACAAAAGCACACCATCAATCAAAAACATAAGACATAGTTCTAGTACTCAATAATAATTATGTTAATTGGCATAATACAAAAAGAAATACAAATGAAGGTACTTGTGAATTTAATTTGAAGCGTTGAAGCTAAATCAACACACAATAAGAGAATGAAAACAATAGTAATTAGAAGGTATTAAATTACATAGGTACTACTTCAGTTTAACAAAGTACACAGTAATATGTAGGTACATACAGTTATTATTTAGTTTCCACTCGGAAGCTATATTTACAAAGATAAATAATCTAGGTAGGTACTTGTAGATGTACCTGTACGTGTACATGGAAAGATACATAAGGAGTATAATAACGAAGGTTTACTTAACTTTGTCTCTGGAACTGCACAACACAAACTGAATCCCGTTCTGGCTTATGTTTCTATTTTATACTGCCTCTCCAAGGCCTATCCATTCTCTTTCCTATCCAAATATCGTCATGTTTGTTGAATCACCAGAGCCAATCAGCATTCAGATCTACTTTTATTCTAAATCTAACCCTTTTCGAAACAAATAACATGGTAAACCTATGTTGAAACTTATTCTAAGCCTTTTGCCGGTCATCAAAATGGGTTCATTATCTCCCAGAGGTTAATATCGTCATGTTCAGGATTTCGCTGATGAAGCAATAATTACAAACTTATATTTAAATAGATTCTAATTTAACAACGGTAATCCATAATTACATTAACGATTTATGAATATAATCTGCTTCATGAATTGTTACATATAAGTTTATTTAATTGCTAAACAAATACAAAATCAGTCAATTATCATCATATTTCCGATTTAACTGACGTAATCGTATACCAAACTTTTATTTAAAGAAATTATAACTTAACAAAACTTCTCTTTTATCCAATTAATGATTTATGAATATTATCTGCTACTATATTGATACAGATTAAATAAATAAGGTTGCTAAACACCCACAAAACCGTTCCCATTACAAATGCAGATGATAAAAGCGACATCTGTTACATTTCAGAGATACTATTTTGTGCACGGTGTTTGCATAGCAGCGTCACCTATCTGTAGACTCGACCTATTTCCACTAGGTGGCAGTTGATTTCAATGTTGTGATTGAAAAATATTCGATTTATTTATTGAAATCTGTCACGCTCGATGCTGTCGGCTTCGGCCGTTCGGCACGGTATATAGAACAACCATCTTCCATAATCCTTAAATTTAAGAGTAGGTACGGAGGGTACCTACTTACTGTTATCCAACATGGGGAGCTGGATAAGTACGAGAAGCTTCTGAAAACTATATAGAACCACCATCTTCCATAATCCTTAAACTTGAGAGTAGGTACGGAGGGTACCTACTTGCTGTTATCCTACATGGGGTAATCTAAGTTGTATGGAAAGGAAGCAAACACACAGTAAATTATTTAAGTACCTTGGCTATATTGTAATTTCACAAAAGCATACCATCAATCAAAAACATAGGACATAGTTCTATTATCCTACATGGGTTTACTAAGAGTAGGTACGGAGGGTACCTACTTACTGTTATCCTACATGGGTTTACCGAAGTTGTATGGAAAGAAAGCAACACGTAGTAACTATTTAAGCACCTTGGCTATATTGTATCTTCACAAAAGCACACCATCAATCAAAAACATAAGACATAGTTCTAGTACTCAATAATAATTATGTTAATTGGCATAATACAAAAAGAAATACAAATGAAGGTACTTGTGAATTTAATTTGAAGCGTTGAAGCTAAATCAACACACAATAAGAGAATGAAAACAATAGTAATTAGAAGGTATTAAATTACATAGGTACTACTTCAGTTTAACAAAGTACACAGTAATATGTAGGTACATACAGTTATTATTTAGTTTCCACTCGGAAGCTATATTTACAAAGATAAATAATCTAGGTAGGTACTTGTAGATGTACCTGTACGTGTACATGGAAAGATACATAAGGAGTATAATAACGAAGGTTTACTTAACTTTGTCTCTGGAACTGCACAACACAAACTGAATCCCGTTCTGGCTTATGTTTCTATTTTATACTGCCTCTCCAAGGCCTATCCATTCTCTTTCCTATCCAAATATCGTCATGTTTGTTGAATCACCAGAGCCAATCAGCATTCAGATCTACTTTTATTCTAAATCTAACCCTTTTCGAAACAAATAACATGGTAAACCTATGTTGAAACTTATTCTAAGCCTTTTGCCGGTCATCAAAATGGGTTCATTATCTCCCAGAGGTTAATATCGTCATGTTCAGGATTTCGCTGATGAAGCAATAATTACAAACTTATATTTAAATAGATTCTAATTTAACAACGGTAATCCATAATTACATTAACGATTTATGAATATAATCTGCTTCATGAATTGTTACATATAAGTTTATTTAATTGCTAAACAAATACAAAATCAGTCAATTATCATCATATTTCCGATTTAACTGACGTAATCGTATACCAAACTTTTATTTAAAGAAATTATAACTTAACAAAACTTCTCTTTTATCCAATTAATGATTTATGAATATTATCTGCTACTATATTGATACAGATTAAATAAATAAGGTTGCTAAACACCCACAAAACCGTTCCCATTACAAATGCAGATGATAAAAGCGACATCTGTTACATTTCAGAGATACTATTTTGTGCACGGTGTTTGCATAGCAGCGTCACCTATCTGTAGACTCGACCTATTTCCACTAGGTGGCAGTTGATTTCAATGTTGTGATTGAAAAATATTCGATTTATTTATTGAAATCTGTCACGCTCGATGCTGTCGGCTTCGGCCGTTCGGCACGGTGCTGGTGGTTACTACGTTCGTGGACGGTGTGCGCTTCTCCCTTAGTAATGCATCGCGACCCGTTCGATGTCGGTCTAAGCGCCGTTCGGGAGTCTAGACTGTCCCCTCGCGGGGTTCAGTTTAGACCGTGACGGTCGCCGACCGGCTGTCGGACGGTATTTTTAACGGATCGCGTACGCGTTTATGCGCGTCCGGCCCGACGCAA
Source organism: Eupithecia subfuscata (assembly GCA_963564075.1). Lineage (NCBI taxonomy): Eukaryota > Metazoa > Arthropoda > Insecta > Lepidoptera > Geometridae > Eupithecia > Eupithecia subfuscata. The sequence goes on along the minus strand of CAUWYO010000001.1, from coordinate 149,579 downwards.
GGCTACGTCGTCATCACCGTCCTGCCCGAGTGCGAGCGGAGATGCGGCGCGCCTGTTGTCGCAGCCGTGCTGTCTCGGACTGTGCGCGTACCGTGTCTGCGATGATTCAGTTTCGGGCACTCGCAGGACCCGTCTTGAAACGCGGACCAAGGAGTCTAGCATGTGTGCGAGTCATTGAGTAAAAAGTCTATTCAAAGGCGCAACGAAAGTGAAGGTGGACGCTCGCCGTCCGCTCAGGGAGGATGGTGCGTCGATCTAGGTCGACCTCTCGCACTCCCGAGGCGTCTCGTTTCCAATCTGAGATTGCAGGCGCGCTCTGAGCACAGATGCTGGGACCCGAAAGATGGTGAACTATGCCTGGTCAGGTCGAAGTCAGGGGAAACCCTGATGGAGGACCGTAGCGATTCTGACGTGCAAATCGATCGTCGGAACTGGGTATAGGGGCGAAAGACTAATCGAACCATCTAGTAGCTGGTTCCGTCCGAAGTTTCCCTCAGGATAGCTGGCGTCGATTTGAACAGTCTCATCCGGTAAAGCGAATGATTAGAGGCATTGGGGTCGAAACGACTTCAACCTATTCTCAAACTTTAAATGGGTGAGAACTCCGGCTTACTCGAATGATGAAGCCGGAGATCTGATGACGGTGCCAAGTGGGCCAATTTTGGTAAGCAGAACTGGCGCTGTGGGATGAACCAAACGTAGTGTTAAGGCGGACAAAAAACGCTCATGGGACACCATGAAAGGCGTTGGTCGCTCATGACAGCAGGACGGTGGCCATGGAAGTCGGAATCCGCTAAGGAGTGTGCAACGACTCACCTGCCGAAGCAACCAGCCCTGAAAATGGATGACGCTGAAGCGTTTTGCCTATACACTACCGTTACCGGCATGTGCGATAATATTTTATATTATCATTAAGCCGTAACGAGTAGGACGTGCGCGGCGGTGAGCGCAGAAGTGTCTGGGCGTGAGCCCGCATGGAGCCGCCGTCGGTGCAGATCTTGGTGGTAGTAGCAAATACTCCAGCGAGGCCCTGGAGGACTGACGTGGAGAAGGGTTTCGCGTGAACAGTAGTTGCTCGCGAGTCAGTCGATCCTAAGCTCAAGGAGAAATCTTATGTCGATGCGGCGTGTTTATCTGATAAATAACGCCCTTTGAGCGAAAGGGAATCCGGTTCCTATTCCGTAACCCGGCAGCGGAACCGTTTCAATAATCGTTCACTCGTTTCAAAGCGAGAGTTCGACGGGGTAACCCAAAGTGGCCTGAAGACGCCGCCGAGAGGTTCGGGAAGAGTTTTCTTTTCTGCCTGAGCGTTCGAGTTCCATGGAATCCTATAGAAGGGAGATATGGTTCGGAACGCGAAGAGCACCGCATTTGCGGCGGTGTCCAGATACTCTCTGCGGACCTTGAAAATTCAGGTGAGGGATGTACGTGGAGATGTCGCGCCGGTTCGTACCCATATCCGCAGCAGGTCTCCAAGGTGAAGAGCCTCTAGTCGATAGAATAATGTAGGTAAGGGAAGTCGGCAAATTGGATCCGTAACTTCGGAATAAGGATTGGCTCTGAGGACCGGGGTGTGTCGGGTTTGGGAGGGAAGCGGATGCGGCCGGTGCCGGGCCTGGTCGATGCCTCCTCTCGGGGGGGCTGAATCCGGACTCGTGCTCCGGCCTTCCACGCCCCACGCGACCAGGGGACTGCTCTATGCCTGTGAGATGTGCGGTTTATCAAATACTCGATAGTAAATAATTGATAGTAGGCGTGGGTTGCTTTTCCATCGTGGTGATGCTTACGTAGCTTACTCGTGAGCAGAAAAAAGTGTGTGAAAAGCAAGCAATCGAATCGCTAACAACACATATTCGGAGAGTCGAGAGGTTAACAAACTTAACCCCTCGAGTCTCCTCTCTAAAGGCATAATAACAAGGCTCAAGACAAATTAAATTTAAAGACACAATGTTTTCAAGTAAAATAGCTCCATCTCAAGAAACAAAAATACCGGTCAATACTGAAGGTCTAAAGATGAAAGCCAAACTTGATCCTAAAAATGCTATTCCTGAATGTACTTCTTCTGAAACTGTGTCGTCTACTGTACCTAGCAATACTGAAGTTGCTATTCCGCAGCCAGAGGAAAGACGGGAGGTCTATTTCAACGATCTGATTGGTAGGGCTATTGTAGACATGCTAAATAGACCTGTCCCTATGCCTATGACTAGGAGCCCTCTTGATGAACCGAGACATGTCGAAGCCCAAACAGAAACAAACGAACCCCAAAACTCAAACATAGATCAGCATAAACCAAATGCTGATCCACAAAAACCAAAACCAGATCAACAAAAGCAGAAAACAGATCAGAAGGTTAAAGCTGATCAACGACTCAACGACGAGGAAAATAGTAGTGGGTCTTTAGATGACATTGAAATGAAAATGAATGAACTACATGGTATTCCATTTGTTGAAAGACCTCCCCATGAACTACCTAAAGTGTATAAAACTTACAGCAAATCTAGTAAAGATTCAAAGCAAAGTAAAGGTGCAAAGAAACTGCTTCCCACAACAAGCAAACAACCTGTGGTTCAAGATAATGTAATTGATTTTGAATCCGACGAAGAAGTGATTGAGCATGAACCAATCACTGGTGATATGGATCAAAGTAAAAAAGTAGCACCAAAACCTTGAAGTCGCGCTGCCTCAGGCTGAAGGCGAGCAGGAGTCGGCCCAAGCCCGTGATGAGTCGCTAGCCCAGATAGTGGAAGACCTCCTTGCGAGGGCGGAAGCTAGAAAGGCCAAGCGGAATGGCTCTAGGCACTGCAAGGCCAATGTCGAAAGAGAAACCAGCAATAGTCTTTCCTCGAGGAAAAGGCGGCGCAGGGAGTATCGTCGAGTACAAGAGTTATATAAGAACTGCAGGGGTCGCGCAGCAGCGGAGATAATTGACGGTCAAACACGGAGAATAGTACACAGTTTAGAGGAGATGGAAACCTACTGGCGACCTATTCTCGAGACGGTGTCAACAGCTCCTGGTCCTACACCGGAAGCTCTGAAGTCTTTCGAGAACCAAGAGCATTACGGGGGACACCGCGATTACTCGACGCTGTGGACGCCGATAACCGTTTTAGAGGTGAAGGCTTCCCGCGTAGACTCCCGCACAGCCCCAGGGCCGGATGGTATTCGACCCGATGACTGGCAAAAGATACCTCTTGAGACAAAAGCGAAACTCTTTTCGGAATGTTTGAGACTTGGCGAGGTGCCTATCCAGCTACAGCATTGCAGAACGATCTTCGTGCCGAAGAAAGATGTCCCGGAGGGGCCCGGAGACTATCGACCGATTTCGATCGCGTCGATACCATTACGGCACTTCCATAGCATCTTGGCTAGGAGACTGGAAGCATGCTGTCCCCCAGATATTCGTCAGCGCGGATTTATCTGCGCGGACGGCACACTGGAAAACTCAGCTGTGCTGGACGCAATACTGGGGGATTGCAGGAAGAAGTTGAGGGAGTGCCACGTGGCGGTCCTAGACTTCTCCAAAGCGTTATAAAGTGTCGCATGATGTTCTTATCAATCTGCTGAGGAAAAGGGGACTGCCTGGGGGCTTCTGCGACTATATAGCTCGTCTATACGCTGCGGCTTCGACTACGTTAGCTGTGGTGGGCAAGACGAGTGAACCTGTAAGAGTTGGACGGGGAGTTCGCCAAGGAGACCCGTTATCCCCATTGTTGTTCAACATGGCGATGGATCTTGTGCTCTCAAACTTGCCAGAAGACGTTGGATATAGGCTGGAAGGAGAACGTGTCTCAGCACTGGCCTATGCTGACGATCTTGTCCTGCTTGCAGGCTCTAAAGCGGGTATGCAGTGCTCGATTAATGCAGTAAACGACTATGGTCAGATGATTGGCCTCAAGCTCAACCATTCTAAATGTGCTGTCCTTTCCATGGTGCCAGACGGGAAACGCAAGAAGGTGCACTACCTGGCTGAAAGATCTTTTAAGATTGGGAAGCGTTGGTTGAAGCAGGTCCATTGCGTGGAACGGTGGCGCTACCTTGGGATTGACTTTAAAGCTGCAGGATCTGTTATGATAGAGCAAGACTTAAAACAAGCTTTACAAAATATCAGTAAAGCACCTCTAAAACCTCAGCAAAAGATTGAGATCTTAAGAGGTCACCTCATTCCGAGATTTTTGCATGGTTTTGTACTAGGCAACATCTCGGATGGAAGGTTACTTAATCTGGATAAACAGATTCGTGCGGTAATGCGAAAGTGGTTACGGCTTCCAATGGATACCCCTTTGGGGTATTTTTATGCAAATATCAAGGACGGTGGCCTGGCGATCCCCTCACTGAGAACTTGTGTTCCGGATCTCATCTTAAGGAGATTCAGGCACTTGGACTCTTCAAACTGGGGCGCAGCCAGAGCTGCCGCCAGATCCGTAAGGATCCAGAAGAAAATTGCTTGGGCCGACAGGCAATTCAGAAAATTCTCACGCGAAGACCCTAATGTTGTTGAAAAGCCAAGGAAGGCTTCTTTATATTGGCGGGATCAGCTGTATAGCGCCGTTGATGGACTCGAATTGCGCGAGTCATTCAA